>JARQOD010000004.1:80051156-80113490 GCA_033576555.1 Oophaga sylvatica | reverse complement strand
CTATCCCTGAGCCAGTTCTTAACCCACTTACACATATTTTCCCTTATCTTCCTACATATCAACTAGTGATGAGCAGACATGCTCGATAATACTCGTTACTCGCCAGAGCATCGCTGTACTCGCGGTGCTTGGCGAGCACCGAGCATTTCAGTGTTTGCTCGGCGGGAGTTCTGGAGCACACCCTGCGTTTTTGGGGCTCTTTAGAGCACCACTCAACATACAGGAATTGTCTGCCACGCACTGTAATGCCGAAACCATCTTTGTTGTGGCATTACAGCGATTGGCTGGCCGCACAGCTTCATCAAGTGTATAAGAGACCTGGCGCCTTGCTCGGTTTAATCTGCTCCAGAATTAGCGAGTGTAGGGAGAGCTGCTGCGAGATAGGGTCAGATTTGGGGGTTTAGAAGGAAGTGTAGGTATAGCATCAAATATACACAAATCCAGCTTAATCAACAATACTTCTAAGGACTAATTACAGGGTATGTAGATTGCAGTGCTAGGTAGGCAGGGAGTGTATGTGCGTATATAAATATAAAGTGCAAGGCATTCACGCACTGTATGTGGCTATATAGATCTCAGTACAGACAGGCATTCTATGTGGCACACTTAATTGCATACATCAAGAGGGTCCATTTTATTACTGTCTGCTACTGCTGCTGCCTATTACCTACATTGACCGTATCTATTACAACCCTAGATCTCAGTGGCAGCAAATTTTTTTTGCCTCTTAATCTTGATTTTTTTTTCCAAAGCAATCCAGAACCCCTTTTTTTTCTCCAGTTGCTTGTTGACACTGCAGACTACATCCAGATCCATTTCATTAGTAAGTCATGGACAAAAGTTTTGAGAATGACACAATATTAATTTTTACAAAGTCTACTGCTTCACTTTTCTAATGGCAAATTGCATATACTCCAGAATGTTATAAAGAGTGATCAGCTTAACAGCAATTACTTGCAAAGTCAATATTTGGCTAGAAAATGAACTTAATCCCCCAAAACACATTTCAAACATCATTGCAGCCCTGCCTTAAAAGGACCAGCTAACCTCTTTTCGTGATTGCTCCATTAACCCTTTAACCCCCAAGGGTGGTTTGCACGTTAATGACCGGGCCAATTTTTACAATTTGACCACTGTCTCTTTATGAGGTTATAACTCTGGAGCGCTTCAACGATCTTCGCGATTCTGAGACTGTTTTCTCGTGACATATTGTACTTCATGATAGTGGTAAAATTTATCGATATACCTTGCGTTTATTTTTGAAAAAAATGCAAATATGGCGAAAATTTGGAAATTTTGCAATTTTCAAACTTTGAATTTTTTTTCCCTTAAAACAGAGAAATATGTCACACAAAATAGTTAAGAAATAACATTTCCCACATGTCTACTTTACATCAGCACATTTTTGGAACCAAAATTTTTTTTTTGGTAGGAAATTATAAGGGTTAAAAGTTGACCAGTGATTTCTCATTTTTACAACAAATTTACAAAGCCATTTTTTTAGGGACCACCTCACATTTGAAGTCACTTTGAGGGTCTATATAGCAGAAAATACCCAAAAGTGACACTTTCTAAAAACTGCACCCATCAAGGTACTCAAAACCACATTCAAGAAGTTTAATAACCCTTCAGGTGCTTCACAAGAGCTGAAGCAACGTGGAAGGAAAAAATTAATATTTAACTTTTTAGCCACAAAAATTATCTTTTACAAACTTTTTTTATTTTGACAAGGGTAAAAGGAGAAAATGGGCAGATAAAGTTGCTGTGCAATTTCTCCTGAGTACGCCAATACCCTATATGTGGGGAAAACCACTGTTTGGACACAAGGCAGAGCTCGTAAGGGAAGGAGCGCCGTTTGACTTTTCAAACTAAATTGGCTGGAGTTGAGATTGGACGCCATGTCGTGTTTGGAGAGCCCCTGATGCGCCTAAACAGTGGAAACCCCCCACAAGTGACACCATTTTGGAAACTAGACCCCCTAAGGAACTTATCGAGATCTGTTGTGAGCACTTTGAACCCAAAGTGTTTCACAAAAGTTTACAATGCCTGGGTGTGGAAAAAAAAAAACAATTTTCCACAAAAATGATTTTTAGTCCCAAATTTTTGATTTTTCCCAAGGAAATTGGACCCCAAAAGTTGTTGTCCAATTTGTCCTGAGTACGCTGATACCCCATATGTGGGGGGGGGGAAACTGTTTGGATGCACGGCAGGGCTTGGAAAGGAAGCAGTAACATTTTGGAATGCAAACATTGATGGGGTCATGTTCCGTTTGTAGTGCCCCAGATGAGCCTAAACAGTGGAAACCCCCACAAGTGACCCCATTTTGGAAGCTAGACACCCTAAGGAATTTATCTAGATCTTTGATGAGCACTTTGAACCCCCAAGTGCTTCACACAAGTTTATAATGCCCGGGCATGAAAATAAAAAATCCTATTTTTTTCCCCACAAAAATTATCTCTTAGTCACTAATTTTTTATTTTCCCATAGGTAACAGGAGAAATTGGACCTCAAAAGTTGTTGTCCAATTTGTCCTGAGTACGCTGATACCCCATATGTGGGGGGACCCACTGTTTGGGCACATGGCAGAGCTCGGAATGGAAGGAGCACCATTTGACTTTTTCCACCAAAATTGAGATTGGACGCCATGTTGCATTTGGAGAGTCCCTGATGTGCTAAACAGTGGAAACCCCCACAAGTGACCCCATTTGGGAAACTAGACCCTAAGGAACTTATCTAGATCTTTGGTGAGCAATTTGAACCCCAAGTGCTTCACACAAGTTTATAACGTAGAGCCGTAAATTAAAAATCCTATTTTTTCCACAAAATTGATCTTTTCACCCCAATTTTTATTTTCCCAAGGGTAACAAGACTCCAAAAGTTATTGTGCAATTTGTCCTGAGTACGCTGATACTCCATATGTGGGGGTAAACCACTGTTTGGGTGCATGCAGAGTTTGGAAGGGAAGGAGCGCCGTTTGACTTTTTCAACGCAGAATTGGCTGGATGCCATGTCGTGTTTAGAGAGCTCCTGATCTGCCTAAACAGTTGAAACCCCCCACAAATAACACCATTTTGGAAACTAGACCCCTCAAGGAACTTATCTAGATGTGTGGTGAGCACTTTGAACCCCAAAGTGCTTCACAGAAGTTTATAACGTACAGCCGTAAAATAATTTTTTTTTTTTTTTTTACAAAATGATTTTTTAGCCCCCAATATTTTATTTTTCGCAAGGGTAACAGGAGAAATTGGACCCCAAAAGTTGTTGTCCAATTTGTCCTGAGTACGCTGATACCCAATGTGGGAGAAAACTACTGTATGGGTGCACGTCTGGGCTCGGAAGGGAAGTAGTGACGTTTTTGGATTGCAGACTTTGATGGAATGGTCTGGGGGCGTCATGTCGTATTTGGAGAGCCCCTGATGCGCCTAAACAGTGGAAACCCCCAACAAGTGACCCCATTTTGGAAAATAGAGCCCACAAGGAACTTATGTAGAAGTGTGGTGAGCGCTATGAAGCCCCAAGTGCTTCACAGAAAATTTATAACATACAGCCGTAAAAAACAAAAAAATCATTTTTTTTTTACAAAAATGATTTTGTCGCCCCCAGTTTTTTATTTTCCCAAGGGTAACAGAAGAAATAGGGCAAATTGCACAATAACTGTTGTGGTCCAGAGTACGCTGATACCCCATATGCGGGGGTAAACTACTGTTTGGGCGCATGGCAGAGCTCAGAAGTGAAGGAGCACCGTTTGACTTTTTCAACGCAGAATTGGCTGGAATTGAGATCAGACGCCATGTCACATTTGGAGAGCCCCTGATGTGCCTAAACAGTGGAAACAACCTAATTCTAACTCCAACCCTAATCCCAACACATCCCTAACCCTAGTCCCAACCCTAACCACAAACCTAACCCTAACACACCCCTAACCCTAATCCCAACCCTAACCCTAATCCTAACTTTAGCGCCATCCCTAACCCTAACTTTAGCCGCAACCCTAACCTTAACCATAACCCTAATGGGAAAATGGAAATAAATACATTTTTTTAATTTTATTATTTTTCCCTAACTAAGGGGGTGATAAAGGGGGGTTTGATTTACTATTTATAGCATGTTTTTGTGATTGGCAGCTGTCACGCTAAAAGACGCTTTTTATTGCAAAAAGTAGTTTTTTGCATCACCACATCTTGAGAGCTATAATTTTTGCATATTTTGGCCCACAGAGTCATGTGAGGTCTTATTTTTTGCAGAACGAGGTGACGTTTTTATTGGTACCATTTATGACCACGTGACATTTTTTGATCGCTTTTTATTTCGATTTTTGGGAGGTTAGAATGAACAAAAATCAGCAATTCATGAATTTCTTTTGGGGGAGGCGTTTATACCGTTCCGCGTGTGGTAAAATTGATAAATCATTTTTATTCCTCGGGTCAGTACGATTATGGCGATACCTCATTTATATAATTTTTTTAATGTTTTGGTGCTTTTATAGAATAAAAACAATTTTATATAAAAAAATCATTATTTTTGCATCGCTATATTCTGCGAGCTATAACTTTTTTATTTTTCGCTGATCATGCTGTCTGACAGTTCGTTTTTTGCGGGACAAGATGACGTTTTCAGCGGTACCATGTTTATTTATATCGGTCTTTTTGATCGCGTGTTATTCCACTTTTTGTTCGGCGGTATGATGATAAAGCATTGATTTTTGCTCAGTTTTTTTTTTTTTTTTTTTAAGGGGTTCACTAAAGGGGTTAACTAGTGGGACAGTTTTATAGGGGGGGTCGTTACGGACGCGGCGATACCAAATATGTGTACTTTTATTGTTTTGTTTTTTTTATTTACAGGAAGAAATGAATTTATTGGGGAATATTTTTTTTTTTTTTTATGATTTTTTTACCACTTTTTATTTTTCTTTTTTTTACTTTTTTACTTTGTCCCAGGGTGGGATATCACAGTATTTTAGCAGATCGCTGGTGTGACAGTGTGCACAGCACTCTGTCACACCAGCGATCGCTCTGGCATCGCTGCAGGCTTCCTCAGCGCCTGCTCTCAGCAGGCGCTGAGGAAGCCGCCTCCCTGCAGAACCCCGGCGCCATCTTGGATCCGGGGACCTTGAGGGAGGACGGACCCTCGGAACAGCGCGACACATCACGCTGCTCTGAGGGTCTCAGGGGAGCGCGCAGGGAGCCCCTTCCCTGCGCGATCCTCCCCTGTGCCCCCGGTACACCGTGATCATGTTTGATCGCGGTGTGCCAGGGGTTAATGTGCTGGGAGCGGTCCGTGACCGCTCCTGACACATACTGCCGGGTGTCAGCTGTGATAATCAGCTGACACCCGGCGGCGATCAGCTGCGCTCCCCTCAGGAGCGCAGCTGATCGCCCTGGACGTAATATTCCGTCCATGGGAATTAAGTACCAGGTCACATGGACGGAATATTACGTCCAATGGGATTAAGGGGTTAACACAGGTGTGGGTGTTGATGAGGACATGGCTGGAGATCAATCTGTCATGATTAAGTAAGAATGACACCACTGGACACTTTAAAAGGAGGCTGGTGCTTGGCATCATTGTTTCTCTTCTGTTAACCATGGTTATCTCTAAAGAAACACGTGCAGTCATCATTGCAAAGCACAAAAATGGCCTAACAGGGAAGAGTATCGCAGCTAGAAAGATTGCACCTCAGTCAACAATCTATCGCATCATCAAGAACTTCAAGGAGAGAGGTTCCATTGTTGCCAAAAAGGCTCCAGGGCACCCAAGAAAGACCAGCAAGCGCCAGGACCGTCTCTTAAAAGTGTTTCAGCTGCGGGATCGGGCTACCAGCAGTGCAGAGCTTGCTCAGGAATGGCAGCAGGCAGTTGTGAGTGCATCTGCACGCACTGTGAGGCGGAGACTCTTGGAGCAAGGCCTGGTCTCAAGGAGGGCAGCAAAGAAGCCACTTCTCTCCAGAAAAAACATCATGGACAGACTGATATTCTGCAAAAGGTACAGGCAGTGGACTGCTGAGGACTGGGGTAAAGTTATTTTCTCTGATGAATCCCCTTTTCGATTGTTTGGGACATCAGGAAAACGCCTCATTCGGAGAAGACAAGGTGAGCGCTACCACCAGTCTTGTCTCATGCCAACTGTTAAGCATCCTGAAACCATTCATGTGTGGGGTTGCTTCTCAGCCAAGGGAATCTGCTCTCTCACAGTCTTGCCTATAAACACAGGCATGAATAAAGAATGGTACCAGAATGTCCTCCAAGAGCAACTTCTCCCAACCCTCCAAGAGCAGTTTGGCGCTCAACAATGCCTTTTCCAGCATGATGGAGCACCTTGCCATAAAGCAAAGGTGATAACTAAATGGCTCAGGGAACAAAACATAGAGATTTTGGGTCCATGGCCTGGAAACTCCCAGATCTTAATCCCATTGAGAACTTGTGGTCAATCATCAAGAGACGGGTGGACAACCAAAAACCTAAAAATTCTGACAAAATGAAAGCATTGATTGTGCAAGAATGGACTGCTATCAGTCAGGATTTGGTCCAGAAGTTGATTGAGAGCATGCCAGGGAGAATTGCAGAGGTCATGAAGAAGAAGGGTCAACACTGCAAATATTGACTTGCTGCATTAACTTATTCTAACTGTCAATATAAGCTTTTGTTACTCATATGTTTGCAATTATATTTCTGTCTGTGATAAAAACATCTGTCAAACACACATAAAAACCAGAGGGCAGCAGATCATGTGAAAATATAATATGTGTGTCATTCTCAAAACTTTTGGCCATGACTGTACAGTATGAAAATATAGCAATTTTAAATGGATTTGCCAGTCTCAGGCCTGACATCTGAGTGCACATAAAAATCTGCCTTTTTTTTGTGGTACTGTAGAATGTTTTTGGAGTGTCTTTTACAAATTTTTACACAATTTTGCTGCCCAAAAAATATTTAGCTACAGGGCAGATATTTTACACTTGGTTTTGTTCGCCACACGGATTGCATATCATTGCGATAAAAATTTTGAAATTTCTGGCCTCCATAGAATTTTTTTTTATCAGGTCTTAGCTAGAGTTGAGCGAAACAGGTTGGTCAGATTAAAAAAAATACCAACTTTCGCTAAAGTCGGGTTTCGCCGAGCGAAACCCGATCATAGCGTGAATTCGGCCATGCGTTCGGCGACCCGAGCGCCAAAGTCGGTATTCCCATAATGCTTGAAGGGCCTTTTCTCATTCAATGAGCAGGGACGCACCCTGTGGGCAACGCAATGACATGGGCAGTGGCCACCACAATCTTAGAGAAGGGCATTGCAGTGATTGGCTTGCTTTGTGTGGCGTCACGGTGCCTATAAAAGCCCTCACCGCCGACCGCCATTTTACTTCTGGCGATCTTATCGTAGGGACAGGTTGCTGGCGCTGGATCCCAGTAGAGAGAGCATTAGGCAGTAAAAAAACAATAATTCTGTGAGTGTGCTGATAGCGATTAGCTGTACAGTTAGCGTGCAGTGACAGGGGAGGGTTTTGTTGTGTGCAGCAGCGCTGGTCCTTAGGCTGCCTGCCAGTGACAGGGGAGAAATTGCTTGTGTGGAGTAGCAGAGCTGATTATTAGGCTGCTGTTTGCCAGTGAGAGGGGAGGAATTTATTGTGTGCAGCAGCAGAGCTGATTATTAGGTTGCCTGCTAGATGTATTGCTCTGTGTACACTGCTGTGCAGAGTGCTTTTTAACACAGCACCTACACAGCACTAATACTTTTACTTTTTTCTGCACAGTTACTGAGCGTTCATTTTTTCCCACACCGTATAGAGCTGTACGCTCCTCACACTACCGTGTACCGGCCGTTATCACGGACAAATACATGCTGACTATCTGTGTGTGACTCCAAAAATATATACGGAGATTTCAATTTTTCCCAAAAACGTATACAGCTGGTATCTTCTGATACAGTACCATTTTTCTGCCTTGTGTATTACGGGCAAATCCATACTGAGAGAGCGTCTGTGTGTTACTCCTCAAATATATACGGAGATTCAAAATTACCCCAACACTGTATACAGCTGTATGCTACTGATGCAGTACACTTTTTCTGCTGTTCATATTGTGGTGTAATCCATACTGAGCCTGTGAGCGTGTGTGTTACTCCTGAAATATATACGAAGATTTAAAATTACCCCAACACTGTATACAGCTGTACGCTACTGATACAGTACACTTTTTAAGCTTTTCATATTCTGGTGTAATCCATACTGAGCCTGTGAGCATGTGTGTTACTCCTCAAATATATACGGAGATTCAAAATTACCCCAACACAGTATACAGCTGTACGCTATTGATACAGTACACTTTTTCTGCTTTTCATATTGTGGTGTAATCCATACTGAGCCTGTGAGCGTGTGTGTTACTCCTGAAATATATACTGAGATTTAAAAAAAAAAAACACTGTTTACAGCTGTACGCTACTGATACAGTACACTTTTTATGCTTTTCATATTGTGGTGTAATCCATACTGAGCCTGTGAGCGTGTGTGTTACTCCTCAAATATATACGGAGATTCAAAATTACCCCAACACAGTATACAGCTGTACGCTACTGACACAGTACACTTTTTCTGCTTTTCATATTGTGGTGTAATCCATACTGAGCCTGTGAGCGTGTGTGTTACTCCTGAAATATATACAGAGATTTAAAATTGCCCAACACTGTATACAGCTGTACGCTACAGATACAGTACACTTTCTATGCTTTTCATACTCTGGTGTAATCCATACTGAGCCTGTGAGCGTGTGTGTTACTCCTGAAATATAGATAGAAGTACGATGGTGTGCACTCAGTCAGTAGAGGGCGAGGTGCTAGTGTAACGGAGTAAATCCAAAGGGAAAAATATCAGAAATTTGAATACCAGTTGCATGCTTAGCATTTAATGAACATGCACTTGCAAGCGTCGATGGACTACAAAACCTCAGGTAGCACATGTACACCTTCTCCGACTGAAGGTAGCCAGCAACGCTCCATCGCTTCCCCAACTGTAAGCTCACCGGTTGGCACACCACCAGCAAGAAATGTTGAGGTGACGTCGCAAGGCCAAAGCAGTCCGGGAATCACAATGTTTATGCAACGAAAGACTGCATCTAGACCATCACCACCACCACCACCATCACCAACCCCCTCTCAGTCCATCATGTCCACCGCTAGTTCCCCCATATGCAGCTCTCAAGTCCAGCTCACCCTGCCAGACACTCTGAGTCGGACAAGAAAGTACTCATCCTCTAATCCTCGTACACTGGCTTTGAACGCCTACATTGCCAAACTGATCTCATTAGAGATTATGCCCTTCTGTTTGGTTGAAAACGCAGCTTTCAGAGACTTCATGGCCTACGCTGTCCCACGCTATGACCTACCCAGTCGGCACTTCTTTTCTAGAAAAGCCATCCATGCCCTCCACCTGCATGTGAAAGACCGCATTGTCCATACACTCAAACAATCAATGAGTGGAAAGGTGCACCTCACAACAGATGCATGGGCCAGTAGGCATGGCCAGGACCGTTACGTGTCCATCACTGCACACTGGTTTAATGTGGTGGATGCAGGGTCCACAGGGGACAGCGGCGATGGGACAGTGCTGCCTAGCCCACGGTATAGGCAACAGTTGGCTGTAGGCGTTCGACCCTCCTCCTCCTCCAGAAGCGAAAGGTTGTCAACAGAGCTCAGTCGCACGAGCACTCCATCCGCAGCTGCCAGTGTTGCACACAAGGTGTCCCACTATCGAACAGCTAGTGGTAAGCATCAGCAGGCTGTTTTAAAAATGACGTCTTTGGGCGAAAACAGACACACCGCGGAGGTACTGGCCGACTACTTGCAGCGAGTCAGGGCTGGGCAGCATACATCTTGAGCCAGGCAAGGTAGTCAGTAATAACAGCCGTAATTTTGTGGCGGCCATAGCCCTGGCAAAACTCAGACACATACCTTGCCTGGCTCACACCTTGAACCTGGTGGTGCAGTGCTTCGCTCGCCCGTAGACTCCAGTCGAATGCAGAGGATGCAGCAATCGCTCCACCTCCCCAAGAACCGCCTAATCATTGATGTTGCAACTAAGTGGAACTCCACCATGCACATGGTTGAGAAGCTATGTGAAGAGAGGCAGGCTGTAATGCATTTATGGGAGGATACATGGGCAGGCAGTTTGAAGGCAGACATGGAGTAGTCGGGTGTGCAGTGGTCAAAGCTGAAAGACCTCTGTAAAGTCCTTCAGTGTTTTGAGGAATGCTCACGGCTGGTTAGCGCAGACGACGCCATCATAAGCATAAGCATCCCACTTATGCGTCAACTCATGCAAACTTTGATGCACATTAAGGATCAGGCGTCTGCAGCGGAGGAGGAACAGGAGGAAGATGTGGAGGGAAACCTTGATGACAGTCAGCCATTGTCTGCTCAGGGAACTGTCCTGGACGAGGTGGAGGAAGAAGAGGAAGAGGAGGAGGAGGATGAGGGGGATGATTATTTTGGGGAGGAAGATGCTTCTCAGGGGGTAAGAGAAAATATTAGCTTACCAAGGTCAGGTGCAGAGTTTGTGCGTGACTGGAGGGATGTGGATTTGGCAGAAAGTGGCCCTCCACCCACCACTGGCAGTGCATCATTGACACCTGGAACATTGACCTACATGTGTGATTATGCCTTGCGGATCCTAAAAAGGGACCCCCGCATTGCCAAAATTATGAAGGATGATGACTACTGGTTGGCCAGCATCCTCGATCCATGCTATAAAGGCAAATTACAGAACATCATGCCTCAGGAGAACCTCGACCTAATATTGGCCAACAAACAAGCAACTCTGGTAAACCGTTTGTTAGAGGCATTCCCATCTAACAGCAGCGTTGCAGGTTCTACCACGAGCCCTCCTGGGCCAAATGGAAGAGGTGTTCGTGGCTCACACAGCCGAATTGGCGTTGGAGACAGGGGTTTCATGACCATTTTGTGGACTTGTGTAGCCCAGCTACGCAGGCACACATAAAAATCCAGGAGAATGCACAGGAAGGTAACCACAAAAGCTTGTTATCATTCACTGTCACTCACACTTTCAGACACACCCACCAGGGGTATAGGAGGTGGTGACATGTAGCAGAGTCAGTCTGTTTCCTGTCTCAGGACAGTGGAGATCATCAGTTTTTCCTGCCTGAGAAGAGCTCAGAGGAGATAGTTTCCTGTCCTCAGACAGTGCAGTTCAGTGCCAGTTCAGTCTGGACTAGGAGAGAGGACTGAATCCTCGCAGAGTTAGCATAGCTCATCTGACAAAGAAGTGGAGGCTAGTACGGGTGAGTAGCATCATCCTAGCCTAGTCAGAGCTACCTTAATCAGTACCTCAGTAGAAGCTGAAACAAGGAGGATACTGAGAGCTGCTCAGCGAGCTCTGTAGAAAGCTGACTTTTCCATCGAAAGCTACCAGTGCTTATGCAAAGAGCAAAAGCAGGGCGAAGGGCGCAGTGGAGAAGACATAGAGAAGTGCTTCAGGTATTGGATTGCCTGCACTAAATTGCCGGACACCGGGGTCCGAAGTTGTCACGCTGTCTAATGATATGTGTACGATGTCAGTAAACTATTCTTACAGAAACAACACTCTATACAACATATAGTTTAGCAACCTCAGCATGTAAATATAGAATAGATTTACCTGACACGATATCCGTTGAACTCAGGGTTAATCTTGAGGACTTGATACGCTGTCACAGGAAAGAGGAGGACCGGGGTCTAACCTGACCCTAAAACTGGGGTCCTAACTAATCCCTCACCTTGGAGGTACTGATAATGGTTCAGAGGTCCAAGTCTCCAGCCTAACCTAGTCTCCTATCAGTCCCTGAACCCTGTAATCAGTCCTAAGAAGGACCCTGATTACCACCAAAGGGATATGGGCTGATCTCTGCTAAATACACAGATTAGACATATAGGACAGACTGGAGAAAACACAGACTCGCATACACACTCAAACACAGAAGGAACATAAATGGTCTGGGATATAAAACTCTAAGCAAGTTGAGCTTAAAACAACTAAGGAGCTCTTTAACTTAAGTCTATACAGATTCAATCCTATCTGTGGTCTGCATGAAGAATTTCACTGGCAACTCCCAAAACAGACAACCAGGGATTTAAAGGAAACCAATCAACAAATAATCAATTGCAGCCGGGAGAAACTGAACCCAGTCCCAGAACCGAGCACAGACAGAATTAACTCCCTCACTGCCAAACACAAAGAAACAGCAACTCAGGTGTGAGAAGTCAGAATGTGCAACCGCGACGATCTTCGTGGCGATGCACACATGACAGTACCCCCCTTCTACGAGGGGCCTCCGGACCCTCAGGGCCAGGTCTGCCCGGGTGAGTTCTGTGGAAGGTCCGAACCAAACGATCTGCGTTAATGTCAGACGCAGGAACCCAAGTCCTCTCCTCTGGACCATACCCCTTCCAATGCACCAAGTACTGAAGGGACCGGCGATTCAGACGTGAGTCAATGATCTTTGACACTTGAAACTCCAAGTTACCATTGACCACCACTGGAGGAGGAGGTAGAGGTGACGGTATGACTGGTGCCACGTACCTCTTAAGTAATGACTTGTGGAACACATTGTGGATTTTAAACGTAGGAGGGAGGTCCAGACGAAATGCCACAGGATTAATTATGGAACTGATCCTGTACGGCCCGATGAATCTGGGACCCAGTTTCCAGGAGGGAACTTTAAGTTTTATATTCCTGGTAGACAACCATACCAGATCGTTCACATTCAGATCTGGACCAGAAACTCTCCTCCTATCAGCCATACGTTTATAACGGTTCCCCATAGCACTCAGATTATTCAATACACCTCTCCACACTGAAGCAAGTGACACGAGAAACGCTCCTCCTCAGGAACCCCAGAAGGGCCCCCCCCATTGAAAGTACAAAACTGGGGATGAAAACCATATGCCCCAAAAAACGGGGATTTACCAGTGGACTCGCTCCGCCTGTTGTTAAGAGCGAACTCTGCCAGAGGCAAGAAAGAAGACCAGTCCTCCTGGTTCTCTGAGACAAAACACCGAAGATAAGTCTCAAGGCTTTGATTCAGACGCTCTGTCTGACCATTGGTCTGCGGATGAAAAGCCGAGGAAAATGACAATTGCATCCCCCGACGTAAACAAAATGCCCTCCAAAATTTAGACACAAACTGAGACCCCCTATCTGACACCACATCAGAAGGCAACCCATGAAGTCTCACAATCTCCCCAATGAACACCTGCGCCAGAGTTTTAGCATTAGGGAGGGCAGGAAGAGCAATGAAATGTGCCATCTTACTGAACCTGTCAATAACCACCAGTATGACAGTTTTCCCTGACGACGGAGGAAGATCCGTAATGAAGTCCATAGACAAATGAGTCCATGGATGCTCCGGAAGTTTCAAGGGTAAGAGGGTCCCAGACGGACGGGTATGCGGGGTCTTAGAGCGAGCACAAACCCCACAGGACGCGACAAAAGTTATAACATCTTTATTAACGTTAGGCCACCAAAACCGGCGAGAAAGGAGATCTAAAGTAGCCTTACTCCCTGGATGTCCTGCTAAAGCAGAATTATGATGTGCCTCAATAACCTTTTGTCTCAACTGATTTGGGACAAACAGTCTCCCTGAAGGTCCTGCAGGGGCGTCCCCCTGAGCCTCTAATACCTCCTCCTCAAGCTCAGAACATACAGCCGACACTACCACCCCCTCCTGAAGGATAGGAATCGGGTCATCCGTTTTCCCGGCCCCTGGGAAACTGCGAGACAAGGCATCAGCCTTAACATTCTTAGACCCAGGGCGATATGTGACGACAAAATTAAACCTGGTAAAAAATAACGACCATCGAGCTTGTCTGGAATTCAGACGCTTAGCAGATTCCAAATACAGCAGGTTTTTGTGATCAGTAATGACGGTGACCGGGTGGACTGCCCCCTCCAAAAAGTGACGCCATTCTTCAAAAGCCAACTTAATGGCCAAAAGTTCCCTATTGCCGATATCATAATTCCTTTCGGCGGACGACAACTTCTTAGAAAAGAAAGCGCACGGATGCCATTTACCAGGGGACGGACCCTGGGACAATATTGCACCCACCCCTACGTCAGACGCGTCCACCTCCACAATGAACGGCTGTGATGCATCTGGTTGGATGAGAACGGGTGCCGAAGCAAAACATTTTTTCAAAGAGGAAAAAGCTTGGCAAGCTTTGTCCGACCATTTAGAAAAATCCGTCCCTTTTCTTGTCATGTCAGTGAGAGGTTTGACAACAGATGAGAAATTACAAATAAATTTCCGGTAGTAGTTAGCAAACCCCAGAAAACGCTGCAGAGCCTTAAGATCCTCTGGCTGATCCCATTCAAGCACTGCTCTCACTTTTTCAGGGTCCATACGGAAACCGGAGGCTGACACCAAGAAACCCAAAAACTGAAGTTCCTGTACAGCAAATACACACTTTTCCAGTTTGGCGTATAGTTTATTGTCTCGCAAGATCTGCAACACCTGTCTCACATGCTCCTGGTGAGACACAAGATCTGGCGAGTAAATTAAAATGTCATCCAAATATACGACCACAAACAGCCCCACAAGGTGACGAAAAATGTCATTAACAAAATGTTGGAATACTGCTGGTGCAGTAGTCAGACCAAAAGGCATGACAAGGTTCTCATAATGTCCCTCCGGCGTGTTAAACGCCGTTTTCCACTCATCCCCTTCTTTTATCCTAATCAAATTATACGCCCCCCTGAGATCCAATTTAGAGAACCATTTGGCGCCCACAATTTGATTGAAGAGATCAGGAATAAGAGGGAGAGGATACGGATCTCGAACAGTAATCCGATTAAGTTCGCGGAAATCCAAGCAAGGGCGTAGGCCTCCATCTTTTTTCTTCACAAAGAAGAACCCCGCGGCCACTGGGGAAGATGAAGGTCTAATATGCCCTTTGGCCAGACTTTCCGAAATATAGTCTTTCATAGCCTGCCTCTCAGGACCAGAAAGGTTATATAACCTAGCTTTAGGTAACTTAGCATCAGGAAGTAAATTAATAGAGCAGTCATACACGCGATGAGGAGGCAACTCCTGACACCCCTCCTCAGAGAACACATCCCCAAAGTCCTCCAAAAAAGGAGGCAATGTACTAGGCACGACCGCACTGATGACTGTGTTCATGCAGTTACTTTTGCAAAACTCACCCCATTGGCTTATCTCTCTGGACTGCCAATTAATCACAGGGTTATGTTTAACCAACCAAGGAAGTCCCAACACAATAGGAGTAGGTAGACCCTCCAACACATAACAAGATAATTGTTCCCTATGTATCGCCCCTACCCGAATATCAATGTTATGGACCTCATGAACAAAGCTACCTTGGCCGAGAGGCCTGGCGTCAATGGAGAATATAGGGATCGGTTTGGCCAATACACTCAGAGGCATACCTTGAGCCTGAGCAAACTGAGCGTCAACCAGATTAGCCCCGGACCCACTATCAAGAAGAACAGAAAATCTCTCCACTCTCGTACCAACCACCATCTCCACTGGTACAAGGAACTGAGAAGAACTAGCGGACGAAATACATACTCCCAGGTTGTCGTCCACCACACAACCTGGGATTAACAGTTTTCCGGCAACTTTTTGCTCAACAAGGCACGGGATGGACATCCCCCAACAAAATGTCCCTCTTTTCCGCAGAAGAAACACCTTCTAGTCCTGCTGCGTACCACCAATCCCCTCCTACGAAATGATGTCCCTCCCAACTGCATAGGCTCCTCTGAACAGACAAGGGAACCTCAACATAAGGGACTTTTGTAGTAGGTGGAGCAACTACCGGGGGCGGAGTTACCTCACCCCTTTCCCGAAGCCGTCTATCAGTACGGATAGCTAGGGCCATAGCAGCCTCCAGTGATGGAGGAGAATCATACTGAGCCAAAACGTCCTTTAATTTGTCAGAAAGCCCATGACAAAACTGACTCCTAAGAGCTGGGTCATTCCACTGAGTATCTGTGGCCCATCTACGGAACTCAGAAGCAAATTCCTCCGCCGGACGATCTCCCTGCTGTATCTTACGTAATTTTGTCTCAGCAAGAGAGACCCGATCTGGGTCATCATATACCAAACCCAGGGCAGTAAAAAATCGATCTACAGACTGTAGATCCGGGGATCCCGGAGGAAGAGAGAATGCCCAGGATTGAGGGTCCCCTTGTAGGAGCGAGATAACAATTCCCACTCTCTGCTCTTCACTCCCTGATGATCGAGGCCGAAGCCGAAAATACAATTTACATGCTTCCCGGAATGTGAAAAATTTGTCTCGCCCACCAGTGAACCTGTCCGGGAGAGCTACTTTAGGTTCAAATCTGGTTTGCTCCAGGGGAGACAAAACTTTGGACTTAATGTCCGTCAGCTCCATGGATAATCCCTGCAACTGCAGAGCCAGCTGGGCTACTGGATCCATGGCAACTGGGGATAATTTTATTGGCCAGTGAAAATGTCACGCTGTCTAATGATATGTGTACGATGTCAGTAAACTATTCTTACAGAAACAACACTCTATACAACATATAGTTTAGCAACCTCAGCATGTAAATATAGAATAGATTTACCTGACACGATATCCGTTGAACTCAGGGTTAATCTTGAGGACTTGATACGCTGTCACAGGAAAGAGGAGGACCGGGGTCTAACCTGACCCTAAAACTGGGGTCCTAACTAATCCCTCACCTTGGAGGTACTGATAATGGTTCAGAGGTCCAAGTCTCCAGCCTAACCTAGTCTCCTATCAGTCCCTGAACCCTGTAATCAGTCCTAAGAAGGACCCTGATTACCACCAAAGGGATATGGGCTGATCTCTGCTAAATACACAGATTAGACATATAGGACAGACTGGAGAAAACACAGACTCGCATACACACTCAAACACAGAAGGAACATAAATGGTCTGGGATATAAAACTCTAAGCAAGTTGAGCTTAAAACAACTAAGGAGCTCTTTAACTTAAGTCTATACAGATTCAATCCTATCTGTGGTCTGCATGAAGAATTTCACTGGCAACTCCCAAAACAGACAACCAGGGATTTAAAGGAAACCAATCAACAAATAATCAATTGCAGCCGGGAGAAACTGAACCCAGTCCCAGAACCGAGCACAGACAGAATTAACTCCCTCACTGCCAAACACAAAGAAACAGCAACTCAGCTGTGAGAAGTCAGAATGTGCAACCGCGACGATCTTCGTGGCGATGCACACATGACAGAAGTGTTGCTAGAGTTTCAAGCATAGTAACAAGATACTCGGAGGCTATCTGGACTACAGGTCACAGAGAGCAGCCCAAGCGCTGATACGTAACCGGAGACAGGGAAAACAGGAGTCTAGCGTGATCAGCAAATATAGACTTAGTTTCACCACTTAGAAGTTTCCACCACAAAGTCGGCCGGGCTTGTCAGCTATAGAGAAAGCTGGAGATTGTAGAGTTAACTTCGCTTCACGCAAGTTTGGACTCCGAGATAAACGAAGTAAAGGAGGCCTCTAACCTGCTCAGCGGTTACCCGAATGTGCATTCTCCACCCCGACCAGCTCCCCGGGATCTGCTTGAACCATCTACCAGTAAAAGGTATGAAAAGAAGCTGCATGGTGTGCGACTGAATTATTATTTACACCCTGCAACATCTCCATAGACTTCCAGGGACCCGTCTCACCTGTGGGAGACTTACTACCAAGCTGCCCCATAACATCCCCTGTGAAAGTCCTTATAGCAGCGCTGGTTCAATTAACCAGATACCACAGGTGGCGTCACGAACTACCTATCCTAACAATCCCCTGTAAATATCCCCCATTGCATGACCGCCAGGGCCACGGACCGAGCCACCGCTACCAGTGACAACTCCCATAGATTTCCATGGGCTCGGCTCCGAGTACCCCATAGCACTGGTATCCACTTATGTGGTGCGAGTCAAATTCCTGGCGTCACGAACAGGATACGAAAGCTTGCAATTGTGAGTCCTGTGTGTCTATTGAACTGTTTGCTGCATTTGGCGCCAAAATACCGCCATCTTTACCGCAAAATTCGCGCCCTCAGGCGCTGGTGAAGAAGGGGGCGTACCTGAAAGTGCGCGCTGGTTCCCTGGCCCCGCCCCCAACTCTGACGTGGCGGCAGGTCCTGTGAAACAGGAAGTGAACGCTCTGACATCACAGTCCAGCGACAAAGTCCTGTCTCCACCGCTGTGCCTGCAACGAAGGTCCTGTCTCCACCGCTGTGCCTGCGACGCTGCAGCCTGTGAAAGATGTAGGCTCAGATTAACCAAGGGGGCACCAATATGTCGCAGCAACCGGCAGACGGAGCGGCCCCCGCCGGAGGCCCCAATAGCCCACCGCTTGGCGTCGTACCGCAGGATGGGGGTGCAGGCCCCTCACCTGGTCCGGTGGTCCCGCTCATGCCGCTAACCCTCCCATACATGCCTGGAGCGAAGTGGCTCCCCCAGTACAACGGCGAGCCAGACACCCTGCCAGGATTTAAACGGAAGATATGTAGTATTTTGGATATGTACTCAATGACTGAAAAGCAAAAAGCTGCTGTGGTAATAGGACAGTTAGCGGGTGCGGCTGAGAGAGAAGTAGAGACTTGGCCCATTGCAGATCAGGAGTCGGTACCTGCGATACTCTTAAAGCTACAGGCCATCTTTGAGGACCGCACAGAAACGGATCTCCGGATGGCATTTTATCGGTGCTTCCAGGGACCGGGTGACAGTATTAGGGACTACGCCTGCCGACTACAGGGGGCTCTGCGAGCTCTTAAACAGGCTAACCCCACAAGTCCCATTGATGAGAGCCAAATGTTGAAGGAGCAATTTGTGCGGGGACTGAGGTCTCCAGAGGAAGGCAGGACTGTAAACTGGTGGTCCTTAGATTATCCAGATGCCACTTTTGATGCTCTAAAGGACATGGCAATAAAGGGACTGCGACCCCTGGAAAAGCCTGAGGTGGCAAATCAGTATCGCCCGGGTGAAGCCACTCTAAAGCCGGCAGTACCCACCTTTTCCCCGCAGGTGGCAGAAGCTACAATGCAGGTGGCGCCCCCTAGTGAGTTGGAATGTCTGCGCTCAGAAGTGTGCCAGCTGACTAAGAACTTGGCCACTGTAATGGATGCCCTGCAACTGCGGAAAGAGGAAGGAGGAAAGATCCTACTAGCCGACTGTCCGGAGGATGTCCCTTGGATGAACCGGAGGAAATGGAGGACGTCGCCTCATCGGAGGAGGACCACGCCACCCCCAGTAGCGACTCCTGAGCAACATCATCCTCGCCGGGAGATCATCTGTTACCGCTGCAACCAAAAAGGTCATATGGCTCAGCAATGTCCTTTAAACGAGCCGATCCTGGGTCAGAGGGCCAACACCCAGGAGTAGACTCATCAGGCCCCTTAGACTGGAACCGCAGGTTCGTGGGTGGACGGCCCTACCTGTCCATGATTCTGGACGGGATTGCAATCCCTGCACTGCTGGACACGGGATCTCAGGTGACCATCATACCTGATGTCCTTTACAATAAATTTTGGTCCATGGACAGCCTCCAGCCCCCGAGCCCTGACTTGACAGTGTACGCTACCAATGGTCTCCCTGTTGAAGTAATTGGAGCCAAAAACATAAATGTAAAAGTGGGCAGGGTGGAGCTGAAGGATCAGGGACTTTTAGTGGTAAAGACTGTAAATGAGGAGAATGCCTTAAATGTGATACTAGGTACTAACATTATCAGTAACTGTCTGGGAGAAGTTGTGTTTTTGCTCCAACAGCTCGCTGAAGTTGCCAAGCCAAAGCAGAAGGGTGTAAGGTTCTGTGTACATGTTCCTGAAACTCAGTTTGTTCGTCAGCCATTTTACTTTCTGTCTTGCTGCAGCTATCTTGCCCTCAGTCAATATGGAGTTTCCAGCTTGCATGTTCCCGCCCTGATTCTCTCCTCTTGCTTCTTAAGCAGCCACAGCTGAGCAATCAGTGCTTCAGAATCTAGCCTGCAGTGAACCTGTGACCTGACTCCTGAAGCCTTGGACCTTGTACTCCAGCTATTCCTACTGAGGAACTCTGAAGCACTTGTGGACTCTGAACCCTGCTCTTTGAAAGACCCACGTTTGCATGGACTTACGGTAACAGAGAAGAAGATCCTGAACCTGTTGTGGAGAGTGATTGCTGAGCTTAGATTACTCTGGCCTGCTGTGTCTCCTGCTTCTGTGTCTGCAAACTGTGTGACTATTTTTGCCAACTTGTATGAAGTAATACAAGACTTTCTATATCAAACCTGTGTCTCATGTATGTTCATCGCACCCAAGCACAAGACGCTATATGAACTGTACTACATACATTACAAAGGGAGTGATCCAGAGGGAGATCCGGGCCCTGATGTGCCAGCAGCAAGCGAAGCTTACAGATGGTGAAATCGGTAATGTACGGGTCACAGACTCGAACCCCATTGTAATACCCCCAATGAGTGAAATGTTAATATGGTGTAGAGCAGCCATAGGTCTGAGGGGACAGAACTACCAAGCAGTAGTAGAACCCCATCACTCAGAACACAGACCTACACTCATGATTGCTAGAGGGGTAGTGGAAGTAGTAAATGGGAGAGTACCAGTACGACTTCTCAACTGGGGAGACGATGAAGTAAATTTGCCACGTTATGCTACAGTTGCTAAATTACATGCCGTAGATAATAATTCTATCCTCACAACCGAGTCCTTAGCCTCCCGCCAACCAGCGGAGGATAATGATCCGGCAACCCCGGTAGCGGACTGGTGTCAGCAGCTTCATATAGGGACAGACACCACTTCCGTCCACCAGAAACAGGGGGTACTACGGGTGGTACAAGAGTACGCACAAGTATTTAGCAAGCACCCACTTGACTTTGGGACCATTAAGGGAGTACAGCATCATATCCCTACAGGCAGTCATCCTCCCATCAAAGAGCGGTACAGGCCTATACCTCCAGCCCACTATCAGAAAGCTAAGGAAATGCTGCATGACATGAAGAAAGCCGGGGTGATAAGGGATAGTTGTAGCCCCTGGGCAGCACCTCTGGTTCTGGTGAAGAAAAAGGATGGTAGCATGCGAATGTGTGTAGATTATAGGCAAGTAAATCGTATAACACATAAAGATGCATACCCATTACCGCGCATAGAGGAATCCTTGGCTGCTCTGAAAACGGCTAACTACTTTTCTACCCTCGACCTTACTAGTGGGTACTGGCAAGTGGCTGTGGCTGAGGAGGACCGGGAGAAAACTGCTTTCACCACCCCAATGGGACTCTGCGAGTTCGACAGGATGCCGTTTGGTCTCAGCAGTGCCCCAGGAACATTCCAGAGGGTGATGGAGAGCTGTCTGGGACATCTCAACTTCGAAACTGTGCTGCTGTACTTGGACGACGTAATTGTGTACTCTAAGACATATGAAGATCATCTGAAGCACCTGGCGGAGGTATTTGAGTCATTGTCCAAGTTTGGGATGAAACTAAAGCCCTCTAAATGCCACCTGCTCAAACAGAAGGTACAGTACTTGGGACACATTGTCAGTTCTGAAGGAGTAGCGCCGGACCCCGAGAAGGTCACAGCTATTCAGAAATGGCCAGAGCCGAAGAACCTAAAGGAGGTGCGTCAGTTCCTGGGACTAACAGGTTACTACAGGAGGTTTGTAAAAGATTACACTAAGAAAGCGGCGCCTTTGCAGGACCTCCTGGTAGTACAACCTCTTAAGAGCAGAAACCTTCCATTCAATTGGGGAAAAGAACAAGCTGAGGCATTCAAAGAGATGAAAGAGATCCTTACCGGCGATGAAATCTTAGCCTACCCAGATTACAGCCAACCGTTCCTGCTATACACAGATGCCAGTAACTAAGGATTAGGAGCGGTCCTCAGTCAGAAGCAGAACGGCCAAGAAAAAGTCATCGCATATGCCAGCAGAAAACTCAGGCCAACTGAGAGGAATCCAGAAAACTATAGCAGCTTCAAACTGGAGTTCCTGGCGCTGGTCTGGGCCATTACCGAAAGATTTAAACATTACCTTGCCTCCAACAGGTTCACTGCGTTTACAGACAATAACCCCTTGACGCATCTGGAAACAGCCAAGCTAGGAGCCATGGAGCAACGTTGGATGGCTCGGTTGTCAAATTATCAGTTTACCATCAAATACAGAGCGGGCCGTAAAAATGCCAACGCGGACGCCTTGTCCAGAATGCCGCATGAATCCGACACGGAGGAAGAATCAGATGATCTGGAAGAAATCGAGCTACCTGCGTTCCACCGAAATGGGATGGTCCAAGAGCAACGAGTCTACAGAAAGCGGTGTGGTGAGATGTTGAACCCTTTACCTCATCATAGCTGGAAGGAGACTCAGGACAGCGATCCCGTGGTCAGCCGTATCAAGGAGTTGATAAGACAAGAAGGTTCCTCCTTGGAGAAAGACGCACCCATACCAGCAAAGCTCCTGTGGAATGAAAGAAGCCGGTTGTTCATATACCGAGAGAAGTTGTGCAGGAGGTACGTCGACCCAAGGACCCATGAGATGGTTTGGCAGATAGTGGTGCTCAGAGCAGACATCCAAATGGTGTTGAAAGCCTACCACGATCAAGCAGGACACTTTGGCTGGAAAAAGCTGGAGATCCTGTTGAGGTGTCGGTTCTACTGGGTAGGGATGCGCAGCTCCATCGAGAAGTGGTGCCGGAACTGTGGACCCTGTGGTCTCAGACGAAAAGACTATCATAGTCAGAGAGCACCCTTGCAGCCTATCCGGACGACTCGTCCTCTGGAGATCGTAGCATTGGATCACGTTAAGTTGTCCCCAAGCAGGTCAGGATACTCGTATGCCCTGACCATGGTGGATCACTATTACAAATTCCTGGTGGTCGCCCCTGTCAAAGATCTGACAGCAGAGACAGCAGCCAAGGTCTTCCAAGCAAGTTTCTGCAGACCACACGGATATCCAGAGCAGGTACTGACTGATCGAGGTCCAGCCTTTGAAGCTGAACTGTTTCAGGAATTCTGTCAATTGTATGGATGTAAAAAGATCAGAACAACGCCATACCACCCTCAGACCAACGGCCTTTGTGAAAAGATGAATCACATTGTCATGGATTTACTGAAAACTGTACCCCTGGAAGAAAGGAATCGGTGGCCAGACTTGTTACCTGACCTGGTTGACTTGTACAACCACATCCCAGTAAGTTCCACCAACTGCACTCCAGCTTACCTTATGAGAGCAAGACCTGGAAGACTGCCAATGGATTTGGAGCTGGGAGTGGTAGAACCAGAGGCTGATGACAGTGCTGAAGATTGGGACACAACTCGACAGGAACAGTACAAGAGAGTACAAGCCTGCGTAGAAAACAGTCTCAACAAAGTAAGAGAAAAGCAAGAGAAGGACTATAACAAAAATGCTCCCGCTAAGCCTTTTATGCCTGGAGAAATGGTGCTCAAAAGGAAAAGAAGAACGCACAAGTTGGATGATCAGTGGGAACAGGAGCCATATGTCGTGCAAAATTCCAATTTTGATAACAGAAAGGTCTGTGCCATTAGTAAGGATGGAGGAAAAACGACGGCAACTGTGTCCAGAGATCATTTAAAGTTGTGTCCTTGCCCATTAAAGCTCCGTGAAGAAAACCCTGTTGTTCATCAAGAAGAGAGTGCTGAAGCGGTCATACACACGGATTTGGGAGATTTACCTGCGGATTGGCCCAGATTGGGAGACGCTGTAATTATTCCTGTGCTGCAGTTTTATCAACCGCAAGAGGAGTCTCTACAACCAGTCATACCAATTATGCCCGTTGAGCCAGTTCCAGAAGAACCTGTTCCGGCAGACCCTCAACCATTAGAACCCCAAGAAGCGGACCCGCAAGAAGAAGCCCCGCAAGAAGTGGAATCCCCTGATGGAGCTGGTGAAGCAGTACCGCCTCGTCCAGTCACTAGCACGCTTGCCAGATCCATAGAAAGGTTGAGACGGTATTCTAGTTTGCCGTTACGCAGAACAGAAAGGTTAGATAATACCATACCTGACGCTACCCCACGTAGGTCAGAACGTATCACTAAAGGTAAACTACCTATTCGCTATCAGGAGTAGTCCTAGTAGACTAGTTAGCAAGACCCAGACAGGGTTTATTGCATCTGAAAAACTGTATAAAGTTTGAAAAAGTATTAATGTAATTATTTGAAATGTGTTTTAACCATGCCAATGGACTGCGTGGCTGTGGACTGTGCCAGCCCAAGAACTTGTCTTTGTAAATAGTTGCACTACGGTGCTTTATCTTGGTTTCACATGAAACCATTACTATCTACCTCTGAAGAAAAACCCGTATGGTGAGCCTAGAGTGAGGTCTGCAGTCAGAAGTCCTGCAGCCCACCCAGGACCCACGTGGGAGGTTTTTGGTGCGGGTCCTCCACAAGTATATTGTATATATGTGTTTGATATTTTGATACTTTTGATACTTTTGTATTCTTCATTGTACAAATTGTAACGTTCAAGAAATTCGTACCTCCCGGATGGGAAGAGTTATAATGTTAATGTTAATGCAAAACAAAATGTTCTTTTTGTCTTTTACAGCCCGGGAGTGCTGTGTTTTAAAAAGGGGGGATGTGTAGCCCAGCTACGCAGGCACACATAAAAATCCAGGAGAATGCACAGGAAGGTAACCACAAAAGCTTGTTATCATTCACTGTCACTCACACTTTCAGACACACCCACCAGGGGTATAGGAGGTGGTGACATGTAGCAGAGTCAGTCTGTTTCCTGTCTCAGGACAGTGGAGATCATCAGTTTTTCCTGCCTGAGAAGAGCTCAGAGGAGATAGTTTCCTGTCCTCAGACAGTGCAGTTCAGTGCCAGTTCAGTCTGGACTAGGAGAGAGGACTGAATCCTCGCAGAGTTAGCATAGCTCATCTGATAAAGAAGTGGAGGCTAGTAAGGGTGAGGAGCATCATCCTAGCCTAGTCAGAGCTACCTTAATCAGTACCTCAGTAGAAGCTGAAACAAGGAGGATACTGAGAGCTGCTCAGCGAGCTCTGTAGAAAGCTGACTTTTCCATCGAAAGCTACCAGTGCTTATGCAAAGAGCAAAAGCAGGGCGAAGGGCGCAGTGGAGAAGACATAGAGAAGTGCTTCAGGTATTGGATTGCCTGCACTAAATTGCCGGACACCGGGGTCCGAAGTGTTGCTAGAGTTTCAAGCATAGTAACAAGATACTCGGAGGCTATCTGGACTACAGGTCGCAGAGAGCAGCCCAAGCGCTGATACGTAACCGGAGACAGGGAAAACAGGAGTCTAGCCTGATCAGCAAATATAGACTTAGTTTTCACCACTTAGAAGTTTCCACCACAAAGTCGGCCGGGCTTGTCAGCTATAGAGAAAGCTGGAGATTGTAGAGTTAACTTCGCTTCACGCAAGTTTGGACTCCGAGATAAACGAAGTAAAGGAGGCCTCTAACCTGCTCAGCGGTTACCCGAATGTGCATTCTCCACCCCGACCAGCTCCCCGAGATCTGCTTGAACCATCTACCAGTAAAAGGTATGAAAAGAAGCTGCATTGTGTGCGACTGAATTATTATTTACACCCTGCAACATCTCCATAGACTTCCAGGGACCCGTCTCACCTGTGGGAGACTTACTACCAAGCTGCCCCATAACATCCCCTGTGAAAGTCCTTATAGCAGCGCTGGTTCAATTAACCAGATACCACAGGTGGCGTCACGAACTACCTATCCTAACAATCCCCTGTAAATATCCCCCATTGCATGACCGCCAGGGCCACGGACCGAGCCACCGCTACCAGTGACAACTCCCATAGATTTCCATGGGCTCGGCTCCGAGTACCCCATAGCACTGGTATCCACTTATGTGGTGCGAGTCAGACTGATTTCTCAAGGACCGCTCACATGCTTGGTAATACTGAATCTATTGCAACTGACAGGAGACAGCAGTTGTCAACTATGGTAAAAAATTACTTCTCCTCCCCTATCGATGTTCTCCCTCACCGGTCAATCCCCTTTGACTACTGGGCCTGTAAACTGGACACCTGGCCTGAATTGGCACAATATGCCTTACAGGAGCTCGCTTGCCCTGCTGGTAGTGTGCTATCAGAAAGAGTCCTCAGTGCTGCTGGATCAATCCTTACAGAAAGAAGGACCCGTCTGTCGACACAAAATGTTGATGATCTAACCTTCATTGAAATGAACCATGCATGAGTTTCAAAGGATTTTGTCCCACCTTCCCCTGATGACACATACTGTATGTTGCCAGCAAAATGGCTCGCTTTGTCCTCCTCTTCCTCTGACTTCTCCAATTCCTCCATTTGCAGCTGCTTAATGTCCAGCCTACACCTCAACATATGCCATTTTTGCCACCTCCCTATCTGGGCTGTCCCCCCCCACAGGGCCGGGGTCACTACCTGTCGCACCCGGGCAAGTGCCGGTGCCCTGAGCAGGTGGAGGGTCCCACTCTGTGGCGACGGCACTTGCACAGGGTCCCTCATAGTGCAAAAAAGTGTCTCTGAGGTGGGAGGGCCCACTCGCCGTCAGACACACGGGCATTCTATGAGGGTTCCTGTGCCAGTGCCATCGACCACGAGTCGGCCCCCCCTGCTTGCTCAGGGCCCCAGCACTTGCAAAACTTACTGCTCCATCGCTGTGGAGTCTGGGCAGTTAAATCCTTCACAGTGACAGCCACTACAAATTTGGTTAACTGATCGATGATGGTTAAGACGTAGCTGTGGCCTGTCCTGCTGGGCTCTACCTTCAGATGATCAATGGCTACCATTTGTAATGGACGTCGACTCACAATCGGATGCAGTGTTGCTTTCTGATCAGCTTTCACAGTTTTACTAGTTAAAGACGTGTGACATTCCTGGCAACATTTTTCAATTTTTCCTCTCATGCCAATCCAATTGAATTGCCTACGGCCTATGGCTTCTGTCTTTTGCACTCCAAAGGGACCAGACTGATCATGATAGGCAGTGAGGACCATCTCTGCATCTCTCTTTGGCATCACAATTTGATGGAAACGAATAACGGTGATGGGATCGACGCTACTGCGATACTGCAACCCTTTCTTCACAAAGAACTGTTTTCGCTGTCTCCAAAGATAAAGTAATTGAGGGTCAGCATTGCCTCTGAGAATTCTACCGGGAGGATTTACCGTGATTAGGAATTCCCAAATTTCTGCAATCACTCTACTTTCAGTGTGTACTTGTATCCATCTAGTTTCCTGCAGCGGAGAGTCTGGACTGGCTTACTGAGACTAAAATATATACAAAAATTTAAAATTACCCCAACACTGCATACAGCTGTACGCTTCTGATACAGTACACTTTGTCAACTTTTTATATTCTGGTGTAATCCATACTGAGCCTGTGAGTGTCTTTGTCTGACTCTGGAAATATATATTGATATTTAAAATTACCCTAAAACTGTATACAGCTGTACGCTACTGATAAATTTCCATTTTTCTACTTTTTATATTCTCGTGTAATCTATACTGAGCCTAAGAGCATCTGTGTCTGCCTCCTGAAATATATACGGAGATTTAGAATATTTTCACTACACTATATATACCTGGTATCTGCTGAAACCCTTTTTGCAAGAAAGTCCTCCTTCAACCCACCACTCTAAGTATATCATTGACACCTGGAACATTGGCCCACATGAGTGATTATTTGTTGTGGATCTGCTTTTTATATTCTCGTGTAATCCATACTGAGCCTGTGAGAGTCTTTGTCTGACTCTGGAAATATATACGGATATTTAAATTTACCCCAACGCTATATACAGCTGTACGCTTCTGATACATTTCCCTTTTTCTACTTATTATATTCTTGTTTAATCCATACTGAGCCTTTGAGCGTCATTGTCTGTCTCCTGAAATATATATGGAGATTTCCAATATTTTCACCATACTAGATATCCCTGGTATCTGGTGATACAGTACCCCTTTTTCATCTTTTTATTTTATTGTGTAATCCATACTGAGCCTGAGTTCGTCAGTGTCTGCCTCCTGAAATATATACGGAGATTTCCAATAATTTAACTATACCATATATACCTGGTATCTGCTGATACAGTACCCTTTTTGCCAGAAAGTCCTCTTCCACCCACCACTGTAAGTGCATCATTGACACCTGGAACATTGGCCCACATGTGTGATTACTTCTTGCTGATCTGCTTTTTATATTCTGGTGTGATCCATACTGAGCCTGTGAGAGTCTGTCTGTTACTCCGGAAATATATACGGAGATTTAAAAATTACCCCAACACTGCATACTGCTGTAAGCTTCTGATACATTACCGATTTTCTACTTTTTATATTCTGGTGTGATCCATGCTGAGCCTGTGAGAGCCTGTGTCTGACTCTGGCAAAATATATGGAGATTTACAATTACCCCAACACTGTCTACAGCTGTACGCTTCTAATACATTACCCTTTTTCTACTTTTTATATTCTGGTGTAATCCATACTGAGGCTGAGAGCGTCTGTGTGTGACTCCTGAAATATATACGGAGATTTACAATTATTCCTAGACTGTATACAGCTGTCCGCTAATGATACCGTAGTATCTGCTGGTATTTTGTGTACATTTTCACAAAAATGAGGAAGTATGGTGGAAGAGGCCATGGACGTGGGCGTGGGGGGCCAGCTGGTACTGATGGTGTTGGTGGTGCATCTGCTGGAAGTGCCATAAGCACAATAGCACCTAAGGCAGGAGGTGTTGAGCCGGAGTCGTCGTCTGGCTCAAGAAGGCCTGGAAGGCTCCCTTTACTGGGAGTAGGTAAACTGCTTTTAAAGCCGGAGCATGAGGAACAGGTTTTGGCTTACATTTCCAAAACAGCCTCCAGCTCTGTCGCCTCCTCTTCTGAAGTATCAAAAATTGCAAGCACTGAGTCGTCAGTTCAGGCTTTTGGTCAGGAACAACACCTTTCCTTGTGTGCTTCACCCCCACCAAAAGTGAAGGATGCGGCAGCCCACACTTCAGATTAGTCCATGGAGCTCTTTTCACCTACCATGCCTGGGTTATCAAGTCAAATCCTGAATTACCTAGTCCAACATGAGTCAGAGATGGAGTACACTGATGCACAGCCACTGCTAGATGATTCTGCTGGTACATTCACCCAGAGCACTACATTGCCCTCGCAGTCTACTGAGCCAGAATCTGACCCTGATGAAACTCAGGTGCCCCTTCCCCCATACTATACGACCTTACACGGTGACACAGAGGAAGGTGCAGATGAAATTGAAGAGGAGGTGATGGATGACCTAGTTATTGACCTGGATTGGCATCCATTGGGGGAAGAGGGTGCCGCTGGCAATAGCTCAGAAGAGGAGAAGGATCCGCAGCAGGCATCAACATCACAGCAGCGGTTATCTGGCTGGTCAGTAGCAGTCCAAAAAGGTCTTAAAAAAACAAAAAGAGTTGCAGGACAGCTTGGCCAGACGGTCAAATTAGCACAGCGTGCAAGCCCTGATAATTTATACCATAGTATGATGAGTCCAGTGTGGCACTTATTTGACCAAAATCCTGCTGATAAGTCCATGGTTATCTGTAAGAAGTGTGGAAGGACCTTCAGCCAAGGGAAAAATCTCAGAAATTTGAATACCAGTTGCATGCTTAGACATTTAATGAACATGCACTTGCAAACGTGGACAGACTACAAAACCTACAAATCCCCCTTCCAGGGCTGGCGTCAGCACCTGGCGCATCCGAGAAAGTGCCGGTTCCCTGAGCAGGTGGGGGGGGGCGACTCGTGGGCGACGGCACTAGCACAGGGCCCCTCATAGGACAAAAAAGTGCCTCTGACGGTGGGAGACCCCACTCGCCGTCAGACACACCAGCGTACTATGAGGGGCCCTGTTCCAGTGCCGTCGACCACGAGTTGGCCCCCCTGATTGCTCAGGGCCCCAGCACTTGCTATACTTACCACTCCATGCTCCACCACTGTGACGTCTTCTGCGTTTCCTGACAGTGACATTCAGGTTAGAGAGCGCGATGATGTCACGTCTGTACACCTTCTGCCAAAACAGTCCAAGTGCAGAGAGCTGTAATATGGTGGCGCTAAGGAGTCCAGAGTAGAGAAGTGCACAGCGAGGAGAGGTATTTCATTTTTTTAATGTTTGGAGCAATATAGGGGGATCATTATATGCTGGAGAATTATATATGGGGCCCAGCATACACTTGAGCATCATAGATAAGGCCCATCATACACTGGAGCATTCTAAATGGGGGACATCAGACACTGGAGCAGCATTTACTCGGCCCATTATACACTGGAGCATTATACATGTGGCAAATTATATATGGAGCATTATTTTGGCCCATAAGACACTGGAGAATCATCCATGGGGCCATCATATAGTGGAGCATTCTAAATGGGGGACATCAGACACTGGAACAGCATTCACGGGGCCCATTATACACTGGATCATTAATAATGGCGCTCATTACATATGGAGCATGATTTTATCCCATAAGACACTGAAGCATCATCCATGGGGCCCATCGTATACTGGAGCATTCGAAATGGGGCAGATCAGACACTGGAGCAGCATCCATGGGGCCCATCATATACTGGTGCATTCTAAAAGGGGGAAAACAGTGGAGCATTATAAATAGGGCCCATTATATATGGAGCATTATTTTAGCCCATAAGACACTGGAGCATCATCCATGGGGCCCATCATATACTGGAGCATTCGAAATGGGGCAGATCAGACACTGGAGCATCATCCATGGGCCCATCATATACTGGAGCATTCTAAATGGGGCAGATCAGACACTGGAGCAGCATCCATGGGGCCCATCATAAACTGGATTATTCTAAATGGGGGACATCAGACACTGGAGCAGCATTTACAGGGCCCATTATACACTGGAGCATTATAAATGGGGCCCATTATATATGGACCATTATTTTAGCCCATAAGACACTGGAGCATCATCCATGGGGCCCATCATATGCTGGAGCATTCGAAATAGGGCAGATCAGATACTGGAGCATTATCCATGGGGTCCATCATATACTGGAGCATTCTAAAAGGGGGAAAACAGTGGAGCATTATAAATAGGGCCCATTATATATGGAGCATTATTTTAGCCCATAAGACACTGGAGCATCATCCATGGGGCCCATCATATACTGGAGCATTCTAAAAGGGGGAAAACAGTGGAGCATTATAAATAGGGCCCATTATATATGGAGCATTATTTTAGCCCATAAGACACTGGAGCATCATCCATGGGGCCCATCATATACTGGAGCATTCGAAATGGGGCAGATCAGACACTGGAGCATCATCCATGGGCCCATCATATACTGGAGCATTCTAAATGGGGCAGATCAAACACTGGAGCAGCATCCATGGGGCCCATCATAAACTGGATTATTCTAAATGGGGGACATCAGACACTGGAGCAGCATTTACAGGGCCCATTATACACTGGAGCATTATAAATGGGGCCCATTATATATGGAGCATTATTTTAGCCCATAAGACACTGGAGCATCATCCATGGGGCCCATCATATGCTGGAGCATTCGAAATAGGGCAGATCAGATACTGGAGCATCATTCATGGGGCCCATCATATACTGGAGCATTCTAAATGGAAATACAAAAAGATGCCCACTAGAAGTAACCCTATAAAGGTATTATACCACAGGAAATACAATTAAACACAATGGTGGAAAGAGGAACTCAATTGAGACCCACCAGATGGTATAAAATGCAAAATTTTATTGAACAATCATAAACAAGGAATAACCTCATAAATGGTATAGAAAGGTGACAAGTACAAAATTTAAAAACACATGAGGGACATGTGTATCCATAGGACACATCTCTCTCCAGCCTGCTGAACAATGTGATACAAAAATTGGAAAAGACTAAGTTTTGACCTGAAGTATGGCCTATATAACAGGCTTGATGTAAGGTGGAATGACTAAGTAAACACCTGAGAAGTTACATGCACCCAGTGGCCCGATATAGTGAAGCCCAAAACAATTACAATTAGTAGCATGAATTGGAAAACAGAGCCGTATACCAAACTGTGACAAATCTTGCACCTACATTAATTCGTTGATAAATCATCATGATATGCCAATTTGGCAGAAAAATGTGGAATGCAAGATGTTGATTAAAAGTAAAGGCTGTCACAAAGCTGAACATGCACCTAAACTCAAGGTGTAACATTCAGTAAGCTCACTGGTAAGCACTATATACCAATGGTTAAAAAAGGGCAAAACATAAGACAAAAACCCCATGTGGGGAGAAAAAGTACCGCAAGGCTGGTAGGAGTGTGATCCCCGGATGTCCCTCTGCCCCGACGCGCGTTTCGCACAGCTTCTTCGGGAGGCGTGTCAGGGCAGGGAGCTGTCCAGTATATATACCGCCGTGATAATCAAATAAACGATCTACATATGTGGGTCGCTGCACTCAAAGCACATTGCGTATGGAAGGTCCTTCCTGGATGTGTCCAGACTATTTACCCAAAAGGTCTTAATGAACTCTTGACTTTTTCTTCCTTCTTATAGTGTAGGGCCCAATAGGGCATCTAGAATAGGGTGAGCCACCACTGAGTGGGGGCGCCACTGCGCAGGTTTTAGGGTGCCAACCTCCGCGTGAGGTAGGGCCGTAATAGATAGGGTGTAGTAGGGTATCCATTAGAGTGCACCCTTTCTATCCTTCTTAGGAAGGTCGGTTGTGTCCAAATATACATTCAACTAAACACTGAAATAATATTTTCAATTAAATATGATATATCATAGAAACCATTCTATGAATTTGATAACTATCCTTTTTTGTCCCCCTTTGATTAATCTGATTCAACATCATGAACCAAATTGAAATATATTCTTTTCTGTTTTTATGACATCACCTCTGATTATTAAATACAATTTATCGATCGCATTGAACACTATTACCAAAAGGACTGTAGAACATCTGCACATATGCACTAAGAAGGCTCTCCTTTATTGGAGCATTATATATCATGCCCCTTTGGAATTTTTGTTATTAGCACATACATTTCTTTCAAACCAAAAAATAATTACAAGCCATTTAGTGTGCATACACATTTTACAATCGCCGGACTTATCTATATATGTCCGCATAAGTTGCAGACAGCGATACTGCTCTTAGCTTCAGAGCGCTTCGCTCTAGAAACCGGAAATGACGTTTCGGGAAATCTAGTTGTCTTGCATTTACTGCGCATGCGCCTTATGAAGGAGACGATGCGTTCCAAAGACCGGAAATGACGCATTTAGCGTCCGGAAGTACAACCTAGCAGCATTTACCCGGTAACTATAAAAGTAAGTTCATTCATACACCGTCAGCCCTATCTCACCTATGTAGAGCGCTACCTCCCCTGATGATTCTTTTTCGATGAAACGCGTTGGGAGAGCCGCAGGGGTAGAGCCTGCTATATCATACCATACAAATGGTTAATGCAGGTCTCCCCCGGGTCGAATCAGTACCTTTGCCCGCAGCATGATGATGCAGATAAGTATCATACTAATTAAATACCCACAGAGAGACCGATAGATTACAGAGTTACATTTTACTCTGAGGCTCCAAGTTTGGGCTTGCTAACAGTCTGCACGAAGGGCATTCTTATGATAGGTGTATCTTTAATAAAAAGCTCCAGTGTACATGAGGAGCTACCTGCAGAACCACTGATAATAGTACACTTGTGCACGAATTGATATATCTGGCTCTGAGTTAGGTTATATTTATATTGGATATATACCTTTATAACAACAAGAGTAAAATAGATATATACAAGAGGGCAATAAATAGGATTTATCATATATATTTCTATTCAAATGCCTATGCACTTACCTAATATATCCACATAAAGTGACTATATCCATCTACACAACAGTGGATATCTCTATAGGTTAATGTATAAAGATGAAACCTAAATAATGGTAATTAAATAGAGATATAAACACTGCTGAGGAGTCCATTACATTTCAATCAGTGGATCTGTGTGTTGTTTTCTATCTTTCTTTTATTCACATACACTGTGTGGGGTTTTTTTTGTTTGGCACAATCACTTCTGTATCTACGTTTTTAATATAGAGATTAATAGTTAATTTTTATCAGTCAGCTATCTCCTATACCTAATTTGATCTGATATAAAAGCCTCTGCTTATCCAATATACCAAAGTGCTATGGCAGGATTCCTGTCCACTGGTATAGATACGAATCAATGGATCAATGAAGCGAAAGATATTTTTTCAGACGGTGTCTTTACTCAGAAAAAGTATATACCCTCATTTAATGCAGCATTTAAAGAACTTACCAAAGTCTATAAAGAACAGGTCACTTCATGGTGGGAAGTACAATGTCTTGATAACTACATAAAGGCAGGAATTGTACCAAGACACCTTAGAATATCACTGTCCTTTGGATATAGATATAGGAGTACGGCACTTTTAGCCAAATTAGAAAAAGAAGCTACAGACAGTTCTCTGAAGCTTATGAAAATTCTTCTGGAAGAAGAAAAAACTATACTTAATACCTTGAACGAGAAACTCAGAGACCAAATAGAAATAACTAAAAAATTCTCGGCCGAACCTGAGTTTACTCTTAAGGAAACTAACCTTCAGAACACCATAGAAAAATTCCAATACCATCTCAAAGAAAGAAAACACAAGTACTTCATAAGGGATCTGCAGGAATTTCGTGATAATAAAGCCTACTCCATTACCAATATCAAAACACATCGTCCACCCGACACTGACATCTCATCCTCAGAAGCTGAATTTTCGGATTCAGAGACTAGGTACAAAAATACCAGAGGTAGAGGTAGAGGGAGAGGAGGTGCAAGAGGAGGTAGAGGATCCAACCGTAGCCCCCCACAGAGAGAACATTTTTTAGATTCAGGGTACCAATCAGAAACAGATTCAATACAAGGAACCCTGTTTAGATAAGACTATTGTAAATATATCTACCAGACCTCTCTCAACTGAGGAAATGACTGTGTTAAGTAAAGGTATGTCATTCGTACCTACTTCAGATTTTGAAAGCTTTGAAGCTACGAAAGATTTACATCTTTTCACCCGCAGACTAAAGTGGAAAAAACACTTTATCAATTTAGACAGAAGAAGCTGCGCAGAACTAGGTATTGATGAAGATATGTTATCAGATGTGAGATTCTTATATCACTTAGGTGATCTCCCCAATGAGCAGGGAGAAGGCCCTTTCACAGATCTAAAAAATAAGAGTAAACGCATGCCCCCCATTACCGATGTAAGTGCTATAGACATTTTTACTAATCTAGTTTCCAGAGATTTTTTGGAACTAGAAAAACGTAACAAGAAAAAATGGCACAATATTACAAAAAAAGAAATGTATGCACTGAATGCTCTTGAGAGGGACAAGAGTATTGTGATTAAACCCTCAGATAAAGGGGGCAACATCGTGATAATGGACGAATCACAATATAAGACTCTTTGTTGCTCCCTTTTAGGAGAAGAATTGGGATATGAGAGACTAACTGTTAACCCCACAAATCAATTTCTTGGGGATTTGAAGAATATAGTTAATGATGCATTCCAAAAAAAACTCATCACGCAAGATGAAAAAGATTTTCTAATTCCAACACATCCCATAGTGGCCACTTTCTATAGTTTACCGAAAGTACACAAAGGCCTTCACCCTCTGAAAGGAAGGCCGATAGTATCGGGCATTGATAGCCTTACTCAAAATTTGGGTCTATATGTAGACAAAATACTGAGGCCATTTGTGTCCTCCCTTAGCTCATATATCAGAGACACAACCGACCTTCTTCTCAAAATCGAGAATATCGAGCTAGGCGACGGCATGATCCTAGGATCAATTGATGTCGAGGCTCTTTATTCATCGATCCCACACGAGAAGGGCATTATGGCTGCAGAGTACTATCTGAAGACTAGAGGGCGCCAATATAATGAGCATAATCAATTTGTACTTAAGGCTCTAGAATTTTGTTTAACTAGAAACTTTTTTCTTTTGACAACAAGTATTTCCACCAGCTCAGGGGCACCGCCATGGGGAGTCCATGTGCGCCCTCCTATGCAAACTTACTCCTGGGCTGGTGGGAAGAAAATATTGTTTTTGGTGATGTAACCGAGGGAGTGGAGGATAGAATTGTGCTTTGGCTCCGATATATCGACGATGTGTTTGTCATCTGGAGGGGGATGTGGAGAGTTTTGGAGACTACGTAAAAGGTCTCAACAACAACAACATTGGTCTCCACTTCACTTTTGAGGCTGATGTTAAAAGCATTCCCTTTCTGGATATCTTGATTGAGAGAGGGGAGGGTGGGCAACTGGTCACAAAAACATACAGAAAACCCACCTCCTCTAACTCTCTACTTAGATGGGAATCCAACCACCCCATCCCCCTCAAAAAGGGTATCCCGAAGGGACAGTACTTTAGAATGAAAAGGAATTGTTCAAACATGACTAACTTTAAGGAACAGGCTGATGATCTAAGACATAGGTTTTTGGAACGAGGATACCCAGACCATGTTTTGAAAGATGCATACAAAACAGCACTGACTCGAGAAAGGAAAGACCTGCTTACCCCTACACAAAAAATGGAGGGTGAAAACATTGTCAGGTTCATCACCAAATATTCGAATGGGGCTAAAGAACTAAGAGAAATCATTATGAAACACTGGCCAGTGTTATGTATGGATAAAGATCTTTCCAGTGTGATTTCCACAATCCCACAAATTACTTTTAAAAAAGGACGCTCTCTGAAAGATAGGTTAGTACGCAGCCATTTTGCCCCCTCAGAATCCAACAACCCAACTTGGTTAGGCGGCCAAATAAAGGGCTGCTACAGATGTGGGAGCTGTAAATATTGTTATGCTTTAAAACAAGGTAAAGAATTTACGAGCACCACTACCCAAGAGGTATATCCTATCAGGCAATTCATTAATTGCAAATCTACCGGAGTTATATACAACATCACTTGCAAATGCGGCGTACAATATGTAGGCAAGACAAGGAGAGAACTGAAGAAAAGGATAGGAGAACACCATAGAGATACCATCAACAAGAGAGACACCCCTGTCGCAAACCATGTCAATCACATACACGGAGGTGACACAAGAGTTCTGTCCTTTATGGGTATTGAAAAAATCACAAAAAATCAAAGAGGAGGAGATTGGGATAAACGAATCCTACAAAAAGAAACTTTCTGGATCTTCCATCTCCAGACTATTTACCCAAAAGGTCTTAATGAACTCTTGACTTTTTCTTCCTTCTTATAGTGTAGGGCCCAATAGGGCATCTAGAATAGGGTGAGCCGCCATTGAGTGGGGGCGCCACTGCGCAGGTTTTAGGGTGCCAACCTCCGCGTGAGGTAGGGCCGTAATAGATAGGGTGTAGTAGGGTATCCATTAGAGTGCACCCTTTCTATCCTTCCTAGGAAGGTCGGTTGTGTCCAAATATACATTCAACTAAACACTGAAATAATATTTTCAATTAAATATGATATATCATAGAAACCATTCTATGAATTTGATAACTATCCTTTTTTGTCCCCCTTTGATTAATCTGATTCAACATCATGAACCAAATTGAAATATATTCTTTTCTGTTTTTATGACATCACCTCTGATTATTAAATACAATTTATCGATCGCATTGAACACTATTACCAAAAGGACTGTAGAACATCTGCACATATGCACTAAGAAGGCTCTCCTTTATTGGAGCATTATATATCATGCCCCTTTGGAATTTTTGTTATATGCACATACATTTCTTTCAAACCAAAAAATAATTACAAGCCATTTAGTGTGCATACACATTTTACAATCGCCGGACTTATCTATATATGTCCGCATAAGTTGCAGACAGCGATACTGCTCTTAGCTTCAGAGCGCTTCGCTCTAGAAACCGGAAATGACGTTTCGGGAAATCTAGTTGTCTTGCATTTACTGCGCATGCGCCTTATGAAGGAGACGATGCGTTCCAAAGACCGGAAATGACGCATTTAGCGTCCGGAAGTACAACCTAGCAGCATTTACCCGGTAACTATAAAAGTAAGTTCATTCATACACCGTCAGCCCTATCCACCTATGTAGAGCACTACCTCCCCTGATGATTCTTTTTCGATGAAACGCGTTGGGAGAGCCGCAGGGTAGAGACCGCTATATCATACCATACAAATGGTTAATGCAGGTCTCCCCCGGGTCGAATCAGTACCTTTGCCCGCAGCATGATGATGCAGATAAGTATCATACTAATTAAATACCCACAGAGAGACCGATAGATTACAGAGTTACATTTTACTCTGAGGCTCCAAGTTTGGGCTTGCTAACAGTCTGCACAAAGGGCATTCTTATGATAGGTGTATCTTTAATAAAAAGCTCCAGTGTACATGAGGAGCTACCTGCAGAACCACTGATAATAGTACACTTGTGCACGAATTGATATATCTGGCACTGAGTTAGGTTATATTTATATTGGATATATACCTTTAAACAACAAGAGTAAAATAGATATATACAAGAGGGCAATAAATAGGATTTATCATATATATTTATACTCAAATGCCTATGTACTTACCTAATATATCCACATAAAGTGACTATATCCATCTACACAACAGTGGATATCTCTATAGGTTAATGTATAAAGATGAAACCTAAATAATGGTAATTAAATAGAGATATAAACACTGCTGAGGAGTCCATTACATTTCAATCAGTGGATCTGTGTGTTGTTTTCTATCTTTCTTTTATTCACATACACTGTGTGGGGTTTTTTTTGTTTGGCACAATCACTTCTGTATCTACGTTTTTAATATAGAGATTAAAAGTTAATTTTTATCAGTCAGCTATCTCCCAGGTCCTTTTAAGGATTCGTACATAACAGCGCCACACTGAAGATCGCAAAGGGACATCTCCGTGGACCACGGTACCCGCATGCGCTCTCCCTCATAAGCAAACGGAAGGTCTCCCTAAGGAAAAGAAAGGCTGGATGTTGATAGTATCATAGATAAAATTAGTGCCCCGTATAATAAAACAAATGTGGGGATAACTATGTCTATTCTATAATTACTTAGTAGTGTGTTGTTGGTGTAATAACCATGTGAGGTGAAATATAATGTGTTAGGGATATAATAACCGTGATATATAATAACTAAACAATATAATTGGTACATCAATATTATTATAACAATAATGAAAATAAATATAAAAGTAAAAATAACAAAGAAGTAAGAATGAATCTAACACGTGAAAGGGATAATGTGGGGAACCATAATGAAATACAAAAAAAATAATAAATGGTAAATAGTATAGTAACATATGGGACATAAAAAATGATACCAAATAAAATACAAATAGAATACACTAGTATAATATCCCATAGAATAACAAACATAGCAGAATATAATACGGATTGACACAAATGTCAAGTTATTAACATGATGATCTCTTCATCCTTAAGCAAAGAAAATTTACTGGATCAGTTGATTGTCAGTATCCAACCGAACCTTCTTGTCCGAAAATGCAGAAAATATGCAAGGCACATTCAACAAAATCACGGCAGTGTATGAAACTTATGAAACATAAAGTTAAAATCAAATATTAAAAAAAAAAAAACCTAAAACTAACAATGACTAACAAGAACTACTCCCCACCCCATAGGTACTCCAAGGCCATTATAGGAATGCGCTAAACCCAAAACTCTCATTCAGTCCCTGTGGTGTATAATCTGTATATCCATTGACATTCCCTTATTGGCCACCTGTTTGGCGAGGTCGCCACCCCTTGATCCCAACTGGATAATGTCAATACCTCTGAACATCAACATTTTCGAATTACACTGGTGGAATTTTTTAAAATGTTTTGGAAGCGTCTTAAGAGACATTACATCCGTGGTGGCTTTCGCTTTCTCTATATCAATGCAGTGTTCTCGCACTCGCACTTTGAGCTCCCTGCTAGTCATCCCTACATAGATCTTCCCACAGGGACATTCTGCGCAATAAACAACTCCCTTAGATGCACAGGTGATATGTGCCCTTATTTCGAATTTTCTAGATTTATCAAAGTTAAAGAAATACACTACCGGTCAAAAGTTTAGGGTCACTTAGAAATTTCCTTATTTTTGAAAGAAAAGCAGTTTTTTTCCAATGAAGCTAACATTAAATGATTCAGAAATACACTCTATACAGTGTTAATGTGGTAAATTACTATTCTAGCGGCAAACGTCTAGTTTGTAATGCAATATCTTCATAGGTGTATAGAGGCCCATTTCCAACAACCATCACTCAGTGTACTTATGGTATTTTGTGTTCGCTAACTGTGTAAGAAGGCTAATAGATGGTTAAAATACCCTTTAAAACCCTTGTGCAAGTATGTTAACACAGCTGAAAACCGTTTGGTTGATTAGAGAAGCTATAAACCTGACCTTCCTTTGAGCTTGTTGAGAATCTGGAGCATTACATTTGTTGGTTCCATTAAACTCTCAAAATGGCCAAAAAAAAAGAACTTTCTTGTGAAACTCGACAGTCTATTCTTGTTCTTAGAAATGAAGGCTATTCCATGCGAAAAATTACCAAGAAACTGAAGAATTCATACAATGGTGTGTAGTACTCCCTTTAGAGGAGTGCACAAACAAGCTCTAACCAGAGAAGAAAGACAAGTGGGAGGCCCCGCTGCACAACTGAGCAACAAGACAAGTACATTAGAGTCTTTAGTTTGAAAAATTGACGCCTCACAGGTCCTCAACTGGCAGCTTCATTAAACAGTACACATTAAACGCCAGTGTCAACATCTACAGTGAAGAGGCGATTTGGGGATGCTGGCCTTCAGGGCAGATTGGCAAAACAAAAGCCATATTTAAGACTGGCTTAAATGAAACGAAAAGATTAATATGGGCAAAAGAACACAGACATTGGACAGAGGAATATTGGCTTTTGTTTTGCCAATTTCTTCACTGAGATTACTGTGTCTCAAATATTTTTCGACTGCCCTAAGGCCATCAGTAGAGTTGAGCGATACTTTCCGATATCCAAAAGTATCGGAATCGGAATGGTATCGCCGATACCCCAAAAATATCGGCGATACCCGATACCGATACCGGAAATCCAATGTAAGTCTATGGGAACAAAATATCGGAATTAAAAAAAGCCCATTCTTGCCTTGTTGGTTAATTGTACATGAAGGAAAACAACAAAGAGTAATGTAGAATGTATTGGGGAGGTTGAGGAGACATTAAAGGCATAGATGTTTAACCCAATCAAATGGAATAGCATTAATATTTTTTTTTTTAAAGATGTTCGGATTGACGAAGAAATTGACAATGTTGTTAACGTTTTTTCTATTTTGGCAAATATGTATGTTTCACAACTTCCATGCTCTTCACCTTTTTAACTTTTGACACACTTTCTCCTTCATAATCTTCAGCAGCATCATCTTTTTCATCAAATTATTCTTCATCTTCGCCTTCTTTATCTTCTTCTTAAACTTCTTGCTATTCATCTTTTTGTTAACATTACTCATATTGTTCTTATTCAACTATTATTCTTCTTCATATTCTACTTCATCTTCATCTTCTTCATCATATTCTTATTTTGGACAGAGATTCCTGTACTTGTAATCTGTAAAAGTATGAATTTTTAATCCTTGCGTTCTTGCTGTCACAAAAGTTTTAAATTACAACAGTATTTGTCCGTGTTGAGTTTAGCCTGCAGCAGCAGTCATTTTCCAGGGGCATGTCTGGTTGCGCAAGGCTTTATCCGGCAACACTACCTTCCTTGTGTCACGGGTAGGGTAGCGTGTGTCTATTATACGACTCTCTCTAAAATGTGACGTTACGCAGCCTTATTCTGCCCTAGGGACGCCAAAAATATGACAGCAGTAATCATTTACTGTATAAAACTCCACCTATGAGCAACAAAACAAGCACGTTCCCTCTTCTGTTTCCTGCGCTGACATGTGAGGAGGGAGTTTGGAGATGCTCCTGAATTCCTCCCAGGTATCCAAGCATATCGGGCCCATAGGAGAGCAGTAAAACCACCCCGGGAACACTGGCACCTTTTACATTCGTGGGGACATAATTTATGGAGCGCTACTTGCTACGGAGTTCACAACAGACCCCGAACGGTTTATCTATCCAACTGAAGCAGAAGGACAAGATGGAGCATGGAGGAGACAAAGAGGCGCGATGCTGAGCGCTGCCATAGACATGCAGCAAGAGCTATTATCAGAAGCACCATGTGACCTGAGAGTTCCTCAGGAATTTGATTCGCAGAAAATGGCTGAAGAGAGGTCAAAGCCCTTCTCTTACCAGACATTCAGAAGCTGCTGGAGTCGGCATTGCAATCGTCATTGTCTTCCATACAAAAGTCTGTACACCTGAATACCATTGCAATTACCAAGCTGCAACAGGATGTGGCGCTGCTACAACAGGAGAAGCAACTTGGCCAAGACAGAGAACAGAACCTTGAGCAGAAGTTACAAAATTTGATAGACAAAACAGAGGACTTGGAAAATCGCTCGAGACAAAGCAATTTACGTCTCGTCGGACTGCCTGAATCGTTTAAATCAGCAGACTTACAATCCATCTGTGAGAATGATCTACCGAAAATATTGTGACTTAACTACTACTGTCGTGTGTAACGTGCACATCGTGTGGGACCGCCGCAAAACAACAACAGGCGAGGGGAGGCATCGAAACCAACGATGTACAGACCAAGAGTTACTAGAAAAGGGTAGCAAGGGACCTCTCTCCAATAATTAATCCTGGAATTGTCAATATATCTTGATTAGGTAGTTGATATTGTGGTGCTGCTTCCTCCTTTCCTCGCAGGTTGGTGCCAACGACGGCCATAAGAGGGTACACCGTCTCCTCCAGCACACTCTTAATTTTTCTGCCGCCCATTCAACATGAAGATCATCTCCTGGAATGTCAAAGGCTTGCGTGCGCCGGAGAAGCGCACAAAGATTCTGAGGTACCTCCGCCGGTGGAAGCCGTACATAGCACCTTTTTTTTTTTTAAAATCTAAATAAAAAGGAACTTTCAAAAAAAAAAAGAAAAAAGAAAAAAAAAAACCCTCTTCAACAATCTACAAGACAAACAAGCATGATGGGTGACGCTGCCTTTATTGAGTTACAGTATTAGATCGACATTGTCCATGAGTAACTATGCACTGTGATAGCTATATAGCATTATTAATTTAAATCTGTTGTGGTTGTTTCAACAGCACTTGCAGGTCTAACTACCTATTGTTTGTATGCATGATGCACTTTCTTGGTGTAATTATTTATTATTGCGCATTATTACCAGGTTTACATGATGGCCATTTCATATATGGTGTGTGAAGTTACAGTTGTCCTCACTCTGTGTATTTTATTATATCTGTCATTAATAAAACTCGTGAGGATGATGATGATGATGATGTTTATGATTCGTATATCCATTGACTGCATTATCTTACAGGTACAGATAACGTTCCTTAAGAAGCATTAATTGATAATTATGAAATGTATTTTTATGCATTAATTTAAAAAAGTAAACACTATGTTTTATTTTTTGTTACCATTTCTACTAGCCATGTGCAGATATGCGCTGTGATGACAAATTAATATTTGTCCATATTTCTTATAAAAATTTTTCATTTTAGCCCTTGAAAACTTAAATCTTTCCTGTTTTAAGCATAACAATCAGGGTGACGGCTCTTCCCTATTTGGAGCATGTTCGACATGGGTTTTTCTGTGCATGTGTAGGGAACAGGAGACTTCTTGCCGCTGTGGTACACCAAAGGGGATCTTGCTGGATGTGAGATATATTTCTTCTAGCAGACTGAAGTTTGCTCCGGATTTTCCATGATCACAAGGACCTGTGATAAGGTCATAGTCACGTGATCTGGTCATCTGATGTGTACCTCACCTGAGGGTGTGGAGTAGGCCTATAAAACAAGGATCTGTTGTAGTTGGTGTGTGGAAGGAAGGATTTTGGCTGGAGTCAGCCTGGAAGATTGTTTTGTTACTGTGTGCCAGTGTGCACCAGGAAGCGAGTACCAGACCACCCGGAATGGGACCTGGCGGTCTCTGCTGACCTGCAGCCGCTTAGTTAAGCCCGTCCCAAGCAAGGGTGAGTCTGGCACCAGTGGTTCTCCAAACTGTGGTGATTTATGTTCTGTTTTTATTTTGTTATCTGGACTTTTTCTTGAACTCATGATTAAAACCACTGAAATTTGAATTAAAAGGCGGTGTGTTTGCCTCATTACTGCGGCCCAGCCCTGCCTACCAGAGCGGATCCCTACAATTGGTGGCTTCAATGCGGGCAAAGCAGTGAGGTCAGGCTGTTTTTTCCTGCATGACAGTAAATGTCCTAGGTAAAGAAAGTGACGCAAAACCCGGTGGATAACTGTCCCAAGATGGAGAACACAGTAAAAATGCTGGAGGAGGCCATGCGGCAGCAACAGCAGGCTATGCAGCAGCAGCAGGCTATACAGCAGCAGGCTATGGAGCAGCAGCAGATATTTAAACATCAACAGCAACAGGAAACCAATAGTCTAGTGATGCAGCACATTACAGCGCCGCAGACAGCAGGAGCTGCCCGGGGATGGCAGGATGTCCGGAAAGCGGTGCGTACAGCGATCCGAAAGATGGAGCAATCAGATGACGTCGAGGTGTACCTGGAGATGTTGGAAGGCGTGGCTAAAAGGGAGAGACTGCCCCGGTACCAGTGGGCCGAGATCGTGGCTCCGTTTTTTTAATTCAGGACCCGCAAAAGCCTCTAGGGACCTACCCCCCGAGCAACAGGAGGACTATGAGAGCGTCAAGGGTGAGATACTTGCACGTCTTGGGGTAAATGTTTTGGTCTGGGCACAGCGGGTACACCAGTGGAACTTTTCCCCTTCCGAGCCAGCTCGGTCACAGTATTATGACTTGATACACCTGATAGAAAAGTGGTTGCAGCCGGAGGTGTTGTCACCCCGCGCTATGCTGGATCGTATAGTGACTGATAAATTCTTGAGAAATTTGCCACACACCCTTCAAACATGGCTTGGACAGGCAGCCCCTACTGATGGTCTCCAAATGGTAGACCTCATTGAAAGATATGGGGCTACCAAGGAGATACAGGGAGAGACTACCCGGAAGGTACCAAGTAAATTCCACAAACCTTCACCCACAGCTCAGCGAGCAGAGACTCGGAGGGCCGCCCAGGACGGGTCGGGGAACAAAATGGGCCCCATAATCTGTTGGCGGTGCCAACAACCAGGACATGTGAGAGCTGTTTGCCCCCACCTGACAGAGCCCATGGACAACAACTTTGGCTATTATCAGTCTCACTATGCAGAACACATGTGTGCAGTGGTCAAAGCAGAGGGACCCAATATGAACCATTTGTGTAAAGTGCAGGTGGAGGGTAACCCTGCTGTGGCTCTAGTGGACTCAGGGAGTCTCGTGAGTGACCCTAATACGAGCCAACCACGTCAAAATCAGCGAGTATACTGCTGGGAAAATGGGTGTGTTGTGTATACATGGTGACTTCAAACATTATCCTACCACCCTGGTGATGATAAACACGCCAGCGGGGAGGAGGTGACACGAGGTGGGGGGTGGTGGTTAATTAGCATTAATAATGGGGAGAGATTTTCCGTTATTTTATGTGCTTTGGCCTGTAATTACCCCTCCCACAGAACAGTCGTCGGCACCAGTGGCAAACAGGTTGCATTCTCCAGAAATCGGGCATGAACCTGGTGGCCCAGAGGAAGATGTACTGGCGGTAGGAGTACCTTAGCCTTCGGTGGAGGAGGAAAACCCCTATCCTATAGAAGTGTTAGGTGGGGAGATGGAAGATTTGCCACCGGGACCAGAATTGTCATACTTACATGTGGCAGGTGACAATTTTGGTACGGCGCAAATACGGGACCCTACGTTGACTCGAGCCAGGGAAAATGTACTGGTTGTCAATGGGGAACCCCAACACCCCAGGACAGCTAAAGTATTTACCCGATTTGAGCTGAACCAAGATTTGCTGTATGGGGTTTAAAAAATACATGGGGAAATTGTCGAGCAATTGCTGGTACCGCAGTCATATCGGAGGTTGGTAATGGACTTAGCGCATGTGCATGTACTAGGGGGACATTTGGGACCAAAGAAAACCCTAGACAGAATTATACAACGGTTTTACTGGCTATGGGTCTATGAATAAGTTAAACGGTATTGTTACTCTTGTCCCGTGTGCTAGGTAACCAGTCCGCAGCCTCATTTTCAGAGTCCCTTGGTGCCATTACAAATTATAGAGGTACCGTTTGAGAGAATAGCCAATGGATCTGGTGTGGACGGTTAATAAATCAGCAAGGGGTCATCAACACATCCTCGTAGTTATAGATTACGCTACCAGGTATCCTGAGGCTATTCCCCTGCGACACACCTCGTCAAAACTGATCGCAAAATAACTCATGGGTATGTTCTCTCGGGTGGGAATCCCTCAAGAAATATTAACAGATCAGGGGCCCCCTTTATGTCAAAAATCATGAAGGAACTCTGCCACGTGTTAAACAGTTGCGCACATCGGTCTATCATCCCCAAACAGACGGTTTAGTAGAAAGGTTCAATAAAACCTGAACAATATGTTGAAAAAAAAAGGCTCTAAAGATGCTAAGGACTGGAATCTCTTGTTGCCATACCTGATGTTTGCAGTGCGGGAGGTGCCCCAGGCATCTACGGGCTTCTCGCCCTTTGAACTATTATATGGCAGACATCCCCGTGGCTTACTCGATATAGCTAAAGAGGCCTGGGAAAACCATACAACTCCCCACAAAAGTGTGATAGAACATGTGGCCAAAATGCAAGAGAGAATGGAGACAGTCCTACCATTAGTCCGAGAACATATGGAATCAGCACAAAGGTCACAGAGGCAGGTCTATAACCGGGAGGCACGGGTAAGGTCCTTTAACCCTGGGGATCGGGTGTTGGTACTTGTGCCTACAGTGGATAGTAAGTTCCTTTCAAGGTGGCAGGGACCCTACGACATTATAGAGAAGGTGGGACCAGTAAACTATAAAATACACCAACCAGGGCGGAGAAAGCCAGAACACGTATACCATGTGAATCTGCTCAAACCATGGAAAGACAGAGACACGCTTGGTCAGGATTGTCCACGGCCTGCATTTCCAACACAGATGGCTTCCTTGCCTCAGGAGAAGGCAAGAGAAGTCCTCTCCGCCGTCAAAAAATCAGACACTTTGTCGCACAGACAAGTTCAGGAAGTCAGAGAGTTTGTTAGCCGAAATACAGATGTTTTTTTGGAACTTCCTGGTCGTACCTCCCTAATACAACATGACATTGTCACTGAGCCGCAGGGCAAAGTACGATTAAAGCCATATCAGGTGCCTGAGGCCCGGCGACAAGCCATCTTGGAAGAGGTCAAGAAGATGCTGCAGTTAGGAGTCATTGAAGAGTCCCAGAGTGAGTGGGCCAGCCCAATAGTCCTAATACCAAAGCCAGATGGGACACTAAGGTTCTGTAATGACTTAAGAAAACTGAATGAAATTTCTAACTTTGACGCCTACCCCATGCCCCGGGTCGATGAGTTAATAGAGCGGTTTGGGCAGGCACGTTATTTTTCACTCATTGACCTCACAAAAGTGTATTGGCAGGTGCCACTAACAAAAGCAGTGAGACAGAAAACGGCTTTTTTAACACCCGAGGGACTGTTCCAGTATATAGTCCTACCCTTCGGGTTGCATGGCGCTCCAGCGACATTCCAGAGGTTAATGGACGTTGTTCTTCGTCCTCATCGCCGATATGCCGCGGCCAATCTGTACGATATTGTGGTGTACAGTACAGACTGGGAAAGTCACTTAGCCAAGGTACAGGCGGTGATAGATTCGCTGAGACAAGCAGAGCTAACTGCCAACCCAAAGAAGTGTTCCATAGGGTTGGAGGAAGATCGCTACCTGGGGTATGTGATTGTGAGAGGAGTTATCAAAGGCCAAATAAACAAAGTGGAGGCAATCCAAAACTGGCCCCGTCCCCTCACCACTAAACAAGTGAAAGGGTTTTTGGGGTTAGTGTGATACTACCGGTGGTTTATTCAAAATTTTGCAACACTGTCGGCGCCGTTAAATGACTGCCTAAAAGGCAGGAATTTAGTAATGGTGCGATGGAATGATCAGCTTGAAGAAGCGTTTGTAAAACTAAAAGGGGCACTGTGTGTGTGTCACCATTTTTGATCACACCCGACTTCAAAAGAGAATTAATTGTCCAGACTGATGCGTCAGAGGTAGGTGTGGGGGCCGTTTTGTCTCAGGAGGTTAACGGGGAGAAGCATCACATTACTTTCCAGAGTCGAAAACTAACTCCAGCTGAAACCAGATACAGCATTGTAGAGAGAGAGAGTGCCTGTCGATCAAGTGGGCACTGGAGTCGTTGCGCTACTATCTGTTGGGGATAACATTTTGGTTGTTAACTGATCATTCCCCTCAGACTGGCAGTGTTGTATCCCAGGGAGTAGAGTTCAGGTGGTAGATAGATGAACATAACAGGAGAAATTGATAACGTTGCCAACCAGTTATTTAATCGGAAAACGGACAGGCAAATTCTGGCGAGATCCATGCCTTGTTCATTTTCAGAAAAGTAAGCCGGTCTACATTATCGGAGGATAGTCGCATGCGACGGTCTGTTAGTACACCACCTGCAGCACTAAAGACGCGCTCCGATAATACACTGGCAGTAGGGCAAGCCAGCACCTCCAATGCATACTGGCTAAGCTCTGGCCATGTATCCAGCTTAGAGACCCAAAACTTGAAAGGGGAAGAGCCATCTGGGAGTACACTGAGAGGGCAAGACATGTAGTCTGTCACCATCTTACGGAAACGTTGCCTCCTGGTGACTAGAGGCGTCTCGGATGGTGTAGACATTGGTGGCGCTGACACAAAACTTCGCCACATTTGGAACATACTGGTCTTGCCCCCCCGTGTAGAGGCGCTGATTGTGCTCCCTCTTGTTGCAGAGCTGTCTCCATTGCCTCCACGCACAGAGCTGCTTTGTAAAGCAGTAGAAGCAGCGTTCTCGGCTGGAATGGAGAACATTATGGATTGCACCAGTGTGTCTTTGTACTCCTGCATTTTATGCTCCCGGTTCAACGGTGTGATGAGGCTTTGTAAGTTGTCCGGTAGCGAGGGTCTAGGAGGGTGTACACCCAATAATCAGACGTGGTGAGAATGTGGGCGATGCGGCGGTCGTTTCTCAGGCACTGCAGCATGAAATCAACCATGTGCTGCAGACTCCCAACTGGCCAAGAAACGCTGTCCTCTGTAAGAGGCGTCATCTGTACCTGCTCTGCATCACCCCACCCGCGCTCTACATACTGACTAGAGCGTTGTGTACCTCCCTCTGTAGCGATTTCTTCCTCCTCCATTGACTCCTCCTCATCCTCCTCACAAAGTGAGCCCTGCAAAGCCCTTTGGGAGGAACCACGTTGCGCTGACTGTCCAAAAGGTGATGGAATTTGTGCTCCTCATCCTCCACCTCTTCCAAAACCTCATCCCTTAGTGCTTGCAGTGTTTTTTGAAGCAGGCAGATAAGGGGGACAGTCAGGCTGACTAGTGCATCATCTGCACTCGCCATCCGCGTTGACTCATCAAACGCACGTAAAACGTGGCAGATGTCCTTCATAGAGGCCCACTCAGTAGTGGTGAAGTGTGAACGGCGCAAATTGCGTGTTGATTGCGCCTGTTGCAGCTGATATTCCATTACTGCTGTCTGCTGCTCACACAACCGCTCCAACATATGTAACGTGGAATTCGACCTGGTGGGTACGTCACATATGATGCGATGTTCAGGAAGGCGCAATCTGCGTTGCAGAGCTGCAATGCGCGATCTGGCCATGCTGGAACGTCGCAAGTGAGCGCACTCTAGGTGGACCTTGTGCAGCAGTGCATCAAGATCCGGATAGTCCCTCAAAAAACTCTGCACGACCAAGTTGAGCACATGTGCCAGACATGTTATGTGAGTGAGGTTGCCAAGGGCCAGAGCTTCCACCAGATTTCGGCCATTGTCACACACTACCAAGCCTGGCTGGAGAATCGCTGGCAAAAACCACACGTCGCTCTCCTGCTTGATGGCATTCCAGACCTCCTGCGCTGTGTGGCTTCGATTCCCCATGGAAATTAATTTCAGGACGTCCTGTTGACGTTTGGCCACGGCTGTGCTCATATCGGTCGCAACAGGTAAGTGTTCACGGGTCCATGTGGAGGTAGACCGTGACGGCTCCTGCAGCGATGATTCTGAGAAACTGGAGTAGGAGGAGGAGTCAATGTGTACAGACTGGATTCCAGCAATCCTTGGAGTTGGCAGAACACGTACAGCGCCACTCGCAACATCTGTACCCGGCTCCACAACATTGACCCAATGGGCAGTGAGGGAAAGGTATCGTCCCTGGCCATGGGTACTGGTCCACGCATCAGTGGTCAGGTGGACCTTGCTACTGACGGCGTTTAGTAGCGCATGTTTAATTTTTCACTCAACATGCTTTTGCAGAGCATAGAATCATAGAATCATAGAATGGTAGAGTTGGAAGGGACCTAATGGGCCTTCTGGTCCAACCCCCTGCTCAAAGCAGGATTCTCTAAATCATCCCAGACAGATGTCTATCCAGCCTCTGTTTGAAGACTTCCATTGAAGGAGAACTCACCACCTCTTGTGGCAGCCTGTTCCACTCATTGATCACCCTAACTGTCAAAAAGTTTTTTCTAATATCTAATCTGTGTCTCCTCCCATTCAGTTTCATCCCATTGCTTCTAGTCTTTACTTGTGCAAATATGAGAATAAAGATGATCCTTCTACAATGTGACAGCCCTTGAGATATTTGTAGACAGCTATTAAGTCTCCTCTCAGTCTTCTTTTTTGCAAGCTAAACATTCCCAAATCCTGCAACCGTTCCTCATAAGGACATGGTTTGCAGACCGGTCACCATTCTGGTGGCTCTTCTCTGAACTTGCTCCAGTTTGTTGATGTCTTTTTTAAAATGTGGTGCCCAAAACTGGACACAGTATTCCAGATGAGGTCTGACCAAAGAGGAGTAGAGGGCAATAATGACCTCACGTGATCTAGACTGTATGCTTCTGTTGATACATCCTAGAATTGCATTTGCCTTTTTTGCTGCTGCATCACACTGTTGACTCAGGGACGGCTTGCCTGCTGAAATAAAATCGGCTTGGCACATTGTATTGTGGGACTGCCAATGCCATTAAGTTCCGGAAACTGTCAGTCTCCACCAGCCTGAATGACAGCATTTCAAGGGACAGGAGTTTTGCAATGCCAGCATTCAGAGCCTGTGCTCGTGGATGGTTTGCGAGTATGGCCGTCTTTTATCCCATGCCTGTGCTACCGATGGCTGTTTTGTGGCCTGGGAGTGTGAGGATGACAGGGAACTTGCAGCTGTGGGTGGAATAACACTTTGTCTCTGGACAACAGTGACCGAGGTTCTTCCATGGCGATCGTGTGAGGAAGCCGAAACAGCTGTGTGTGAGCTGGAGGAAGAGGTTCCAACACGAGCTGAAGATGTAGGTGCTGCTGTAGGTTGGCCTACATCTCCAGTGTGTCTTTGTAACTCAACTACGTGCTTTGTCCGCACATGTTTCCACATATTAGTGGTATTGAGGTTACTGACACTTTTACCTCTTTTTACTTTTTGCTTACACAGCTTGCATTTGACATAGCAAATATCATCTGCAAGTGTGTCAAAAAGGACCACGCAGTGCCAGTCCTGGGAGTGCCCGTTTTGACTTTTGGAAGAGAACTGCTCCCAACAGGTGCCAAACTGGAGGCTACAGGCAACCGAGTCTGCAGCCTACCTCTCCCTCCTGTTTGTACCGTTGGGCCAATCTCTTCCTCAGAGCTGCTCCCACCACCTTCCTGTTCCTCACGCCATGTTGGGTCTTGGACCTCATCATCTCCACTACCCTCTTCCAACACCTGCTGCTGTTGGGTGATCTGGACAGCACCGTGCTCAACAGAAACTGGCAACTGAGTCTCATCATCATCAGATGTGTTCTGCGGTGTGCTGACCATCGGCATTGGCTCACCCGCCTCTTCAGATTCAGAGAGACACAGCTGTTGCGCATCACTGCATACTCCCTCTTCTTCAAATTCCAGAATGCTGCTTGGCTGGGCCCCTGTTTGCAAGCCAACAGATTCTGAGAACAGAAGCAGAGACTCAGCTGGCTCCAGTTCAGAACTCTCTGACTGCCTGGGCAATTTGACAGGCGGTGAACAGACAGATGGTTGATCAACAGTGTTGTGGTCCTGAGAGGAGGTGGAAGCAATTGAAGTCGATGCATTGGCTGCCATCCAACCAACAACGGCTTCAATTTGTTTCTTCCCGCAGCAGGGGGGTACGCCGAGCTCCTACAAAACTGCACATAAAGGAACGCTCACGGGGAAAACTGTGGATGCTGTGTCACTGGGGGGCGGCAGCAGCCACAGAATCCCCACGTCCTCTCCCTGCTGAAACTCCACGGCCACGACCACGTGCCTTACTCCCTGCCTTCTTCATCTTGGTAGATTGATAAAGAAAGTCAGAAAAGTTATAAGGCCTAAGTGTGGTTATTACGCAGAGACTGCGGTGAACACTGCACACAACTGTTCACTATCTCTGAAAGACTCCTTTCTGTAATTCTATAGTTTTTTGCAACCAATGTATTGGGGTATGGATGGAAGCGCGTCACACTAATAGATTTGAGTTATTTGAAATGGTATGGAGCAGCACCAATTTGAGAAAAAATGACAAGGGATGAGCAGTGACACACGTTCAGCAGACTACAACCAGCAGTGGTTGAAGAACTAACTGGAGCGTGATCTGCACTAAAAAAAAAAAAACCCCACAGACTAGAGTGAACACTGAAACAACTGTTCACTTCTTGAAAGGCCCTTTCTGTAATTCTATAGTGTTTGAAACCAATGTATTGGATAGGATGGAAGCGCTCACACTAATAATTTATTTTTTTGAAATGGGGACAGCCCAATTTGAGAAAAGACAAGGAGAGGCAGTGACACACTTCACAGACTAAACCAGCATTGTTAAGGGAAAATGGAGGTGATCTGCACTCAAAAAAAAAAAAAATCACAGATAGAGTGAAAAACCCCGAAACAACGTTCACTATCCTGAAAGGCTCCCTTTTTGTAATTCTATAGGGGTTTGCAACCAATGTATTGGATACGGATGGGAAGGCGTCACACTAAATTTTTAATTGAATGGACAGCAAAGAATTACACAAAGAAAAAAAAAAGAGCTGTAGTGACACGTGCAGATGCCTACAAACAGCGTTGGATGCAGAGCAAACTGCAGCGCACCCGCACCTCACAACCCCACCTTGCACAGAGCTGTTAAAACAACACTGGCAAAGGAACTTTACACACGGGTTTGGGTTAAACTAGCTGCCTAGAGCACAGTACAAAAAAATGCAATCTCTAACTGTCCCCCCAAGTCAGCAAGCAGCGTTCTGTCCTTACTGATTCCACAACACAGTGACGCAAAATGGCGGCGGCGCCTTTTATATGCATTCTACATATTTCAGCTCCAATCACAGCCAGCCATTAGTTAACATGCCGCAGCAGTACAGGGATGTGCCCACCTTCTTTGGAATCCTCATTGGCTGACTAAAATCACATTGCCTCCAAAGAATATGGGAATTCCGATTCCGGTATACTATATGAAAAATATCGGAAAAATATCGGAATTCCGAAAAAGCAAATATCGGCCCGACCCCACATTTGGGTTGGAATCTCAACTCTACCACAGATTCATAGACGAAAAAGGGCCCGACTCATCCCCAACAGTTTTTTGACAGCGTTTTTTCCAGGTCCCCAATTTTGCAGGGTTTCCTTTTGATGTAAAAGCAATTGTGTAAGGGGTTTGAGAAAATATTCCAAAAATGTCACAAAAAATTACAAAACCCCTATTTGCACAATAAGGGTCTTCCTGGGGGGTTCGGGTCTTTATGTACCTTCGGACCGATAAGGGGGGCCAGTCATAGATCCCAAAATTTTTTGGGATACGTTTTTTAAAAGCTTTTGCTGAATGTCACCAACCCATTTTAAAATTTTTGAAATTAAATAGAAAAATTTATCAATAGAGTTGTTCAAAATTTTTGGCTTTTCCCTCATACAGGGGTTTGGCCCAACCCACTTTTCCCCCTTTACCCGCCATCTTTTAACAACGTCAATTTTTTAATTGATTAATGCCCCCCTTCAAACTGGGGGGGTTTTAAATGAAAATTTTTTTTTTTTGAGCTGTTCAATGTAGAAAACCATTTTTGGTGAAAATACGCCGGCCCAAGGGGTAATGGGGGAAATTTTTTTAAAAATTTTTGAATTTGGTGGGAAACAACTTAACGCCGTGTTCATAAAACTTTATTCAAAAAAACCTAAAAGGCCCTTTTTTGTCCCAAAGATATTCCCTAGTTTCTCCTCTATATGAAATTTTTTTGGGGGGGCCCAAATTTTTTAAAAAAAAAAGGGACTTTTATGGTTAAAGAATTAGTTCAATGAGGGAAAAAGCAAACCTCTATGAAACCCCCGCCTTGCCCCTCAGTAAGAATAGTAAGAAAGTTTAAATTTCCCCTTCACCCACTTTGTCAGGCTTTTTTTTTAAGAGGTTTTTCTTTTTTAATTTTGTAGTTGGGGCCATATTTTCCTTCATAGTAGACCCCCCACTTTCCTATGAGGAGTTAGAAAAACAGTGAATACAGAGAATTTTTTTTATCGTTTCTTTTTTAATTGCCATCAAAGTTTTATTGTTTTCAAAATCCCCCAAACCCCCATTTTTCTTTTTTTTTTGATCAAATATTTTTCCCCCCATTTTTATTTTTTTTTCAAGATTTTTTTTTTCTTCAAATTTTCCCGCTTAAACCTGCGGAGAGTTTTGCAGATCTTTTATTTTGTTTCAAGGCCTTAAGGATGTAGTATTTTTTCTATTATGAGGAAGAATTCCCGAGAGCATGTGTTGGAGCCCAATCCATCTATCAATTAGATTATTCTCCCCAAAACAAAGTGGGGAAATATTGATTAAGGGGTTTCCCCCCAAAAACAATATCGCTAACGAGACGTAAAAAATCCTATTGCGATCCCGTTACGATATTGTTCGTGCGGGGCTTCCCGCGAGCTTCCGCTGTACCGTCTGCTGACTGTTCCCGGGCCCCCTTTTTTGCGGCCCCCCGGGAATAAAAACGCTGGGTGTGGGGCTTTTGTGAAAATGTGCGACCCCCTAACGACATTTTCGCGGCGGGGGACTTTTTTTTTTTCTTAACCCCTTCAGTGATTTTTACCCCTAACCCCCCGCTTTTGTAGGATAGTATCGCTTATATACAGTTTCCCAGAAAGGAGGCCATTTTGAGAAGGGGAGCTCCTCAAAAATATAAGCTATTCAAGATAAGCGGGGCCATTGTGACGAAAGGGGGTTTTTTCCCCGTCAAACTATAAAAAGCTATCACAATAACGACCTTGTGATAAAAAGGGGGAGCTCCCGTCACCCATATACGAAATTCCAATAAGCGGGGCCCCATTTTATAAAAAGGGGGAGCCCCTTTCAAACAAAAACAGCTATTCACGATAAGGGGGCCTTTTTGTCGCAAGGGGAGCTCCCGTCTACAAAAACACTTTTCACAAAATATGCGGGGCCTTTTTTTCGCAAGGTAAAGGGTTAAATCGGCCCCACCCACACAATAGAGATGCCATTAGGGTCGCCTACTTGGAACTGAAACCCTGGGCCGAGGGTTTGCGGTTTTTTTTGCAAGCGCAATATTTTTTGGGGTTCGAGATGGGGGCGCCGTAAGGGGAAACTGCGACCTTTTACGTCATGACGCTACTTTTGCCCAAGGGCGGCAAAAATGGCGGCGAAAACAGCGGGCCCAAAAAATGGGGAGGAGAGGCCCCAAAATTTTAAAAATTATCAGGGGACAATGGGGCTATGACGGGCAGCTACCTGTGGGCTCCTATGCGCCACAAAAAGGTTGCCCTGCAGAGGTCCGGCGGGGCCTGGTGCGTCGCTTTAATGTACAGCGGCCACAGCCAATCCGAAAAAAGCGGGCGGACCTAAAAACCCCGGTCCGCGAAAAAGGGGTTCCCACATCCGGGCGCAGTGGGGGGGCCTCACTTTAGTAGGGATAAAGGCAAGGGCGTACAAAAAAATTTCTGGGGCCCCCATTTTTTTGGGGCATCGTTTTATGTTTCCTTTTCTTATCCTTTTCCCCCATCACTCTGTCTAAACCCTTTTTAAATTTTGCCGGAAAAAAAAAAAATGCAACATGTACGTCGGGCGCGTATGGCGAAAACCGGGAAAAGGGGGCCACGCACGAAAAACCCGCACATGAACCAGAAAAAAATTTGGGGCCTTTATTGTATGGGGGCATTATGTGGAGCATATACAAATCCCACGAAATTTTGGCCATTTTTCATGGGGACATTAGTGGGGGTTTTTTACTTTAAAAAACAGCAAAAAGGGGCTTTTATTCGGGGGTTTTTTTTTTTTTCCCCAAATTTTTCTTTCTTGTCTTTTTTTTCTCTTTTTTTCTTTCTTTTTGGGAGTCCCGGGGAGGGGAAAAAAGGGGATTCTAAATTTGGGATTTTTTCATTTACGCACCACCTTCCCCACACCGCTGCCCACCGCCCCCCTTACCCCTCCACCCCCCATCCCAAATTTTTCCCCCCCGGGAAAACCCCTCCCCACCAGCATCACCTCACCTCTCCACCCCTTCACCGGCACAACCCCCCCCCCGTGACTCGGGGGGTTCCCCCCCTTTTCCCCGATTTTTCCTTCTCTCCAGCATTTTCCCCCTCCCCGGGGTGCAGGTCCCCTTTAATTAACCCCATTATATAACTTCAGACAATTTTTAAAAATTTTTTAAGGCTTATGTTTATGGGGGGGTAAAAATTTTTTTTTTATTTTTTCCCACCCGGGGGGAAAAAAAAAGATCAGGGTGGGCAGTAAGGGGGTTCCTCTGAGGAAAACCAAAAGTTTAACAAAAAAAAACATTTACATGTAGATTTTTCAACAAAATTTCCCGGGGGTTTAAAGTTATTTTTTCCCCACAGAAATCCCAAACCCCCCGCTTTTTCCTTCCCCCCGGGCCGGTTTGAGGCGGCAAGCTACCCCCAGTGGCGGCCTGACAGCCTGTGTCGCAATGAATTCCCGCCACAGCCATAAAACACCGTGGCAGGCAGGATTCATTTGGGCAGGATAAATTTCACTTTCATAGCGCTGCAAATCCATGGGAGCTCTGCATCACCCGGAGATGCGGGGAAGAAAATTTTTCCCGGGCCCCCGGGGGCCCCCAAAAAAATTTTTAATTTTTGAAAAAAATTTGTTTTTTTTTTCAATTTTGTTAATAATTTTTTATTTTATTATGTTAATTTTTTTGGTTTTTTTTTAAAATTTTTTTTTTTAAAAAAAAAAATATATGAAAATAAAAATAAATTTAAAAAATTTTTACTTTAAAAACAAACGCTTTTGGTTTAAAATTATTTTTAGTAAAGGGTTTTAAAAGCGCTATGCCCCCCGGGGCCTTAAAAAAATGTTAAATTTTTTTTTTTTTTTCCCATGAGGGGAAAACCCCTTATGTAGCTGAAAACCATGCCCCCGGGTTTTTAACAATAGTTTTAATAAAATACAAATTTTAAAAGTTACACACATAAGAAAAAAAGACCAAATTCATTAAAAAAAAAGTTTTTTTTTATTAAGAAGGGAAAAATTTGGTAAAAAAATATAGAAAAAAAAAAAAAAATTTTTTGGAAAAAAATTTTTTAAAAAACTACATCTGCTGGTAAAGGGATCATTTTCCCTTACCCCCTGTCTTGCGGGGGGTTTTTTAAAAAAAGGGGGGCAAACCCAAATTTTTTGGGGGTTTTGGGGGGAGGATTTGCGCCTGATTTGTCCCCCACTGCGGTCTTGGCATGACACATACTGTATCCAGGTTTCCAAAAAACGTTGGTCAGTACCCCTAACACACCCCTTTTTAAAAAGCCGCTGAACTGGATTGGATTTGGCGGGCCCTGAGTGTCCGGGTACGCGGGGGTTTGGGATCACACATTCTGTTTTTTTCCCGGGTTCCAAAAAAAAGCTTGTTTTAGTACCCCCAACTCTCCTTTTTCATGAAGCCGCTGAACAGGGGGGCCAGTGGGAGGGAGCCCCAATCCAAAAAATGCAAACCCTGTTTTTTTTGGTTGTTTTTCTGCTGTTACACTTGTTTGCAATTTTTCCCCCTTTTGGGGGAAACCGAGGTGGGGGCCTTCCTTTTTTTCCCTTTCCCGAAAGTGAAAGCCGCCTCCGCACGATGAGTGGGTGGCTTTTTCTTTTTCCTTTTGGGGGCAAAAGCCATGCTGTCCCCCTTTTTAAACGGAGGTGTGGGAACGGGGGGTCTTCTGGCCCTCATGAACAAAAAAAAAAAGTTTTAAAAACAAAGAAAAAGAAAAATTTTTTTCACAAAACACCCCTTACAGCAAAAAAGGGGGAAAAAAAAAACTTTTAAAAAAATACCCAACCCTTGACTAGATAAATTTCATACGTGAAGGGGGGAATTCACCATTTTTTCTACAATTTTACCCAAATTTTAAATTTTTTTAAATTTTGTTCCCCCTTTTGGGATTTTCCCTTTAAAAAAAAATTGTAAAAAAAAGGTTTCTTACATAAGACAGGGGTTTTCCCTGGTCACTGGGTCTCATTCCCCACGATTCCCCCTTTTTTTGGGCTTCTTGGTCCCTTGTTTAAAGCGAACAGATCCCAAAAACCACAGTTTGGGGCAAAAAATTCTTCGGGCCCCCCCTCCCGATTTTGGGGTTTTTTTGATAAATTTTTGACTCTTTTTTTAAACCTGGCGGAGGGGGCCCGAACCGAAATACAAAAAAAAAAATTAAATGTAAAAAAAAAAAAAAAAAAACCTACCTTTTTAAAAATTTTTTGTTTTTAAAAAAAAAAAAAAAAAAAAAAAAAGGGAAAAATTTGCGTCAAAACTGGTCGGGAGAGGGGTATCCCCCCGACGGATCGCAAAAACTCCCCAAAAATAGCAACCGAAATAGTGGGAAACCAATCGCAGTAGCACCAAGACTAAACAGGACACATTTGGGGATTTGAAAAAAAACCCCTTCTGCTCGGGAAACAATGGGGGGTGCTGATACGTCTTTTTTTTTTGACGGGGTTATCCAATCACAAAGGGAAAAAGCTGTGATAAATTCATGACACACATAGTGACCACCAATCGTGACAGGGCTTGCAAAAGGTCCGCTAAACCCTGCCTATCGGGTTTCGTGATCTTTCACCGTAAAATGCTTTTTGGCCACCCCAAACACCCCCAAAGTTTTAAAAAGGTCGCTAACCGCTGATAGACTTAAAGAATCGTCAAGAAATGGTACTAGCACCTTAAAACTCACCCCAAAAGAAGCGTCGTTATTTTGATCGTGGGCGGAACGTTTAGTGGGGCCCGTCCCTTTTTAAAGTCCCCTAGGAAAAATTTTTTTTGAGTGACAAAAATTCTCCTGGTGCCCTTTTTTCCCCCAAAATTTTTTAGTTTTTTTATAAAGCGCATTCCATATATTTTAAAAAATTTTCCCGAAGGCCCTTTTGGGGGGAAACCGGGGGGGGGAAAGTATCCCCCAAAAACCCTTTTTTGAAAAATTTTTCCCTTTTTGGGTTGCCAAGAACTCTTTTTGGGCCCTTTAAAAATCCTTTTTAAATTTGGGGGTCTTTTTTAAAAAACACAACAAAATATTTTAAATAAAAAAAAATGCCCACTAAAATAACCCAAAAAAAGGTTTTTTTACCACAGGAAAAAACAATTAAACAAAAAGGGGGAAAAAAGGGGGCCAATGAAACCCACCAGTGGTATAAAATGCAAAATTTTATTGAAAATAAAAAAAAAGGGGAAAAACCTCAAAAAGGGGATAAAAGTCCCAATTTTAAAAAATTTTAAAAAACCCACATGAGGGACATTTTACCCCTAGACAAAACCCTTTTTCCGGGCCTGTGAACAATGTAAATACAAAAAATTGAAAAGACAAAATTTGACCTAAAGGGTAGGCCTTTTAAAACCCAAGGCTTTATGTAAGGGGAAAAGAAAGAAACCCCCGAAAAGTTAAAATCCCCAGTGGCCCGATAAATTTAAGCCCAAAAAAATTTTACAATTGAAAGAAATGAATTTAAAACAAGCCAAAATACACTTGCATTCCCATTTTCCCCCCAAAATTTGGGATATAAAGATGTTTTAAACAACAAAATTAATGAAAGGTGCAGTTTTGGGGTCACAGTTTGGTATACGCCGTTTTCCAATTCTTTTCTACAAATTTTTAATTTTAACATCAAGCCTGTTATATAGCCATATTTCCCAGGTCAAAACTAGTCTTTTCCAATTTTTGTCACTTTTTTCCCAAAAGGCGGGAGAGAGTGTTGCCCCAAGGATACACACCCCTGGGGGTTTTTTTAAAATTTTTTGTATTTTTCCACCTTTCTATCCATTTATGAGGTTATTCCTTTTTTAGTTTTTTTTAATAAAATTTTGCTTTTTTAAACCCCTCTGGGGGGGTTTTCCAAATTTTGGTTCCTTTTTCCCAAACCTTTTTTTTGTTTTAAATACATTCTAAAGGGGGCCCGTTTAAAAAGGCCCCGCCCCAAAATTGGGGCCCATTTTTTATGGAGCATTATACAGGGGCCCCAAAAAAAAATTGGGAAAAATTTTCCCCCTAAAACTGGGGGCAATCCGGGGGCCATCATATACGGAAAAAAAAAAGGGGGAAAAAGACACTGTACTGCTTTCGGGGACCATTAAAACAATAAGATTAAAGTGGGGCCCTTTAAATTAGGGGCTTTTTATTTAGCCCAAAGCATTTGGAGCATCACCGGGGGGCCCACATATATTTTAGCTTTAAAAAAGGGGGCAGATAAAAAGGGAGCAGCCCCCAAGGGGCCCATAAAAAATTAGAAAATTCAAAAAGGGGGAAAAAAGGGGAGGCATTATAAATACCCCTTTTAAAAATGGAGAATTTTTTTCCCCCCATAAGACACGGGAAAGCCCCCCGGGGGGGCCCCAAACAATACGGACATTAAAAAAAGGGGGCGTCAACCCCGGAAAAACACCCCAGGGCCCATCATTATGGAGCATCCTAAAAGGGGGAAAACAACCTGTACGCATTTACGGGACCTTTAAAAAAAGGGGAGAAATTTAAAAGGGGGGGCCCAAAAAATTTTTTGGAGATTATTTTCCCATAAAAACACTGGAACACCCATGGGCCCAAAAAATACTGGATTTTTCAAAAATGGGGCAATCGGGAACGGACATCATTTTTTTTTGGGACACATCATATACGGGGGCATTCTAAATTGGGAGAAAACCCTGGAGCACACCCAAAGGGCCCTTCTTTTTGGGGGAAATCCAAAGGGGGGGGACAAAACGGAGCGTTTTTGGGGGGGGCCTTTTTTTTCATTTGGAGAATTTACATGGGGCCCAAATTAAAAAGGGGGTTTTTTTCCCCCCAAATTAGACAACTTTCCCCCATGAGGCCCAATATAGGGGAAATCATATAGGTTCCCATTATGGGCCCCATAAAGGGGGGAAATGGAGCTCATAGGGGACACAATGGGGCCATATGGAGCAGAAATGTGGACTCATCATACACTGTATGGAACTTTAAAATGGGCCCAAATTTTATGTTTTGGACCATATAGGGGGCTCTTTAAATTTGTATGGCACATATTTGGTGGCCAAAAAATGTAGGGGAGGAATTACGCCCGGGTTTTTTGAGCTTTTGTAGATTGTAACATAGAATCAGTAAAAGTCATGTAAGAAGTGAATTGTTTTTCATTGTGCTATACTTATTTTTGTCAGATCGGGCTCATGAATTGGGGGGTTTGTTAAAAAGGGGCGCCCCCCTAACTCTTTGGCCCGGGGCACACGAAAACCGGGAGCCCCCCAAACCCCCCCCCACAATTTTAAACCCAAAATAACCCCTTTTAAAATGCAAAATATTTTTAAAAAAGTTAATTAATTTTCCCAAAACTTAAGAAAAATTTTTTAAATTTTAGTCTTTTCATTGAAATGGGCACTGTAGGTGTGTTTACTGTCCCCCCACTCCCTCCCCACTTGCTTCCCCCCCTTGACTTGCTTTGGGGTTTTTTCGTTTTTTCCCTTCGGACCCCATTTTTTCCCATATCCCCGATTTAGTTCAACCGACTTTTGAAAAAATCGGGTTCATGAAACCCATTTGACCCTAAAAAAGGAAAAATCCCCCTTTTTTTAACTCAAGCAAAAAATTTTTTTCTGACAAAAAAAAAAATCGGGGAGATATTTGAAAGTGGGCTCTCTATCAGACCCCTACTATCTTGCAAAAAAATTTTGGCA
>JARQOD010000004.1:79990553-80051056 GCA_033576555.1 Oophaga sylvatica | reverse complement strand
TTTGATAACTATCCTTTTTGTCCCCCTTTGATTAATCTGATTCAACATCATGAACCAAATTGAAATATATTCTTTCTGTTTTTATGAATCACCTCTGATTATTAAATACAATTTATCGATCGCATTGAACACTATTACCAAAGGACTGTAGAACATCTGCACATATGCACTAAGAAGGCTCTCCTTATTGAGCATTATATATCATGCCCCTTTGGAATTTTTGTTATATGCACATACATTTCTTTCAAACCAAAAAATAATTTACAAGCCATTTAGTGTGCATACACATTTTTACAATCGCCGGACTTATCTATATATGTCCGCATAAGTTGCAGACAGCGATACTGCTCTTAGCTTCAGAGCGCTTCGCTCTAGAAACCGGAAATGACGTTTCGGGAAATCTAGTTGTCTTGCATTTACTGCGCAGGGCGCCTATGAAGGAGACGATGCGTTCCAAAGCCCGGAAATGACGCATTTAGCGTCCGGAAGTACAACCTAGCAGCTTTTACCCGGTAACTATAAAAGTAAGTTCATTCATACACCGTCAGCCTATCCACCTATGTAGAGCACTACCTCCCCTGATGATTCTTTTTCGATGAAACGCGTTGGGAGAGCCGCAGGGGTAGAGACCGCTATATCATACCATACAAATGGTTAATGCAGGTCTCCCCCGGGTCGAATCAGTACCTTTGCCCGCAGCATGATGATGCAGATAAGTATCATACTAATTAAATACCCACAGAGAGACCGATAGATTACAGAGTTACATTTTACTCTGAGGCTCCAAGTTTGGGCTTGCTAACAGTCTGCACAAAGGGCATTCTTATGATAGGTGTATCTTTAATAAAAAAGCTCCAGTGTACATGAGGAGCTACCTGCAGAACCACTGATAATAGTACACTTGTGCACGAATTGATATATCTGGCACTGAGTTAGGTTATATTTATATTGGATATATACCTTTAAACAACAAGAGTAAAATAGATATATACAAGAGGGCAATAAATAGGATTTATCATATATATTTATACTCAAATGCCTATGTACTTACCTAATATATCCACATAAAGTGACTATATCCATCTACACAACAGTGGATATCTCTATAGGTTAATGTATAAAGATGAAACCTAAATAATGGTAATTAAATAGAGATATAAACACTGCTGAGGAGTCCATTACATTCAATCAGTGGATCTGTGTGTTGTTTTCTATCTTTCTTTTATTCACATACACTGTGTGGGGTTTTTTTTGTTTGGCACAATCACTTCTGTATCTACGTTTTTAATATAGAGATTAAAAGTTAATTTTTATCAGTCAGCTATCTCCCAGGTCCTTTTAAGGATTCGTACATAACAGCGCCACACTGAAGATCGCAAAGGGACATCTCCGTGGACCACGGTACCCGCATGCGCTCTCCCTCATAAGCAAACGGAAGGTCTCCCTAAGGAAAAGAAAGGCTGGATGTTGATAGTATCATAGATAAAATTAGTGCCCCGTATAATAAAACAAATGTGGGGATAACTATGTCTATTCTATAATTACTTAGTAGTGTGTTGTTGGTGTAATAACCATGTGAGGTGAAATATAATGTGTTAGGGATATAATAACCGTGATATATAATAACTAAACAATATAATTGGTACATCAATATTATTATAACAATAATGAAAATAAATATAAAAGTAAAAATAACAAAGAAGTAAGAATGAATCTAACACGTGAAAGGGATAATGTGGGGAACCATAATGAAATACAAAAAAAAAATAAATGGTAAATAGTATAGTAACATATGGACATAAAAAATGATACCAAATAAAATACAAATAGAATACACTAGTATAATATCCCATAGAATAACAAACATAGCAGAATATAATACGGATTGACACAAATGTCAAGTTATTAACATGATGATCTCTTCATCCTTAAGCAAAGAAAATTTACTGGATCAGTTGATTTGTCAGTATCCAACCGAACCTTCTTGTCCGAAAATGCAGAAAATATGCAAGGCACATTCAACAAAATCACGGCAGTGTATGAAACTTATGAAACATAAAGTTAAAATCAAATATTAAAAAAAAAAAAACCTAAAACTAACAATGACTAACAAGAACTACTCCCCACCCCATAGGTACTCCAAGGCCATTATAGGAATGCGCTAAACCCAAAACTCTCATTCAGTCCCTGTGGTGTATAATCTGTATATCCATTGACATTCCCTTATTGGCCACCTGTTTGGCGAGGTCGCCACCCTTGATCCCAACTGGATAATGTCAATACCTCTGAACATCAACATTTTCGAATTACACTGGTGGAATTTTTTAAAATGTTTTGGAAGCGTCTTAAGAGACATTACATCCGTGGTGGCTTTCGCTTTCTCTATATCAATGCAGTGTTCTCGCACTCGCACTTTGAGCTCCCTGCTAGTCATCCCTACATAGATCTTCCCACAGGACATTCTGCGCAATAAACAACTCCCTTAGATGCACAGGTGATATGTGCCCTTATTTCGAATTTTCTAGATTTATCAAAGTTAAAGAAATACACTACGGTCAAAAGTTTAGGGTCACTTAGAAATTTCCTTATTTTTGAAAGAAAAGCAGTTTTTTTCCAATGAAGCTAACATTAAATGATTCAGAAATACACTCTATACAGTGTTAATGTGGTAAATTACTATTCTAGCGGCAAACGTCTAGTTTGTAATGCAATATCTTCATAGGTGTATAGAGGCCCATTTCCAACAACCATCACTCCAGTGTACTTATGGTATTTTGTGTTCGCTAACTGTGTAAGAAGGCTAATAGATGGTTAAAATACCCTTTAAAACCCTTGTGCAAGTATGTTAACACAGCTGAAAACCGTTTGGTTGATTAGAGAAGCTATAAACCTGACCTTCCTTTGAGCTTGTTGAGAATCTGGAGCATTACATTTGTTGGTTCCATTAAACTCTCAAAATGGCCAAAAAAAAAGAACTTTCTTGTGAAACTCGACAGTCTATTCTTGTTCTTAGAAATGAAGGCTATTCCATGCGAAAAATTACCAAGAAACTGAAGAATTCATACAATGGTGTGTAGTACTCCCTTTAGAGGAGTGCACAAACAAGCTCTAACCAGAGAAGAAAGACAAGTGGGAGGCCCCGCTGCACAACTGAGCAACAAGACAAGTACATTAGAGTCTTTAGTTTGAAAAATTGACGCCTCACAGGTCCTCAACTGGCAGCTTCATTAAACAGTACACATTAAACGCCAGTGTCAACATCTACAGTGAAGAGGCGATTTGGGGATGCTGGCCTTCAGGGCAGATTGGCAAAACAAAAGCCATATTTAAGACTGGCTTAAATGAAACGAAAAGATTAATATGGGCAAAAGAACACAGACATTGGACAGAGGAATATTGGCTTTTGTTTTGCCAATTTCTTCACTGAGATTACTGTGTCTCAAATATTTTTCGACTGCCCTAAGGCCATCAGTAGAGTTGAGCGATACTTTCCGATATCCAAAAGTATCGGAATCGGAATGGTATCGCCGATACCCCAAAAATATCGGCGATACCCGATACCGATACCGGAAATCCAATGTAAGTCTATGGGAACAAAATATCGGAATTAAAAAAAGCCCATTCTTGCCTTGTTGGTTAATTGTACATGAAGGAAAACAACAAAGAGTAATGTAGAATGTATTGGGGAGGTTGAGGAGACATTAAAGGCATAGATGTTTAACCCAATCAAATGGAATAGCATTAATATTTTTTTTTTTAAAGATGTTCGGATTGACGAAGAAATTGACAATGTTGTTAACGTTTTTTCTATTTTGGCAAATATGTATGTTTCACAACTTCCATGCTCTTCACCTTTTTAACTTTTGACACACTTTCTCCTTCATAATCTTCAGCAGCATCATCTTTTTCATCAAATTATTCTTCATCTTCGCCTTCTTTATCTTCTTCTTAAACTTCTTGCTATTCATCTTTTTGTTAACATTACTCATATTGTTCTTATTCAACTATTATTCTTCTTCATATTCTACTTCATCTTCATCTTCTTCATCATATTCTTATTTTGGACAGAGATTCCTGTACTTGTAATCTGTAAAAGTATGAATTTTTAATCCTTGCGTTCTTGCTGTCACAAAAGTTTTAAATTACAACAGTATTTGTCCGTGTTGAGTTTAGCCTGCAGCAGCAGTCATTTTCCAGGGGCATGTCTGGTTGCGCAAGGCTTTATCCGGCAACACTACCTTCCTTGTGTCACGGGTAGGGTAGCGTGTGTCTATTATACGACTCTCTCTAAAATGTGACGTTACGCAGCCTTATTCTGCCCTAGGGACGCCAAAAATATGACAGCAGTAATCATTTACTGTATAAAACTCCACCTATGAGCAACAAAACAAGCACGTTCCCTCTTCTGTTTCCTGCGCTGACATGTGAGGAGGGAGTTTGGAGATGCTCCTGAATTCCTCCCAGGTATCCAAGCATATCGGGCCCATAGGAGAGCAGTAAAACCACCCCCGGGAACACTGGCACCTTTTACATTCGTGGGGACATAATTTATGGAGCGCTACTTGCTACGGAGTTCACAACAGACCCCGAACGGTTTATCTATCCAACTGAAGCAGAAGGACAAGATGGAGCATGGAGGAGACAAAGAGGCGCGATGCTGAGCGCTGCCATAGACATGCAGCAAGAGCTATTATCAGAAGCACCATGTGACCTGAGAGTTCCTCAGGAATTTGATTCGCAGAAAATGGCTGAAGAGAGGTCAAAGCCCTTCTCTTACCAGACATTCAGAAGCTGCTGGAGTCGGCATTGCAATCGTCATTGTCTTCCATACAAAAGTCTGTACACCTGAATACCATTGCAATTACCAAGCTGCAACAGGATGTGGCGCTGCTACAACAGGAGAAGCAACTTGGCCAAGACAGAGAACAGAACCTTGAGCAGAAGTTACAAAATTTGATAGACAAAACAGAGGACTTGGAAAATCGCTCGAGACAAAGCAATTTACGTCTCGTCGGACTGCCTGAATCGTTTAAATCAGCAGACTTACAATCCATCTGTGAGAATGATCTACCGAAAATATTGTGACTTAACTACTACTGTCGTGTGTAACGTGCACATCGTGTGGGACCGCCGCAAAACAACAACAGGCGAGGGGAGGCATCGAAACCAACGATGTACAGACCAAGAGTTACTAGAAAAGGGTAGCAAGGGACCTCTCTCCAATAATTAATCCTGGAATTGTCAATATATCTTGATTAGGTAGTTGATATTGTGGTGCTGCTTCCTCCTTTCCTCGCAGGTTGGTGCCAACGACGGCCATAAGAGGGTACACCGTCTCCTCCAGCACACTCTTAATTTTTCTGCCGCCCATTCAACATGAAGATCATCTCCTGGAATGTCAAAGGCTTGCGTGCGCCGGAGAAGCGCACAAAGATTCTGAGGTACCTCCGCCGGTGGAAGCCGTACATAGCACCTTTTTTTTTTTTAAAATCTAAATAAAAAGGAACTTTCAAAAAAAAAAAGAAAAAAGAAAAAAAAAACCCTCTTCAACAATCTACAAGACAAACAAGCATGATGGGTGACGCTGCCTTTATTGAGTTACAGTATTAGATCGACATTGTCCATGAGTAACTATGCACTGTGATAGCTATATAGCATTATTAATTTAAATCTGTTGTGGTTGTTTCAACAGCACTTGCAGGTCTAACTACCTATTGTTTGTATGCATGATGCACTTTCTTGGTGTAATTATTTATTATTGCGCATTATTACCAGGTTTACATGATGGCCATTTCATATATGGTGTGTGAAGTTACAGTTGTCCTCACTCTGTGTATTTTATTATATCTGTCATTAATAAAACTCGTGAGGATGATGATGATGATGATGTTTATGATTCGTATATCCATTGACTGCATTATCTTACAGGTACAGATAACGTTCCTTAAGAAGCATTAATTGATAATTATGAAATGTATTTTTATGCATTAATTTAAAAAAGTAAACACTATGTTTTATTTTTTGTTACCATTTCTACTAGCCATGTGCAGATATGCGCTGTGATGACAAATTAATATTTGTCCATATTTCTTATAAAAATTTTTCATTTTAGCCCTTGAAAACTTAAATCTTTCCTGTTTTAAGCATAACAATCAGGGTGACGGCTCTTCCCTATTTGGAGCATGTTCGACATGGGTTTTTCTGTGCATGTGTAGGGAACAGGAGACTTCTTGCCGCTGTGGTACACCAAAGGGGATCTTGCTGGATGTGAGATATATTTCTTCTAGCAGACTGAAGTTTGCTCCGGATTTTCCATGATCACAAGGACCTGTGATAAGGTCATAGTCACGTGATCTGGTCATCTGATGTGTACCTCACCTGAGGGTGTGGAGTAGGCCTATAAAACAAGGATCTGTTGTAGTTGGTGTGTGGAAGGAAGGATTTTGGCTGGAGTCAGCCTGGAAGATTGTTTTGTTACTGTGTGCCAGTGTGCACCAGGAAGCGAGTACCAGACCACCCGGAATGGGACCTGGCGGTCTCTGCTGACCTGCAGCCGCTTAGTTAAGCCCGTCCCAAGCAAGGGTGAGTCTGGCACCAGTGGTTCTCCAAACTGTGGTGATTTATGTTCTGTTTTTATTTTGTTATCTGGACTTTTTCTTGAACTCATGATTAAAACCACTGAAATTTGAATTAAAAGGCGGTGTGTTTGCCTCATTACTGCGGCCCAGCCCTGCCTACCAGAGCGGATCCCTACAATTGGTGGCTTCAATGCGGGCAAAGCAGTGAGGTCAGGCTGTTTTTTCCTGCATGACAGTAAATGTCCTAGGTAAAGAAAGTGACGCAAAACCCGGTGGATAACTGTCCCAAGATGGAGAACACAGTAAAAATGCTGGAGGAGGCCATGCGGCAGCAACAGCAGGCTATGCAGCAGCAGCAGGCTATACAGCAGCAGGCTATGGAGCAGCAGCAGATATTTAAACATCAACAGCAACAGGAAACCAATAGTCTAGTGATGCAGCACATTACAGCGCCGCAGACAGCAGGAGCTGCCCGGGGATGGCAGGATGTCCGGAAAGCGGTGCGTACAGCGATCCGAAAGATGGAGCAATCAGATGACGTCGAGGTGTACCTGGAGATGTTGGAAGGCGTGGCTAAAAGGGAGAGACTGCCCGGTACCAGTGGGCCGAGATCGTGGCTCCGTTTTTTTAATTCAGGACCCGCAAAAGCCTCTAGGGACCTACCCCCCGAGCAACAGGAGGACTATGAGAGCGTCAAGGGTGAGATACTTGCACGTCTTGGGGTAAATGTTTTGGTCTGGGCACAGCGGGTACACCAGTGGAACTTTTCCCCTTCCGAGCCAGCTCGGTCACAGTATTATGACTTGATACACCTGATAGAAAAGTGGTTGCAGCCGGAGGTGTTGTCACCCCGCGCTATGCTGGATCGTATAGTGACTGATAAATTCTTGAGAAATTTGCCACACACCCTTCAAACATGGCTTGGACAGGCAGCCCCTACTGATGGTCTCCAAATGGTAGACCTCATTGAAAGATATGGGGCTACCAAGGAGATACAGGGAGAGACTACCCGGAAGGTACCAAGTAAATTCCACAAACCTTCACCCACAGCTCAGCGAGCAGAGACTCGGAGGGCCGCCCAGGACGGGTCGGGGAACAAAATGGGCCCCATAATCTGTTGGCGGTGCCAACAACCAGGACATGTGAGAGCTGTTTGCCCCCACCTGACAGAGCCCATGGACAACAACTTTGGCTATTATCAGTCTCACTATGCAGAACACATGTGTGCAGTGGTCAAAGCAGAGGGACCCAATATGAACCATTTGTGTAAAGTGCAGGTGGAGGGTAACCCTGCTGTGGCTCTAGTGGACTCAGGGAGTCTCGTGAGTGACCCTAATACGAGCCAACCACGTCAAAATCAGCGAGTATACTGCTGGGAAAATGGGTGTGTTGTGTATACATGGTGACTTCAAACATTATCCTACCACCCTGGTGATGATAAACACGCCAGCGGGGAGGAGGTGACACGAGGTGGGGGTGGTGGTTAATTAGCATTAATAATGGGGAGAGATTTTCCGTTATTTTATGTGCTTTGGCCTGTAATTACCCCTCCCACAGAACAGTCGTCGGCACCAGTGGCAAACAGGTTGCATTCTCCAGAAATCGGGCATGAACCTGGTGGCCCAGAGGAAGATGTACTGGCGGTAGGAGTACCTTAGCCTTCGGTGGAGGAGGAAAACCCCTATCCTATAGAAGTGTTAGGTGGGGAGATGGAAGATTTGCCACCGGGACCAGAATTGTCATACTTACATGTGGCAGGTGACAATTTTGGTACGGCGCAAATACGGGACCCTACGTTGACTCGAGCCAGGGAAAATGTACTGGTTGTCAATGGGGAACCCCAACACCCCAGGACAGCTAAAGTATTTACCCGATTTGAGCTGAACCAAGATTTGCTGTATGGGGTTTAAAAAATACATGGGGAAATTGTCGAGCAATTGCTGGTACCGCAGTCATATCGGAGGTTGGTAATGGACTTAGCGCATGTGCATGTACTAGGGGGACATTTGGGACCAAAGAAAACCCTAGACAGAATTATACAACGGTTTTACTGGCTATGGGTCTATGAATAAGTTAAACGGTATTGTTACTCTTGTCCCGTGTGCTAGGTAACCAGTCCGCAGCCTCATTTTCAGAGTCCCTTGGTGCCATTACAAATTATAGAGGTACCGTTTGAGAGAATAGCCAATGGATCTGGTGTGGACGGTTAATAAATCAGCAAGGGGTCATCAACACATCCTCGTAGTTATAGATTACGCTACCAGGTATCCTGAGGCTATTCCCCTGCGACACACCTCGTCAAAACTGATCGCAAAATAACTCATGGGTATGTTCTCTCGGGTGGGAATCCCTCAAGAAATATTAACAGATCAGGGGCCCCCTTTATGTCAAAAATCATGAAGGAACTCTGCCACGTGTTAAACAGTTGCGCACATCGGTCTATCATCCCCAAACAGACGGTTTAGTAGAAAGGTTCAATAAAACCCTGAACAATATGTTGAAAAAAAAAGGCTCTAAAGATGCTAAGGACTGGAATCTCTTGTTGCCATACCTGATGTTTGCAGTGCGGGAGGTGCCCCAGGCATCTACGGGCTTCTCGCCCTTTGAACTATTATATGGCAGACATCCCCGTGGCTTACTCGATATAGCTAAAGAGGCCTGGGAAAACCATACAACTCCCCACAAAAGTGTGATAGAACATGTGGCCAAAATGCAAGAGAGAATGGAGACAGTCTACCATTAGTCCGAGAACATATGGAATCAGCACAAAGGTCACAGAGGCAGGTCTATAACCGGGAGGCACGGGTAAGGTCCTTTAACCCTGGGGATCGGGTGTTGGTACTTGTGCCTACAGTGGATAGTAAGTTCCTTTCAAGGTGGCAGGGACCCTACGACATTATAGAGAAGGTGGGACCAGTAAACTATAAAATACACCAACCAGGGCGGAGAAAGCCAGAACACGTATACCATGTGAATCTGCTCAAACCATGGAAAGACAGAGACACGCTTGGTCAGGATTGTCCACGGCCTGCATTTCCAACACAGATGGCTTCCTTGCCTCAGGAGAAGGCAAGAGAAGTCCTCTCCGCCGTCAAAAAATCAGACACTTTGTCGCACAGACAAGTTCAGGAAGTCAGAGAGTTTGTTAGCCGAAATACAGATGTTTTTTTGGAACTTCCTGGTCGTACCTCCCTAATACAACATGACATTGTCACTGAGCCGCAGGGCAAAGTACGATTAAAGCCATATCAGGTGCCTGAGGCCCGGCGACAAGCCATCTTGGAAGAGGTCAAGAAGATGCTGCAGTTAGGAGTCATTGAAGAGTCCCAGAGTGAGTGGGCCAGCCCAATAGTCCTAATACCAAAGCCAGATGGGACACTAAGGTTCTGTAATGACTTAAGAAAACTGAATGAAATTTCTAACTTTGACGCCTACCCCATGCCCGGGTCGATGAGTTAATAGAGCGGTTTGGGCAGGCACGTTATTTTTCACTCATTGACCTCACAAAAGTGTATTGGCAGGTGCCACTAACAAAAGCAGTGAGACAGAAAACGGCTTTTTTAACACCCGAGGGACTGTTCCAGTATATAGTCCTACCCTTCGGGTTGCATGGCGCTCCAGCGACATTCCAGAGGTTAATGGACGTTGTTCTTCGTCCTCATCGCCGATATGCCGCGGCCAATCTGTACGATATTGTGGTGTACAGTACAGACTGGGAAAGTCACTTAGCCAAGGTACAGGCGGTGATAGATTCGCTGAGACAAGCAGAGCTAACTGCCAACCCAAAGAAGTGTTCCATAGGGTTGGAGGAAGATCGCTACCTGGGGTATGTGATTGTGAGAGGAGTTATCAAAGGCCAAATAAACAAAGTGGAGGCAATCCAAAACTGGCCCCGTCCCTCACCACTAAACAAGTGAAAGGGTTTTTGGGGTTAGTGTGATACTACCGGTGGTTTATTCAAAATTTTGCAACACTGTCGGCGCCGTTAAATGACTGCCTAAAAGGCAGGAATTTAGTAATGGTGCGATGGAATGATCAGCTTGAAGAAGCGTTTGTAAAACTAAAAGGGGCACTGTGTGTGTGTCACCATTTTTGATCACACCCGACTTCAAAAGAGAATTAATTGTCCAGACTGATGCGTCAGAGGTAGGTGTGGGGGCCGTTTTGTCTCAGGAGGTTAACGGGGAGAAGCATCACATTACTTTCCAGAGTCGAAAACTAACTCCAGCTGAAACCAGATACAGCATTGTAGAGAGAGAGAGTGCCTGTCGATCAAGTGGGCACTGGAGTCGTTGCGCTACTATCTGTTGGGGATAACATTTTGGTTGTTAACTGATCATTCCCCTCAGACTGGCAGTGTTGTATCCCAGGGAGTAGAGTTCAGGTGGTAGATAGATGAACATAACAGGAGAAATTGATAACGTTGCCAACCAGTTATTTAATCGGAAAACGGACAGGCAAATTCTGGCGAGATCCATGCCTTGTTCATTTTCAGAAAAGTAAGCCGGTCTACATTATCGGAGGATAGTCGCATGCGACGGTCTGTTAGTACACCACCTGCAGCACTAAAGACGCGCTCCGATAATACACTGGCAGTAGGGCAAGCCAGCACCTCCAATGCATACTGGCTAAGCTCTGGCCATGTATCCAGCTTAGAGACCCAAAACTTGAAAGGGGAAGAGCCATCTGGGAGTACACTGAGAGGGCAAGACATGTAGTCTGTCACCATCTTACGGAAACGTTGCCTCCTGGTGACTAGAGGCGTCTCGGATGGTGTAGACATTGGTGGCGCTGACACAAAACTTCGCCACATTTGGAACATACTGGTCTTGCCCCCCGTGTAGAGGCGCTGATTGTGCTCCCTCTTGTTGCAGAGCTGTCTCCATTGCCTCCACGCACAGAGCTGCTTTGTAAAGCAGTAGAAGCAGCGTTCTCGGCTGGAATGGAGAACATTATGGATTGCACCAGTGTGTCTTTGTACTCCTGCATTTTATGCTCCCGGTTCAACGGTGTGATGAGGCTTTGTAAGTTGTCCCGGTAGCGAGGGTCTAGGAGGGTGTACACCCAATAATCAGACGTGGTGAGAATGTGGGCGATGCGGCGGTCGTTTCTCAGGCACTGCAGCATGAAATCAACCATGTGCTGCAGACTCCCAACTGGCCAAGAAACGCTGTCCTCTGTAAGAGGCGTCATCTGTACCTGCTCTGCATCACCCCACCCGCGCTCTACATACTGACTAGAGCGTTGTGTACCTCCCTCTGTAGCGATTTCTTCCTCCTCCATTGACTCCTCCTCATCCTCCTCACAAAGTGAGCCCTGCAAAGCCCTTTGGGAGGAACCACGTTGCGCTGACTGTCCAAAAGGTGATGGAATTTGTGTCTCCTCATCCTCCACCTCTTCCAAAACCTCATCCCTTAGTGCTTGCAGTGTTTTTTGAAGCAGGCAGATAAGGGGGACAGTCAGGCTGACTAGTGCATCATCTGCACTCGCCATCCGCGTTGACTCATCAAACGCACGTAAAACGTGGCAGATGTCCTTCATAGAGGCCCACTCAGTAGTGGTGAAGTGTGAACGGCGCAAATTGCGTGTTGATTGCGCCTGTTGCAGCTGATATTCCATTACTGCTGTCTGCTGCTCACACAACCGCTCCAACATATGTAACGTGGAATTCGACCTGGTGGGTACGTCACATATGATGCGATGTTCAGGAAGGCGCAATCTGCGTTGCAGAGCTGCAATGCGCGATCTGGCCATGCTGGAACGTCGCAAGTGAGCGCACTCTAGGTGGACCTTGTGCAGCAGTGCATCAAGATCCGGATAGTCCCTCAAAAAACTCTGCACGACCAAGTTGAGCACATGTGCCAGACATGTTATGTGAGTGAGGTTGCCAAGGGCCAGAGCTTCCACCAGATTTCGGCCATTGTCACACACTACCAAGCCTGGCTGGAGAATCGCTGGCAAAAACCACACGTCGCTCTCCTGCTTGATGGCATTCCAGACCTCCTGCGCTGTGTGGCTTCGATTCCCCATGGAAATTAATTTCAGGACGTCCTGTTGACGTTTGGCCACGGCTGTGCTCATATCGGTCGCAACAGGTAAGTGTTCACGGGTCCATGTGGAGGTAGACCGTGACGGCTCCTGCAGCGATGATTCTGAGAAACTGGAGTAGGAGGAGGAGTCAATGTGTACAGACTGGATTCCAGCAATCCTTGGAGTTGGCAGAACACGTACAGCGCCACTCGCAACATCTGTACCCGGCTCCACAACATTGACCCAATGGGCAGTGAGGGAAAGGTATCGTCCCTGGCCATGGGTACTGGTCCACGCATCAGTGGTCAGGTGGACCTTGCTACTGACGGCGTTTAGTAGCGCATGTTTAATTTTTCACTCAACATGCTTTTGCAGAGCATAGAATCATAGAATCATAGAATGGTAGAGTTGGAAGGGACCTAATGGGCCTTCTGGTCCAACCCCCTGCTCAAAGCAGGATTCTCTAAATCATCCCAGACAGATGTCTATCCAGCCTCTGTTTGAAGACTTCCATTGAAGGAGAACTCACCACCTCTTGTGGCAGCCTGTTCCACTCATTGATCACCCTAACTGTCAAAAAGTTTTTTCTAATATCTAATCTGTGTCTCCTCCCATTCAGTTTCATCCCATTGCTTCTAGTCTTTACTTGTGCAAATGAGAATAAAGATGATCCTTCTACAATGTGACAGCCCTTGAGATATTTGTAGACAGCTATTAAGTCTCCTCTCAGTCTTCTTTTTTGCAAGCTAAACATTCCCAAATCCTGCAACCGTTCCTCATAAGACATGGTTTGCAGACCGGTCACCATTCTGGTGGCTCTTCTCTGAACTTGCTCCAGTTTGTTGATGTCTTTTTTAAAATGTGGTGCCCAAAACTGGACACAGTATTCCAGATGAGGTCTGACCAAAGAGGAGTAGAGGGCAATAATGACCTCACGTGATCTAGACTGTATGCTTCTGTTGATACATCCTAGAATTGCATTTGCCTTTTTTGCTGCTGCATCACACTGTTGACTCAGGGACGGCTTGCCTGCTGAAATAAAATCGGCTTGGCACATTGTATTGTGGGACTGCCAATGCCATTAAGTTCCGGAAACTGTCAGTCTCCACCAGCCTGAATGACAGCATTTCAAGGGACAGGAGTTTTGCAATGCCAGCATTCAGAGCCTGTGCTCGTGGATGGTTTGCCGAGTATGGCCGTCTTTTATCCCATGCCTGTGCTACCGATGGCTGTTTTGTGGCCTGGGAGTGTGAGGATGACAGGGAACTTGCAGCTGTGGGTGGAATAACACTTTGTCTCTGGACAACAGTGACCGAGGTTCTTCCATGGCGATCGTGTGAGGAAGCCGAAACAGCTGTGTGTGAGCTGGAGGAAGAGGTTCCAACACGAGCTGAAGATGTAGGTGCTGCTGTAGGTTGGCCTACATCTCCAGTGTGTCTTTGTAACTCAACTACGTGCTTTGTCCGCACATGTTTCCACATATTAGTGGTATTGAGGTTACTGACACTTTTACCTCTTTTTACTTTTTGCTTACACAGCTTGCATTTGACATAGCAAATATCATCTGCAAGTGTGTCAAAAAAGGACCACGCAGTGCCAGTCCTGGGAGTGCCCGTTTTGACTTTTGGAAGAGAACTGCTCCCAACAGGTGCCAAACTGGAGGCTACAGGCAACCGAGTCTGCAGCCTACCTCTCCCTCCTGTTTGTACCGTTGGGCCAATCTCTTCCTCAGAGCTGCTCCCACCACCTTCCTGTTCCTCACGCCATGTTGGGTCTTGGACCTCATCATCTCCACTACCCTCTTCCAACACCTGCTGCTGTTGGGTGATCTGGACAGCACCGTGCTCAACAGAAACTGGCAACTGAGTCTCATCATCATCAGATGTGTTCTGCGGTGTGCTGACCATCGGCATTGGCTCACCCGCCTCTTCAGATTCAGAGAGACACAGCTGTTGCGCATCACTGCATACTCCCTCTTCTTCAAATTCCAGAATGCTGCTTGGCTGGGCCCCTGTTTGCAAGCCAACAGATTCTGAGAACAGAAGCAGAGACTCAGCTGGCTCCAGTTCAGAACTCTCTGACTGCCTGGGCAATTTGACAGGCGGTGAACAGACAGATGGTTGATCAACAGTGTTGTGGTCCTGAGAGGAGGTGGAAGCAATTGAAGTCGATGCATTGGCTGCCATCCAACCAACAACGGCTTCAATTTGTTCTTCCCGCAGCAGGGGGGTACGCCGAGCTCCTACAAAACTGCACATAAAGGAACGCTCACGGGGAAAACTGGTGGATGCTGTGTCACTGGGGGCGGCAGCAGCCACAGAATCCCCACGTCCTCTCCCTGCTGAAACTCCACGGCCACGACCACGTGCCTTACTCCCTGCCTTCTTCATCTTGGTAGATTGATAAAGAAAGTCAGAAAAGTTATAAGGCCTAAGTGTGGTTATTACGCAGAGACTGCGGTGAACACTGCACACAACTGTTCACTATCTCTGAAAGACTCCTTTCTGTAATTCTATAGTGTTTGCAACCAATGTATTGGATATGGATGGAAGCGCGTCACACTAATAGATTTGAGTTATTTGAAATGGTATGGAGCAGCACCAATTTGAGAAAAATGACAAGGATGAGGCAGTGACACACGTTCAGCAGACTACAACCAGCAGTGGTTGAAGAACTAACTGGAGCGTGATCTGCACTAAAAAAAAAAAAACCTCACAGACTAGAGTGAACACTGAACACAACTGTTCACTATCTCTGAAAGGCTCCTTTCTGTAATTCTATAGTGTTTGCAACCAATGTATTGGATACGGATGGAAGCGCGTCACACTAATAGATTTGAGTTATTTGAAATGGTATGGAGCAGCACCAATTTGAGAAAAATGACAAGGATGAGGCAGTGACACACGTTCAGCAGACTACAACCAGCAGTGGTTGAAGAACTAACTGGAGCGTGATCTGCACTCAAAAAAAACAAAAATCACAGACTAGAGTGAACACTGAACACAACTGTTCACTATCTCTGAAAGGCTCCTTTCTGTAATTCTATAGTGTTTGCAACCAATGTATTGGATACGGATGGAAGCGCGTCACACTATAATTTCAATTGAATGGAGCAGCAAGAATTACACTAAAGAAAAAAAAAAGAGTCTGTGAGTGACACGTGCAGATGCCTACAAACAGCGTTGGATGCAGAGCAAACTGCAGCGTCACCTGCACTCTCACACACACACCTTGCACAGAGCTGTTAAAACAACACTGGCAAAAGGAAGCTTTACACAGCGGTTGGTAAACTAGCCTGCCTAGAGCACAGTACACAAAATCGCAATCTCTAACTGTCCCTCAGAGTCAGCAGAGCAGCGTTCTGTCCCTTACTGAATTCACAGCACAGTGACGCTAAAATGGCGGCGGCGCCTTTTATAGTGCATTCTGACATCATTTCAGCATCCAATCACAGCCATGCCATTAGTTAACATGACCGCAGCAGTACAGGATGTGCCCACACTTCTTAGGATTCCTCATTGGCTGACTAAAATCACATTGCCTCTCAAAGAATTATGGGAACTTCCGATTCCGGTATACGATATATGAAAAATATCGGAACTAAGTATCGGAATTCCGATACAGCGAATATCGGCCGATACCCGACACTTGCGGTATCGGAATGCTCAACTCTAGCCATCAGTATGTTCAGTAGACGAATACAGGGCCTCGACATCAGCCGTCACCAACAGCATTTCTTCTGACAGCTGTATATTTTCCAGGTGCCCCAATGCTGCAGTGGTATCCTTGATGTAAGAAGGCAATTGTGTCACCATGGGTTTGAGAAAATATTCCACAATGTCACAAATAATCTCACATAACCCCTCATTTGCAGCAATAATGGGTCTTCCTGGGGGGTTCAGGGGATCTTTATGTACCTTCGGGACCAGATAAAGGGTGGCCAGTCATAGATCTCCAAAAGTTTTTTAGGGATGACGTTGTCTTCATAGGCTTTTGCTAGAATGTCTACCAACTCCATTTTGAATTTGTTGATAGGATTAAATGAGAGCAACTTATACTCAATAGAGTTGTTCAAAATTTTATAGGCTTGTGCCTCATACATGTGGTTCGGCCATATCACCACGTTGCCCCCTTTATCCGCCATCTTGTAGACAACGTCATCCCATTTTTTAAGTTGATCTAATGCCTCCCTCTCTACTCTGGTGAGGTTTTGAATGTCCTATTTTTAGATTTTATGAGCTGTTCAATGTCAGAAGCTACCATTTTGGTGAAAGTATCCACAGCCGGTACCAAGGATAATGGGGGAAATTTCTTAGATTTACTGATGATGTTGGTAGGAAAATCACTACTTACTACAGCCGTGTTCTCATCAAGCAGTGATTCTAACACCTCAAGTGCCCGTTGTTTGTCCGCAGTAGATATGTCACCATCAGCTTCTCCTCTATAGTGTAATTTTTTGAGGACCAATTTTCTTGAAAAATAAATGGAGATCTTTTATGGCTGTAAACGAATCTAGTTCAGATGAGGGAGAAAAAGTCAAACCTCTATGCAACACCCGCTCTTGTGCCTCAGTAAGAATACGTGAAGAAAGATTAATTACCTTCACTCCATCTTTGTCAGGCTTTTTGTTGTTAGATGGATTCTTTTTGTAATATTGTCTAGTCCTAGGGCCATATCTTCCTTCATAGGTAGACCCACCACTCTCACTCATAGAGGAGTTAGAAACAACAGATGAACTACGAGAGAATTTTCTTTTATCTGTTTCTTTTCTTAATTGCCATCGAAAGATTTTATTGTTTTCAAAATCTCCCAGATCCCTCTCATATTTCTTTTGTTTGTTGATGCAAATATTGTTCTCCCATTTTTCTATTTCTTTTTCAAGATTTTTGATCATTTCTTCAAATTTCTCCCTGCTTAAATCCTGCTGGAGAGATTTCTGCAGATCTTCTTATTTCTGTTTCAATGGCTCTTAAGGATGTAGTATTTTTCTCTATTATGATGGCAATGAATTCCAGAGAGCATGTGTTGGCAGCCCTAATCCATCTATCAATTAGATTATCATCTCCCAAATCAAATGTGGGGAAGATATTGACTCTTAAGGGTATGCCACACTAAACAATATCGCTAACGAGATCGCTAAAAAACGTCACTATTTAGCGATCCCGTTAGCGATATTGTTCAGTGCGGCAGCTTCCAGCGACGAGCTTCCTGCTGTGATCTCGCTCGTCGCTGACATCGTTCCGGACCCTATTTTATCGTCGGCGCCCCCGCTGGTAAGTATATATCGCTGAGTGTGGCACTTTTGTGAACAATGTGCGACCTCGTTAACGATGCATTAGTCAGCGGCGGAGGCGGGACTTTGTTTTCTTTCATTAACGCCCTTCAGCTCTGATTGGTGACCACATCACCTCAGCTATAACTTGTGAGGATAGTATCGCATTCATATACAGCTATTCACAGATAAGCGAGGCCATTGTGATCGCAAGGGGAGCTCCCGTCATACATATACAGCTATTCACAGATAAGCGAGGCCATTGTGATCGCAAGGGGAGCTCCCGTCATTCATATACAGCTATTCAGATAAGCGAGGCCATTGTGATCGCAAGGGGAGCTCCCATCATACATATACAGCTATTCACAGATAAGCGAGGCCATTGTGATCGCAAGGGGAGCTCCCGTCATACATATACAGCTATTCACAGATATGCGAGGCCATTGTGATCGCAAGGGGAGTTCCCGTCATACATATACAGCTATTCACAGATAAGCGAGGCCATTGTGATCGCAAGGGGAGCTCCCGTCATTCATATACAGCTATTCACAGATAAGCGAGGCCATTGTGATCGCAAGGGGAGCTCCCGTCATACATATACAGCTATTCACAGATAAGCGAGGCCATTGTGATCGCAAGGGGAGCTCCCGTCATACATATACAGCTATTCACAGATATGCGAGGCCATTGTGTTCGCAAGGTGACGGTTATCGAGCTCAAGCCACACAGATATGAGATGCCATTATGATCGCCTAGCTTGGAACGTGTATGGCTAGGCGCGACTGCTGCGGTCACTTTGCAAGCGCAATATCGTTTTGCGTCGAGAGTGCGGGCGCACGTAATGGAACGTGCGCACGCTGTGACGTCATGACGCTAGCGTTGCCCAATGCGTGCAGAAAATGGCGGCGACACAGCGCGGCGCAAAATGGACGGAGGGAGAGGTCCGCTATTTAATTAGCAGGGTGGACAGATGGGGCTATGACTGCAGGCTACCTGTGGCGCATCCTATGCGCCACAAAAAGGTTGTCCTGCAGAGGATCCGGCGGGGCCTGGTGCGTCGCTTTAATGTACAGCGGACCACAGCGCAGATCCGAAAAAAGCTGGCGGACCTCCGATACCGGTCCAGCGAGAAGGTCGCCAGCATCCGGGCGCAGCTAGGCAGGCCTCACAGTGAGTATTGATGAGGGCAAGGGCGTACATAGAAATCATAGGGCCCCATTTTTTTGGCGCATGCGTTGTCTATGTGTCACATTTCTATCATCTCTGTCTCCATCATCTCTGTCTCAATCATCTCTGTCTATTTTGACCGGAAAAAAAAATAATGCAACATGTAGCGTCTAGCGCGTATGGGCGCACACCGGGAAAAGGCGCAGCGCACGACAAACGCACATGAACGCAGCAGTATATGGGGCCATTATTCAGTATGGAGCATTATGTGGAGCTATTATACAGTATGCAGCAGTATATGGGCCATTATTCAGTATGGAGCATTATGTGGAGCTATTATACAGTATACAGCAGTATATGGGGCCATTATTCAGTAGTTTTTTTTTCTTTCCCATCTTTCTTTCTCTGTTCTTTTTCTTTCTCTCTGTTCTTTCTTTCTTGGGAGTACCGGCAGTGATAATAGGGATTCTGAATTGTATATTTCATTTACAGCACCACCTTCACCAGCACCAGCTGCTCCACCGTCCCCAGTTACCCCTCCACCTCCATCTCCATCTTCTTCCCCGGCTACCCCTCCACCACCAGCATCACCTCACCTCTCCACCCCTTCACCGGCAGCAACCCCCCTCGTGACTCGGTGGGTTCCAGCCCTTCCCCCGACGTTGCCTTCTCTCCAGCATCTTCCCGTCACACGGATGCAGGCTCCCCATCAGGTAATTAACGCACATTATATAAGCTTCAGACAAGTTTGAGAACTTTGTAAGGTCTTATGTGTAATGACTGTTGTGATATAAAATTTTTTTTCATTTTTTCCCTAGCCGGCGGAGCAACAGGATCAGGGTGGGCAGTAAGCGGGTCCTCTGAGGAAAACCGTAAGTGTTAACAAACATAACATGTACATGTAGATGTTTCAACAGAATTCCCTGGTTAACTGTTACTTTTACCTCCACAGAAATCCCAACTGCCCAGGACCTGTTCCTGTCCCACCGCCGGCTGATGGCGGCAATGCATACCGCAGTGGCGGCCATGAGCAGCGCTGTGTCTGCAATGAATTCAGCTGCCACAGCCATGAATTCAGCCGTGGCAGGCATGGATTCAGCTGTGGCAGGCATGAATTCAGCAGTCATAGCGCTGCAAACTGCCATGGGAGCTCTGCATCACCACGGGATGATGCAGGAGAGACAATTTTCTGGACTCCGGGGCCCTCATTAATTTATTTTTTGTAAATAATTTGTTTTTATGTTCATATTTTGTTAATAATTTTTTATTTTATTATGTTAATGTTTTGTTTTTATTTAAATTTTATTTATTTAAAAAAAAATATATATGAAAATAATATATATTTAATAATTTACGTTAATCTACGCAGGTGTGGTGTATTATTTTTTAGTATAAGGTTTTAGCGCTAGTGTGACCAGGGGCCTTTAAAAGAAATGTTAATTTTAGATTTTTTTTCCCTATGATGGAACACCTATGATAGCTGGTAGTACCATGACCCCGTGTGTGACAAGTAGATGTAATAAAAATACAACATTTTAATAGTTGACATCACATAAGAATAAAAGACCACAATTCATTAGATAAATAAGTTTTTTTTTATTAAGAAAGGTAACAATGTAAAAAAAATATAGACAACAAAAAAAAATTTTGGAAAAAATTTTAAAAACTACATCTGCTGGTAAGAGGGATCATTGCCATTACCACGCTGTCTCTGCGGTGTATAACAATAAGGGGGAGCACCAACGTTTGGGTTTGGCACAGGATTGTGCGGCCATGAGTAGTCCAGGTACTGCGGTCTTGGCATGACGACATATCTGTTATCCAGGTTTCCAAAAGACGCTTGAGTCAGTACCTCTAACATCAGTCTCTCAGCATGAAGCCGCTGAACTGGATTGGATTGTGCGGCCATGAGTAGTCCGGGTACTGCGGTCTTGGCATCACGACATATCTGTTGTCCAGGGTTCCAAAAGACGCTTGATTCAGTACCTCTAACATCAGTCTCTCAGCATGAAGCCGCTGAACAGGATCCAGTGTAGGGAGCCTCTCATTCGCAAAATATGCAAACCCTGTTATTTTAGGTTGTTTTTCTGCTGTTAGCACTTGTTTCGCAATTTCCACCAATTCAGGAGTAGCCGAGGTGGGAGCCTTCCTTTTCCTTCCTGAAAGTGAAAGCCGCCTCCGCACAGATGAGGATGGTGGCTCTTCTTCATCTTGGATCAACGCCATGCTGTCTTGTTCAGTCGGAGGTGTGGAGACGGACTCTTCTGTGTCCTGCATGAACAAAAAACAAATGTTAAATCACAAAGAAAAAGAAATAATTCTTCTCACTATAACACCCATATACAGCAAAAATGTGAAAACGACACTTGTAAATGGATAGGCCTCAACCGTTGAGCTAGATAAATTATCAGTACGTGAAGGGATTAATTCAGCCATTTTATCTACATTTCACAATTATATTTTTTAATTTTAAGTCCACTTTGGCATGTACATTAAAATGTGTTGTAATACAAAGGTACTTACATATATGACAGGGGTGTCCGGCTGGATCACTGGGTCTACATTCCACACGGATGTCCCTTCTCTGGGTACTTCTTGGTCCCTTGTGAATGCGAACAGATCAAAGTACCACAGTTGGGGGACATAAACTTCTTCGGCCCCCGCTCCAGATTTGGTTGAATTGATAACTTTATTGAGCTCTTTTTTATAAACCGTGCGGAGGGCCTGAATCCGAAATACAAAAGAAAAATTAAATGTGACAAAAAAAATTACCTACCTTACAAAACTTGTGTGATTCTGAAAAAAAAAAAAAAAAAAAAAAAAAAGGAAAACTAGCGTCACAAACTGGATCGCAGAGGATACTCCACAGACTGGATCGCAAAAACTCCCAGAACGTAGCAACCGAAATAGTGGCGTAAACCAGATCGCAGTAGCTACCAAGACTAGCAGGACACACTGGGTGATTTGAAAGAACCGCTTCTGCTCGGGAGCAATGGAGTGCTGATACGTCGTTTTTTATGACGCGGTCATCCAATCACAAAGCGGAAGAGCTGTGATAAATATCTATGACACACATAGTGACCACCAATCTGTGACGAGGGGCGTGCAAAAGGTCGCGCTCAGTCACGCCTATCGAGGTCGTGATCTTTCACAGTACATGCAGTGTGGCACATCCCAACGACCGCCAAAGTCGTTAAAAAGGTCGCTAACCGCTGATACGACGTTAATGAGATCGTCAAGTATGGCAGCTACTAGCGACCTTAAAACGATCACACCAACGATAGCGTCGTTATCGTGATCGTTAGCGGGAACGTTTAGTGTGGCAGTACCTTTAGTCCCCTAGGAACAATTCTCTGAGTGACATAATTCTCCATGGTGACCTTTGTCCACCAAATTTTAGTTTTTTTATGTAGCGCATTCCTATATAGCTTAAAATTTTCCTGATGGCCGTTGGAGACCGGAGTGGAATGTATACCAGCACCTTTCTGAAAAATATTTGACGCTTTCGCTTGCCAAGAACTCTCTTTGGCCTTAAAGTCCATTTTAATGGGGGCTCTGTTAAACAACAGCAACAACAATATGTAAATACAAAAAGATGCCCACTAGAAGTAACCCTATAAAGGTATTATACCACAGGAAATACAATTAAACACAATGGTGGAAAGAGGAACTCAATTGAGACCCACCAGATGGTATAAAATGCAAAATTTTATTGAACAATCATAAACAAGGAATAACCTCATAAATGGTATAGAAAGGTGACAAGTACAAAATTTAAAAACACATGAGGGACATGTGTATCCATAGGACACATCTCTCTCCAGCCTGCTGAACAATGTGATACAAAAATTGGAAAAGACTAAGTTTTGACCTGAAGTATGGCCTATATAACAGGCTTGATGTAAGGTGGAATGACTAAGTAAACACCTGAAAAGTTACATGCACCCAGTGGCCCGATATAGTGAAGCCCAAAACAATTACAATTAGTAGCATGAATTGGAAAACAGAGCCATATACATCTTGCATTCCACATTTTTCTGCCAAATTGGCATATCATGATGATTTATCAACGAATTAATGTAGGTGCAAGATTTGTCACAGTTTGGTATACGGCTCTGTTTTCCAATTCATGCTACTAATTGTAATTAACATCAAGCCTGTTATATAGGCCATACTTCAGGTCAAAACTTAGTCTTTTCCAATTTTTGTATCACATTGTTCAGCAGGCTGGAGAGAGATGTGTCCTATGGATACACACGTCCCTCATGTGTTTTTAAATTTTGTACTTGTCACCTTTCTATACCATTTATGAGGTTATTCCTTGTTTATGATTGTTCAATAAAATTTTGCATTTTATACCATCTGGTGGGTCTCAATTGAGTTCCTCTTTCCACCATTGTGTTTAATAGCATTCTAAATGGGGCAGATTAGACACTGGAGCAGCATCCATGGGGCCCATTATATACTGGAGCATTATACATGGGGCCCATTATATATGGAGCATTATTTTGGCCCATAAGACACTGGAGCAGCATCCATGGGGTCCATCATATACTGGAGCATCCTAAAAGGGGGAAAACAGACACTGTAGCTGCATTTACGGGGACCATTATACAATGAAGCATTATAAGTGGGGCCCATTATATATGGAGCATTATTTTAGCCCATAAGACACTGGAGCATCATCCATGGGGCCCATCATATACTGGAGCATTCGAAATGGGGCAGATCAGACACTGGAGCAGCATCCATGGGGCCCATCATATACTGGAGCATTCTAAAAGGGGGAAAACAGTGGAGCATTATAAATAGGGCCCATTATATATGGAGCATTATTTTAGCCCATAAGACACTGGAGCATCATCCATGGGGCCCATCATATACTGGAGCATTCAAAATGGGGCAGATCAGACACTGGAGCAACAGCCATGGGGCCCATCATATACTGGAGCATCCTAAAAGGGGGAAAACAGACACTGTAGCTGCATTTACGGGGACCATTATACAATGGAGCATTATAAGTGGGGCCCATTATATATGGAGCATTATTTTAGCCCATAAGACACTGGAGCATCATCCATGGGGCCCATCATATACTGGAGCATTCGAAATGGGGCAGATCAGACACTGGAGCATCATCCATGGGACACATCATATACTGGAGCATTCTAAATTGGGCAGATCAGACACTGGAGCAGCATCCATGGGGCCCATCATATACTGGAGCATTCTAAATGGGGGACATCAGACACTGGAGCAGCATTTACGGGGCCTGTTATTCACTGGAGAATTATACATGGGGCCCATTATATATGGAGCATTATTTTGGCCCATTAGACACTGGAGCATCATCCATGAGGCCCATCATATACTGGAGAATCATATGAGGTTCATTATGGGGCATCATATAGGGTATGGAGCATCATATGGGACACATATGGGGCCTATACTGGAGCAGTATGTGGAGCTCATCATACACTGTATGGAACATTATATGGGACCAATTATGTATGGAGCAATATATGGGGCTCATTATTCTGTATGGCACACTATGTGGTGGCCATAATACTGTATGGAGGAATATACTGTCCGGTTTTTGAGCTATTGTAGATTGTAACATAGATATCAGTCATGTCATGTAAGAAGTGAATTGTTTTTCATTGTGCTATACTTATATTTCTGTGCAGTATCGGAGCATCATGAATTGTGGTATGTGTTAAAGGCGCCCACTGACACTCTTTGGCCCGGGGCACACGAAAACCGGGAGCCAGCCCAACCCCCCCACAAGTTTAACCAAGTAACCCCCAGTTTTCAATGCGTAACTATTATTATAAAGTTAATTAAGGTTGCCAAGCTTAAGTAATATTAATTGATGTCGTTGGCATTGAAATGGGCACTGTAGGTGTGTTTACTGTCCCTCCACTCCCTGCCGACTTTGCTTCCCCATTGACTTGCATTGGGTTTCGTATTTCATTCGGACCCCGACTTTTCCCGATAGTCGGCCGATTTAGTTCAACTCGACTTTTGAGAAAGTCGGGTTTCATGAAACCCGATTCGACCCTAAAAAAGGCAAAGTCGCTCATTTCTACTCATAGCATACAATTTTGCTGATCAAAAAAAAAAATACAGGGCAGATATTTGAAAGTGGGCTCTCTTCATCAGACCCCTGATCTATCAGTGTGCTAAAAATTGTGGCATTTCAGGGCTACATTCCCCTTTTTTGCTGTGTCTTATCCTATTTGCGTACACTATTTTGGGGTAAAAAATAAATAAATCCAGGCCACATATTGAACAGTGTGGTATTTCTGTCAGACATCTATCTATCTGTGTGCTAAAAATTGTGGCATTTCAGGGCTACATTTTCCTTTTTTTGCTGTGTCTTACCCTATTTGTAAACACTATTTGGGGTAAAAATAAATAAATCTAGGCCACATATTGAACAGTGTAGTATCTCTGTCAGACTCCTATCTATCTGTGTGCTAAAAATTGAGGCATTTCAAGGCTACATTCCACTTTTTTTGCTTTGTCTTACCCTATTTGTATATACTATTTTGGGGTAAAAAATAAAAAATCCAGGCCACATATTGAACAGTGTAGTATTTCTGTCAGACGCTTATCTATCTCTCTGCTAAAAATTGTAGCATTTCAGGGCTACATTCCCCTTTTTTTTTGCTGTGTCCTACTCTATTTGTATACACTATTTTGGGGTAAAAAATAAATAAATCCAGGCCACATATTGAACAGTGTGGTATCTCTGTCAGACGCCTATCTATTTCTGTGCTAAAAATTGTGGCATTTCAAGGCTGCATTGCCGTTTTTTTGCTGTGTCTTACAATATTTTTATACACTATTTATCACATATTAGACAGTGTGGTAGACAGATTAGACAGATGCCTGTCTTTCTGTGTGCTAAAAATTGTGGCAGTTCAGTGCTACATTACACATTTTTTTTCTTTGTCTTACCATAGTTATTGACACCAGTTTGTTAAAAAAAAAAAGTACAATCCAGATATTTGAAAGTTTGCTCCCAGTTCAGCCTTTTGTAGTGAACGTGGAAAATATTGTACTCCATTTAAATGGGAAAGGTGCGTGGCAATGGACGGGAAATTGGACGTGATGGTGATGGTACATGCAGAGGCAGAGGCCGTGGGCAAGCTGCAGTGGTGCCACAACAAACATCCACATCTTCTCGCAACAGATTCCTGTCAGAATTCATAGGGACGGCATAACAGCACTCTTGACACCAGAGCAGCGTGAAAAGGTACAGTGGTTGGTTGGATGGCGGATAATGCTTCCAGTCACTTTGCCACCACCACCAGCACCATGTCTTCCACACGGTCAAGTCTGAGTAGCCATGACTCTGGACCGAATATTTATCACCCTGATCATTCTTCCTCCTCCCATGCTGAGCGCCCAGAGACAACTGATCCCATCACTTGGACACTCCGAAGAGCTGTTCACTTTTCCATTTATAGATTCGGGCCTCTCGCCCAGTCCACTTGAAGCAGGGCAAACTGAGATTGCATGCAGCGATGTCCAAATATTGGAGCAGCCACGTTCACATGAAGGCGTTGGTAGGAACGTGTGACAAGAGGTGGATGATGATGTGACACAATTGCCAGAAACACAGGAGGAGGACCAGGGTGCTGAAGTAGAAGAGGAGGTGGTAGATGATATAGTAACTGACCCAAATGGCAGGAGAACATGCAGAGTGATGACAGCAGCACACAGGGGGAGGGAGGCTGTATGGTTGTTTTCTAAAGACTCTGCTGAAAACCACAAACAGGCCATTTGCAACACCTGACATGCCCACATCAGCAGAGGTAGCAAAACTACAAGCCTGACCACCACCATCATGATCAGGCACAAGGCAGCAAATCACCCTACTTTGTGGGCCGAACCCCAGGGTCCAGGAACAGTGTCTGCGGTTGACACCACTGCTTCTACTGCTGTTGTGCGTTGACGCCAATCACCTGTCCATGGTGCCTGCGAAGATGCCTCCTGTCCTTCATCTGTTGTTGCACACACTCAACTACCACCATCATCAAGCATGTCAATGTCCTTGTCCCAGCACAGTCTTCAGTTGTCCATACACCAGTCATAGGAAAGAAATCGGAAATACCCAGCCAACGCCCCACAGGCCGCAGTACTAAAGTCACACATTTCTCGTCTGCTTGTGCTCGAAATGTTGCCTTTTAGGGTCGTGGAGGCAGAAGCTTTCCGCAACCTGATGGCTGCGGCCATCCCAAGGTACTCTGTCCCCAGCCGACACTATTTCTCCCGGTGTGCCATCCCAGCATTACACAAGCACGTGTCCCACAAAATTACCGCTGCCCTCAACAATGCAATTACTGGGAAAAGGATTGCGGGCCCTAGGTCAATCAGAGTTGCCCTCCACAGACTATAACTCCTGCATGTCATTATACTTCTCCTCCTCCTCAGCCTGCATCTGTGAAATGACCACATCAGTCACAAGCTGGAAGCACTGCAGAACAGCCTCAGCCAAGCGGCAACAGGCTATGCTGAAGCTAATATGCTTAGGTGATTAACCACACAATGCTGAAGAGTTGTGGACTGGTCTGAAAGGGTAGACAGATATGTGGCTGACACTGCTGAACCTACAGCCGGGCATGGTCATATGTGACAATGGCCGAAACCTGGTGGCGAGTCTATCTCACTCACATACCACACCTGGCCCATGTGCTTAACCTCATGGTTCAGCGGTTTCTCAAAACCTACCAGAGCTGCCGGATCTAATTGTGAAAGTACGCTGCCTGTGTGCCCATTTTAGAAAGTCAGCTAGAGCTTCAGCCGATCTTGCCGTACTTCAGCAGTGTTTGCAGCTTCTGGCTCACTGACTGGTGTGTGATGTCCCCACGCATTGGAACTCAACACCGCATATGTTGGAAACGATTTGTGAGCAGAAGAGGGCAGTTGTTCACTAGCAGCGTCAACAAGGCCTTCGGTATTCAGTTCAGTTTCCACACATAAGACCTCAAGAGTGGACATGGATGTCAGACATATGTACCATCCTACAAAACTTTGAGGAGTACACCAAGATGGTGAGCGGCGATGATGCCATAATTAGCGTCAACATCCCGATTCTCTGCATTCTGAAAACCTCTCTGCTCACAATGAAAGAGGATGCATTATAGGTGGAGCAGGATAAGATGGAGCAAGGAACCATACAGGGTGATTACACACAGCCCAGCCTCATGTCATCCCAACGGGAATTAGTTGACAATGAGGAAGAGAAGGAGGAGGAAGAACAGGATCTACTGTAGATGGTACTACAAGCACAGCTATCATACCGTCTGTTCAGCATGGATGGCCTGAGGACAGGGAGGATGAGGAAGACAGCATGGTTAGTCATCCTGTTGGTGAGTACACGGAAGCCTTGCCAGTTAGCAGTCTAGCATGCATGACAGACTTTATGTTGCGCTACCTATCCGGTGACCCTCTCATTATCAAAATATGTGCTAACACTCATTACTGGTTGGTGACACTTCTAGACTCACGCTACAAGGAGAACTTTCAATCTCTTCTTCCAGAGGTAGATAGGAGTATTAAAATAATGCAGTACCAGAGGGCCATTGTTGCGGAATTACTGAAAAAATTCCCACCTGAAAACGCTGGCAGCAGAGCTCACAGTTCGTTGGACAACCAAGGAGTAAAGGCGAGAGAGAAACAACTACAATCCAGCAGAGGCAGGGTAACACTAGCAAAGTTCTGGGACACTCAGACCCTCCCATCGCCCTGGCCCAGAGTCGCGGGGTAGTGTCGCAAGGCATGGAAAGTTTGGGAAGATGTTGAAGAAGTACCTTGCTGAACATACCAAAGTCCTTCGTGCCTTTTAGTTATTGGCTATCCAAGCTGGACATGTTGCATGAACTGGCTCTATACACCTTGGAGGTCCTGGCCTGCCCTGCCGCTAGCGTTTAGTCAGAGCGGGTTCTTCGGGCTCAATATTGCAATGTTCCACTGATGTGTTTTCATCCTCAACACTGCAATGCTACAATAAAGGATCTTGAGACTCAACAGTGCAATGCTCCACTGCTGGGTCTTTAGGCTCATCACTGCAATTGTCCACTGCCGGGTCTTCAGCCTCAACACTGCCATTGTCCACTGCTGGGTCTTTAGCCTCAACACTGTAATTGTCCACAGCTGGGTATTCAACCTCAAAACTGCAATTGTCCGCTGCAGGTTCTTCAGCCTCCACACTGAAATTATCTACTGTAGGTTTTCCAGACTCAACACTGACATTCTCCACTACTGGGTCTTCATCCTTAACACTGCAATTGTCCACTGAAGGGTCTTTAGCAGCAACACTGCAATTGTCCACTGCAGGGTCTTTAGCCTCAACACTGCAATTGTCCACTGCTGGGTCTTTAGCCTCAACACTGCAATTGTCCACTGCTGGGTCTTCAGCCTCAACACTGCAATTGTCCACTGCTGGGTCTTTAGCCTCAACACTGCAATTGTCCACCGCTGGGTCTTTAGCCTCAACACTGCAATTGTCCACTGCCGGGTGTTCAGTCTCAACACTGGAATTGTCCACCGCTGAGTCTTCAGCCTCAACACTGCAATTGTCCACCGCTGGGTCTTTAGCCTCAACACTGCAATTGTCCACCGCTGGGTCTTTAGCCTCAAAACTGCAATTGTCCACCGCTGGTTCTTTAGCATCAATTGTCCACTGCCGACTCTTCAGCCTCAACACTGACATTCTTCAATGCAGGTTCTTCAGGCTCAACAATTCACTGCCTAGCCACGCAATATGGGAGTACCAAATTAATAGGAACAATTCTTTCAGGTGGCCATCTAGTACCTTGGTTCAAAGGCTTATTGGGGTGCATGTAACTTTGTGGCAGGGCAGGCCTAGCATTCAATGCATAGGCTAACAGTATGGCAGAACAAAATTAATAATGTGAACTTGGTTTTCCTGTTGCCATCCAGTACGTGGGTTCAAAGGCTTATTGGGGTGCATGTGAATTTGGTGCAGTGAAGGCCTTCCATTTAATGCATAGGCTAACAGTATGGTAGTACCAAATGAATAATGTGAACTTGGTTTTCCTGAAAAATAAGTTTTAATATGACAAAAAACTGATCTGCCACAGATCCAAAAATCGATCGTGACAGTACCCCCCTTTCAATGAGGGGCCTCTGGACCCTGAAAACCAGACCTCACCAGAAAACAACACATGGTGAGGACGCCTCATCCACCAGAGTTCACTTCAGTGGTAACCTGACCCTCAGGTTTATGGCAAACGCAGCTTGATGGAAATGACAACAACGTAGGCTCTGGAGGTGCCACAAATCTCCAGAGCGCCGACCTGGGGAATGAGTTGTGTATCTGCATTACTGGGGGTAACTCCAGCTGGAAAGTCCCTGGGCCAAGAATGGCTGACACCCAATACGGCCCGATCACCCTGGAACTCCGGACCCCAGCAGCACGCTTCCACCGGATGTTTTTGGTGGACACCCACACGTACTCATTCACACACAGGTCCGGACCTGAACGTTTATTACCATGAATACATTTGCCACAAGATGGTGAACTCTTCAAAGAAACCGACCACAGAGGCATCCCACTGTGTCACCATACTCACACCCCCACAATGCTCAGAGGAAACAACCACCTTCCCCTGACCCCTCCTTCGAAGAGGACTTCAACATTCAGTGTTAGCTTGTGGTGAGGGTTGAGACTTGCCCCTACTCCCTGGCAGCACCTCTGCTGCCCCCACTGGAGAAGAAGGGGACAGTTGTTGAAAAACGGCAGAGACAGTAGCCCCCAAGCAGCAGCCCTCACACGACTGATCCAGCTGACTACTTCCCTGGACCGCCAATCTATGAACAGGTTGCGTTTTTTCAACCAAGGGAGGCCTAAAACGATGGGTTACCCTCCCCTGCTTTAGTGGGACAGAATCAATGGCCTGGACCCTTAGGGGTCTTGCTAGCATCCTACACCTCAGGCCATGAGTTTGGAAAAGTGAGCATCCACAAGATTAACACCTGCTCCACTGTCCTCAATCACCGGTATACTCTCAATTACCCCACCAAACACCGATTTAGTAGACAAGGTGCACCGAGAAGAAAAAATGGAGGAAATATAAACTCGCTGGTCGCCTCCCTCAACACAACCAGGGGGAAGCTGCTTCTCAGATGGTACATATATATCACGAGCTGGGCAGACCCCGATAAAATTACCCATCTGCCAACAGAAAAAACATGCCCCCACACCACGACGAACCGCAGGCAACCCCATTTGGGAACCAACCCCCCCACCTGCATGGGTTCGTCCGCCTGCACCGGTATGTCCTCCCTAGTAAGGACTACAGGGGTCTCATGCCTCTCCCTCAAGCATTTATCCACCCATCCGGAACATCCACAAGGAACATGGTGACCTCCTACGACCTGGGGACGGCGTACTGCACCAGAATATCCTGCAACCTTGGGGACAGACCATGCACAAAAAGACTCCTAAGGGCAGGGTCATTCCACTGTGTGTCAGTGGCCCACCTCCTGAACATTGAGCAGTACTCCTCAGCCGGCTGGCCCCTGCTTGATTTTACAGAGTCGGCATTCCGCCAGGGAGACACCATCAGGATCTCCATACATCAGTGCCAGAGTCGTGAAAAACTTGTTCACTGACCATAGAGAAGGTAAATTGGTTGGCAGGGAGGAGGCCCAGGATTGGGGATCATCCTTAAGAAGGGATATGATGATTCCAACCCATTGTTCCTCACTCCCCGTTGAACGAGGGCAGAGTCAGAAGTACAACTTGCAGGCCTCCAGAATAAACAAAAATGTATCTCTCCCTCCAGAAAACCTGTAAAGGAGAGATATCTTGGGTTCTGATTGAGCCTGCACCTGAGCCAAGGCCCAGCACCCCAACAACTGCTGCAGCTGCTGTACCACCTCACCACTCAGACCCTTAAGCTCATTGGTGAGGGTCTGAAGCAGTTGGGCAAAGGCCTGTATTTGGGCCATGGCTCATCAGAGAAAAAAAAAGTGTCTGTTGGTGATAATGTCACGAAGTGACTGTCCTGGTGTGACGCGACCTGACGTTAGGTCGGTCACCAGATGGCAAAACAAACAAGGGAACACCAGGGAAACAATTACAATGGTGAGCCCTGAGAGAGGGAACGAGGGAAATGGACACCTCCTGCACTCTCCTTAGTGTGTGCCCTGATCTCCCTATCATCCCTATATGGGTTCTTTCACCCCGTCGCTGAGCAGGATACCTTAGAATCAATCATAGAATCAAAGAATGGTAAAGTTGGAAGGGACCTCCTGGGTCATCTGGTCCAACCCCCTGCCCAAAGCAGGATTCACTAAATCATCCCAGACAGATGTCTGTCCAGCCTCTGTTTGAAGACTTCCATTGACGGAGAACTCACCACCTCTTGTGGCAGCCTGTTCCACTCATGGATCACTCTAACTGTCAAAAAGTTTTTTCTAATATCTAATCTGTATCTCCTCTCATTCAGTTTCATCCCATTGCTTCTAGCCTTTCCTTGTGCAAATGAGAATAAAGATAATCCTTCTACAATGTGACAGCCCTTAAACCCTAATAAGCCCTGCCTATCCCTAGGTAGGGAGCAGGCCGGTGAGAGCACTAGTCACAGCAATGCACTAATGAAACACAAAGCGAAGAAACATACAACAAAGGGTAAAGGCAACAAAAACACCACACTTAGCTTTCTGCTGTAAAGCTCCACACAGCAGGAAAAAGTCACCAGAACAGAGTAATAGCTGAAGCACAACTGCACTCAGCAAGCTCCTTCTCCTACTTGGTTGGTCTCCAGAAGGACCAGTCTAACCAACCGGCCTGAAAGAAAAAAAGTTTTAATATGAAAAAGCCAGATCTGCCACGGATCCAAAAATGGATCATGACAGCAGGTTATTCAGGCTCAACAATTCACTGTGTAGCCAAACAATATGGAACAATGCTTTCAGGTGGCCATCCTGTACGTGGGTTCAAAGGCTTATTGGGATGCGTGTTACTTTGGTGCAGGGCAGGCCTTGCATTCAATGCATAAGCAAACAGTATGGCAGCAACAAATGCAAAAAATGTGAACTTCGTTTTCATGTGTCCATACAGTACGTGGGTTCAAAGGCTTGTTGGGGTGCGTGTAACTTTGCAGCAAGGCAGGCCTTGCATTAAATTCCTAGGCTAACAGTATGGCAGTAACAAATGGAAAAAAATGGGAACTTTGGTTACATGTGGCCATCCAGAATGTCTGTTACAAGTGTTATTTTGGTGATTGTTACTTTGGTGCAGGGCAGGCCTTGCATTCAATGCATAGGCTAACACTATAGGAGACCCATTTTCATATGGTTGGAACACTTTTTCATGAGGCCCTCCTGTACGTCTCGTCAAAGGGGTATGGGGGTGCGTCCAAATTTTTGGCAGCGCAGCCACTCACTGCATAGGCAAAAACAGCATAAGAGACCCTCTGTTTAATAATGGGAACAACAAAGCATAGCCAGTTGATGGCCCTTGAAGATTAATGCTGCCTGATGCCTCTATAAAAATAGGCTTTATGACTTTCAGAGTCCTTCCTTCATAAATTACACAGGATGTGTCAGATGATGTGTCACACACCACATGGCCAGCTAAGGTTGTTAAATGTTAAAATGACATTTCCCATAGAATACATTTGTATTGGTTGAAAGCAATGCTAAAGTTGAAAAATCAAAAACGCTACGTGTGAACATAGCCCAAGTGGTGGAGGAACATTTTTGTTTTGGGTTAAATAATTTGCCTTATATAAAAGTCATTACCCTGGAAAGGATGTTCCTTAACATATTTCCCAGGAAAATCCATTTTGGTTTCATTTTTGTATGTTTTTTGGTGCGCCTGTAAAAATGGCATAAGACTCTGACAACATTGTTCACAGCTGTGACCTGGGAGTCAGAAATGCTTCCAGGGGCATTCCCCATGATGTTCCAATGTCATTTGAGCACTGTTTCCATCATTTTCAGATGTCTTTACACTTTAAAAGGACCCCAGGAGGGGATTGCGGCAAAAATGCTTGGTTTTCCCATAGACTTACATTTTGCTCGTTGCTCTGGTCGAGTACCCGAGTATTCCAATTTGCTCGACTGGAACAACGAGCACCTGAGCATTTTAGTGCTCGCCCATCACTAGTATCAACCTTTTTTGTGGCACAGTATCAAACGTTTTTGAAAAGTCCATATGTACCATGCCCACTGCGTTTCCTTGTTTCAGTCCGGAACATATGCCAGAATTGGAGATGAAAGCGATAAGTTTTTCAATGTCTGAAAGGCATTATCTTGACATTAAGACCAATCAATTGGAAGTCTTCTGTCATAGTTTTCTCTAGGGCAACCTCGTAGCAGTACTCTGAGTCCTTCAGCTATTTGCGCAAAATGAGGTATAAAGCAGCGATAGGAAACTTCTGACTTTGATTACAGTTCTTGGGGTGTCCCAGTCCTTCACATCTGAGATCTTTTCAGGATAAGGCTGGATACCTTCGGCACTGACAACATAACCAAGGTAGTTGACCTTCAGCTTGAGTAGATGGCACGTCGATGGCTTTAATTACACGCCATGGTTAATGAGCATTTGAAATACCTCTGCAAGGTAACGAAAGTGGTCTTCATATGTGCGGGAATACAAGACCACATCATCAAGATATAGCAAAACGCTCTGGAAGTTGAGGTGAACAAGACATCTTTCCATGAGTTGTTGAAACATAGCAGGGGCATTACCTAACCCAAAAGGCATTCTGTTAAACTTGAAGAGTCCCATCGGAGTGGTGAAGGCTGTCTTCTCTCTATCCTCAGGCGCTAAGGGTACCTGCCAGTACTCGCTAGTAAAATCAAGAGTGGAAAATTATGCTGCTGAGCCAAGAGCAGTGATGGAGTCTTCAATCCATGGGAGAGGAAAAGCGTCTTTTTGTGTGACATTGTTCAACTTTCAGTAGTCTTCACAGAATCTGATATTGCCATCCTTCTTCTTCAACAGGATAATAGGTGCCGCCTACGGGCTTTGACTTTCTTGAATGACTTCAGAATCTTTCATCTCCTTTAACAGCTTCTTTAATTGCTGATAGTTAGCAGGAGGTACTGGACAGTGTCTTTCTTTGATGGGGATGATCACCTGTCTGGATCTGGTGCTGGATCAGAGAAGTCTTGCCAAAATCAAGTGGGTGCTTGCTAAAAACTTAGCTGTGTTGCTTAGCAAGATTGGTGACACCATGGATGTGTTCGAAGGAAGTATTAGGATCCCCGACATTAAGTCCGCTCCACCAGAAGGTAGTGGGTGTATTAAAGCCTTTGGGAGTGGCTTTCATCGACCTTTGATGAGCTAGTGCTCTTCATCAAGGATGTCTTCTGGATCAAGACTGTACAGTTGAGCAACTGAATTGAACTTATATAGCTCTATGGGTGCAACACTCAGGTTGAGTAGCGGTACCAGTACTCTACCATTTGAGACGGTGTTGATACTTCTAGCAGCTTTTACCAGTGGCTGTCCTTCAATCTGTATGGAGTCCAGAAGAACTACATAGTCTTCCTTGTTAATTCCAGGTCGAGCTCGGCACCATACTAGAGTCGCTGTTGGCCGACAGGGTAAATGGTCATGCGTCGGTGATACGCACACATCAGATTTCACCTTTACAGTTGGCAAAATTCTGTTGGGCATAGAGCACTTTAATAGTCCACTGGAAGACTTGCCTATATGACGAAGAAGCAGAAGGAAGAGAGGCCTGCAAGACATCTAGCAATTCAGGAAATACATCACGCATAACATTCATGCCGAGCACTACTGCGGTGGTATCTCCCTCAGCCTCAGTAACAATTACATCTTGATCTGGTAACATACGATCACCAACTAGGATGGTGGGTTAGTAGCCTAGCTGGCGAATAGATTGACCATTACTTGCAATCACGCTTAACTTTAATTTGCCCACTGGATTCAGAATATCATAGTCACAATTTTTTTTCAAAGGTTCAGCGTTCAATGGTGGTCACTTGAGAACCAGTGTCTACTAAAGCTTCTAAAGGTACACCATCAATCCATATGGTTATAAACGGGCATTTGGAGATGAACCGGGAGATCCATTTCGATTGTCCCTCTGGGCCCTTGAATTCACCTCTCGAGGGGCGGGCCTTGGCTTCAGTGGTGACCTGTTTAACTTATAGCATTGATACTTAAAGTGCCCAGGATGCTCACAATAAGTACAGTAGACACAATCACCAGATGTAGGTCTTCCAGATCCTGTGCGACTAGAACCTGACAATGTCCGACTTACAGATGACTCATGATGCAGGGGGGTGGCTTTTTAGTTCCTTTAAGGTTTGGCATACAGAATCAAGGACTTGGACAAGTGCATCTGTGGTAGAAGGTACATGAATGAGAGTAGAGGCTGGCATAGACTGAGTGGCCGGCATAAGAGAGACAGGTGAATATGGGGATACAGTGGATATTCCTGCAACCAGGTCAGGGGAATAAGGAACAGGAGCATAGCTGGTACAAGGGGAGTCAGTACCCACTACCCGCAAAGCTAAGAGCTTTAAAGTCTAAGAAAGTCATGTGTAACAACCCTGCTAGCATCACTGCATGGCCTTCCATCCCTCACACACCTACTTGCTCACAGCTCCAGGTCATGCTGTGATTTTTGTCTGCTGCCAGTTCCAGGCTCTGTACCCCTTGCTTTCTATCTGCTCTCTGCATGTCTCCTGGCTGTGTACATAGGGGGTCGGTGCCAGAACTTTCTGGTTCTTATGGAGTCAGGGGTGCACCTGACTGACCAATTACCATTAGCTCTCTAGTATTTAGGGCAGTTCCACCCTGTGAATTTTGCCTGTGCAATGTGTTAACTCAGTTAGTATCTTGCTGCTGAGCTGCCAGGTCTTGCTCTGTGTTCCTCCATCTTGGAGGCTTCACTCCTAGCTTTGCCTTGTACCTGTTTGTCCGCCATCCAGGAGGCAGAATATCCTGGTCTCTTTGCACTCGCTCCTGACCTTGTCTTGTACTTGTCCTTGCCACCCTCAAGGAGGCAGAATATCCTGGTCCCTGTACCTTGTCTCGTGTCATTTCCTTGTTTGAACTCCGTCCTACCTCTGACTCTTAAGGCACTGTTACACTTAGCGATCGCACCAGCGATCACGACAACGACACGACATGGCGAGATCACTGGTGTGATCGCTATGTGATCGCTAGTTAGATTCCAAACACAACTCATCAGCGATCTGGATAACGACCTCTGCGGTCGTTGGGAAAACCTAGTCCCACCTGCGATGCTGGTTAAGTCGTTCATAAAGGGTGTCACACTCAGCGATTCAGGCTCACCAGCGGGACACCAACGACCAAAATATGGCTCAGAACGTTCATAAGCGATCAGCGACATCTCAGCAGGGGCCACATCGCTGCTACATGTCACACACAGCTAAGTCGCTAACGAGATCGCTACTGCGTCATAAATGGTGACGCAGTAACGTTCTTGTTAGCGATCTCGTTAGTGATCTCGCTTAGTGTGACAGTACCTTTAGTCTCATTGTCTGTGGGTACCTTCCCTGCTGTGTCTTGCCTAGTGCTCTCTCTGAATCTCTTTCTGCCATCTTTTCGCACTCCTGCTGTTCTGCTCAGTTCCTCTTTGCTTTGCTCCTGCAGCAGTAGAAATCTCTTGCTGCAGCTCCTCTCCATATATCTTGTGGTTCCACTCTGTGTCACTCCTACAGCTGCAGAACCTCTTGCAGCAGCTCCTCTCCGCATACCTTGCAGTTCCGCTTTGCTTTGCTCCTGCCGCTGCAGAACCTCTTGCTGCTCTACAGCCCTTCTCCGCAGCCTTGCGGTTCTCCTCATGTGTGAACAGGTCTCTACCTGTTCTTCCATACACCTTTTCTTCCAGTCAATTCCAGTATCTACATTTGCTGTGTGAACAGGTCTCTACCTGTTTCTCGATACACCATTCCTCCCAGTCAGTTCCAGTACCTGCATTTGCTGTGTGAACAGGTCTCTACCTGTTTCTCCATACACCATTCCATCCAGTCAGTATCAGTACCTGCCAGCCCTGTCTCACCTGTGCCTGCCAGCCCTGTCTCACCCGTGCCTGCCAGCCCTGTGTTTCACCCCGTGCCTGCCAGCCCTGTGTCTGCCAGCCCTGTGTCTCATCTGTGCCTTCCAGCCCTGTGTCTCATCCGTGCCTGCCAGCCCTGTGTCTCATCTGTGCCTGCCAGCCCTGTGTCTCATCCGTGCCTGCCAGCCCTGTATCTCATCCATGCCTGCCAGCCCTGTGGCTCAGTCGTGCCTGCCAGCCCTGTGTCTCAGCCGTGCCTGCCAGCCCCGTGTCTCAGCCATGCCTGCCAGCCCCGTGTCTCAGCCGTGCTTGCTTGCTGTGTGTCTTAGCCATGCTTGCCTGCCCTGTGTCCCAGTCATGACTGCCTGCCAGTGTCTCAGCCGTGCCACTGTCTCCCAAGTGGGATCAGCAGCCACAACCAGACACCACCCTGGAGTGGCACCTGGCAGTTGCTTGCCGGACAAGCCTGACCCCACCATCAGAGGCTCGAGTGAAGACTGAGGCAGCTGTCCTAGTCACGCCCCTTCCAGTGTAGTCTGGTTTGTGGCACAGTGGGGCCTCAACCCCCTGTGTAATAATTATAGGGGATAACTCAGGAGACTTCTTGCGTGGAAACAAGACAACTACAGGACACAGTCTTATAAGTGGAAAAGTCTATATTATCACACGGTGATTCAAACAGGTGTAAAGCAAAGTTCAAGTCCACAACACTTGGTGTAGATAATAAATGCAGCTTAACAGTCTATAGGAAACTTCGGAGAGAAATGCAATCAAGCAGAGAGTCTATGAAGCACAGTTAAACTTGAGGATACTTGACACGACTAAGTCTTAGTTTAGTCCAAGCACAGGTAGGCAGTTCAAATTATATCTTTAGCTCAACCAGGAAGGCCAGGGTGATAGTCTCAGTTTTAAGCAGTGCAGGGCTGCAACAGCTTACATGTCCAGCAAATGCAGATGGGAGTAACACAAGCAGCCAGATGAAGGATGATTACTGGAAACCGATGTATGCAACAGGAACTCAGAGCAGAGTAGCAGGATCATAAAACAGGTTTACAGGAGCAGGTACAAAGCCAGGGAGCCACCAGAGGTCAGAAGCTGGATGCAAGGCAGAATACTAAAGCACAGACTAAAGGCTGGGGTGGAGTTATATAGCAGGAAGACACAGTGCACATGAGATCAAAGACGCCATCTTGGAAAAGGGCAGTAATGCACAAAAGGTGATCAAAAATGTTCAGAGTCCTGACATTACTCCTCCTTAGAAGCGGCCTCAGGACGATCCTGGACCTGGTTTCTCAGGGAATCTCTGATGAAAACGAGAAATCTTCTGTTGGGCATTGATGTTTTCCACCGGTTCCCAAGAGTCTTCCTCAGGGGGATATCCCTGCCATCTTATTAGATATTGGAGTCGATTCCTGCAAATCCTGGAATCAATAATTTCCTCCACCACAAATTCTTCTTGCCCATCAATCACCACAGGCTGCAGAGGTGGCACAACACGTCACTGGAAGGTATTAGGAGATACAGGCTTTAGTAAAGATACATGGAAAACGGGGTGTACCTTCATAGTCCTATGCAGCTTCAGATGGCAGGCCACGGAGCTCACAATACCGTTGATCTTGAAAGGGCCAATGAACTTCTGTCCAATTTTTTGTGAAGGAACGTTTAATTTCAGATTCTTAGTTGCTAACCACACGTAATCTCCTACCTTGAACATGGGTGCAGGTTTACGGAATCTATCAGCCGATCTCTTATAGCGTTCTTGAGCTGTGGTCAGGGACTCCTTCAGTACCTCCAAATTTTGCCTCATCGCAGTCAGCCTTTCCTCCACTGCCGGAACAGGAGAATTAATCGGAGACCTAGGTAAGATGCACGGATGATAAGCCAGATTGGCAAAGAAAGGTGTAAACTTAGTGGAGGCGCTCTGAGAATTGTTGTATGAAAATTCGGCTAACGGTAGCAACTCCAACCAATCATCCTGGAGATGGCTGACATAGCATCTTAGATATTGTTCCAGCATCTGGTTGGTACGCTCAGTCTGACCATTTGTCTGGGGATGCAAAGCGGAAGAGAGACAGACATTAATATTGAGTGCAGAGCAAAACCCCTTCCAGAATCTTGAAATGAACTGTACTCCACGGTCAGAGATGATCTCATCCGGGACCCCAAGCAGCCGAAAGACATTCTGTATAACCAAGTTCACTGTATCCTTAGCTGAGGGGAGGCGGGTGCATGGAACAAAATGAGTGGCTTTAGTCAGGCGATCAACTACCACCAAGATCGTATTCATGCCCCCCGATGTAGGCAGCTCCACAATAAAGTCCATTGATATAGACCCCCAAGGGTGGGATGGAACAGGCAATGGTTGCAGAAGACCCGTAGATGCCACACGAGGAGTCTTGTTACGAGCACATACCTCACAAGAGAGAACATAGTCCTTGGTATCCTTCAGGCAAGTTGGCCACCAGAAAAATCAGCTTAGGAACTCTTGTGTCTTCTGTACCCCCCTGTGACCAGCCAACTTGGAGTCATGTACCAACTTGAGGATCTGCAGACGGATGGCTTCAGGGACGTAGATACGTCGATCTCTGAACCACATGTCACCCTTAAAGACAAGATTAATATCAACAGGTGGGTTGGCCAGAAATACATCACTGTCATAAGCCTCCCTGCACTCCTTCCACAAGTCTTGATCGTGGATAACTCCGATGAAATTGGCATCAGATAGAATGGTCTTGGAAGGGGCTCCAGGTACGGAATCCGCAGCATGGATTCGGGATAAAGCATCAGCCTTCCCATTACGAGAACCTGGATGGTACGAGATAACAAAATTAAATTGATTTAAAAATAAATTCCAACGAGCCTGACGAGGAGAAAGACATCTAGCGGATCTAAGGAACTCTAAATTGCGATGGTCAGTTAGCACTACGATCTGTTGTGCAGCTCCTTGCAGATGATGCCTCCATTCCTTGAAAGCCGCAATAATAGCCAGCAATTCCTTGTCTCCCACGTCGTAATTCTTCTCTGCTGAGGTTAGTCTACAGGAAAAGAAAGCACAAGGATGTAGCAGCCCCGTCTCTCCAGTTCTTTGGGAGAGAATAGCCCCAAAGCATTATCAGAAGCGTCCACCTCCACAATGAAAGACAGTGTTGGATCTGGGTGTATCAACAGCGGTGCTGAGGTGAAACAGATCTTAACCCGATCAAAAGCTTCTTGAGCATGTGAAGACCACTTAAAAGGCTTTTCCTTCTTTGTCAAGGAAGTAAAGGGACGGACAATATCAGAAAAATTTCGAATGAAACGTCTGTAGAAATTTGCAAACCAATAAAACGTTGGACCTCCTTAACGTTCTTGGGTACTGGCCAGTCAAGGATAGCCTGAATCTTACCAGATTCCATGTTCAGCCCCTGAGGAAAGATGATATAACCTAAGAACTGTATCTCAGAACGATGGAACTCGCATTTCTCCTGCTTGAAATACAGATGGTTCTCTTTCAGACGTCTTAAAACCGCTTCGACATGTTCTTTATGTTCCTGTAGAGAGTCAGAAAAGATTAAAATATCGTCCAAATAGATCACCACAAACTGGTCCAACAAATCTCTGAAGATGTCATTAGCAAGGTGTTGAAACGTTGCAGGGGCGTTACAAAGCCCGAAGGGCATCACGAGATATTCAAAGCGTCCATACCGGCATCTGAATGCTGTCTTCCACTCATCCCTGGACGAATACGCACCAAATTATAAGCCCACGAAGATCCAGTTTAGAGAACACCTTAGCATGGCGGACTCTTTCCAGTATTTCGGGAATCAGAGGCAAAGGGTAACGGTTTCGTATGGTTACCTTATTGAGTTCCCGATAATCTACACAGGGTCTCAGGGTCCCATCCTTCTTCTTTACAAAAAATATAGGTGCCCCTGCTGGTGAGGAAGAAGGACGTATGAAGCCTTTGGCCAGGTTTTCATCAATATACTCCTTTAAGGCTTGGAGCTCAGGTGCAGCCAATGGGTATAAGTTGCCAAAAGGAATAGCTGCCCCAGGAAGCAGCTCAATGGGACAGTCATAATGCCTGTGTGGAGGAAGCTGATCTGCATTCTTCTTGTCACAGATGTCAGAGAACTCTTTATATGCTGAAGGTAAAGTAAATACCTGTACAGGTGGTTCCATAGCAGTGGACTCAGGGACAACTTCAGTTGATGCTGTGTTGCTCCTTGTTGGAAAGATAGCCTCCTTGGTCTCCCAGTTGATAGTTGGATTCTGAGAACGCAGCCAAGGGATGCCTAAAATCTCAGGAAAATGAGGAGAAGAAATTAGCAAGAAAGAGAGTTGCTCCTGATGAATAGGCTCCAACAAAATCTCATGGGGTGCGGTCTCTTGATCCACAGGCCCGGAGATTAAAGGTGACCCATCCATTGTTTCCATGGTAATTGGAGAGGCTCTTTGCTGAATTTCAATACCATGTTCTTTGGCAAATGCGATATCCAAAATTGCCACCTGCACCAGAGTCAATCATAGCTGCACTGGAAATCCAATTTCCAGAACACAGGATCTTAATAGGGAGAGAACAGTGAGAGTTCTTTTCCTTCAGCTCCTTGGGTGGTGAAGTCATAGAAAGTGAGTGGAATACAGCGTTTATAGGCAGACTACATTCAGAGATGTCAGATTCATCATCACAGTAGTCATACTCTCCTACCGCTGCTAGCACCTTGATAGGCCGCTTGGGACACTTGGGACAGTGGTCAGACTGGCCGCAGTAGAAAGATAGACTTTCACGAAGTCGATGCTCCCGGCGCTCATTACTCTCACGCTTCTGAACAGAATCAATTTGCATGGGCACCTCCTCCACCTCCCGAGATGTTTTACCTGCAGGCTCTCTGGAAGGAAGGGAAAAGTTAGAGATACGGTTCAAGGTAGCAAACTTCTCCTGTCTACGCTCAGTAAGGCAAATGTCAATGCGCACACAATGCTGTATAAATGTCTCTAGCTCTTGTGGTGATTCAGAGCGAGCTAATTCATCCTTTACAATGCTAGATAGACCCCTTTTAAAAATAGGCAATTGTGCATAACTGTCCCAATTGGTATCTACTGCTAATCTCCTGAATTCTGTAGCATACTCAATAACAGAACGTTTAGCCTGGTGTAAAGACAATAAAGCAGATTCAGCAGTTGCACTGCGATTAGGATCATCAAACATTAATGCCATAGCGGCCAAGAATTCATCCAAATTATTTAACCGCGGGTTACGAGACTCAATCATCGGATTTGCCAAGACAAGCGCTCGTGCGGTCAGCAGCATTATTACACACAATACTTTAGATCTATCATTAGGGAAACGGTCAGCATGCACATCAAAATATAACATACATTGATTGACAAAGCCACGAAATTTGTCGTGATCACCATTAAATCTGAATGGGGGCAACTTGGGTTGGCTAGCTGGTGGCAGTTGCCCAGAAGGTTGTGCCACTATTTACGTGCTTATGTCCTGAAAGGCCCGTCCATACTGGGACTCCATGCCAGTAAGTTTATTTTCCTGGGCTGCCATGTGGGTGCTTAAGTCCTGCAAAGTTTGTCCAAGTTTAATTAAACCCAAACCATGGGTAACATAATTCAACATAGTTCCTAAATGGAACAGGGCAACTCCCTACATGATAATAGATCACAAGAAAAACAGAGCATCCATCCCAAATAGATCACACAGAAAATAAAGTAAAAATGTATAAACTTTATTGAGAATACTATAATAAAATGTTCACAATATTTAATTAAATAAAGATGAAAGATGAAATGGTGAATAAGCAAGTATAAGCACCTGTAGCACATAAATTAGCGCACCCAGATCCGCAAATAATCCCAATATTTGTTCAAAAAATGAGTTGGAAAATAAATATACAAGTGTAGATTCCAAACAGGGGAACATTAAGGGAGGGCAGAATCACCATATGTAACAATACCCACAATAGGGCAGTATACCTTCCTATAAATTACACATAATGATCGATCAGTGCGATCATAAATAAACAGAGCCCTTGCCTGGAGATATGATCAATAAACTAAGTGTGGCAGTGCTGAAAGGGAAAACTCCCAGTCTAACACCTCCTATTAGAGTGCCACACTGAATTGCAGAAACAGGCGCAATTGTGCTTACCCATATTAGGGGAATGTGCCGTGCCAGGTACGTGCCCCGACGCACGTTTCGCTCATCTGGCTTCCTCGGGGGGCAGTGTGGAATAGAGTGCTGATCCATAATAAATAATGGTATGCTCAGCTGTCATAAATTAATCATTAAAGGACGGCGCATGCGGGCACTGACACAGAGGCGCTGACCGCGCCACTTCCAGCGCTCCAATGACGGCCCGGGTCAAGGAAAACACTTCCTGTGACGTCAAAGGACACGGCCGGCATCTTAAGGAGGCCTTTAGTGGAGCGGACCGACACTGCCGTGCGCGCATGCGCACCTCCGTGGGGGACATCTTGGTAAATGGCAAGAGTAAGGGAAAAAGAACTACATGGGTAAAGATAAATGTCAAATATAATTATACCAAAAACCAACATAGAAAAAACTCAAGGGAGCTTAATATTTGATACCATATCCAAAATACATTGTCAACAGTTAACAAGAAATGTATATATGTTAATACACACTATCTATTAATAATTACAAATTGCCATATGATGATAACCATAATATGGGGATATAAAATGTGTGGCAAAAGGCCACAATCCACACAGGGGCATAGCGGACGATAAGTAATCCCACGGATCAATCCCACGAAGGTTCTAACGCTGGTCATCTTAAGGGTCCTTAATTTTATGGTCCAATGTAGAGCATCATAACAAATCAAAGGAGAAAGGAGAAGGGATGGGAAAGGTAATATCTGTGAACAACAAAGGTAAGTTAAAACCAGCACAAAATAAAAACAAAGGAACGGAGAGCCCAAAGCTATCTACAAAATCAAGCAAACGAAAGTTTCTCATTTAGACCTCTCAGGGACATTGTTGTCGAGGGATCGTTTTCAGGGAATCAACATCCATTATCTCTTTGGCAGCATACACATCCCGAATGTGTTCCCTCACCCTGACACGAAATTCTCGTGAGGTGAGACCAACATAACTAAGGCCACACGGACATGTGGCCAAATACACAACATAACTGGTGCTACAGGAGATGGTTATCATCATATGGCAATTTGTAATTATTAATAGATAGTGTGTATTAATATATATACATTTCTTGTTAACTGTTGACAATGTATTTTGGATATGGTATCAAATATTAAGCGCACTTGAGTTTTTTCTATGTTGGTTTTTGGTATAATTATATTAGACATTTATCTTTACCCATGTAGTTCTTTTTCCCTTACTCTTGCCATTTACCAAGATGTCCCCCACGGAGGTGCGCATGCGCGCACGGCAGTGTCGGTCCGCTCCACTAAAGGCCTCCTTAAGATGACGGCCGGGTACTTTGACGTCACAGGAAGTGTTTTCCTTGACCCGGGCCGTCATTGGAGCGCCGGAAGTGGCGCATTCAGCGCCTCTGTGTCAGTGCCCGCATGCGCCGTCCTTTAATGATTAATTTATGACAGCTGAGCATACCATTATTTATTATGGATCAGCACTCTATTCCACACTGCCCCCCGAGGAAGCCAGATGAGCGAAACGTGCGTCGGGGCACGTACCTGGCACGGCACATTCCCCTAATATGGGTAAGCACAATTGCGCCTGTTTCTGCAATTCAGTGTGGCACTCTAATAGGAGGTGTTAGACTGGGAGTTTTCCCTTTCAGCACTGCCACGCTTAGTTTATTGATCATATCTCCAGGCAAGGGCTCTGTTTATTTATGATCGCACTGATCGCTCATTATGTGTAATTTATAGGAAGGTATACTGCCCTACTGTGGGTATTATTACATATGGTGATTCTGCCCTCCCTTAATGTTCCCCTGTTTGGAATCTACACTTGTATATTTATTTTCCAACTCATTTTTTGAACAAATATTGGGATTATTTGCGGATCTGGGTGCGCTAATTTATGTGCTACAAGTGCTTATACTTGCTTATTCACCATTTCATCTTTCATCTTTATTTAATTAAATATTGTGAACATTTTATTATAGTATTCTCAATAAAGTTTATACATTTTTACTTTATTTTCTTGTGTGATCTATTTGGGCTAAAGTTTGTCCAAGCACCTGTTCATTGCGTTCAAAGCTTCCAAATTTCTTTTGCAGACCTTCCACATCTTTCTGCAGTGATCTAATTATGGAAAACATCCGCTCTAATCTGCCTTCTGCAGTCATTGTTCCAGCAGTCTCCTCTTTTGAGGCTAGAGTATCCTGTAATAATTATAGGGGTTAACTCAGGAGAATTCTTGCGTGGAACCAAGACAACTACAGGACACAGTCTTATAAGTGGAAAAGTCTATATTATCACACGATGATTCAAACAGGTGTAAAGCAAAGTTCAAGTCCACAACACTTGGTGTAGATAATAAATGCAGCTTAACAGTCTATAGGAAACTTCGGAGAGAAATGCAATCAAGCAGAGAGTCTATGAAGCACAGTTAAACTTGAGGATACTTGACACGACTAAGGCTACTTTCACATTTGCGCTCGGGCGACCTGCGCCTATCTGCGCACGGCCGCCGCTAAGCTCCGCCCCCGGCCGCGCCTCCTCCTGGCGGCTCCGCCTATGGACGCATGACGGCGCATGCGACCTCTGTACCCTATCTTTATCATTGGGTACGCAGGCCGTGCGCAGTATGCGTTTGACTGCGCATGCGTCCTTTTTGACGGTGCGCCGAGCGCACTAAAATGCAACATTGTGCGCTTTGGTGCGCTCGGCATGCGCAGTCAAACGCATATTGCGCACGGCCTGCGTACCCAATGATAAAGATAGGGTACACAGGTCGCATGCGCCGTCATGCGCCCATAGGCGGATCGGCCGGGGGCGGAGCTTAGCGGCGGCCGTGCGCAGATAGGCGCAGGTCGCCCGAGCGCAAATGTGAAAGTAGCCTAAGTCTTAGTTTAGTCCAAGCACAGGTAGGCAGTTCAAATGATATCTTTAGCTCAACCAGGGAGGCCTGGGTAATAGTCTCAGTTTTAAGCAGCGCAGGGCTGCAACAGCTTACATGTCCAGCAAATGCAGAGGGGAGTAACACAAGCAGCCTGATGAAGGAGGATTACTGGAAACCGATGTATGCAACAGGAACTCAGAGCAGAGTAGCAGGATCATAAAACAGGTTTACAGGAGCAGGTACAAAACCAGAGGTCAGAAGCTGGATGAAAGGCAGAATACTCTAGCACAGACTAAAGGCTGGGGTGGAGTTATATAGCAGGAAGACACAATGCACATGAGACCAAAGACGCCATCTTGGAAAAGGGCAGTAATGCACAAAAGGTGATCAAAAATGTTCAGAGTCCTGACACCCTGGCTCATGCCCACCAGTCAGGGCGTGAGCATGACATCATGTTGGGATTTTGTGCTGCTAGCATGCGGAGTTGACGTTGTACTAGTCTGAAGTTCAAACCTTTTATGAATCTGTCAGTGATTATGTTTTGTGCAGCAGCAGGGTCTAAAGTGTCTATTTGCTGCAAAGCCCTGTATGCAGACTGAAGGGCTAGTGCATAGTCCCTCAGGGTCACACCTGGTTCCTGACTTCTGTTGTAAAATTTGAGACGAACCTCGGTGGGTGATTGGCATTCAAATTAGTTTTTCTTGTGGGTAAGGATCTGTTCTAAGCTGGTCTTCTCGGTAGATGGCCAGGAACGTACTTCTTTGGCAACCGGACCTTCAAGCTGTCCCAGGAGAAGTTTTACCCGCTGATGGGGAGAGAAAGAGAAAAGTTCCAGAATGTACATTAGCTTTTCTTTGAACCCAGCAAGGGTATGAAGATCTTCCCTGTAACTTGGGAGACTAGGAGTTCTTAGGAAGAATGGCACGCTGGTAGCCATGACAGGGTCTGCAGCCAGGTCTATGGCAGTAGTCTGCGGGATTGGAGCACTAGCTGATGACAAAGATGATGCAGAGTTAGCAGACTCTGCCTGGTCGTTATGAAGAGGATCAGACATTATGATGGTAATGTAGGTACTGTCTATTTAAGAGTAATGATGACACTATAGCTTTAAGAGATGCACTCTTATGCAGTAACACAGTCATTGAGCTGGAACGCTCCCCCTCTTGAATACTGCTGTGGATGAGAATCTAATCTTATCTGTACAACTTAGATGGCAGGAGAGTAGAAGAGCTGGTGCAGGCAGGCTCCACACACTAGTAAAGATAGCAGCACAGCATACACTAGGAGACAGTCTTTAGCAGCATTCACAGGCAAGATAGTTGTTAATAAGCAGTTCTGAGACATGTGGTGCTGTAATAGTAGATAGGCACAGAAGAATAGATCCTGTTTGTGACGCCACTTGTAAAGCCCTAGCAATGGGGCTTTCCGTTCACTGCTATCCACCCCCACACAGCATCCACGATAATGACCACAGACACAGGTCTCGGGGATAACAGTTGCATTTACTTACACAGGAATGGGGAAGTATGACACGGAGTAAATTCTTCACAGTTCAAGTGGGTAGATCACAGCACATACAGCTCAAAGTTAGATTCTAACATGGAAGTGAGGCTTCAGAGCTTTAAGAACCTTCTTTAGAGTTAGTGCTTTTAAGTCGTTATAAAGGGGTTCAGAGTCTTTTTGTAGATTTATTCGGAAGAATATACTATATATAGCAAGAGTATTTCACCAACTTGAGAGTCCTGGGGTAATTTTCTCAGCGGGTCACATCACATTCAGAAATAGGTCTGGTGAAGCACATATAGGTCCGGACTGTGAAGACCCAAGGTAAACTGCTTTTATATATATATATATATATATATTTATATATATACATGTCATTGTGACATATATATATACATATATTTATAGTTTATACACTTCTACATAGTAAAATAGACTCTGATTCAATTGCCGGGTAAAGCCGTGACATACCCCATAGAAGTCGACGGGCTCGGTGCCGAGTACCCTGTGCGACTCAACTTGGGCGTCACGAACAGGATTCTGTAGCTCGCTATAAGCGAGTCCTGTGTGCCTGAATTGAACTGGTTTGGTGCTTGAGAATTGCTAAAATCATCAGAGAATGTATTTGCCATTTTTCCGCCATATCTGCGTCACGACGAGGCACTGGTGAAGAAGAAGGGCGTGCTCTTCATGGGTGTACACACTCACTCAGTGACGTGAAAACGATGGCTCTAAATGGTACTGCAATGTAAGATCGTGCCCCACAGCTCTTCAGTTCCGCCTCCTCATCCTCCTCAGTGTGCGGAAACTAACACGAAGGTCCCGCCTCACTACAAAAGAGGGGCCCTCTCCAGATGCTAATGACACATGTGACTTGGCAGAGATGGCTAATGGACACGAGCAGAAGTGTGAAGGGATGGAGCAGTCAGAGCTCTCCCCCCACGGAAGCGACCCGATCGCCAAGGAATCACCGTTGGGCACCCGGCCTGGAAACCCTCCTACGCTGCAAGAAGCGGAGGATACCCTAAGAGGCCTGGCCCGGCACCGGGAGGAGGTCGCCAGGATGGAAGCCAGCTGGCGTGCCCTAAAAATAAACTTGGAGCGGCGCCAATCCCTCTTACCTGAAGTGTCTGTACCGGAAGGTGAGGCACCCGTTCTAGTAGAGGAGTCCGTGCGGGCATCCCAGCCCTTGCAATGTGATCCGGTTGACGTTGTCGCAGTGGAGGCACCCGTTCGTGCAAAAAACGCTGCACCGGCAGCACCCCAGATCCCGCTGTCTGCCCCCGTCGCTGAGACAGAAGAAGCAACACCCGTCCTCATGGAGGAGGCCGCACAGGCACCAGAGCACTACCTGCCTGTACCGGAGCCCCGACTGTCATCTGTTCCAGAGCCGGCTGCTTCCTCCGCAGGTGAGCGCCGCCAGGACTGGGGGGCGCCAGTAGAGCTGCCGCAAACCGGACACTGTAAGCTGGCATTTGATGGTGGAGACATGGAGATGCTGGTGGAGGAGAATTACAACCGGCGTCAGGAGGAAGAGTGGAGACGTTGGGAGAAGGAAGCAGAGCGACAAAGGGAGCAGCGAGAATCCCAAAAACTTCGCCAACGTCAGCTGGAGAAGGACCGGGCAGATAAGGACCGGATGAGAAAAGATAAAAGTACGGTGAAGGAGCCGCGGCGTAAGGGTGCAGTACGGAGCTTTAAATTGAAAGGTGGTTGGGGCTTCATCCAGGAGCCTGGACTTTATTTAGAAGTTTTTGTGAACCGGCGGGACGTGGAGGCTCACCTCCCAGAAGGACACCCGGGGAGGGACCTGTTGCCAGGACTTACACCCGACACTGGGGTTACAATGGATGGTACGCCCTAAATGTTACCAGGTGCGACCCCTACTCCCCAGAGTGTCAGGAACCTGTGAGACCCTCGGAGCCTTCAGCCTCCCACATCCAGGCCTCTGCAAAAGTGCCCACCCCAAGCCGTAAATCTCCCCAGCCTCCCTCAGTGGTCTCCTCAGCAGCCCCAGCTATGGACATGATAAGTATAGCTGGCCCGTACCCGGCGCCTGTTAGGCCCCCTGGGGTTCGTTCAGTCTGGGACATAGGGTTCCAGACCCGGAGGGAGATGAAAGAGGTGGCCACACAGACCCAGATAGCGGGTCACGACTTGACTGTACAGGCCACACGACGTCATCAGGTCCTGGTGGTCCTTGGTGCCTCGGATGTTTGGCAAGCATCAGAAGAGTACCAGGTGGTACCTGGAACACCCCTGCCAAAGAATTATAAATAACCCGGACAGGGTCACTGTATGTAAATAGTTAAATTGTTTATGTACCCGGACGGGTGAATGTTCATAAAAAAGTTTTTTAATTTAATAAAAAAAAACAAAACACAGTTTTCATTACTTTTATTACAGTCTCATCCTGCGACGCCATCGATCTCCTGTAAAAAAATGAAAAAAAAAAAAAAAGTATACCACCTGACCGACGCAGTCCATAGTAACGAGTGTCCCACGACGATCCAGCTCTGCTACATCAGAATGACAGGCAGAGCCTGTCATCCCGGCGCAGCACAGCTGATTACCTGCTTCCCCGGCGGTGACGTCATCGGACTGACTGCTTTACGGCCGGGATTACCCAGCAGTCACTGCAGTTATCGCGAGAAACTGCATGTGACCGCCGGGGAAAGATGATGGCGGCCATGAAGCAGTCCAGGCCGTGACCGCCGGAGATCTTCTGCCAGGTAAGTGCCGCTGACTCCTGACAGACCCGACCGACGGACACTCACAGTGACAGTGACAAATCCGATTCCGGTATTCGATAAGACGAAAATATCGAAACGAATTATCGAAAGGCCGATAGAGCTAATATCGGCCGATAGCCGATATTTACATTATCGTATCGCTCAACACTAGTCACTACATGTACAGTATATAAAGGTTTTTTAATTAATCACCTTGGTTCTAATCTCTTTTCATGACCACAAGTACGTTTTTATTTCTTTGGACACATATTTTTATAGTTTTATCAAGACCAAAGTCAGCACAGCCATCTACCAGGAAATTTTAGAGCACTTCATACTTCCCTCTGCCGACAAGCTTTTTGGAGACGGAAGTGTCATTCTCCAGCAGGACTTGGCACCTGTCCACACTGCCAAAAGTACCAATACCAGTTTTTTTTTTTAAAAAAAACAGTATCACTGTAATTGATTGGCCAGCAAACATTCCTGACCTTAACCCCATAGAGAATCTAAGGGGTATTGTTAGGAGTAAGATGAGAGACACCAGAGACAATAATGCTGAGGAGCTAAAGGCTGCTATCAAAGCAACCTGGGCTTCCATAGCACCTCAGCAGTGCCACAGGCTGATCGCCTCAGTGCCAAGACGCATTGATGCAGTAATTGATGCAAAAGGAGCCCCGAACAAGTATTGAGTGCATTTACTGAACATATATTTCAGTAGGCCAACATTTCGGATTTTAAAGTCATTTCTCAAGCAGGTGATATAAAGTATTATAATTTACTGAGATAGTAACTTTTGGGTTTTCATTGGCTGTAAGCAATAATCATCAACATTAACATAAATAAACACTTGAAATAGATCACTCTGTGTGTAATGACTCTATATATGAGTTTCACTTTTGTACTGAAGAACTAACATAAATTAACTTTTTAATGATATTTTAATTTTGTTAGAAACATCTGTATATTTCAACTAATTATCTTGGGATTTTTCCACTGTTTGTAATATGATTATTTGACATTTACATATATCATTTTCTGAGTCGAAAATGTGTTTTAACACTGATAATGTATGAAGTAGAGATGAGCGACTTTGCCTCCGGGAGGGTCGAGTCGGGTTTCGGACCACCCGACTTTCCCAAAAGTTGAGTCGAACGAAATCGGCCGACTATCGGAAAAAATCGAAGGTCCGACTGAAACTCGACCCAACCCCAATGCAAGTCAATGGGGAAGAAAAGTCGGCAGTCAGTGGAGGACAGTAAACACACCTACAGTGCCCATTTCAATGCCAACGACATCAATTCTTATTACTTAAACTTGTCAACCTTAATTTACTTTATAATAATAGTAACGCATTGAAAACTGGGAGTTATTTGGCTAAAGTTGTGGGGAGGGCCGGGCTGACTCCAGGTTTTCGTGGGCCCCAGGCGAAAGAGTCTCAGTGGGCCCCTTTAACACATACCACAATTCATGATGCTCCGATACGGCAGAGAAATATAGGTATAGTGCAATGCCAAATACTTCACTTCTTACATTACATGAGTGATATCTATTGTAATTTCTACAATAGCTCAAAAAACGGACAGTATAGTCCTCCATACAGTATGATGGGCACCACATGGTACGCCATACAGAATAATGAGCCCCATATATTGCTCCATACATAATTGGTCCCATATAATGTTCCATACAGTATATGATGAGCTCCACATAATGCTACAGTATATGATGGTCCCCATATAATGTGCCATACAGTATAGGACGTTCCCCATAGAGTATAATGAGCCCCACATATTGCTCCATACAGTATAATGAGTCACATATAAAGCTCCATACAGTATATGATGGGCCCCATATATTGCTCCAAACAGAATGGGCTCCATATAATGCTCTATACAGAATAGGCCCCATATGTGCTCCATATGATGCTCCATATATAAAGGGCCCTATATGATGCCCAATAAATAATGAACCCCATATGATGCTCTAGTATACGATGGGCCCCATATATGAACCTCCAGTGTATGAAGAGCCCCATATAATGGTCCAAATATAATGGTCCCCATATATAATGCTCCATATATAATGGGCTTCATGTGATGCTCCATATATAATGTGCCCCATATGATGCACCATACATGATGAGCCCCATATGATGCTCCATTATATGATGGGCCCCATGGATGATGCTCCAGTGTATGATGGGCCTATATAATGCTCCATATATATTGGGCCCCATATGATGCTCCAATATATGATGGCCCCATGGATTATGCTCCAATGTATGATGAGCCTATATAATGCTCCATATATAATGGGCCCCATAAGATGCTACAGTATATGATGGGCCCCATGGATGATGCTCCAGTGTATGATGGGCCTATATAATGCTCCATATATAATGGGCCCCATATGATGCTCCAGTATATGATGGGCCCCATGGATGATGCTCCAGTGTGTGATGGGCCTATGTAATGCTCCATATATAATGAGCCCCATATAATGATCCAAATAGAATGGTCCCCATATATAATGCTCCATAAATAATGGGCTCCATGTGATGCTCCATATGTAATGTGCCCCATATGATGCACCATACATGATGAGCCCCTATATGATGGGCCCCATGGATGATGCTCCAGTGTATGATGGGCCTATATAATGCTCCATATATAATGGGCCCCATATGATGCTCCAGTGTATAATGGGTCCCGTATATGATGCTCCAGTGTATGATGGGCCCCATTTATAATGCTCCAGTGTATGATGTGCCCTATATATAATGCTCCAGTGTATAATGGGCCCTATCTATGATGCTCAAGTGTATGATGGGCTACAGATATAAATCTCCCGTGTATATTGCTCCCATATATTGCTCCAAACATTAAAAAAATGAAATACCTCTCCTCTCTGGGCACTGCTCTACTCTGGACTCCTCAGAGTCGCCATCTTCCAGCTCTCTGCACTTTTACTGTTCAGGCAGAGGGCGCACAGACGTGACATCATCGCTCTCTCTGACCTGAATGTCACTATCAGGAAACGCGAAAGACATCACAGCGGTGGAGCAGGGAGAGGTAAGTATTGCAAGTGCTGGGGCCCTGAGCAAGCAGGCACTGGCACAGGGCCACTCATAGTACGCCGGTGGCTCTGATGGCAAGTGGGCCCCCCCCCACCTGCTCAGGGCCCCGGCACTTGCCCGGGTGCGCCAGGTGCTGATGCCGGCCCTGGGGGGGGTACAGCCCAGTTATGGAGGTGGAAAAACTGGCATATGTTGAGGTGTAGGCTGGACATTCAGCAGCTGCAAATAGAGGAATTGGAGAAGTCGGAGGAAGAGGAGGACAAAGCGAGCCATTTTGCTGGCAGCCTATGTGTCATCAGGGAAAGTGGTACCAAATACTTTGAAACCCAGACATGGTTCATTTTAATGAAGGTGAGATCACCAACATTTTGGGTCGACAGCTGGGTCCTTCTTTCTGTCAGGATTGATCCAGCAGTACTGAAGACTCTTTCTGATAGCACAGTACCAGCAGGGCAAGCAAACTCCTGTAAGGCATATTGTGCTAATTCAGGCCAGGTGTCCAGTTTACAGGTCCAGTAGTCAAAGGGGAATGAACTGTGTGGGAGAACATCGATAGTGGAGGAGAGATAATTTTGAACCATAGTTGACTATTGCTGACTCCTGTCTGTTGCAATCGATTCAGTATTAACAGTCGTGTGAGCGGTACTCGAGAAATCAGTCCACAACATGGTCATGAAATCCCTGTCTCCAACGCCACTTCAGCTGTGTCCACCACGAACACCTCTTCCATGTTGCCCAGTACTAGAGTTGAGCGAAACAGGTAGGTCAGATTCAAAAGTCGCCGACTTTCGCCAAAGTCGGGTTTCGTTGGCTGAAACACGACCATAGCGTATGGTCGGCCATGCGGTCGTCGAAACGAGTGCCAAAGTCAAGTTTCCCATAATGCTTTCAGGTGCCTTTTTCCAGCCAATGAGCAAGGATGTACACTGTGGGCAACGAGATGGCATGTGCAGCGTCCACCACCACCTTAGAGAAGGGCATTGCAGTGATTGGCTTGCTTTGGGGGCGTCATAGTGTCTATAAAAGCCCTGACCGCCGACCGCCATTTTACTTCTGCTGATCTTAACAGTAGGGAGAGGTTGCTGACGCTGTTTGTCAGTAGGGAGAGGGTTAAGGCTGCAAAGAGAAGTTCTTATGTGCTTGTGCTGATAGCAATTGTGCTGTACAGTTAGTGTGCAGTGACAGGGGAGGATTTTCTTGTGTGCAGCAACGCTGGTTATTAGGCTGCCTGCTAGCTTTATTGCTGTGTGTACACTGCTGTGCAGACTGCTTTTTACACAGCACTAATACTTTTATTCTTTTTTTATGCACAGTTACTGAGCGTTTATTTTTTCCCACACCGTATAGAGCTGTATGCTCAATACATTCTGACTATCTGTGTGTGACTCCGGAAATATATACGGAGATTTACAATTTCCCCTACACTGTATACAGCTTTTGCTTCTGATACAGTACCCTTTTTCTGCTTTTTGTATTCTGGTCAAATACATGCTGAATGAGCGTCTGTGTGTTACTCTGGAAATATATACGGAGAGTTAAAATTACCCCAACACTGTACAGTATACAGCTGAACTTTACTGATACAGTACCATATATCTGCTGGTATTTTGGGTACATGATCCCAAACATGAGGAAGTATGGTGGAAGAGTACGTAGGCGGGGAGCCAGCTGAAATTCCTCATTGACTTGCATTGGGGTCGGGTTTCATTTTTTTGTCGACCTCCGACTTTTGCCGCGAGCAAGTCGGCTGATCTCGTTCGACTCGACTTTTGTGAAAGTCGGGTGGTCCAAAACCCGACTCGACCAGAAAAAAGGCAAAGTCGCTCATCTCTACCCAGTATGGCTCGGGGTAGAACCTGCACCGCTGCTGTGTGCTGGGAATGCCTCTAACAAACGGTTTACCAGAGTTGCTTGTTTGTTCGCCAATATTAGCTCTAGGTTCTCCTGAGGCATGATGTTCTGTAATTGCCTTTATAGCGTGGATCGAGGATGCTGGCCAACCAGTAGTTGTCATCCTTCAAAATTTTGGCAATGCGGGGGTGCCTTTTTAGGATCCGCAAGACATAATCACACATGTGGGCCAATGTTCCAGGTGTCAATGATGCACTGCCAGTGGTGGGTGGAGGAGCACTTTCTGCCAAATCCACATCCCTCCAGTCGCGCACAAACCCTGTACCTGACCTTGGCAAGTCAACATTTTCTCTTGCCCCTGAGAAGCGTCCTCCTCCCCAAAATAATCATCACCCTCATCCTCCTCCTCTTCCTCTTCTTCCTCCACCTCGTCCAGGACAGTTCCCTGAGCAGACAATGGCTGACTGTCATCAAGGCTTCCCTCCTCCTCCTCCGCTGCAGACGCCTGATCCTTAATGCATCAAAGTTTGCATGAGCAGACGCATAAGTGGGATGCTCATGCTTATGATGGCGTCGTCTGCGCTTACCAGCCGTGTGCATTTCTCAAAACACTGAAGGACTTTAGAGAGGTCTTTCAGCTTTGACCACTGCACACGCGACAACTCGATTTCTGCCCTCAAACTGACTGCCCGTGTATCTTGCATCCTCCTCCCCAAAATAATCATCCTCCTCATCCTCCTCTTCCTCCTCTTCTTCATCCACCTCATCCAGGACAGTTTCCTGAGCAGACAATGGCTGACTGTCCTCAAGGCTTTCCTCCTACTCTTCCTCCTCCGCTGCAGACGCCTGATCCTTAATGTGCGTCAAAGTTTGCATGAGCAGATGCATAAGTGGGATGCTCATGCTTACCAGCCGTGTGCATTCCTCAAAACACTGAAGTACTTTACAGAGGCCTTTCAGCTTTGACCACTGCACACCCGGCAGCTCCATGTCTGCCCTCAAACTGCCTGCCCGTGTATCCTCCCACAAATGCATTACAGCCTGCCTCTGTTCGCACAGCCCCTCAACCATGTGCATGGTGGAGTTCCATCTTGTTGCAATGTCTATGATTAGGCGGTGCGTGGGGAGGTGGAGTGATCACTGCAGACTCTGCATAGGACTGGAGTCTACGTGCGAGCGACGGATGTGCGAGCACAGTCTTCGCACCTTATGGAGCAGGGCTGGTAACTCCGGATAATTATTTATGAAGCACTGCACCACCAGGTTCAAGGTGTGAGCCAGGCAAGGTATGTGTTTGAGTTTTGCCAGGGCTATGGTCGCCACAAAATTACGGCCGTTATCACTGACTTCTGTACCTTGCCTGGCTCAAGATGTAGACTGCATAGCCATGACTCAGTTTCTCGCTGCAAGTAGTCGGCCAGTACCTCCGCGGTGTTTGTTGTCGCCTAAAGACATCATCTTTAAAACAGCCTGCTGATGCTTTCCACTAGCTGTTCGATAGTGGGACACCTCGTGTGCAACACTGGCAGTGGCAGATGGAGTGCTCATGCGACTGCGCTCTGTCGACGAGCTTTTGGTTCTGGAGGAGGAGGGTCGAACGCCTACAGCCAACTGTTTCCTATACCGTGGGCTAGGCAGCACTGTCCCACCGCCGCTGTCCCTGTGGATCCTGCATCCACCACATTAACCCAGTGCGCAGTGATGGACATGTAATGGCCCTGGCCATGCCTACTGGCCCATGCATCTGTTGTGAGGTGCACCTTTCCACTCACTGATTGTTTGAGTGCATGGACAATGCGGTCTTTCACATGCAGGTGGAGGGCAGGGATGGCTTTTCTAGAAAAGAAGTGCCGACTGGGTAGGTCATAGCGTGGGACAGCGTTGGCCTTGGGGTCTCGGAACCCTGTGCTTTCAACCAAACTGTAGGGCATCATCCCTAATGAGATCAGTTTGGCAATGTAGGCGTTCAAAGCCAGTGTACGCGAATGAGAGGATGAGCACATTCTTGTCCTACTCAGAGTGTCTGCTACTGTGAGCTACACTTGAGAGCTGCATATGGAGGAACTAGCGGTGGACATGGCGGACTGAGAGGGGGTTAGTGATTGTGATGGTGGTGGTAGTGGTGATGGCCTAGATTCAGTCTTTCGTTGGAAAAACATTGTGATTCCCTGACTGCTTTGGCCTTGCAACGACACCTCAACATTTCTTGCTGGTGGTGTGCTAACCGGTGGGCTTATAGTGGGGGAAGCGATGGAGCGTTGCTGGCTACCTTCAGTCGGAGCAGGTGCACATGTGCTACCTGAGGTTTTGTTTGTAGCCCGTCCACGCTTGCAAGTGCATGGTGTTTAAATGTCTAAGCATGCAACTGGTATTCAAATTTCGGAGATTTTTCCCCAACCTAAAGGTCCTTCTGCTCTTCTTACAGATAACCTTTGTCTCATCAATAGGATTTTGGTCAAAAAAGTGCCACACTGCACTCTTCCTACTATGGATAAATTTACAGGGCTTGCACGCTGTGCTAATTTGACCGTCTGGCCAAGCTGTCCTGCAACTCTTTTTGTTTTTTTAACACGTTTTTGGACTGCTACGGGCCTGCCAGATAACCACAGCTGCGATATCGATGCCTGCTGCGGATCCTCCTCCTCTTCTGAGCTATTGCCAGTGGCACATTCTTCCCCCAATGGATTCCAATCCGGGTCAACAACTGGGTCATCCATCACCTCCTCTTCAATTTTATCTCCACCTTCCTCTGTGTCACCGTGTTAGTATGCGGGAAGGGGCACCTGAGTTTCATCAGGGTCAGAATCTGGATCAGTAGACTGTGAGGGCAATGAAGTGCTCTTGGTGAATGTGCCAGCAGAATCATATAGCAGTGGCTATGCATCAGTGCACTCCATGTCATATTCATCTTGGACTGCGGAATTCAGGATTTCACTTGATAACCCAGGCATGGTATGTGAAAAGAACTCCAGGGAATCAACTGAAGTGTGGCCTGCCGCATCCTTCACTTTTGTTCGGGGTGAAGGACACAAGGAAAGGTGTCGTTCCTGCCCAGGAGCCTGCACTAACGACTCAGTGCTTGCAGCTTTTGAAACTTCAGAAGAGGAGGCGATAGAGCTGGAGGCTGTTTCGGCAATGTAAGCCAAAACCTGTTCCTGATGCTCCGGCTTTAAAAGCGGTTTACCTACTCCCAAGAAAGGGAGCATTCCAGGCCTTTTGGAGCCAGACAATGATGCAGGCTCAACCCTCCTGCCTTAGGTGCTATTGTGCTTTTGGTACTACCAGCAGATGCACCACCACCACCATCAGTACCAGTTGCCCCCCCGCCCAATCCGCGGCCTCTTCCACTATACTTCCTCATGTTTGGGAAAATGTACCAAAAATACCAGCAGATATATAGTACTGTATCAGAAGCATACAGCTGTATACAGTTAGGGGAAAATTTTAATCTCCGTATATATTTCCGGAGTCACACACAGATGCTCACTCAATACGGATTTGACCGTAATACAAACAGCAGAAAAACGGTACTGTATCAGAAGCGTACAGCTGTATACTGTGTAGGGGAAAATTTAAATCTCCGTATATATTTCCGGAGTCACACACAGATAGTCAGCATGTATTTTTCCTTGATACCAGCTGGTACATAGTAGTTTGTGAGGAGCGTACAGCTCTGTACGGTGTGGGAAAAAATGAACGCTCGGTAACTGTGCAGAAAAAAAGAATAAAAGTATTAGTGCTGTGTAAAAATCAGTCTGCACAGCAGTGTACACACAGCAATACAGCTATCAGGCAGCCTAATAAGCAGCGCTGCTGCACACAAGAAAATCCTCCCCTGTCACTGCACACTAACTGTGCAGCACAATTGCTATGAGCACAAGCACAGAAGAACTTCTCTTTCCAGCCCTAACTCTCTCCCTACTGATAAACAGCATCAGCAACCTCTCCCTACTGTTAAGATCGGCAGAAGTAAAATGGAGGTCGGCGGTCAAAGCTTTTATAGACACTATGATGCCACCCAAAGCAAGTCAATCATTGCAATGCCCTTCTCTAAGATGGTGGTGGACGCTGCCCATGTCATCTCGTTGCCCACAGTGTCCGTCCTTGCTCATTGACTGAAAAAAGGCGCCTGCAAGCATTATGGGAAAACGGACTTTGGCGCTTGTTTTGCCGAACGCAGGGCCGACTTCACGCTATGATTGGGATTCGCTCGGCGAAACTCGACTTTGGCGAAAGTCG
>JARQOD010000004.1:79960735-79990453 GCA_033576555.1 Oophaga sylvatica | reverse complement strand
AAACAGTGGTTTTCCCCCACATATGGGGTATTGGCGTACTCAGGAGAAATTGCACAACAACTTTATCTGTCCATTTTTCTTCTATTACCCTTGTGAAAATGAAAAAAAGTTTGTAAAATATCATTTTTCTGACTAAAAAGTTAAATATTAATTTTTTCCTTCCACGTTGCTTCAGCTCCTGTGAAGCACCTGAAGGGTTAATAAACTTCTTGAATGTGGTTTTGAGTACCTTGAGGGTGCAGTTTTTATAATGATGTCATTTTTGGGTGTTTTCTGCCATATAGACCCTCAAAGTGACTTCAAATGTGAGGTGGTCCCTAAAAAAATGGCTTTGTAAATTTTGTTGTTAAAATGAGAAATCGCTGGTCAAATTTAAACCCTTATAACTTCCTAACAAAAGAAAATTTTGGTTCCATAATTGTGCTGATGTAAAGTAGACATGTGGGAAATGTTATTTATTAACTATTTTGTGTGACGTATTTCTCTGTTTTAAGGGAATAAAAATTCAAAATTTGAAAATTGCTAAATTTTTGCCATATTTGCGTTTTTTTGCAAAAATAAACGCAGGTATATCGATGAAATTTTACCACTAACGTGAAGTACAATATGTCACGAGAAAACAATTTCAGAATCGCAAAGATCCGTTGAAGCGTTCCAAAGTTATAACCTCATAAAGAGACAGTGGTCAGAATTGTAAAAATTGGCCCGGGCATTAACATGCAAACCACCCTTGGGGGTGAAGGGGTTAATCATAATGACAAAGAAATTAGCTTCTTTGATACCACACTATTATCTGACGGTAGTGGCAATCTCTCACTGCATCTGTACGTTAAAAGCACAGATCGTAGCAGTCTTCTTTTGTTCCAAAGTTGCCATCCTAAGGCGGTAAAAAAAATCTGTTCCTATGTCCCAATTTGAGAGGGTACGTAAGATTGTGAGTGATCCCCAGACACAAACTCAACATCTTAACGAAATGGAGAAAAAAATTCATGGATATAGGTTATCCCAGATCAATGCTCCATAACTCTCGCTCATCTTCTATCACTTCCTCATCACTCACATCAGTCCATAGAATTCCTTTTGTCCATACATACCATCCTCTGATGTATGGACTTCATCATAAAATTCGTAAACATTGGTACGTTCTTCGTGACAGTTTTCCTGAAGCTACGGAATTCCAAGTTCCTTTTTACCGTGCTTTAGGAGACCAAGTAATTTATGCAATAAACTTGTTGGGGCCGATATAGGCCCCACTCGGACTATTTCAAGACAATCATTTTTTTGTACCCAGAAGAAGGGCACTTTTCCTTGCTTACGATGTGCACAATGCGCCAATGTTCTCAAAGGGCCGAAATTTTCACATCCCAATACGGGCATTGACATTCCGATTTTAGGTTTTTACACTTGTGATTCCACCTCAGTGATCTATGCTATTAAATTCCCTTGTGGTATGATGTATGTAGGCGAGACCACTCAGGTGATTAAGGATAGGATTTCACACCATATATCAGACATAAGGTTTAAGAAGAACCATCTTCCTATTCCTTACCATTTCATTACAGCAGGGCATACTATAGCGCAGCTACGTTTTTTGGTGTTGTAAGCAGGTACACTTGAATAGAAGAGGCGGCAATCTAATCAAGAAATTACGCTATAGAGAGGCATACTGGATCCATTTACTACAAACCCTTGAACCTAAGGGTTTAAATAGAGAGTACGATACGGTCGGCCTATATTGATACATCATTTGACATATCTTATATACTTGTTTACTGCTATTGTGTAACATTACTGTAATATACTATATGCCATATGATTATTCAGTCCCTATACCATACTTATTTGTAGACCAAGTGTAATTAGCCATCTTCTATTGCGATTGTGTAGTATCGCTGCTATACTATATGTTATATGATCATCCGGTCTCTGTACTAATCTTATTTAGATTGTTACTAGCCTTTTGTCGATTTTCTGCCCTCTATTTTTTCATTATTGTGCCACTGGAGGTCTGCTTATATTAATTATATTATTAGTTATAATAATCATATTAATCATGATATTCCTCTTCAGTTTTCACTTTATGAGTTCTAATATCATTTGCTCATTTGTGCCCATGGTTTAATTAACTTCTCTCGTTTTTTCTAGGCAAATCACTAATTCTCAATTCACAGATTACCTCATCATAATAATAATAATAATAATCTTTATTTATATAGCGCCATCATATTCCGCAGCGCTTTACAGTTTAACAGTTTCAAAACATAAGTCATAAGTAACAACGTTAACCATACAATAATTAAAGCAAAATAAGCCGACCCTGCTCGTGAGAGCTTACAATCTACAATGAGGTGGGGGAGATACAAAGTACAGGTGTGTATATACAATGGTGCATTTACAATGATGGTCCAGCCATCTTGAGGGACTGAGGGATGGATGGAGATAGTGAATGGGCTACACATACACACTTAAACATAGAACGACTTTGATTAGTGAATGTGATAGGCCACTCTGAACAAATGTGTTTTGAGGGAGCGCCTGAAACCATGCAAATTGTGGATAGTCCTAATTTCTTGGGGTAGAGCATTCCAGAGGATTGGCGCAGCGCGGGAGAAGTCTTGGAGTCGGGAGTGGGAGGTACGGATTAGTGCAGAGGTTAGTCGAAAGTCGTTTGCAGAGCGCAGCAGTCAGTTAGGCCGATAGATAGAAATGAGGGAGGAGATGTAGGGGGGTGCTGCACTGTGGAGAGCTTTGTGGGTGAGAACAAGTACTTTGAATTGAATCCTATAATGAATGGGCAGCCAGTGTAAGGACTGGCGAAGAGCGGACGCGTCCGAGTACCGATTAGCCAGATGGATGACCCTGGCTGCTGCATTAAGGATGGACTGGAGAGGGGATAGTCGAGTAATGGGGAGGCCAAGTAATAGAGCGTTGCAGTAGTCCAGGCGGGAGTGGATCAATGCTACAGTGAGGGTTTTTGTTGTTTCCATGGTGAGAAAAGGGCGGATTCTAGAGATGTTCTTTAGGTGTAGACGGCAAGAGCGGGCAAGAGATTGTATATGGGAGGTGAAGGAGAGATTGGTGTCAAACGTAACACCCAGACAGCGAGCCTGCTGCCGGGGTGTTATTATGGTGCTGCCCACAGAGAGGGAAATGTCAGATTTAGGGAGGTTAGTAGACGGCGGGAGCAGAAGGAGTTCAGTTTTGGAGAGGTTAAGTTTCAGATAGAGAGCGGACATGATGTTGGAGACTGCGGACAGTCGGTGGCGTTCTGTAGAACAGCGGGGGTAAGGTCGGAGGATGACGTGTATAGTTGTGTGCCATCAGCATAAAGATGGTACTGAAAGCCAAATCTGCTGATGGTCTGTCCAATTGGGGCCGTGTAGAGAGAGAAGAGAAGGGGGCCAAGGACTGAGCCCTGGGATACATTGACAGTGAGAGGAAGAGGACATGACGTGGAGCCAGAGAACGAAACACTGAAGGAGCGGTCAGAAAGATAGGAGGAGAACCAGGAGAAAACAGTGTCCTTAATACCTAGTGACTGGAGCCTAGACAGTAGGAGACAGTGGTCAACAGTGTCGAAAGCTGCAGAAAGGTCGAGAAGAATGAGCAGAGAGTGGTCGCCGTTATGTTTTGCTGTCAGAAGGTCATTGGTCACTTTGATGAGTGCAGTTTCAGTTGAATGTAGGGGGCGGAAGCTGGACTGTGAAGGGTCTAGGAGGGAGTGAGTGGAGAGGTAACGGGTAAGGCGGGAGTAGACTAGGCGCTCCAAAAGTTTAGAGATGAAGGGAGATTGGAGACCGGTCTGTAGTTGTTTGTGCAGGAAGGGTCGAGAGCGGGTTTCTTTAGTAGTGGAGTAATGTTGGAGTGTTTGAAGGAGGATGGGAAAATGCCAGAGGAGAGTGAGAGATTAAAGATTGTAGTTAGGTGAGTTGTAACAACTGGATAGAGAGACTGGAGGAGATGTGAGGGGATGGGGTCGGTAGTGCATGTAGTCGGACGAGAGGAAGAGAGGAGTCTGGAGACTTCTTCTTCTGTGATGGGATCAAATGTGGAAAGTGAGCCAGGGGAAATGCAGGGAGGGATGGGAGTCACAGCACTTGGTGGTTGAGAGCAGATTTCCTGATGGATAGTATCTATTTTTTCTATAAAGTGGGAGGCCAGGTCATCAGCACAAATGTCTGTGATAGGGGCTTGTGCTTTTGGCCTGAGGAGGGAGTGAAAAGTGTCAAAAAGTTTCTTGGGGTTGTTGGCTAGTGAGGAGATCAGGGTGGTGAAGTAGGTCTGTTTGGCGAGGTGAAGGGCAGCATTATAAGTTCTTAACATGAATTTAAAGTGGATGAAGTCTTCTAGTGTGCGGGTTTTTCTCTAGAGGCGTTCAGCACTCCTAGAGCATCGCTGAAGAAGTCGAGTTTGCAATGTGAGCCAGGGCTGTTTTACTGTGTGTTTGGAGGTTCTGAGGGTGAGCGGTGCTACTTGGTCAAGGGTGCTTCTAAGAATGTCATTGTAGTGATGAACAGCCAGATCAGGACAGGAAAAAGAGTAGATTGGGGACAGCGATGAGTGTAGGGAGTCTGAAAGTGTCTGAGGGTTAATGGCTTGTAGATTTCTGAATGTGTGGTAGGTAGGAGTGCGCTGGGGTGGTGGAGGATTTGTGAGCGTGAAGGAGAGAATGTTGTGGTCAGAGAGTGGAAGCGGTGAGTTATTTAGGTGGGAGATTGAATAGAGGCGGACAAAGACCAGGTCAAGGGTGTTGCCATCCTTGTGTGTCTCCGAGGTTGAAAGCTGTGAGAGGCCTAGAGAAGTGGTTAGTGATAGAAGCTGAGATGCAGATGTGGAAGTAGGGCTGTTAATGGGGATGTTGAAGTCTCCAAGGATAAGGGTTGGTAGTTCTGAGGACATGAAGTGCGGCAGCCAGGCTGAGAAGTGGTCAAGGAACTGGGTGGGCGAGCCTGGGGGCCGATATATGACCGCTACTCTGAGGGAGAGGGGATGGAAGAGCCTGATGGTGTGGACCTCAAAAGAAGGGAATGAGAGTGATGGAATTTGGGGGATGACCTGGAAAGTGCATTGTGGGGACAGGAGTATGCCAACTCCACCACTATATCTGTTTGTGGGTCTCGGGGAATGGGAGAACTGTAAACTACCATAGGAAATGGCAGCAGGGGAGACAGTGTCAGAATCCTGAATCCAGGTTTCAGTGAGGGCCAACAGATTAAGAGAGTGGTTCAGAAAGTAGTTGTGCAGGAAGGATAGCTTGTTGCATGCAGACTGTGGATTCCAGAGGACACAATTTAAAGGAGATGAGGGAGTGCAAGTAATATTAATAAGATTATTATGGTTTCGGTATGAGGTAGGGTAGGGATTGAGGTTGGGGGATGGTGGACCAGGGTTGGGGGAGATGTCCCCTGAAATCAGTAGGAGTAGGAAGATAAAGAGCAAGTAGTTGTTGGAATTGTAAGTAGGTTTTTTCTGTGATGTGTTTGGGCAAGATGGGCTGAGGTTTTTCAGGAAGGTGAGGAGTGCATGGGAGCTGTACATGGGAGAGGGAAGGATAGAGGGGCTGATGTGTATGAGTCGTGATGGAGGGGGGATGGGGCGGTGAATGTGGATGGCAAGGGAACACAGGAGGAAAGAGATAATGTACATAATGAAAAAGAAGGCAAAGTGTGGGGTACCTGATTCCAGCCCTGATTAACTGCCATGAATAACTGCCGTTTTCAAGATGATTGTCTTCTGTGATGCTTTGCTTCTGGGATGCATGCGCCCCCACACTGCATGCGCCCCTTAGACTACTCCTAAATATATAGCCCACACTACAGGGTCAGGAAAGTGGGATTGTGGGAGCTGCTTTGGGATAATTTGGCAGCTGGGGCCAGCACACCAGGGGGTGGTTAGCTCATCAAAGGCACTAGAGATGGCTACATCTATATGCTATAGCACCTTCCACCTGATAACATCTACAGAGGCCCAAGTCACAGGAATACACAGCAGTAAGTATTAAGCACAGTGCAAAAAATGAATTATACAAAAGCTTTACCAAGCACATTAAACTATGTTGCAAGATGGTACAGCAGTGGTTGGCAGCAATCAGAAGTATGGAGTGCATACCATTACTATATATTTCCACATGCAAGACAGAAAGGGCTTGTGTCATTCAGCTGTTTGATTCCAATGAAGGGATTGGAGCATTCAGGCTGCTTGCTAACAATGAATGGAGTGCATACAATGCAGAGAGGATCAATTCAGAGGTTGAATGATTTGGTTACCATTACTATATATTTCCACATGCAAGACAGAAAGGGCTTGTGTCATTCAAGCTGTTTGATTCCAATGAAGGGATTGGAGCATTCAGGCTGCTTGCTAATAATGAATGGAGTGCATACATGCAGAGAGGATCAATTCAGAGGTTGAATGATTTGGTTACCTGTGTGAAGAGAGAAGATGAATGTTAATTCCTTGCCATGAATAACTGCCGTTTTCAAGATGCTTGTCTTCTGTGATGCTTTGCTTCTGGGATGCATGCGCCCCCACACTGCATGCGCCCCTTAGACCACTCCTAAATATATAGCCCACACTACAGGGTCAGGAAAGTCATCATTTCTCATTACCTTCATAATCGTTCCAGCGCTGCTTTAAACTGCAGTGTCTAAAGTCTGGATCACCCTGCACTTTCTGTTTGCGTTCCTTGAGTGCTTCACAGCCTGTCTCCGCCCAGGGGAGTTAGACTGTGACCCACTTCCGGTCGGCCGTTCTTCCAGCATTCCACCTGCGTTCCACCAGCAGTGTCCTTGTCTTTAAACGTCACTTCCGGTAACGCCAGTGTATTTCAGCACACACGAGCACCACTTCCTACTAGCGTTATTCCCCATTGCACGTGACTCGCATTGCACTACCTCACAGCGCCGTTCTACCTCACTAAGACTCTGGTTGAACATCTATGGTAAGATTTCTTCTCACCAACAACTATGGACACCTTCTGGATAGTATGTATATTAGCGCCTATGCTATGTGGACGCTTACTAGAGCGGTCTATTTTCCTCTTTCTCACAGATATATAGTTTTTCTAATTCCACTACAATCCGGTAAGACTATTTACCATACTACTTTACCTGCACTATATTGTTATGCTTGCCATTTTATTTTATTTTACTTTAATTTTATTTGTTCTGGAGGAGTATCATTGTTTACTCATATAAGCACTACATTTTTATGTGAGTCATGAGGTCCTGTAATTTGTGGACATATATTTAACATGATCCTATATTTAATATTATTCTATATACATTTGATGTATCAAAGCTTGTGTTTGGTGCTTGCATTCTGTTAATAGAAATAGATCAGTGTTCTGTTTACTCCGCCATATAGTGCATTTTTGCATTTCTTTTTCTAGTTTTATTATTTTGAATATCATGCGATTATTCTCATGCGACAATGTGAATATCAGTGTAATCTTGTGATATATCTGTTTATATTCTTTAGTCTGAAGAAGGTCAGGTGATTGACCGAAACATCATAACTATTGGATTGTATATGAATAAAACACATTTTCACTAGCATTCTTCATTGAGTGCCGGATTTATTTTTCATTATGTGATTTGGGACTGGCATCCCTTATCCGAGCACCTTAAATAATTTACAAGGAGTGATGTTTCTATCATATTCATGTACCTCACCAAGAGGATAACTGACAATGCTCTCCTCCTCCTTGTATTCAGGCCTCCAACACTTAGAACTAACCTCAGTAATATCATTGTAAATATCTTCTTGTAAATATACTCCTGATTTTTTATCTCCCCCACCTCATTTTAGATTGTAAGTTGTCAGGAGCAGAATTGTTTTGTTTTAATTATTGTTATCGTTGTTACTTATTGCAGATTGAAAGCTGTCACCAGCAGGGAAGTTTGTTTTGGTTTAATTATTGGATTATTGTTATCGTTGTTACTTAGGACTGTTGTGTTTGAAACTGTTAAACTGTAAATATGTTTTCGCTCTATAATAACTCTCAATCTTCAAATTAGAACACAGATAAGCAGGATGGAGAAGTTAATTATGGTGTCATTGATGCTCAACCTCTTTGTGGATTTGTCAAATTTTTGGAGGATTTACTTATGTCAGACATCCATTGTCCACTCCTCAAATGTTATGTGTGAAGACAGAACTGAATACCGACAACCTTGTTGATGCTAGTATACTATTCACCAACTTCCCTCTTCTGCTCACAAATCCTTTACAACATCTGCAGTGTAGAGTTCCAAGGCCTGGGGGCATCACACACCAGTTGTTGAGTCAGAAGCTGCTAAATCATGGCAAGGGAAGATGAAGCTGTAGCTGACTTTCTAAAATGGGTATTTTGAGTGTTACACTTTTCTGAGCAGATCTGCCAGCTACGTGTCGCTTTTTAGAAAACGTTGACCAATTTGGTTAAGAGCATGGCACGTGTGTGAACTCGCCTCGCCACAGAGCAGCCACCAGGTTCCAGCCATTTTCGCACACAACCATGCCTGGCTGTGGGTTCAGCCGTCTCAGTCACCGATCTTCCTGCTCTTTCAGAGCTGCCCACAACATTTTGGAGTTTGTCACAGAAGCATATTAGCTTAAGCTCAGCCTGTTCCCGCTTTCATTTGGCAGTGCTGCAGTGTTTTCAGCTTGTGACTAATGTGCTACCTTTTGTAGCTGTAGGCTGAAGAGTAGGCGAAGGAGGAGGAGGTGCAGGAGCTGTAGACTGTGGGGGGAACCCAGATTAACGTAGTGCCCGCAATATTCGGATTTTGGGAGGACGTGCACCATACCAAGGTTGGAGTGGGTCACGGCTTCCACTATGTTAACCCCTTGTGCCCTCATTGAGATGTACTGTCCCTGACCACAAGCACTTGTCCATGTGTTTGTGGTTAGGTGGACTTTCCAAGTAACAGCATTGTGGAGGGCACGGGTATTGTTGTGGGACACGTGCCTGTGTAATGCTGGGATGGCAGACCGGTACAAATATTCCCGCATGTTTGTGCCCTCGGGGTGATACTCGACTCTGCCCTCTCTTTCAAGCTAAGATCCAAGCCCTTGCGTCCTCCTGCCCATTACAACTCAAAAACATTTCCTGGATCCGTACTTTCCAAGAAAATTCAAAAATATTTGTGCACGTCCTCATGATCTCCTGCCTCGACTATTGCAACCTTTTACTCTCTAGCCTCCCCTCTTGCACTCTTACACCACTCAAATCTATCAAAACTCTGCTGCCAGAGTAATCCAACTGCATCTCCGTTATTCCCCAGCTTCTCCTTTCTGCCATGCCCTTCACTGCCTTCCTTTTGCCCATAGGCTACAGTTCAAAACCCTAAATATGACATACAAAGCCTTCCACAACCTGTCTCCTCCATACATCTGTGACATAGTCTCCCAATGTCCGACTGGCTCATGACTTTTTCTATGCAAACCCAGTGTGCCGTCAGCGAGATGTACCATCCCTGCCCACAAGTACTTGTCCACGGGTCCGTGGTTTAGTGCACTTTCCCTGAGTAATATCGTGATGGCATACTAGAAGAAATAGTGGCGGGTGGGGAGAGCCAAAAATGCAACATTTAGAGCACAAGCAGATGAGAAATTTGTGAATTTAGTACTGTGGCCTGTGGGACGTTGGCTGCGTCTTTCGGCTTACGGTCTAATAACTGGGGTATGGACAACTGAAGGCTGCGCTGGGACAAGGACGTGGACGTGCTTGATGATGGTGCTATTTGACTGTGGTCAACAGCAGGTGCAGGGTAGGTGGCATCTTCACATGCACCGAGGACAGGGGATTGGCTTACATGCACAACATTGGAAGAAGCAGTGGTATCACCCGCAGACACTGTTCATGGAGCCGGGTGTTGCATTACTGCCATGTGCCTGATCATGCTGGTGAAGGTAAGGCTGGTATTTTTACTACTCCTGCTGATGCGGCCATGGCCGGTGTTGCAAATGTCCTTTTTGGCGCTATCGACAGAATCTTTAAAAAAAAACAAGACTGGTAGGGGGACATTCATTGTCTCCCTCTCCCACACCACCTCCTCACCTCGACACCTGCCTTTCGGTGTTCCGCAAGGTTATGTTCTAGAACCCCTACTCTTCTCCATCTACACCTTCGGCCTGGAACAGTTGATGTAATGGCACGGTTTGCAATATCATCACTACGCCAATCTACTTATCTGTACCTGACATCACCTCCTTACTGACCAAAATCACATGTCTTGGCGCTATATCATCTTTCTTTTCTGCTCGCTTTCAAAAAGTGGACACGGACAAACTAGGAAAACATCATCTTTTAAGTATCTCACCCTGAGTACACCTGAGAGCTGTGTATGTCTCATTCGATACCACTTTAGTAAGGCCGGAGTCAGACACAACTCGCCGGCTTGCAAAACCGACATATAATGCATCCCAATGGCAGGTTTTAAATCACAAAAGAAATAATAGATAAATACACATAGAATACATATATATACAGTACAGACCAAAAGTTTGGACACACATTCTCATTTAAAGATTTTTCTGTATTTTCATGACTATGAAAACTGTACATTCACACTGAAGGCATCAAAACTATGAATTAACACATGTGGAATTAAATACTTAATGAAAAAGTGTGAAACGACTGAAAATATGTCTTATATTCTATGTTCTTCAAAGTAGCCACCTTTTGCTTTGATGACTGCTTTGCACACTCTTGGCATTCTCTTGATGAGCTTCAAGAGGTAGTCACCGGAAATGGTCTTCCAACAATCTTGAAGGAGTTCCCAGAGATGCTTAGCACTTGTTGGCCTTTTTGCCTTCATTCTGCGGTCCAGCTCACCCCAAACCATCTCGATTGGGTTCAGGTCTGGTGACTGTGGAGGCCAGGTCATCTGGCGTAGCACCACATCACTCTCCTTCTTGGTAAAATAGCCCTTACACAGCCTGGAGGTGTGTTTGGGGTCATTGTCCTGTTGAAAAATAAATGATGGTCCAACTAAACGCAAACCGGATGGAATAGCATGCCGCTGCAAGATGCTGTGGTAGCCATGCTGGTTCAGTATGCCTTCAATTTTGAATAAATCCCCAACAGTGTCACCAGCAAAGCACCCCCACACCATCACACCTCCTCCTCCATGCTTCACGGTGGGAACCAGGCATGTAGAGTCCATCCGTTCAACTTTTCTGCGTCGCACAGACACGGTGATTGGAACCAAAGATCTCAAATTTGGACTCATCAGACCAAAGCACAGATTTCCACTGGTCTAATGTCCATTCCTTGTGTTCTTTAGCACAAACAAGTCTCTTCTGCTTGTTGCCTGTCCTTAGCAGTGGTTTCCTAGCAGCTATTTTACCATGAAGGCCTGCTGCACAAAGTCTCCTCTTAACAGTTGTTGTAGAGATGTGTCTGCTGCTAGAACTCTGTGTGGCATTGACCTGGTCTCTAATCTGAGCTGCTGTAAACCTGCGATTTCTGAGGCTGGTGGTCTTCCTTTCCTGGGGCGGTCCTCATGTGAGCCAGTTTCTTTATAGCGCTTGATGGTTTTTACAACTGCACTTGGGGACACTTTCAAAGTTTTCCCAATTTTTCAGACTGACTGACCTTCATTTCTTATAAATCAAGAAAGGCACATCCAGCCCATGAATGGCAGCGCTTCCCAGGACTCACATCCAAAGATGATATTTCATATTTTTTTATTTAATAAGTTAAAATGGAGGAGATACAACGCGTTTCGGATACAGTATATATCCTTCATCAGGTATCATAAAAACACAATACAAATCCTAATAATATAAAATTCAGCCTGAATCCTGACTGAATTTTATATTATTAGGATTTGTATTGTGTTTTATTGTGTCAAAATTGAAGGCATACTGAACCAGCATGGCTACCACAGCATCTTGCAGCGGCATGCTATTCCATCCGGTTTGCGTTTAGTTGGACCATCATTTATTTTTCAACAGGACAATGACCCCAAACACACCTCCAGGCTGTGTAAGGGCTATTTTACCAAGAAGGAGAGTGATGTGGTGCTACGCCAGATGACCTGGCCTCCACAGTCACCAGACCTGAACCCAATCGAGATGGTGTGGGGTGAACTGGACCGCAGAATGAAGGCAAAAGGGCCAACAAGTGCTAAGCATCTCTGGGAACTCCTTCAAGATTGTTGGAAGACCATTTCCGGTGACTACCTCATGAAGCTCATCAAGAGAATGCCAACGTGTGCAAAGCAGTCATCAAAGCAAAAGGTAGCTATTTTGAAGAACTTACAATATAAGACATATTTTCAGTTGTTTCACACTTGTTTGTTAAGTATATAATTTTACATGTGTTAATTCATAGTTTTGATGCCTTCAGTGTGAATTTACAATTTTCATAGTCATGAAAATACAGAAAAATCTTTAAATGAGAAGGTGTGTTCAAACTTTTGGTCTGTACTGTATATATTTATAGTTCATACACTTCTACAACATAGCATAATGGCCGCTAATTCAATTGCCGGCTTCTGTAATATCATTGCAGAACCCGACATGAAATGACACATGGTTTACATACAGTAAACCATTTCATTTCATTTAGTTTGATATATGGTAATAATTAGATGAGTGTATGTGTGCAAAATTTAGGACATGTAGGTGTGAATTTAATGTGTAAATTCGTTGTAAAAAATGCGTGGGTTCCAGTAGTATTTTCTCCGCCAGACAGGGAAAGCCAGTGAGTGAGGACATATATTAATAGCCTTGAGAGGGACCATTGTTTTTGGCCCCCCTCTCTACTAACATCTGGCTCCAGCCACCACAGGAAAGGCACATCTATTATTAGATGCACCTTTTCTGGCGCTTAGTATCTCTATTCTCATTGCCTTTAGCGGTGGCTCATGGGTTAATTAGGGGTTAATGTCACCTTGCTATTGAAAGGTGACATTAATCCTGGTTAATAATGGAGAGTTGTCAACTAGACAACTCTCCATTATTAATCTTATTGTAGTAAATGGTTAAAAAAACACACACACATTAATTAAAAATATTTTTAATTGTAATGAAATAATGACACATAGTTTTTGACCAAATTTTATTATACTGCCAATCCATCTGAATCCCTTGGTCTCCTGTAATAAAAATAAATACAAAAAAGCAACAATATCCATATCTCTCCACCATTCAGTCAGGTCCCCGCTGCAATCCATCACAAGGGGTAAACTGGTTTACAGCAGGGACCGATGCCAATGCTACAGGCCCTGCTGTAAACCCCTGAAGAATGAATGAGTTCATCTCTTCGCAGCCTCCCCGGCTGACCGAAGATGAACTGATTAGCATGGGAAATTAATTATTTCCCGCGCTATAGAGTTCACTTCAGGTCAGTCAGGGACTCCGCGCAGCCTCACTGATGTCAGCGGTAGAATTCTATTCTTATACTTGAAGAATTTCTCAATCCATAACTTTGTACATGACTTTCTGCTGTTAGTCTTTATTATTGCATTTTGTATATCTGTTGATGACTTTTATGAACAAGTATTGCATAATATAGATGGATTTTCTATTAAGTGGTATATACTTCCCTTTTTTGTAGGTTGTATGTATCCTTTAAATTGGGCATAGTTTTTAATCAGGCTTTCCTCCACATCTCATCATCCGCCGCAACCAGATCACCAGCGTTAGTGTGTTCTATGCTGCTACAGCTATGGTCAAAATCCTAACAAGGGTGGGTGTTTTTGCTTGGCGTTAAATACTTGTTATGGAAAAGGTTGAGGTGTACCCCACAGGGGAAAATGATTGCCAGCCAACACAATCAGTGTATGGGCATTACAAATCTAGGAGACCCGCTCCTTTCTAATGTGACATTTCTTGTTAAATGGCCCATCTCCATGTTTCTTCCAAGGGGGGATTGGGGTTATTGGGGTGCATATGACTTGGTAGCAGGGCAAGCTTTGCAGTCAATGCATATGAAAACAGATTGGGAGTACAAAATGAATAATGTGAAGAGGATTTTCCTGGGCCCATCCAGTACCTGGGTTCAAAGGCTTATTGGGGTGCATATGACTTGGTAGCAGGGCAGGCCTTGCATTCTTTCTTTCTTTCAATGTTCTTTTTATTAAAAAGATTTAAAATGTAGCAAACAGTGTTTGAGAAAGATATCATATCAGCATTAAGAACAATAATAAGTACTTACGACAGAGTATATAATGGAAATTTTGCATACGGAGCTCAATCACTGCAATCAAGAGAGTTACAGTAACTTTCACCGTTTGTTGGAAAAAATTAGAAAGGTAAACCAAAGGTAAAGTTAATGGAGCAATGATTTGCTCTAGCTGCCAACTCTTCTATGTGAAAAATTTGTTCAGTTTTAGAGTAGAGCTGCTGAGTAGTTGGTAGTGTGGAAGAATTCCAGTTAATAGGTACCAAGGATTTTCCAGCTGCCAGGATATATTGTGCTAGTTTAGAAGCATCTTTATCATTCTGCCATAGTGAAAGACCAAGTGTCAGATTCAGCACACATAAATTTAAGGGGAAAAAAAAACATGAGCTGCTTCTGTAATCTCTTCAGATGCTTCTTTAACCTCTCCACACCCCTCCACTCATCAAACATGTCCCCCCATTCCAACCGCTCATCATACAGCACCATTATCGTAGCCAAAGTAATGCAACATCATTAGTGGAAACACGATTATTTACCGAACTGTGACTGACTTTTACCGAGTTTGAGTAAAAATGCTCGTGAAAGCGAACACAAATCAGAATGTGCTACGTTCGTGACGAATTTGAGTTTGTCGAACGTTTTACCAACATGTTCACTCATCTCTACTCATGACTACTTGAAGTCAGTATGTAACTCTTTTCCCACCTTTTCAGCTATGTAAATTTTGTCTGTCACGCTCAGCAGCTCTTGATTACCAGCTTCTTTTTTTATTTTCATATTACTATTTATCTGATCTATGGTAATTCCTGCACTGGACCATCACCTTGGGCAGCTGCACTTGATAAATTTTTCCCCTGGCTTTGAAACAGGGTTGTGCCTGGTATTTGCAAATCCTTCTGAGGTAAGCAAACTGCCATATGCCCTTTCTGGCAACCCTCAACAACGCCACTAGATTATGCTTTCCATAATATTGAACACCTTGCCATTTTCTTCTCTATAGAGGTTCATTATTTAAAACATGACATACCAAAAAAAGAATAACCATAATGTCAAAAATACGATAAAAATGCATGTAAAAAAACACACACGAAAAAGCTACAAAAACACCTTGTGGTATCCAAATTTTTACAATGGGAGTAAACAGGCAATGTATGCAACTTTATGCAATTTCATATATCCAGGTGCACATAATAAATGTTTATAATTTGCATTTTATTGACATTAAAGGCTTCCTGGTAGGGATTCCTTTATTGTGCATGTTTTTTATTAGCCTGGAAAAGGTATATTTCTATTTGTATACATTCTTAAAAATCTGCTATTACTAGGTCATGGTCAATGCATGTAAACACATTTTTTTTTCCTACACATATAGGAATGTCCGAGTGGAGTAGTTAATGAAGATACGTTTAAGCAAATATATTCACAATTCTTTCCTCATGGAGGTGAGTATTTTAAATGGTAATTCATTGCAGATTTAATTTAGCATGTATAAAATCACTAAAGTGCAGAAATTGTAAAAATCTACTAATAAAAATGTGCATGAAATTGTGAATGAAAGGTAATTGTGTGTGGTTTCAAAGAAAATAAGAATATATAAAACAAAAAGAAGCTAAACATGCATAGTGCTAAGCAGCGTAATGCACTTGTTTTTCAAGTTTATATCATATACTAAAAATTACAGGTATACACTGTGAAATGCAAAATACAAAACTAACTGTGAAATGCAAGAGGCTCGGATTATGATCAATCATGATCTTTTTAATTGTTTACTTAAAATAAATCAGTTATCCAATTTTTGAGCTAATATTGATACTAAAAAAAGTTGCAAATCTACAACTGAAAGAATTTAGGTTAGGTTCACATCAGCGGTTCTGTGTACAGTGTATCATGTTTACGCAGCATTTTTTATCTGTATCATCTTACACATGATGCATAAAAAGCTACTTGTGCATGCTTTTGCATACGTTTTTGCATGCGTTTGCGTTGTTTATGCGCATGCGTTAGATACTTCCAGGTGCTGTAATCAGTTCCTGGACATACACAGTCTGAAGTCCATATGCGCATCGAACGCATCCATGCGCATATCCTTGCGTATGAGTGCGTTCACATAGACAGTAATGCATTTTTCGACGCACTCATCCGCATGTGCATGACTGCGCATATTTGACAGATTTTTACTGCTTCAAAAAATGCAACTTGTTGTGTTCGCCGAACAAGGCGCACACTGAAAAACGATGCATGTGTACTTAAACGCATACAAACGCATGCAAATGCATGTCATTGTCTACACCATGTTAAAGATAGGTACACAAGACACATGCGGATCTATGCGGATCAAATGCTACACATACAGATGCAAATGTAAAACCTGCCTTACTCACATCTTCTTTCCCCTGTAAATCCTGGATATGGGATTGGCTATTCTTCCCTTCTTTATTTACAAGTTTTGTGATCTCTGCAGTCAGTCTGTGGTCTTAGTGGTAACATGCCAAACTGCTGGCATCATTGGACATCAATGGCATCATTCACATGTTGATTGATTTTAACCAAAGACCAGCAGAATTAGGGCAGAGACACACTAGTGATTAAAAAATCGGTCTGATTTTCATGCAGGCGAGTCGGACGAGTGTAATGCGATTGTCATGCGAGTGTCATGCTTTTTTTGTGCGATTACAATCCGATTTTTCACACCTAGCATCCGATTTACATACCAATACAGTGCGATTGCTATCAGACTGCAATGTGATTTTTAACATGAGCTTTTACATAGAACAGTTCTCTGCATGTAAAAGCTCATGTAAAAATCGCATTGTAATAGACAACTGTACGCATCGTTTTAAAACCAAAAAATATTCAAAACACACACACATAGAGTTGAGCGAAACAGGTCGGTCAGATTCAAAAATCGCCGACTTTCGCCAGTCAGGTTTCGCCGAGCGAAACCCGACCATAGCGTGGAGTCGGCCATGCGGTCATCGACCCGAGTGCCAAAGTCGGTTTTCCCATAATGCTTGCAGGCGCCTTTTCTCAGTCAATGAGCAAGGACGCACACTGTGGGCAACGAGATGACATGGGCAGCAGCCACCACCATCTTAGAGAAGGGCATTGCAGTGATTGGCTTGCTTTGTGTGGCGTCACAGTGGCTATAAAAGCCCTGACCGCCGACCGCCATTTTACTTCTACCGATCTTAGCGTAGGGAGAGGTTGCTGCCGCTGTTTCTCAGTAAGGAGAGAGTTAGGCAGGAAAGAAAAGTGATTCTGTGCTTGTGCTGATAGCAATTGTGCTGTACAGTTAGCGTGCAGTAACAGGGGAGGATTTTGATGTGTGCAGCAGCGCTGGTTATTAGGCTGCCTGCCAGTGACAAGGGAGGATTTTCTTGTGTGCAGCAGCAGAGCTGGTTATTAGGCTGCCTGCTAGTTGTATTGCTGTGTGTTTACTGCTGTGCAGACTGCTTTTTACACAGCACTAATACTTTTATTCTTTTTTTCTGCACAGTTACCGAGTGTTCATTTTTTCCCACACCGTAAAGAGCTGTACGCTCCTCACACACTACCGTGTACCGGCTGGTATCACGGACAAATACATGCTGACTATCTGTGTGTGACTGGAAATATATACGGAGATTTACAGTTACACCTAGACTGTATACAGCTGTACTCTTGTGATACATTACCTTTTTTCTGCTTTTTATATTCTGGTCTAATCCATACTGAGCCTGTGAGCGTCTGTGTCTGAATCTCTGACTCCGGATATATATTCGGAGATTTACAATTACCCCTAGTCCGTATACAGCTGTACGCTTGTGATACAGTACCCTTTTTCTGCTTTTTGTATTCTGGTCAAATTCAAACTGAATGAGCATCAGTGTGTTACTCCGGAAATATATAAGGAGATTTAAAATTACCCCAACACTGTATAAAGCTGTACGCTTGTCATGCAGTACCCTTTTTCTGCTTTTTATATTCTTGTCTAATCCATACTGAGCCAGAAAGCGTCTGTGTGTCTCCTGAAATATATACGGAGAATTACAATTTTTCACTCTGCTATATACACCTGGTATCTGGTGATACAGTACCCTTTTTCTGCTTTTTATATTTTATACGCACGCTCCCTTGTAAGAAGCATAACGCGAAACGCGCGTCGGGGTGCCGCAGCACACTGGAGGTAATCATGCTCGCATCATCTGCTTAGCATCTACACTTTTGTGTTTATTTGTCACGGTGCATATTATTATTACTTTTTCGGATATATGTTGAGCTGAATTTGGTTCAGTTTTGCTTCTCTTTGTCTCATATTCTTTGCACTTTTTTAGCAGCATATTTATTTTTATGGACAAGAGGGCACTGAGTCTCATTCTAAATTTAAATTTGAAGCTGGTTTTCAATTCTTTAACTCTTACATCATATTTTTGCATTTTCTCGCACTTTATGGTAACTAGACATATATATATATATTGTTAACTATCTCTTTTGACATTTATTTCTCTGTTCATTGATATTTCCACGTTATTATCTGAATTTCTATAGAATTTTTCCTCCAGTGTTTGCCTTTTTTGCATTTGGTTTCCTCCTTTTTTAACATTTGTATGGAATTTTTAAATGATTTATGAATAAATTTACATTTTATTGTCAACTAGCTGAAGAGCCCGGCGCTGCCCGGGCATAGTACCTAACTACGGTTAGTTATAACAAATTGTAATGATTATATCTATATACAAGTATTCAGCTTTCTCCCCATTATGTAGATAGGGCCAAAATAGTTTGGCGATTTGGAACGTGCGGGGGTTAAAATTTCCATTCAACACATAGCCTATGATGCTCCTGGGGTTGAGATGTGCGGGTATGAAAAATTTCATGCCCGTAAGTACAACGGTGCAGATTCCTATCCAGGGCCAAAATTATTTGCCGATTTGGAATGCGCGGGGTTAAAATTTCGACTCAAAACCTAGCCTATGACGCTCCCGGGGTCGAGACGTGCGGGTGTGCAAAATTTCATGCCCGTAAATGCAGATTCCTATGCCGGACATACTGTACACACAAGCATTCAGCTTTCTCCCCATTATGTAGATAGGGCCAAAATTGTTTGGCGATTTGGAACGCGCGGGGTTAAAATTTCGATTCAAAACATAGCCTAGGACGCTTTCGGGGTCGAGACGTGCGGGCGTGCAAAATTTCATGCCTGTAAGTGCGACGGTGCGGATTCCAATCCCGGACAAACATACCCACATACATACACACATACATACATTCAGCTTTATATATTAGATATAGCTTCTTTTTTCTGTTTTTGATGTATTCTGCTTTAGAGTAGCTATCATAGGCAAGTTTCCTTGTTTTGAATTTTTTTATATTCTGGTCTAATCCATACTGAATCTGTGAGCGTCTGTGTGTAACTCCGGAAATTTATACAGAGATTTACAATTACCCCTAGACTGTATACAGCTGTACGCTTGTGATACAGTACCCTTTTTTCTGCTTTTTGTATTCTGGTCAAATCCATACTGAGTGAGTGTCTGTGTGTTACTCCGGAAATATATACGGAGAATTACAATTTACCCCTATACTATATACACCTGGTATCTTCAGATACAGTGCCCTTTATCTGCTTTTTATATTCTGGTCTAATCCATACTGAGTGAGCATCTGTGCGTTACTCCGGAGATATTTACAGAGATTTACATTTTCCCCTAGACTGCATACAGCTGTACGCTTGTGATACAGTACCCTTTTTCAGCTTTTTATATTCTTGTCTTATCCATACTGAGCCTGAGAGCGTCTGTGTGTGACTCCTGCAATATATACGGAGATTTACAGTTTTTTCCCTATACTATATACACTTGGTATCTGGTGATGCAGTACTCTTTATCTGCTTTTTATATTCTGGTCTAATCCATACTGAGCCTGTGAGCGTCTTTGTGCTACTCCGGAAATATATACGGAGATTTACAATTACCGCAACACTGTATACAGCTGTACGCTTGTCATACAGTACCCTTTTTCTGCATTTTATATTCTGGTCTAATCCATATTGAGCCTGTGAGCGTCTGTGACTTACTTCGGAAATATATATGGAGATTTACAATTACCCCTAGACTGTATACAGCTGTACGCTTGTGATACAGTACCCTTTTTCTGCTTTTTATATTCTGGTCTAATGCATACTGAGCCTGTGAGCATGTGTGTGTTACTCAGGAAATATATAAAGAGATTTACAATATAACCCTATATTATATACTCCTGGTATCTTCAAATACAGTGCCCTTTATCTGCTTTTTATATTCTGGTCTAATCCATATTGAGTGAGCGTCCGTGTGTTACTCCGGAAATATATACGGAGATTTAAAATTACCCCAACACTGTATACAGCTGTACGCTTGTCATACAGTACAATTTTCTGCTTTTTATATTCTGGTTTAATCAATACTGAGCCTGTGAGCATCTGTGTTTTACTCCGGAAATATATACGGAGATTTACAATTTAGCCCTATACTTTATACACCTGGTATCTTCAGATACAGTGCCCTTTTTCTGCTTTTTATATTCTGGTTTAATCCATACTGACCCTGTGAGCATCTGTGTGTTACTCCGGAAATATATACGGAGATTGACAATTTAGCCCTATACTTTATACACCTGGTATCTTCAGATACAGTACCCTTTATCTGCTTTTTATATTCTGGTCTATCCATACTGAGTGAGCGTCTGTGTGTTACTTCGGAAATATATACGGAGATTTAAAATTACTCCAACACTGTATACAGCTGTATGCTTCTCATACAGTACCCTTTTCTGCTTTTTATATTCTGGTCTAATTTATACTGAGTGTGCGTCTGTGTGTTACTCTCGAATATATACAGAGATTTAAATTTTCCCCTTCACCGTATACAGCTGTACGCTTCTGATACAGTACCCTATATCTGCTGGTATTTTTGGGACATTTTCCCAACATGAAGAAGTATGGTGGAAGAGGCCGCGGATGTGGGCGGGGGGGGCCAACTGGTACTGATGGTGGTGGTGCATCTGCTGGTAGTGCCAAAAGCACAATAGCACCTAAGGCAGGAGGTGTTGAGCCTGCGTCATCGTCTGGATCAAGAAGGCCTGGAAGGCTCCCTTTTCTGGGAGTAGGTAAACCGCTTTTAAAGCCGGAGCATCAGGAACAGATTTTGGCTTACATTGCCGAAACAGCCTCCAGCTCTATCGCCTCCTCTTCTGAAGTTTCAAAAAATGCAAGCACTGAGTCGTCAGTGCAGGCTCCTTTCCTTTTGTCCTTCACCACCACCAAAAGTGAAGGATGCAGCAGGCCACACTTCAGGTTACTCCCTGGAGCTCTTTTCACATACCATGCCTGGGTTATCAAGTCAAATCCTGAATTCCCCAGTCCAAGATGAATATGACATGGAGTGCACTGATGCACAGCCACTGCTAGATGATTCTGCTGGTACATTGACCCAGAGCACTACATTGTCCTCGCAGTCTACTGAGCCAGAATCTGACCCTGATGAAATTCAGGTGCCCCTTCCCCCATACTATACCACCTTACACGGTGACACAGAGGAAGGTGCAGATGAAATTGAAGAGTAGGTGATGGATGACCAGTTGATCCGGATTGGCATCCATTGGGGGAAGCGGGTGCCGCTGGCAATAGCTCAGAAGAGGAGGAGAATCCGCAGCAGGCATCGACATCGCAGCAGCGGTTAACTGGCAGGCCCGTAGCTGTGCAAAAACGTGTTAAAAAAAAAAAAGATTTGCAGGTCAGGTTGGCCAGATGGTCAAATTAGCACTGCGTGCAAGCCCTGAAAATTTATACCATAGTAGGAAGAGTGAAGAATGGCACTTTTTTTGACCAAAATCCTATTGATGAGGCAAAGGTTATCTGTCAGAACTGCGGAAGGACCTTTAGCCGAGGTAAAAATCGCCGAAATTTGAATACCAGTTACATGCTTAGACATTTAATCAACATGCACTTGCAAGCGTGGACGGACTACAAAACCTCAGGCAGCACATGTGCACCTGCTCCGACTGAAGGTAGCCAGCAACGCTCCATCGCTTCCACCACTGTAAGCCCAACGGTTAGCACACCACCAGCAAGAAATGTTGAGGTGTCGTCGCAAGGCCAAAGCAGTCAGGGAATCACAATGTTTTTGCAACGAAAGACGGAATCTAGGCCATCACCACCACCACCACCACCATCACCATCACCAATCCCCTCTCAGTCCGTAATGTCCACCGCTAGTTCCCCCATATGCTGCTCTCAAGTCCAGCTAACCCTAGCATACACACTGAGTAGGACAAGAAAGTACTCATCCTCTCATCGGCGTACACTGGATTTGAACACCTACATTGCAAAACTGATCTCATTAGAGATGATGCCCTTCTGTTTGGTGGAAAGCATAGCGTTCCGAGAGCTCATGGCCTACCCTGTCCTACACTATGACCTACCCAGTCAGCACTTCTTTTCTAGAAAAGCCATCCCTGCCCTCCACCTGCATGTGAAAGACCGCATTGTCCATGCACTCAAACAATCAGTGAGTGGAAAGGTGCACCTCACAACAGATGCATGGGCCAGTAAGCATGGCCAGGGCCATTTCGTGTCCATCACTGCGCACTGGGTTAATATGGTGGAAGCAGGGTCCACAGGGGACAGCAGCGGTGGGACAGTGCTGCCTAGCCCACGGTATAGGAAACAGTTGGCTGTAGGCGTTCGACCCTCCTCCTTCAGAAGCGAAAGCTCATCAACAGAGCAGCTGCCAGTGTTGCACACAAGGTGTCCCACTATCGAACAGCTAGTGGTAAGTGTCAGCAGGCTGTTTTAAAGATGATGTCTTTTGGCGACAACAGACAAACCGCGGAGGTACTGGCCGACTACTTGCAGCGAGGAACTGAGTCATGGCTGGGCAGTCTATATCTTGAGCCAGGCAAGGTAGTCAGTGATAACGGCCGTAATTTTGTGGCGGCCATAGCCCTGGCAAAACTCAGACACTTACCTTGCCTGGCTCACACCTTGAACCTGGTGGTGCAGTGCTTCATAAATAATTATCCCGAGTTAACACCCCTGCTCCATAAGGTGCGAAAACAAAACTGTGCTCACACATCCGTCGCTCGCCCGTAGACTCCAGTCGTATGCAGAGGCTGCAGCGATCCCTCCACCTCCCCAAGCACCGCCTATCATAGACGTTGCAACAAGGTGGAACTCCACCATGCACATGGTTGAGAGGCTGTGCGAACAGAGGCAGGCTGTAATGCATTTGTGGGAGGATACACGGGCAGGCAGTTTGAGGGCAGACATGGAGCTGCCGTGTGTGCAGTGGTCAAAGCTGAAAGGCCTCTGTAAAGTCCTTCAGTGTTTTGAGGAATGCACACGGCTGGTAAGCATGAGCATCCCACTTAAGCGTCTGCTCATGCAAACTTTGACGCACATTAAGGATCAGGCGTCTGCAGCGGAGGAGGAAGAGTAGAGGGAAGCCTTGATGACAGTCAGCCATTGTCTCCTCAGGGAACTGTCCTGGATGAGGTGGATGAAGAAGAGGAAGAGGAGGAGGAGGAGGATGAGAGGGATAATTATTTTGGGGAGGAGGATGCTTCTCAGGGGGCAAGAGAAAATGTTGGCTTGCCAAGGTCAGGTACAGGGTTTGTTCGTGACTGGGGATGTGGATTTGACCGAAAGTGCTCCTCCACCGACCACTGTCAGTGCATCATTGACACCTGGAACATTGGCCCACATGTGTGATTATGTATTGCGGATCCTAAAAAGGGACCCCCGCATTGCCAAAATTATGAAGATTGATGACTACTGGTTGGCAAGCATCCTGGATCCATGCTATAAAGGCAAATTACTGATCATCATTCCACAGGAGAACCTAGAGCTAATATTGGCAAACAAACAGCAACTCTGGTAAACTGTTTGTTAGAGGCATTTCCCATCAGCGGTGCAGGTTCTACCTTGAGCCGTACTGGGCCAAATGGAAGAGGTGTTTGTGGTGCACACAGCCGAAGTGGCGTTGAAGACAGGGGTTTCATGACTATGTTGTGGACTGATTTCTCAAGTACCGCTCACACGACTCTTAATACTGAATCGATTGCAACAGACAGGAGACCGCAGTTGTCAACTATGGTTCAAAATTACCTCTCCTCCCCTATCGATGTTCTCCCTCACAGTTCATTCCCCTTTGACTACTGGGCCTGTAAACTGGACACCCGGCCTGAATTGGCACAATATGCATTACAGGAGCTCGCTTGCCTGCTGGTAGTGTGCTATCAGAAAGAGTCTTCAGTGCTGCTGGATCAATCCTGACAGAAAGAAGACCTGGCTGTCGACCCAAAATGTTGCTGATCTCACCTTCATTAAAATGAACCATGCATGGGTTTCAAAGGATTGGTCCCACCTTCCCCTGATGACACATAGGTTGCCAGCAAAATGGCTCGCTTTGTCCTCCTCTCCTCCAATTCCTCCATTTGCAGCTGCTGAATGTCCAGCCTACACCTCAACATATGCCAGTTTTTCCACCTCCCTAACTGGGCTGTACCCCCCCAGGGCCAGCGTCAGCACCTGGCGCACCCGGGCAAGTGTCGGTGCCCTGAGCAGGTGGGGGGGCCCACTCGTGGGTGACGGCATTGGCACAGGGCCCCTCATAGTACTCCGGTGTCTCTGACAGTGGGGGGACCCACTCGCCATCAGAGACACCATCGTGCTATGAGGGGCCCTGTGCCAGAGCCGGCGCCCATGAGTGGGCCCCCCGCTTGCTCAGGGCCCCAGCACTTTCAATATTTACCTCTCCCTGCTCCACCGCTGTGACCTCTTCCACGTTTCCGACAGTGACATTCAGGTCAGAGAGCGCGATGACGTCACGTCTGTACGCCCTCTGCCTGAACAGTCCAAGTGCAGAGAGCTGGAATATGGCGACACTGAGGAGTCTAGAGTATAGCAGTGCCCAGCGAGGAGAGGTATTTCATTTTTTTAATGTTTGGAGCAATATATGGGGAGCATTATACACTGGAGAATTATATATGGGGCCCATCATACACTTGAGCATCATAGATAGGGCCCATTATATATGGAGCATTATATGGGCCCATCATACACCTGCGCATTATAAATGGGGCCCATCATACACTGGAACATTATTAATGTGGCCCATCATACACTGGAGCATTATAAATGGGGCCCATTATATATTGAACATTATATAGGCCCATCATACACTGGAGCATCATGCATGGGGCTCATCACAAATGGAGCATTATAAATGTGGCCATCATACACTGGAGCATCATCCATGTGGCCCATCATATACTGGAGTATCATATAGGGCCCATTATATATGGAGCATTATATAGGCCCATCATACACTGGAACATTATAAATGTGGCCATCATACACTGGAGCATCATCCATGGGGCCCATCATACACTGGAGCATTATAAATGGGGCCCATCATACACTGGAGCATCACATACAGGGAACCATTATACACTAGAGCATTATAAATGGAGCCCATTATATATGGAGCATTATACACTGTTTGCATAATTATTAGGCAAGTTGTATTTGAGGGGATTCTTTTTATTATTGAACAACAACTATGTTCTCAATCACCCAAAAGACTCATAAAATATCAAAGCTTAATATTTTTGGAAGTTGGAGTGTTTTTTTTTTAGATTTGGCTATCTTAGGAGGATATCTTTTTGTGCAGGTAACCAGGGCTGGATCCAGGTTTTCGGGGCCCCGGGCAAAAGAATCTCAATGGGCCCCTTTAAACACATTCCACAATTCATGATGCTCCGATACGGCAGAGAAATATAGGTATAGTACAATGCCAAATACTTCACTTCTTACATTACATGAGTGATATCTATTACAAATTCTACAATAGCTCAAAAAATGGACAGTATAGTCCTCCATACAGTATTATTGGCACCACATAGTGCGCCATACAGAATGGGCTCCATATAATGCTCCATACAGAATAGGCCCCGTATGTGCTCCATATGATGCTCCATATATAAAGGGCCCTATATGATCCTCATAAGTAATGAACCCCATATGATGCTCTAGTATATGATGGGCCCCATATATGATGCTCGAGTGTATGATGGGCACCATATATAATGCTCCAGTGTATAATGGGCCCTATCTATGATGCTCAAGTGTATGATGGGCCCCATATATAATGCTGCAGTGTATAATGGGCCCTATCTATGATGCTCAAGTGCATGAATTGCCCTATATAAAATGCTCCAGTGTATAATGCTCCCATATATTGCTCCAAACATTCAAAAAAAATGAAATTCCTCTCCTCGCTGGGCACTGCTCTAGTCTGGACTCCTCAGCGTCGCCGTGACGTGACATCATCGGGCTCTCTGACCTGAATATCACTGTCAGGAAAGCGGGAAGACGTCACAGCGGTGGAGCAGAGAGAGGTAAGTATTGCAAGTGCTGGGGCCCTGAGCAAGCAGAGGGGGCCCCACTTGGGGGCGCCGACACTGGCACAGGGCCCCTCATAGTACGCCAGTATTTCTGACGGCGAGTTGGCCCCCCCACCTGCTCAGGCCCCGGCACTTACCCGGGTGCGCCAGGTGCTGACGCGGCCCTGCAGGTAAATATATTACTGTGTAGAATTATTAGGCAAACTTAATAAAAAACAAATATATACCCATCTCACTTGTTTATTTTCACCATGAAAACCAATATAACAACACAAAATTTAGAAATAAACATTCTGACATTCAAAACAAAAAAAAAAACAGTGACCAACATAGCCACTTTCTTTACGATGACAGTCAAAAGCCTTTCCATCCATAGATTCTGTCAGTTGCTTGATCTGTTTGCGATCAACATTGCGTGCAGCAGCCACCACAGCCTCCCAGACACTGTTCCGAGAGATGTAATGTTTTCCCTCCATGTAGATCTCACATTTTATGAGGGACCACAGGTTCTCCATGGGGTTCAGATCAGGTGAACAAGGGGGCCATGTCATTATATTTTCTTCTTTTAGACCTTTACTGGACAGCCACGCTGTGGAGTATTTGGATCCATGTGATGGAGCATTGTCTGCATGAAAATCATGTTTTTCTTGAACGATACCAACTTCTTTCTGTACCACTGCTTGAAGAATGTGTCTTCCAGAAACGTAGTAGGTCTGGGAGTTGAGCTTCACTCCGTCCTCCACCCGAAAGGTCCCACAAGTTCATCTTTGATGATACCAGCCCAAACCAGTACGCCACCTCCACCTTGCTGGCGTCTGAGTCGGAGTGGAGCTCTCTGCCTTTTACTGATCCAGCCTCGGGCCCATCCCTCTGGCCCATCAAGAGTCACTCTCATTTCATCAGTCCATAAAACCTTACAAAAATCTGTCTTAACATATTTCTTGGCCCAGTCTTGACGTTTTATCTTATGTTTCTTGTTCAAAGGTAGTCGTTTTCCGCCTTCCTTACCTTGGCCATGTCCCTGAGCATGGCACACCTTGTGCTTTTTGATTACTCCAGTAACATTTGCATCTCTGAAATAGGCAAAACTGGTGGCAAATGCAATCTTGGCAGCTTCAGCTTGATTTTCCACAATTCATGGGCAGTTATTTTGAGCCTTTTTTTTTTATCAACATGCTTCTTGCGACCTGTTGGCTACTATTTGCCATGAAATGCTTGATTGTTCAGTGATCATGCTTCAAAAGTTTGGGGAATTTCAAGACTGCTGCATCCCTCTGCAAGACATCTCAAAATTTTTGACTTTTCAGAGTCTATCAAAATCTCTTTCTGACCCATTTTGCAAGGAAAGGAAGTTACCTAATAATTAAGCCACCTTATATAGGGTTTGATGTCATTAGACCACACCACTCTCATTACAGAGATGCAAATCACCTGATTTACATAATTGGCAGTTGGCTTTCAAGCCTATACGCTTGGAGTAGGACAACATGTTAAAAAAAGGGTGATGTGATCAAAATACTCATTGCCTTAAATTCTGCACACAGTGTATAGACCATCATACACTGGAGCATCATCCATGGGGCCATCATATACTGCAGCATCAAATGGGGCCATTATATATGGAGCATCATCCATGGGGCCCATATATACTTGAGCATCATAAGGGTTCATTATTTCTGGGGCATCATATAGGGTATGGAGCATCATATGGAGCAGATATGGGGCCTATTCTGTATGAGCATTAATGGAGCCCATTCTGTATGGAGCAATATATGGGGCCCATCATATACGTATGGAGCAATATGTGGGGCTCATTCTACTCTATGGGGACCGTCCTATACTGTATGGCACATTATATGGGGACCCATCATATACTGTACATTATATGGAGCTCATCATATACTGTATGGAACATTATATGGGGCTCATTATTCTGTATGGGCACTATGTGGTGGCCATAATACTGTATGGAGGAATATACTGTCCGTTTTTGAGCTATTGTAGAATTTAAAATAGATATCAGTCATGTAATGTAAGAAGTGAAGTATTTATCATTGTACTATACCATATTTTCTGCCTTTGGGCATCATGAATTTTTGGGATGTTTAAAGGGGCCCACTGCACTCTTTTTCCCGGGGGCCCCGAAAACCGGGCAGCCCACCCCCCCACAACTTTAGCAAAAACCCCCGTTCTCAATGCTAATATTATTAAAAGTAAAAAAGGTTGAAAGTTAAGCAAAGAAAATTATGTTTTGGCATTTTAAAAGGGGTTGTAAGTGTGTTTACTGTCCTCCATCCCGCCCACTTTTTTTCCCCATTGACTGATTGGGTTTTTTGTTTCAGTCGGAACTTTTCCCTAGTCCGGGGTTTGTTTGACGCTACTTTTAAAAAATCGGTTTCAGAACCCCCCACCCAAAAAAAAAAGCGCTCATCTCACACACACACATAATATAATTTATTTAATTTATATACTTGCTATGAAGCCCTTCATGCCCGGGTAGAACATTTTTTTGGTTTGGGCCCCCATCCTGGGATGTGCTTCCCCCCCCCTATCCTGGGGTTTCATGGTCCCCTTTCCCCCCAACCAACCTGGGATGCATGGCACCCCATTCCCCCCATCCTGGGATGCATGGGCCCCTCACCCCCAATCTGGTACATGGGACCCCCCATCCCTTCCTGGTATTCAGTACCCGTCATCCCTATTGGGTTTTAAGGGCCCTTTACCCCAATCCTGGAGCGTTCCCCCTCCCCCCAATCCTGGAATTTAATGGTCCCCTCCCCCAATCCTGGAAAATAATGGTCCCTCCCCCCAATCCCGGGAATGCTGGTCCCCTCCCCCCAATCCTGGAATGCTTGTCCCCCCACCCAAATCCCGGAAAGAATGGTCCCTCCCCCCCAAACCTGGAATTCATGGGCCTTCACACTCCAATCCTGGTATGCCTGGTCCCCCCCCAAAATCCGGAATGCATGGTCCCCTCACCCCCCCCAAATTTGGGTTTATGGGACCCCCCCCAATCCTGGTAGCATGGTCACTTTCCCCATCCTGAAATGCATTCCCTCACCCCCAAATTTCCCTATGCATGGTCCCTCACCCCCCAAATTTGGATGCACCCCCTGCCCCCTTCGGAATACATTTCCCCCCCCCACCCAAATTTTGTATGCATGGTGCCCCCCCCCCCG
>JARQOD010000004.1:79842387-79960635 GCA_033576555.1 Oophaga sylvatica | reverse complement strand
TTATTGACTGAGTGTACACCAATATACCTACTACTGTACTATTATTCTTGGTTGTTGCATCAGTCTTCCTAAATGTCGAATGATACATTCGCCTATGATTTTGAAACTAGCAATAATATCCTTTCACAGGTTACTAGTTCAACCGATTTCCTCAAAACCCCTGCTCTAGATTTAAGAACTAGAGACTACGAGAAAATTAAACGCAAATTGGTCTCCTTTGACCTTCATTGTACCACATTAGCTGAATATCACCGCCAAAACAAAATTCCTAGGGGTCTGAGAAGTCATTTACGTCCCACCCTATTCTCGGACAACCAAGAGTTTTGTGATAAATACCAAAGAATTTTGAACAAATGTTCACTTGATATCATTATACTCACCATCGAATACCTCCAAAAAGAAATTACGGATATTAAGAAAAATATCGAGACTATTGAAAACCAGCTGACTACCACTCTATCTTCCGTTGATTGGACCGCACTTAAGTCCAAAACAGATAAAATATTAGCAGAATATCGGACCACTCTTCAAGAACGTAAGAGACAAAAGTTTCAACGTGACAACGAGGACTACTCGAACGATCGAGTATACAGATGGAGCGACTCTACAGGCAGGACACCTTGGCAACGAGACAGAAACCCAAGAAGATTTGGCTCTTTCAGTTCTGGCAGCGACTCGTCAGCAGGTCCCAGCAGACCACGTTTTTTATCCAAGGGCCGCAGTGGAGGTCACTACACCACAAACCTACCAGAAGAAAAAATGACTACTCGATCCCAGGTGAGCCACCTAACCTGGTGATTAATATTTCCAGTTCTCCCTCTCCCCTGCGAAACTTGAGGTACTTCAAAAAGGACTTTCCTTTTGCCCAACTCCCAATTGAGATTCATTTCAATTAGAAAAAGGCTTACAATGTTTTTAACGTTTGATCAGATTAAAATCTCACTTTGGTTCTTTACCTACCAATAGTGGGTCTCTCATTAGAGATACCACTCCATCGGTATTGTGTCTCTGGGGCTCCACATTGCGAGCACCTTCTCTCCTCCTCACACTTACCATGCGAGTGAAACTTTTATCTCTATTGTTGACCGCGAGATTAAATCACTTTCTCACCAGCAACGCTTGGGCATCTTCCCCACACATAAAAACCTTTCTTGGGAAGAGAAACAGGCCCTCACTACATTACGCAACAACAATAGGATCATAATAAAGCTAGCGGACAAAGGGGATGCCACAGTAGTAATGGACCGTTCCCTATATTGTCAGGAGAAAAATCGACAATTATCCGACACACCCGCACCCTTCACAAAGGTTACTCCGTACACGCCGTAATGGCATCTTTCCATGCCTCAGTTGTGCGACATGTTCTAATGTTATCAAGGCTGATTGCGTCACTCATCCCTGGACAGGGAAAACCTACCCTATACGTGGAAATTACACGTGTGACTCCAACTTTGTCGTATATATTGTGAAATGTCCATGTGCTCTCCTCTATGTGAGGGAGACCACACAACACGTAAAAGATCGAATAGCCAGCCACAAGTCCACAATTCGTTGTGGCAAAACCTGGCTTCCACTTCTGGAACACTTTATTAATTCCAGACACTCGGTGGCCCAACTCAAATTTCAAATTATTGAGCAAGTCTCACGACCTAGGAGAGGGGGGAATCATATTAAGCTACTTAAATCCAGGGAAACCTATTGGATACATACCTTGGATACCCTCTCTCCTAGAGGGCTCAATAGGGAGATTGACTGGTCAGTGTAACTGTTTTTTGTCTCTTAATTAACTTTTTCCTTTTTTTATTTCCCAGACTCGTTGAATAGCTTTACCAGTGGTGAGTCTATTCATAGGATTTTTTTCTAACCTCCTCATTAACTTAGTTATTTTTTTCCCATTTTTTCATTTTTTATTAATATTTTTTTTATATTTTTTTATTTTTTTATTATTTTCAACTTTACATACTTTGCGATACATAGCAGCTGATGTGTGGCCCAGCTGCGCTTGGTACACATGTTCCCTGGAGTATGCACAGAAAGGTAATTACGAAAACCTGATATTCATTCACATCCACATTTCCCCAGGAGCCACCAGAGGGAGCCCCTTAGATTCAGGTATATAGGGGTGTGGAGAAACGCAGCAGTAGGCATTCTAGCCAGACAGTCATGCTAGTTGTTGGTTGTACCTCAGACAGTTGAGTTCTCCTCAGAGCATCGGAGTGAGGGCTTTTCTAGTCAGAGCTTGGTCTGAGCTGTGCGAGTTCAGACGTGTGGTGATTCCTGTCAGATGCGACAGAGGAAAGAAGGCAAACTGTTATCTCAGAACAGTCTGATTGTTAGTTCCCAATGAATGTGGAAAGTGACTCTCGGAGCGAGCGTGAATTCAGTCTGACGGAAGGTCCTGAGAGCTGCTCTGGACAGAGTCTATGAAGGAAAAGAAGGAAGGGGACTACAGTTATCATAACATCGAGTCGACTGAGAAATGGTCAGTGAGCTGTGGAAGGAAGGAAGCTGACGATTACACCTACTGTTACCCGTGCTTATGTTAAGGGTGTGAGTAGGGCGATGGGCGAGTGGTGACAAAGGGAAAGAGTGACCGAGGCGATACAGCAACGATAGCTGCCTCCATTCTGCACAACCGGACACCGGGTCCGAAGCTTGCTAGAACCTTCACGGCTAGTGGGAGAAAACCGGAATCCCTGCTGGACTTCAGGTCGCAGAGGGGCCCTATTGTGCTAATACGTAACCGGGGTCAGGGAGAACAGGAGTCAGGCCTGATCAGCCATAGACTTAGTTCCTGCCAATAGAAGGCTCCACCACAATGTCGGCCGGGCGTAGCTGTTATACACAGAGTTGAACTTAGCTTTATGCAGGTTGGAAACTCACACATAAAGAAGTAAGGAGGCCTTAAACCTACTCAGTGATTACCTGGATGTGCATCCTCCACCCTGAGCAGCTTCCCGGGACATACCTGCAAATACCACCAGTAAAGGTATGGAAAGAGACTGACTTGTGTGTGTCTGCCTTATTGCCTGCACCCTGCACCGCCATTTACCCTGAGGGATCCAGTCTCGCCTGTGGGGGACTTAACATCTTGCTGCCCAATAACAACCCCTCAGAGGATTCACCCTGCAGCGCTGGTCACCCTGATCAGAAACCACAGGTGGCGTCACGAACAATTACTACAATCCCCTGTAAATATTATCCCCCTTTGAATGAGCGCCCAGGGAAACGGACCGAGCTGCGCTACCCGTGACCTATTCCCCATTGAAGTTAACGGGCTCAGTGCCGAGTACCCCATAAGCCCTGGTACCGTGTGCGACTCACTAACACTGTCTTTATTTATATTTCTTACAAACTTTGCTATGTCCACATCCAACTTATTACCGATTTTCTATTGCCCAGTGTTATATCCGTTTTTCTATATTACTATGCTAATGCTCAGGTTCCTAGGCAACATGCCTTTCAAAGTATTCTCTATTTTTCCTCGGCATAGTGGTTCATGGCTACTGCGCTTGCGCAGGGTTGTCTGGGCAACATGCCCTGTATACAGCTTGTCTCCCTGTCACCTGACCGCACTACATCCGGGCCAGATGACTTTCTTCTGGCCCGGGACTACACAGTGCTACAAAATGGGGCTGTCAGCATAGCAGCTGCACGCCACACCAAGCTGGGCGCGGGAGCGCCGCTATTCCAAGACATACAGTCATGGCCAAAAGTTTTGAGAATGACACAAATATTAATTTTTACAAAGTCTACTGCTTCACTTTTTCTAATGGCAATTTGCATATACTCCAGAATGTTATAAAGAGTGATCAGCTTAACAGCAATTACTTGCAAAGTCAATATTTGGCTAGAAAATGAACTTTATCCACCAAAACACATTTCAACATCATTGCAGCCCTGCCTTAAAAGGACCAACTAACCTCTTTTCAGTGATTGCTCCATTAACACAGGTGTGGGTGTTGATGAGGACATGGCTGGAGATCAATCTGTCATGATTAAGTAAGAATGAGACCACTGGACACTTTAAAAGGAGGCTGGTGCTTGGCATCATTGTTTCTCTTCTGTTAACCATGGTTATCTCTAAAGAAACATGTGCAGTCATCATTGCAATGCACAAAAATGGCCTAACAGGGAAGAGTATCGCAGCTAGAAAGATTGCACCTCAATCAACAATCTATCGCATCATCAAGAACTTCAAGGAGAGAGGTTCCATTGTTGCCAAAAAGGCTCCAGGGCGCCCAAGAAAGACCAGCAAGCGCCAGGACCGTCTCTTAAAAGTGTTTCAGCTGCGGGATCGGGCTACCAGCAGTGCAGAGCTTGCTCAGGAATGGCAGCAGGCAGGTGTGAGTGCATCTGCACGCACTGTGAGGCTGAGACTCTTGCAGCAAGGCCTGGTCTCAAGGAGGGCAGCAAAGAAGCCACTTCTCTCCAGAAAAAACATCATGGACAGACTGATATTCTGCAAAAGGTACAGGCAGTGGACTGCTGAGGACTGGGGTAAAGTTATTTTTCTTGATGAATCCCCTTTTCGATTGTTTGGGACATCAGGAAATCGCCTCATTTGGAGAAGACAAGGTGGGCGCTACCACCAGTCTTGTCTCATGCCAATTGTTAACCCCTTCACCCCAAGGGTGGTTTGCACGTTAATGACCGGGCCAATTTTTACAATTCTGACCACTGTCTCTTTATGAGGTTATAACTCTGGAACGCTTCAACGGATCTTCGCGATTCTGAGACTGTTTTCTCGTGACATATTGTACTTCACGTTAGAAGTATAATTTCTTCGATATAACTTGCGTTTATTTTTGAAAAAAACACAAATATGGCGAAAATTTTGAACATTTTGCAATTTTCAAACTTTGAATTTTTTTTCCCTTAAAACAGAGAAATATGTCACACAAGATAGTTAAGAAATAACATTTCCCACATGTCTACTTTACATCAGCACAATTTTGGAACCAAATTTTTTTTTTGTTAGGAAATTAGAAGGGTTAAAAGTTGACCAGTGATTTCTCATTTTTACAACAAAATTTACAAAGCCATTTTTTTAGGGACCACCTCACATTTGAAGTCACTTTGACGGGTCAATATAGCAGAAAATACCAAAAAGTGACACCATTCTAAAAACTGCACCCCTCAAGGTACTCAAAACCACATTCAAGAAGTTTAATAACCCTTCAGGTGCTTCACAGGAGCTGAAGCAACATGGAAGGAAAAAATTAATATTTAACTTTTTAGCCACAAAAATGATCTTTTACAAACTTTTTTTTATTTTGACAAGGGTAAAAGGAGAAAATGGGCAGATAAAGTTGTTGTGCAATTTCTCCTGAGTACGCCAATACCCTATATGTGGGGGAAAACCACTGTTTGGGCACACGGCAGAGCTCGTAAGGGAAGGAGCGCCGTTTGACTTTTTCAAACTAAAATTGGCTGGAGTTGAGATTGGACGCCATGTCGTGTTTGGAGAGCCCCTGATGCGCCTAAACAGTGGAAACCCCCCACAAGTGACACCATTTTGGAAACTAGACCCCCTAAGGAACTTATCTAGATCTGTTGTGAGCACTTTGAACCCCAAAGTGTTTCACAAAAGTTTATAATGCCTGGGTGTGAAAAAAAAAAAAACAATTTTCCACAAAAATGATTTTTTAGTCCAAATTTTTGATTTTTCCCAAGGAAATTGGACCCCAAAAGTTGTTGTCCAATTTGTCCTGAGTACGCTGATACCCCATATGTGGGGGGGGAAACTGTTTGGGCGCACGGTAGGGCTTGGAAAGGAAGCAGTAACGTTTTGAAATGCAAACATTGATGGGGGTCATGTTCCGTTTGTAGTGCCCCAGATGAGCCTAAACAGTGGAAACTCCCCACAAGTGACCCCATTTTGGAAGCTAGACCCCCTAAGGAACTTATCTAGATCTTTGGTGAGCACTTTGAACCCCCAAGTGCTTCACACAAGTTTATAATGCCCGGGCATGAAAATAATAAATCCTATTTTTTTCCCACAAAAATTATCTCTTAGTCACTAATTTTTTATTTTCCCATAGGTAACAGGAGAAATTGGACCTCAAAAGTTGTTGTCCAATTTGTCCTGAGTACGCTGATACCCCATATGTGGGGGAAACCACTGTTTGGGCGCATGGCAGAGCTCGGAATGGAAGGAGCACCATTTGACTTTTTCCAACCAAAATTGGCTGGAATTGAGATTGGACGCCATGTTGCATTTGGAGAGTCCCTGATGTGCCTAAACAGTGGAAACCCCCCACAAGTGACCCCATTTGGGAAACTAGACCCCCTAAGGAACTTATCTAGATCTTTGGTGAGCAATTTGAACCCCCAAGTGCTTCACACAAGTTATAACGTAGAGCCGTAAAATTAAAAAATCATATTTTTTCCACAAAATTGATCTTTTCACCCCAATTTTTATTTTCCCAAGGGTAACAAGACTCCAAAAGTTATTGTGTAATTTGTCCTGAGTACGCTGATACCCCATATGTGGGGGTAAACCACTGTTTGGGTGCATGGCAGAGTTTGGAAGGGAAGGAGCGCCGTTTGACTTTTTCAACGCAGAATTGGCTGGATGTCATGTCGTGTTTGGAGAGCTCCTGATCTGCCTAAACAGTTGAAACCCCCCACAAATGACACCATTTTGGAAACTAGACCCCTCAAGGAACTTATCTAGATGTGTGGTGAGCACTTTGAACCCCAAAGTGCTTCACAGAAGTTTATAACGTACAGCCGTAAAATAAAAAATCTTTTTTTTTTTTTACAAAAATGATTTTTTCGCCCCCAATATTTTATTTTTACAAGGGTAACAGGAGAAATTGGACCCCAAAAGTTGTTGTCCAATTTGTCCTGAGTACGCTGATACCCAATATGTTGGAGAAAACTACTGTATGGGTGCACGTCTGGGCTCGGAAGGGAAGTAGTGACGTTTTGGATTGCAGACTTTGATGGAATGGTCTAGGGGCGTCATGTCGCATTTGGAGAGCCCCTGATGCGCCTAAACAGTGGAAACCCCCACAAGTGACCCCATTTTGGAAAATAGACCCCACAAGGAACTTATCTAGATGTGTGGTGAGCACTTTCAACCCCGAAGTGCTTCCCAGAAGTTTATAACGTACAGCCGTAAAAATAAAAAATCCTTTTTTTTTTTTACAAAAATGATTTTTTCGCCCCCAATATTTTATTTTCACAAGGGTAACAGGAGAAATTGGACCCCAAAATTTGTTGTCCAATTTGTCCTGAGTACGCTGATACCCAATATGTGGGAGAAAACTACTGTATGGGTGCACGTCTGGGCTCGGAAGGGAAGTAGTGACGTTTTGGATTGCAGACTTTGATGTAATGGTCTAGGGGCGTCATGTCGCATTTGGAGAGCCCCTGATGCGCCTAAACAGTGGAAACCCCCCACAAGTGACCCCATTTTGGAAAATAGACCCCACAAGGAACTTATCTAGATGTGTGGTGAGCACTTTGAATCCCGAAGTGCTTCCCAGAAGTTTATAACGTACAGCCGTAAAAATAAAAAATCCTTTTTTTTTTTACAAAAATGATTTTTTCGCCCCCAATATTTTATTTTCATAAGGGTAACAGGAGAAATTGGACCCCAAAATTTGTTGTCCAATTTGTCCTGAGTACGCTGATACCCAATATGTGGGAGAAAACTACTGTATGGGTGCACGTCTGGGCTCGGAAGTGAAGTAGTGACGTTTTGGATTGCAGACTTTGATGGAAGGTCTAGGGGCGTCTTGTCGCATTTGGAGAGCCCTGATGCGCCTAAACAGTGAAAACCCCTCACAATTGACCCAATTTTGGAAAATAGACCCCACAAGGAACTTATCTAGAAGTATGTTGAGCACTTTGAACCCCGAAGTGCTTCACAGAAGTTTATAACGTACAGCTGTAAAAATAAAAAATCTTTTTTTTTTTACAAAAATGATTTTTTCGCCCCAATATTTTATTTTCACAAGGGTAACAGGAGAAATTGGACCCCAAAAGTTGTTGTCCAATTTGTCCTGAGTACGCTGATACCCAACATGTGTGAGAAAACAACTGTATGGGTGCACGTCTGGGCTCGGAAGGGAAGTAGTGACGTTTTGGATTGCAGACTTTGATGGAATGGTCTGGGGGCGTCATGTCGCATTTGGAGAGCCCCTGATGTGCCTAAACATTGGAAACCCCCCACAAGTGACCCCATTTTGGAAAATAGACCCCAAAAGGAACTTATCTAGAAGTGTGGTGAGCGCTATGAAGCCCCAAGTGCTTCACAGAAAATTTATAACATACAGCCGTAAAAACAAAAAAAATCATTTTTTTTTTTACAAAAATTATTTTGTCGCCCCCAGTGTTTTATTTTCCCAGGGTAACAGAAGAAATAGGACAAATTGCACAATAACTCTTGAGGTCCAGAGTACGCTGATACCCCATATGCGGGGGTAAACTACTGTTTGGGTGCATGGCAGAGCTCAGAAGTGAAGGAGCACCGTTTGACTTTTTCAATGCAGAATTGGCTGGAATTGAGATCAGACGCCATGTCACATTTGGAAAGCCCCTGATGTGCCTAAACAGCAGAAACCCCCCAATTCTAACTCCAACCCTAACCCCAACACACCCCTAACCCTAGTCCCAACCCTAACCACAAACCTAACCCTAACACACCCCTAACCCTAATCCCAACCATAAACCTAATACTAACTTTAGCGCCAACCCTAACCCTAACTTTAGCCGCAACCCTAACCCTAATGGGAAAATGGAAATAAATACATTTTTTTAATTTTAATATTTTTTCCTAAACAGGGGTGGGTTATAAAGTGGGGTTTGATTTACTATTTATAGCGGGTTTTTGTGATTGGCAGCTGTCACGCTAAAAGACGCTTTTTATTGCAAAAAGTAGTATTTTGCATCACCACATTTTGAGAGCTATAATTTTTGCATATTTTGACCCACAGAGTCATATGAGGTCTTATTTTTTGCGGGACGAGGTGACGTTTTTATTGGTACCATTTTTGAGCACGTGACATTTTTTGATCGCTTTTTATTTCAATTTTTGGGAGGTTAGAATGAACAAAAATCAGCAATTCATGAATTTGTTTTGGGGGAGGCGTTTATACCGTTCCGCGTGTGGTAAAATTGATAAAGCAGTTTTATTCTTCGGGTCAGTATGATTACGGCGATACCTCATTTATATCATTTTTTTATGTTTTGGCGCTTTTATAGAATAAAAACAATTTTATATAAAAAATCATTATTTTTGCATCGCTTTATTCTGTGAGCTATAACTTTTTTATTTTTTCGCTGATGATGCTGTATGATGGCTCGTTTTTTGCGGGACAAGATGAAATTTTCAGTGGTACCATGTTTATTTATATCGGTCTTTTTGATCGCGTGTTATTCCACTTTTTGTTCAGCGGTATGATGATAAAGCATTGATTTTTGCTTAGTTTTTTTTTTTTTTTTTTAAGGCGTTCACCAAAAGGGGTTAACTAGTGGGACAGTTTTATAGGGGGGGTCGTTACGTACGCGGCGATACCAAATATGTGTACTTTTATTGTTTTGATTTTTTTATTTACAGGAAGAAATGAATTTATTGGGGAATATTTTTTTTTTGCTTTTATGATTTTTTTTACCACTTTTTATTTTTATTTTTTTTACTTTTTTACTTTGTCCCAGGGTGGGACATCACAGTATTTTATCAGATCGCTGGTGTGACAGTGTGCACAGCACTCTGTCACACCAGCGATCGCTCTGGCATCGCTGCAGGCTTCCTCAGCGCCTGCTCTCAGCAGGCACTGAGGAAGCCGCCTCCCTGCAGGACCCCGGTGCCATCTTGGATCCGGTGACCTGGAGGGAGGACGGACCCTCGGAAAAGCGCGACACATCGCGCTGTTCTGAGGGTCACAGGGGAGCGCGCAGGGAGCCCCCACCCTGCGCGATCCTCCCCTGTGCCCGGGTACACCGCGATCATTTTTGATCGCGGTGTGCCAGGGGTTAATGTGCCGGGAGCGGTCCGTGACCGCTCCTGACACATAGTGCTGGGTGTCAGCTGTGATATACAGCTGACACCCGGTCGCGATCAGCTACGCTCCCCCCGGGAGCGCAGCTGATCGCCCATGACGTACTATTCCGTCCATGGGAATTAGGTCCAGGTTCACATGGACAGAATAGTACGTCTGATGGCAGAGAGGGGTTAAGCATCCTGAAACCATTCATGTGTGGGGTTGCTTCTCAGCCAAGGGAATCGGCTCTCTCACAGTCTTGCCTAAAAACACAGCCATGAATAAAGAATGGTACCAGAATGTCCTCCAAGAGCAACTACTCCCAACCCTCCAAGAGCAGTTTGGCGATCAACAATGCCTTTTCCAGCATGATGGAGCACCTTGCCATAAAGCAAAGGTGATAACTAAATGGCAGAGAGAATTGCAGAGGTCCTGAATAAGAAGGGTCAACACTGCAAATATTGACTTGCTGCATTAACTCATTCTAACTGTCAATATAAGCTTTTGTTACTCATATGTTTGCAATTATATTTCTGTCTGTGATAAAAACATCTGTCAAACACACACATAAAAACCAGAGGCAGCAGATCATGTGAAAATATAATATTTGTGTCATTCTCAAAACTTTTGGCCATGACTGTACAGAAAGGTAAATTACTCAGAGCAGTATTCTGCTTCCGCCCTCATAAGCGTTTCACTAACCTCACTACCCTTTGAATTCTCTATATGGGTTTGGAGTGTTTTACTTGATTTTCTGGAGCACTGCAACTATATCCTTTTTAACATGGCTGTTTTACCTTGATATACTATGCCCTGTTGCCTCATCCATTTCTAATGTGCTCATCATGAATATGTACAATTAGGCACCCTGTCTAAGCCATCATTGTTATTATTATTCATGAATAGCTTTTTACTTTTGTCTTATTCATTACCATAATTACGTTTACTTTATTTGAGGTCTTCTATTTCTGAAATATTGCATATTTTTCATAATATATATCTATGTATCACAGGTATTTTTCACTACACTATCAGTTATTCCACCTGGGCTGTATGTCTTCAATGACTAACACTATTATATTTGTAAGGAAAGGGACGCCGCCATCTTGTATAGGGCCTATACCAGCCTCCATTTTGTCGGTTCACAGAGCCACAGACTGCTAACTACACAGGGCCTGTTAGCATATCCAGTACGACCGGTTTTTATGTCCACTATGAATCAAAAGGGCTTTAGTATGCTAATTAGTTTAGGCCCGTGTCTGAATAAGATGGTCATTAGCATGCTAAATAACTCCGACTGAAGCCAGTATTTCCTGCTCCATATGAATTGCAGGCCGGTTAATATGCGTGCTTCAAAGCAAAGGGGAGGGACCTAGCAGGTTTAAGAACTGGGAGCTATGGGCAGACTGAATCCATTTTGACACAGAAGCCAAGAAGATGGTCTAAGAATGACCAAGGGACAGATTTGCCTTGCCAAGGGAGCAGCAGCACATTTTGGGAGACTGTCCAGCAACTGAAGACTGTTACCTGGGGATCGCAGAGCTCCCTGCCTCCCCATGTCCCTTCAACCCGGTAATATTGATCTATAGCTAATACCTTTAAGCCTTGTACATTATTGTGGTATTTTTACTCTGACTGCAAATCCATTGTAATTACGTTGTATAGCTTTACTGTATATTTCTGTAATTATCTAGTGCGCCCTTAAGGCAATTAAACCATAAAATTAATCTTGGGCTGATGCTTTTACTCTGATCACGAATCTTAGAATACCCAGTGGGTAACAGGACTCCCTCCCCGGCGGCCATTTGCTCTAGGTGCAGTTCCCTTACTGACCTGAGGGACAAAGGGGGCGCCGGAGAGCTGTACCTGTGGAGTTAAGTCCCATTGGTGACGTGGGAGGAAAGGGGTCGTCCTTCACATTTGGTAGCAGCGGTTGGATCAGAAGCTGTGATACCCGGGCTACCGTGTGGCGGTCGGCTTAGTTCTTCACAATTGGTGGCAGTGGTGGGATCAGAGTATTAGTGTGCGTGGGACCCCTACTCCCAGACACTAGAGACTACCAGCGGTACTTTCACTGCTGGGGTCTTAAGGTCAGCCCAGCACTAGACGGTCAGAGTGTAAATATAATAAGTTGTGTGCAAGGTCAGGGTTGGAGCTGTGTCAGTAACCAAAAGTTCCCAAGATGGCGGAAGGCACCAGGAGTAAGGCAAAGGGGGAGGCCAATGCTATGGTCTATGAGGGGTTCGATACCCCGTGCTCAGTCTCACAGTGGACTGTCCACCCCCTGCCCGTCCCAGTCTGTCCAGATCGGAGGCTCTTTTCCAAGCGGATATGGAACAGCTCGAGGCTGGTAATGACATCGCCTATGACAGACTCCTAGCGGCGGCAGAGAGAGCAGCGGAGCGTGAGCATACAGAACGCCGTGAAGCTGCAGAGTGCAGGCACCGACTGGAGATGGCTCAGCACGGGCCCCCGCTGGGCACTCCAGCACCACCGGAGACAAGGGCTTCCAAGGTCCGGGCGGAGGACTTTCCCTTGCTTGAAAAGGATGGAGACCTGGATTCCTTTCTGCTGGCTTTTGAGAGGACCTGCCTCCAACATCATCTGGCCCGGATCAGTGGGCAAGGTACCTGACCCCCGTTTGAGGGGTAAGTCCCTGGAAGTTTTGGGGGACTTACCTGCCGGGGAGGAGAAGGACTACAACAGCATCAAGCGGGCCCTGATCCAGCACTACAACCTCACCCTGGAGTTGTACCGCAGGAAGTTCAGGAGCCTGCAGCGGGGCTCAAAGGACACCTGGACCAACCACATGCGGGCCCTGCTGAGAGCTGCGGAGCACTGGACCTCGGGTCTAGAGCTCACTACCCGCCAGGAGGTCCAGGAACTGTTCGTCACGGAGCAGTTCTTGTGGAACTGCCCAGAGGACCTCCAGCAGTTCCTCCGTGACCGGAAACCAAAGGGGGCTTCTGTTACAGCCGCCCTGGCAGACGAGTATGCCAACAACAGGGCGCCGGAGCCAAAGAAGCCTGCCAGCAGCACCTGGAGAGGGGGTAAGCCCAATCCTGCCCAAGCCCCATATCCAGCCCCCAGAGTGCAAGGGTTGTACCCCCCGGCTGCCCTCTCCAGGCCAGGAACAGAACCCAGACGTTGTCATAATTGCAATCAGCCAGGACACTTTAAGGCTGCGTGTCCCCAGCGCCAGAAGGCCCCATCCCTGTCCCAGAAACCGTCCACTGTTTTGTGTGTGGGAGGGGGTGGTGGGAGGTCCCTGGACAATTACCAACCCGTCACCATCGGCCGCTCAGTGGTCATGGGACTGCGGGACACAGGCGCTGAACGAACCCTGGTACGTCCTGATGTGGTGTCCCCTCAAGACTTGGTACCTGGGAAAACCCTTTCCGTCTCCGGAATTGAAGGCGTTGAACCGGCGCTGCCCGTTGCCAAGGTGTATTTGGACTGGGGTGCCGGGAGGGGGATGCGGGAGGTGGGAGTAACGCCAAATATTCCTGCAAATGTGTTGCTTGGGACTGATTTGGGGCAGCTAGTGTCCCAGTATGTGGCCACTGAACCCCCAAATTCGGCTCCCCAAGAATGTCATGACTCTACTGTGAATGCTAATGTTAATGTATTGAATGTGCCTCCAACAGTTGAGGAGGGAGTGAAACCTGATGGTAAGCCATGCACTGACACTACACACACAGGGCTCACAGTGAGGACAGGTGAGGAGGCTGCACAGGAGAGCTCAGAGGTGGTGGGGGGGCTGCTATGGGCAGTGTAGGGCCCCTAAGTGAACCCAGCCTGCTGAGTCTAGGGCCCCTGTAGGAAGAGGAACAGGTCATAGGGGGAGGGAGGGTCCCAGGAGAGGAGTCACCAGGTAAGACCCCAGGGCAGGAGTTCCCCACATGCGGGATGTCAGGAGGTCAGGGAAGTCTGCCTGACCCGGCGACTTGGTCAGGGGATGAGGGGAAGCAGGCACTACCCGTGGTCTCAGCGGTCGTGGCCGCTGTTACAAGGAGTGGGAACGCCGGAGCCCAAGGGGCCCCGCGGAGGTCCGACGGTTTCCCCCTCTCCGACCAAGTGGCTGCCGAGTCAGACAGCAGCCAGGAGACAGATCCCGGGGAACTGACAGAGGACATGGCAGTTTCATCAATTCTTGCCACATCAAGTCAGGGATTTCAGGCAGCATTGGAAGCTGACGCTAGCCAGAAGACTCTCAAGGAGCAGGCGGCACAGCCTCCCCTGGAGTCCGACCGCGAGCGAGTGGTCTGGGACCAGGGACGGCTGTACCGGGTAACGGTCCAGCAGGGTTCACCAGAGGCGTGGCCCAGGGACCGACAGTTAGTAGTACCCCATCCGTTCAGGGTGGAATTGTTGCGGATCGCACACGAGATTCCAATGGCCGGACACCTAGGGATCACTAAAACCAGGGCCAGGCTAGCTCAGTATTTCTACTGGCCTGGAATGAGGACCGAGGTGATAGCCTACTGCCGTTCGTGTGACACCTGTCAGAGGGTGGGGAAGGCGGGGCGGCGCCCCAAAGCCCCACTGGTAACTCTGCCCATCATCGAAGTGCCTTTCTCGAGGGTGGCTGTGGATCTCATTGGACCTCTGTCCACTCCCAGCCGCTCCAGGAAATGCTTCATACTAATGGTAGTGGACTATGCCACCCGGTACCCGGAGGCGGTAGCTTTGTCATCCATTCGGGCTGACAAAGTGGCCACTGCCTTACTGGAGATTTTTTCCAGAGTGGGGTTTCCCAAGGAAATGCTCACCGACCGAGGGACCCAGTTCATGTCGCAGCTAATGGAGTCTCTCTGTAAGCAGGTACAGGTGCAACATCTGGTGGCAAGCTCGTATCAACCACAGACCAATGGCTTGTGTGAGGGGTTCAATGGCACCTTAAAGCAGATGCTGAAGATGTTGGTCGATTCCCACGGGAGAGACTGGGAGCGGTATCTCCCACACCTGCTGTTTGCCTACCGGGAGGTCCCACAGGACTCAACGGGGTTCTCCCCCTTTGAGCTCCTGTACGGGCAATGTGTACGGGGGCCCCTTGCTCTGGTGAAGGAAGCATGGGAAGGGGATTTAGCCACCCTGGAGTGTCAGTCATTGAGTATGTCGTGCGCTTCCAGGACCGAATGATGGCCTTGACACGGCTGGTGCATGACAATATGGCCCAAGCCCAGGCTGACCAGAAGCGGTGGTACGACCAGAATGCTTGTGAGCGGACCTACCAGGTGGGTCAAAAGGTGTGGGTACTGGTCCCCGTACCTCAAAACAAGCTTCAGGCGGCCTGGGAGGGTCCATACCTCGTGCACGAGCAGCTCAACGCCGTCACCTACCTGGTCACCCTGGACCACGCCCATGGAAGGAGGAAGGCCTTCCATGTGAACATGATGAAGGCCCATCATGAGCGAGAGGCTTATGCCCACCCAGAGTGCAACCTTCCAGAGGAAGGAGAGGCAGAAGCCCTCCTCGATCTGCCACCCTAGCCAAGGAGAGGGTGCGGTAGGGCGCATGGGAGAACACAGGAATGTGATACCCCCTAGCGCCCTCAAAAGCAGGGAGGTGTAAGGAAAGGGACGCCGCCATGTTGTATAGGGCCTATACCAGCCTCCATTTTGTCGGTTCACAGAGCCACAGACTGCTAACTACACAGGGCCTGTTAGCATTACCAGTACGACCGATTTTGATGTCCACTATGAATCAAAAGGGCTTTAGTATGCTAATTAGTTTAGGCCTGTGTCTGAATAAGATGGTCATTAGTATGCTAAATAACTCTGACTGAAGCCAGTATTTCCTGCTCCATATGAATTGCAGGCCGGTTAATATGCGTGCTTCAAAGCAAAGGGGAGGGACCTAGCAGGTTTAACAACTGGGAGCTATGGGCAGACTGGATCCATTTTGACACAGAAGCCAAGAAGATGGTCTAAGAAGGACCAAGGGACAGATTTGCCTTGCCAAGGGACGAGCAGCACATGTTTTGGGAGACTGTCCAGCAACTAAAGACTGTTACCTGGGGATCGCAGAGCTCCCTGCCTCCCCATGTCCCTACAACTCGGTAATATTGATCTATAGCTAATACCTTTAAGCCTTGTACATTATTGTGGTATTTTTACTCTGACTGCAAATCCATTGTAATTACTTTGTATAGCTTTACTGTATATTTCTGTAATTATCTAGAGCGCCCTTAAGGCAATTAAACCACCATAAAATTAATCTTGGGCTGATGCTTTTACTCTGATCACGAATCTTAGAATACCCAGTGGATAACAGGACACCCTCCCGGCGGCCATTTGCTCTAGGTGCAGTTCCCTTACTGACCTGAGAGACAAAGGGGGCGCCGGAGAGCTGTACCTGTGGAGTTACGTCCCATTGGTGACGTGGGAGGAAAGGGGTCGTCCTTCACATTTGGTAGCAGCGGTGGGATCAGAAGCTGTGATACCCGGGCTACTGTGTGGCGGTCGGCTTAGTTCTTCACAATATTACTTTCCACAGCAACTCCATTATACTTTGACCAGTTTTGTCAATAGCTTTATTATCACTATAACTAATGTAATCCATTTTCAATCACAACCTTGGTTTTATTTTCCTTTAATAACACAAAATTTTATCTTGACACGATTGGTGCCTCTCAACTCCATGGTTCTTTTGTTTTCTTATTTTTACGATTTTTTCTTTTTCTCTTTTTTTCTTTTTGCTCAGTTTCCTTTTTTACTTTACTTATTCCCATTTCAGGCTTTGAAATTATATTGCTTGTTTTTGATTGTTCAAATTTATGTGTATTAATGTTTTGTTCATTATTTGTATTTTTCTATAGCGACTGTTTTGAATAAGACCCGGGAGGGTCGAAACGTCCACTTATGTTTAGTCGCCTTACTTGAATTTTTTGCTCCCATATTTTGTTCATTGTAACAATAAAAATTCTTTTGTTGCATTTATATCATAGAGTGTGCGGTGTAACTTTATACTACTAGCCCACGGTATAGGCAACAGTTGTCTGTAGGTGTTCGACCCTCCTCCTCCTCCAGAAGCAAAAGCTCGTCAACAGAGCGCAGTCACACGAGCACTCCATCCCCAACCACTATCGAACAGCTAGTGGTAAGCGTCAGCAGGCTGTTTTACAAATTATGTGTTTGGGCGACAACAGACACACCGCGGACGTACTGGCCCAAAACTTGCAGCGAGAAACTGAGACATGGCTGGGCAGTCTACATCTTGAGCCAGGCAAGGTAGTCAGTGATAACAGACGTAATTTTGTTGCGGCCATAGCCCTTGCAAAACTCAGACACATACCTTGCCTGGCTCACACTTTGAACCTGGTGGTGCAGTGCTTCTTAAATAATTATCCTGACTTAACAGCCCTGCTCCATAAAGTGCGAAGACTGTGCTAGTACATCCGTCGTTCGCCGGTAGACTCCAGTCGCATGCAGAGGCTGCAGCGATCGCTCAACCTCCCCAAGTACCGCCTAATCATAGACATTGCAACAAGGTGGAAATCCACCATGCACATGGTTGAGAGGCTGTGCGAACAGAGGCAGGCTGTAATGCATTTGTGGGAGGACACACGGGCAGGCAGTTCGAGGGCAGACATGGAGTTGTCGGGTGTGCAGTGGTCAAAGCTGAAAGACCTCTGTAAAGTCTAAACTGTATTCACATGTGGCATAGACGTCTAGGACATAGACACCCGGACAGTATAAGGGAACTACAGAGAAAAGAATTGACAAAAGATTTAAAGATATCAGATTGCTCAATTACCATAAGATGTGAATGTTGTATAAAATCCAAAGCCACAAGGATATCTATTCCAAAAGAAAGAGAGATGAAAAGCGAAAGACCACTTGATTTGGTGCATACTGACGTATGTGGACCCATGAAAGTGACTACATCAGGAGGCAATAGATACGTGTTGACTTTTATAGACGACTACTCAAGATACACAGTCACATACTTAATTAAGAACAAAAGTGAAGTTTTTGATAAACTTGTAGACTATGTAACAAGATCAAGTAACAAATTTCAAAGGAAGCCAATTGTCATCAGAAGTGATAATGGAGGTGAATTTACAGGTCACAGAATAGAAGACTACTTAAGACAAAATGGAATAGAACATCAGAAAACTGTTCCATACACACCTGAACAAAATGGAGTAGCAGAAAGGAAAACCAGAACTCTAACAGAAATGATGAGATGTATGCTAACAGATTTTAAACTACCAGAGAAATATTGGGGTTATGCAGCAATGACAGCTAGAATATCTACAGAACCGACTTTTTTCCAGAAAACTGAAGAAAACTCCATATGAACTGTGGCAAGGTATGAAACCAAGTGTCAATCATTTAAAAGTTTTTGGATGTAAAGTTTTTATATTCATTCCAACAGAAAAACGTTCCAAACTTCAAAACAGATCCATGGAAGGAATATTCGTTGGATATAGGGAAAATTGCAAAGGATATAGAATCTTAGATCCCAAAACAGACAGAGTTACAGTGAGTATCAGTGTGACATTCATTGAAGATTTAAATAAAGACATTATGATTTCAGTTGAAACAAAAAATGAGAAAAACAATAGTGACATAACTGAAGAAATATCTGATGAGAAAGAAGTAGAAATTAGTGAAGAACAAAATAATGAAAGTGAAGAATCACAACTACAAACAGACACAGAACCAAGACGTTCGATAAGAGCGTCTCTCATACAAGACAAGTATAAGAAAAATCCATGAGCCTACCTCTGGGGAAACATATCTAAACTTTCTGAAGAAGAAGCTAATAAATGGATAGAAGCAACAGAAACATAAATTAAATCCATGTATGATTCAAATACATGGACACTAACAGATTTGCCAGAAGGAAGAATAGCCATAGGATGTAAATGGATTTTTAAAGTAAAATACCAAATAGATGGCACACCTGAAAGATATCGAGCAAGACTCGTAGCTAAAGGGTATTCTCAAAAATATGGAGAAGACTATGATGAAACATTTGCTCCAGTTGTCAAACACACTACAATAAGAACTTTTTACTGACAGTTGCAGCAGTGGAACAGATGGAACTAAGACATCTGGATGTAAAGACAGCTTTTTTGAATGGAGATTTAACAGAAGACATTTACATGGAACAACCTCCAGTAGTGTTGAGCGATACTGCTCGATATCTAAAAATATCGGATCGGAATGGTATCGCCGATATCACTAAATATCGGCGATATCCGATTCCGATACCGGAAGTTCCATGTAAGTCTATGGGAACAAAATATCGCAACTAAAAAAAACCTTTATTTCCTTGTAAACACTAAATATACACACATAGAATACATTATATATATATATATATATATATATATATATATATATATATACATGTCATTGTGACATATATATATATACATATATGTATAGTTTATACACTTCTACATAGTAAAATATCCTCTGATTCAATTGCCGGGTAAAGCCGGCTTCTGTGAAAAGACAGAAGCACCCGACATGAAATGACACTTGGTGTACATAGGGTTAACCATGTCTTTTCATGTCGTTTGCAATCTGATTTGCACAAACAATTACATCAGTCTATGTGTGCAAAATTTCACACCTGTAGGGGTTAATTAAAGGTGTAAATTCGTTGTAAAAAAAACCTGACTTTTTTGCTACGAATTTACACCTTTAATTAACCCCTTCAGGTGTGAAATTTTGCACACATAGACTGATGTAATTGTTTGTGCAAATCAGATAGCAAAGGACATGAAAAGACATGGTTAACCCTATGTACACCAAGTGTCATTTCATGTCGGGTTCTGCATTTTCACAAAAGCCGTCAATTGAATTAGTGGCTATTATACTATGTAGAAGTGTATGAACTATAAATATAAATATATATATATATGTGTCACAAATTCAATGACATGATATATATATATATATATATATATATATATATATATATATATATATATAATATATAGAGATGTAAAATTGTTTAAAAAAAATGCGTGGGCTCCCGCCCTATTTTCGCAACCAGACAGACAAAGCCAGCGAATGGGGCAGATAATAATAGCCCAGAGAGGGACCATTATTTTTGGCCCCCCATGGCTACTAACATCTGCCCCCAGACACCCCAGAAAAGACAAATCTATAATTAGATTCGCCCTTTCTGGCACTTTGCCCGTCTATTCCCATTGCCCTGTAGCGGTGGCGAATGGGTTAATATGGGGTTAAAGCCACATTGCAATTGAAAGGTGACCTTAAGCCAGGTTAATAATTGAGAGCTGTCAATTAGACAACTATCAATTATTAATCCTATTGCATGAAATAAAAATAAAACACACACACTTTAATTAAAAATCATTTTAATGAAATAAAGACACATGTTTTTGACCATCTTTTATTTGACTGCAAAAACAATTTCCTGTAATAAAAATAAAATAAAAAAGCAAAATTATTCTTACCTATCCCATGCACAGTCAGGTCCCACGGTGTAATCCTTCAGAAAGGCTTAATGTTTACTGCAGGGACCGCAGCTAATGCTGCAGCCTCACAGTAAACCCCCAAATGAATGAGTTCCTCTCCTGGCTGACAGGAGAGGAAGTGGAAAGCTTAATTGATTGCTTTCCACTTTCACTTCAGGTCAGCCAGGGACACAATCAGTGACGTCAGAGGGAACTGATTAACAAAAATAGGGGTTCCCTTCGAATAAAAAATGGCGTCGGGTCCCCCCTATTTTTGTTAACCAGCCAGATGAAGCAGACCGCTGAGGCCTGGATTTTCAGGCTGTTAAGGAGCCAAGATCCATGGACCTTGCCAGCCTGATAATACCAGGCCACAGCAGTCTGCATATCTTGGCTGATTAACAAAAATAGGGGATCCCCTCGAAAAAAATTGGCGTGGGGTCCCCCTATTTTTGTTAACCAGCCAGATGAAGCAGACCGCTGAGGCCTGGATTTTCAGGCTGTTTAAGGAGCCAAGATCCATGGACCTTGCCAGCCTGATAATACCAGGCCACAGCAGTCTGCATATCTTGGCTGATTAACAAAAATAGGGGATCCCCTCGAAAAAAATTGGCGTGGGGTCCCCCCTATTTTTGTTAACCAGCCAGATGAAGCAGACCGCTGAGGCCTGGTTTTTCAGGCTGGTAAGGATCCAATATCCATGGACCTTGCAAGCCTGATAATACCAGGCCACAGCAGTCTGCTTAGCTTGGCTGGTTAACAAAAATAGGGGATCACCTCGAAAAAAAAACGGCGTAGGGGTCCCCCTATTTTTGTTAACCAGCCAAGTAAAATGCAGACTGCTGCGGCCTGGTATTAAAAGACTGTCAAGGCCCATGGATTTTGGCCCTCAACAGCCTGATAATACCAGGCTACAGCAGCCCCACATTTGGCGCATCAAAAGATGTGCCAATTGTGGCACTTTACCCGGCTCTTCCCACTTGCCCTGTAGCGGTGGCAAGTGGGGTAATAAGGGGTTAATGTCACCGTTGATTGCACGGTGACAATAAGCCCGGTTAATAATGGAGAGGTGTCAATAAGACACCGATCCATTATTAATCCCAAAGTTATTAAATATATAAAAAAAAGACAAAGCAAGAAAAAAGTATTTTAATGAAATAAAAGAGACAACACAGTTTTCATTAATTTTATTATACACTCATTCCTGCGACGCCATCGATCTCCTGTAAAAAAAGAAAAAAAGCAAACCAACAGTATACCACCTGTCCGACGCAGTCCATAGTAACGACAGTCCCACGAAGATCCAGCTCTGCTACATCGCAATGACAGGCAGAGCCTGTCATCGCGACGCAGCACAGCTGATTACCTGCTTCCCCGGCGGTGACGTCATCGGACTGACTGCTTTACGGCCGGGATTACCCAGCAGTCACTGCAGTTATCGCGAGAAACTGCATGTGACCGCCGGGGAAAGATGATGGCGGCCATGAAGCAGTCCAGCCCGTGACCGCCGGAGATCTTCTGCCAGGTAAGTGCCGCTGACTCCTGACAGACCGACCGACGGACACTGACAGTGACAGTGACAATCCCGATTCCGGTATCCGATAAGACAAAAATATCGGAACTAAGTATCGAAAGGCCGATAGAGCTAATATCGGCCGATACCCGATACTTGCGGTATCGTATCGCTCAACACTAACCTCCAGGATTCAAAGATGAAAGAAATCCAAACAAAGTTTGTAAACTACAGAAAAGCACATATGGTTTAAAACAAGCAGCTAAAGCGTGGAATGACAAAATCACGGAAGTACTAACAAATGAAAAATTTCAAAGAAGCAAAGCTGATCCATGCTTGCACACAAAAAGGCTGAGTAATAGATGGATTTATGTACGCATATATGTAGACGATATTTTGATTTGTTTTACACAAGAAAGAGATAAAGAAAACATTCTAAAAACCCTGAAACAACATTTTGAAATCAAAGACTTAGGAAATGTAAAACAGTACCTAGGAATACAGATAGAAAGAGAAGAAGACGGAAGTTTCTTACTGAATCAAAATAACTTGATTCAAGACATAACAGAAAAATTTGGACTAAAGGATGCAAAATCAGTAGTCTCCAATGGAAACTAATTATTTCAAAGAGATGAACAGTAAAGAAAATATGCTACCAAACAATGAAGAATACAGAACAGCAGTAGGAAAACTACTGTATCTAGCGACCATTACAAGACCAGACATCACAGCAGCAGTAGGAATTCTGAGTAGAAAGGTATCAAAACCAAATAAAGCTGATTGGAATGCCGTGAAGAGAGTAATATGTTATTTGAAAGGAACTAGTAATGTTAAGCTGAAATTACCCACAGGTGATAATTGCATTTTTACAGAATATGTTGATGCAGGCTGGAGATCCAACTGACAGAAGATCTACCAGTGGACATATTTTTTTTCTCTCAGGTGGACCAATAAGTTGGACAAGTAAGAAACAGTCAATTGTGACACTATCTTCAACAGAAGCAGAATATGTTGCAGCAGCACATGCGAGTCAAAAAGTACTGTGGTTAAGACAATTGTTAACAGACCAAGGAAAACCACAGTTGGAACCAACAAAACTAAAAGAGGACAATCAAGGATGTCTTGTTCTTGCTCAGATGGAAAGAGTCAATCCAAGATCCAAGCATATTGATGTGAAATACCATTTCTTGAGAGCTCATCAGGACCAAGGAGTCTTGAAGTTGGAGTATTGCCCTACTGAAGAAATGACAGCAGACATTTTCACGAAGGCGTTGAATGTTGATAAACATCAGAGACTAATAAAAAGGTTGGGTTTGATTGAATAAGTCCTTACTGTTGAGAAAGGGTGTTGGTATATGCAACAGATTAGAACTTATTATAAGTAAAAGGAGGACTTTATGCTGACCTGACAATAGATGGCGATGTTGTGTAACGTTTCCTTCTGTTTAATGTATTGTATAAGAGAAAGTCTCACTTGAAGTTTCACTTTCGTTTTGTTCCTTTTTTTCCTGATGCAATGCTGAAATGACTGTGCATTTTCCTTTTACCTCATGTTGTAAGAAGTAAAAGCTTGTTATCCCATGCAGCCTGCTTTGAAGTTCTCTACTGCAAAGATGTGGATGCAGAAGCTGTGCAACATTTTTAAACATTAGCAGCAAGGCCAGACCTGCTGTATAGCCATATGCACCTCATTACACCTTGGAACCCACATAATGGAAGGGCCCCGTAAAATCCACTTCACCATATTCCTTTTGTACTGCCGTACTCTTATTTTTAAACATTGTCAGCAAGGCCCGCCCTGTTGCAAAGTCATATGCACCCCATTACAACTTTGATGTCAAATACTGGATGGGCCCAGCAAAATCCACGTCACCATATTCTTTTTGTACTCCCGTAATCTTATGATTACACAGTGAATGTCTGCCCTGATTTAAAGTCATATGCACCCCATTACACCTCGGAACCCACATACTGGATGGGCCCTGAAAATCCACTTCACATTATTCATTTTGTACTCCCGTACAACTTTTTTTAAACATTGGCAGCAATGTCTGCCCTGCTGCATAGCTATATGCACCTCATTACACCTTGGAACCCACATACTGGATGGGCCCGTAAAATCCACGTCACCATATTCCTTTTGTACTGCCGTACTCTTATTTTTAAACATTGACAGCAATGTCTGCCATGCTGCATAGCCATATGCACCCCATTACACCTTGGAACACACATACTGGATGGGCCCAGTCAAATCCATGTCACCATATTCCTTTTGTAATCCCGTATGAATTTGTTTACACAGTGACAGCAATGTCTGCCCTGCTGCAAAGTCATATGCACGTCATTACGCCTTGGAACCCACATACTGGATGGGCCCGTAAAATCAACTTCACCATATTCATTTTCTACTCCCGTACTCTTTTTTTAAAACATTGGCAGCAAGGCCAGCCCAGCTGCAGAGCTATATGCACCCCATTACACCTTTGAAGCCAAATACTGGATGGGCCCAGCAAAATCCACGTCACCATATTCTTTTTGTATTTCCTTACACTTTTGTTTACACAGTGACAGCAATGTCTGCCCTGCTTTAAAGTCATATACACCCCATTACACCTTAGAACCCACATCCTGGATGGGCCCTGAAAATCCACTTCACATTATTCATTTTGTACTCTCTTACTCTTTTTTTTAAACATTGGCAGCAAGGCCATCCCTGCTGCAAAGTCATATGCACCCCATTAGGGCTTGGAACCCACATACTGGATGGGCCCCATAAAATCCACGTGAACATATTCCTTTTCTACTCCCGTACTCTTGTTTACACAGTGACAGCAATGTCTGCGCTGCTGCAAAGTCATATGCACCCCATTACGCTTTGTAACCCAAACACTGGATGGGCCCGTAAAATCAACTTCACCATATTCATTTTGTACTCCGTACTCCTTTTTTTAAACATTGGCAGCAAGGCCAGCCCTGCTGCATAGCCATATGCACCCCATTGCGCCTTGGAACCCACAAAATGGATGGACCCTGTGAAATCCACGTCACCATATTCCTTTTGTACTCCAGTACACCTTTTTTTAAACATTGGCAGCAATGTCTGCCTGCTGCATAGCCATATGCACCTCATTACACCTTGGAACCCACATACTGGATGGGCCCTGTAAAATCCGTGTTACTATATTCCTTTTGTACTGCCGTACTCTTATTTTTAAACATTGACAGCAAGGTCCGCCCTGTTGCAAAGTTATATGCACCCCATTACACCTGGGAACCCACATACTGGATGGGCCCCGTAAAATCCATGTCACCATATTCTTTTTGTACTCCCGTACTCTTTACTTTACACAGTAACAGCAATGTCTGCCCTACTGCAAAGTCATATGCACCTCATTACGCTTTGAAACCCACATACTGGATGGGCCCCGTAAAATCAATTTCACCATATTCATTTTGTACTCCCGTACTCTTTTTATAAACATTGGCAGCAAGGCCAGCCCTGCTGCATAGCCATATGCACCCCATTACAACTTTGAAGCCAAATACTGGATGGGCCCAGCAAAATCCACGTCACCATATTCTTTTTATACTCCCGTACTCTTATGATTACACAGTGAATGTCTGCCCTGCTTTAAAGTCATATGCACCCTATTACACCTCGGAACCCACATACTGGATGGGCCCCTGAAAATCCACTTCACGTTATTCATTTTGTACTCCCGTACACCTTTTTTTAAACATTGGCAGCAATGTCTGCCCTGCTGCATAGCCATATGCACCTCATTACACCTTGGAACCCACATACTGGATGGGCCCCGTAAAATCCACGTCACAATATTCCTTTTGTACTGCCGTACTCTTATTTTTAAACATTGTCAGCAAGGCCCGCCCTGTTGCAAAGTTATATGCACCCCATTACACCTTGGAACACACATACTGGATGGGCCCCGTAAAATCAATTTCACCATATTCATTTTGTACTCCCGTACTCTTTTTTTAAACATTGGCAGCAAGGCCAGCCCTACTGCATAGCCATATGCACCCCATTATACCTTTGAAGCCAAATACTGGATGGGCCCTGTAAAATTCACGTCACCATATTCCTTTTTTACTCCCGTACTCTTTTGTTTACACAGTGACAGCAATGTCTGCCCTGCTTTAAAGTCATATGCACCCTATTACACCTTGGAACAAACATACTGGATGGGCCCTGTAAAATCTACGTCACCATATTTCTTTTGTACTCCCGTACTCTTTTTTTAAACATTGGAAGCAAGGCCAGCCCTGCTGCAAAGTCATATGCACCTCATTACGCCTTGGAAACCACATATTGGATGAGCCCCATAAAATCCACGTCACCATATTCCTTTTGTACTCCCTTACGCTTCTGTTTACACAGTGACAGCAATATCTGCCCTGCTGCAAAGTTATATGCACCCCATTACACCTTGGAACCCACATAATTGATGGGCCCCGGAAAATCAACTTCACATTATTCATTTTGTACTCCCGTACTCTTTTATTGACAGAGTGACAGCATTGTCTGCCCTGCTGCAAATTCATATGCACCCCATTACTCTTTGTAACCCACATACTGGATGGGCCCCGTAAAAACCTCGTCACCATATTCCTTTTGTACACCCGTTCTCTTTTCTTTACACAGTAACAGCAATGTCTGCCCTGCTGTACAGTGATATGCACCCAATTACGCTTTGTAACCCACATACTGGATGGGCCCCATAAAATCAACTTCACCATATTCATTTTGTACTCATGTACTCTTTTTTTTAAACATTGGCAGCAAGGCCAGCCCTACTGCATAGCCATATGCAGCCCATTACACCTTGTAACCCACATACTGGAAGGGCCCCGTAAAATCTGTGTCACCATATTCCTTTTCTACTCCCGTACTCTTTTGTTTACACAGTGACAGCAATGTCTGCCCTGCTGCAAAGTCCTATGTACCCCATGTGGTGTGACTGGTGGTCGCATGGTTAATGGGAGGTATATGTCACAGGGATGGATGCTCCCTGCGATGCCACCTGGATTATTTTGTCTTTAGTGCACATGAGCACTAGTATGTCATTTAGTGCACCTGGGTCTGGGTTGCAGGTAGCTATGAGAGATGGGAGGGTCTGGCTACCCATACTACCTCACCTCTGGGTGAGGGTGCTCACTGTACCCCTTATTCCCTGTGTTGGTGGGATTGAGTAGTTGTGCGTTTGAGGACCTGTGTTGAGGTCATGTGGGTGTGGTTACAGGCTATGTAATCGAGGTGATTTTAGCACATGAGTGAGTGTTTGGGAGTCTGTCAATGTGGACAGACTTCCATGTGTCCAGGCTGGATATTACAGCGAGGTCTGTGTCTTGAGAGGGAGAAGCCTTTTTGTGTCTGTGGCTCCAGATAGAGCCTGAGTGCCTGACATTGCACAAGCCTGTGTGCCCACAGGACTGGGAGAGCAGAGCTCTGCTATGGACATTGATACTGTGTCTGCCTGATGTAAAGACTGTTTACCCTTTTGTTGCTGAAGTGACGGTTTATGAAGTAAATAAACTACATGGACGTTGAACAGAATGTGTCTCCTGTCTCTTCCTACGCAACTGAGTAAGTACAACCTTTACACCCATTACACCTTGGAAAATACACGCCACCATATTCCTTTTGTACTTCTGTACTTTTTTGTTTACACAGTGACAACAATGTCTGCCCGGCTGCAAAGTCATATGCACCCCATTATGCCTTGGAACCCACATACTGCATGGGCCCCATAAAATCAACTTCACCATATTAATTTTGTACTACCATACTCTTTTTTTTAAACATTGGCAGCAAGGCCAACAATGCTGCATAGCCATATGCACCCCATTACACCTTGGAACCAACATAATGGATGGGTCCCATAAAATCCACGTCACCATATTCCTTTTGTACTCCCATACTCTTTTGTTTACACAGTGGCAGCAATGTCTGCCCTGCTGCAAAATCATATGCACCCCATTACACCTTGGAACCCACATACTGGATGGGCCCCTGAAAATCCACTTCACATTATTCATTTTGTACTCCTGTACTTTTTTTTTTAACACTGGCAGCAATGTCTACCCTGCTGCATAGTATGAATAGTATGAGTACGTACACTTTTGTATATTTTAATATGCAAAGGTTAAGTACATATAGGGATTAAATACAAATAATGATTAAGTATATATAAAGATTAACTACATACAGTATACTTGCATCATCACCAAGAGGCTTTTAAACATCATCCGTCTGGAATATCAGAGAAGCAACACCAAGACAGAGAACCCCTGAGAGATTCAGTACACTGCATGGTCGTTCCCAATTATAGAACTTCTGCCATTATGTCTTTAAAAAAAAAAAAAAAGCTGTAGAAAATAAGAAGTCCTGGAGACGTCCTGAATGATCCCAGGTGGTGGAGGTGTTACCGGTGTGCTCACAGCTGTGAGCACACCGGTAACACCTCCACCACCTGGGATCATTCAGGACGTCTCCAGGACTTCTTATTTTCTACAGCTTTTTTTTTAAAGACATAATGGCAGAAGTTCTATAATTGGGAACGACCATGCAGAAGTTCTAGAATATAATGACATCTCAATGGAGTACAGTGAGCATGTGGAAGACTTTTACACTGATGATGAAGTGTCCATCAAAATGAAGACCAAGAAGAAGCATCTACAATGGGAACACCATGAGGATTGTTGGTCAACTTATCTTCCTAAAATAAAGCCCGAGATAAGAAAGCCCGAAAAACCAATGAGCTGCTTCAAGAAAGTCGTAATGCTCGTTCCCAATTATGCAGGTATATACACACTGTACATGTACAGGTATCCCAGTTTTTGCATTTGTCTTAGTCATGTTTCTCTGGTCTTATATAGTGATTTACACTATGTAGTAACTCTAGTTTCACCCAGCCCTTCAAGTGGCCAGCTTTCAAGGTCAGATGATACTGAGATATCATGGAGTTGTCAGATGAGGGGCCATAAACCCTTAAGCCCCCGTCTCACACAGCTAGCGAGATCGCTGCTGAGTCACTAGTTTTGTGACGCAGCAGCGATGTCCCCAGTGATATCGCTGTGTGTGACATTCAGCGACGATCAGCCCCCCTGCTGGGTATCGCTGATCGTCGCTGAATGTCCTGGACATTTTTTTGATCGCTGGTCTCCCACTGGCAGGCACGCATCGCTGCGTGTGACAGGCGGGAGATCAGCGATCCGCTGGTAACCAAGGTACACAGCGGGTTTCCAGGCGCGGGGCTGTGCCTGGAAACACGATGTGTACCTTGGTTACCAGCTCCCTGCATCAGGGCACTGGTATCCAACGTACACTGCGGGTAACTAAGCGATGTTACCCGCAGTGTCGCTGTTCTGATCGCGGCCAGAGCTGCCTGTTTGGCACCTCAGCAGCGATCATGTAGCGATACACCAGCGATCCTGATCATTGTCGGGATCGCTGGTGTATCGCTATGTGAGACCCGGGCTTTAGAATATAAAAGCCACAAGGATTTATATAAAACCACCACAGACAGAGGTTAAGTAAACCGTTATGTTTTACAATGACAAACCACAAACATATGGAAGCTTACTGTAGAACTGTTTGTGAAGTCAATAAACAAAAAGTTCTCCAGATTGTGTCAGGATGAGCATTTTCTTTCACATCTGTAAATCTTTTACCAGAAATGCAGCTAAGTAATTGTCTGAATGCATTCTATATATTTCAATATGGATTCAGAAGAGTCATTTGTATATTCGCATTACACTATTAACAGCAATCATTCAGCTGTTCTTGAAAAACTTAAAGGGAGTCTGTCACCCCATTTTTCGAGTAAGATACGGCCACCTGAAAGAGAAGAAAAATGAGTTATATTATACTCACCCAGGGGCAGTCCGCCATCTGGTCCGGGCCGATGGGTGTCGCGGCCCAGTCCGGCGCCTCCCATCTTCTAGCGAAGTCGTCCTCTTCTTTGCTTCCCTGTCGAGGCTCCTGCGCAGGCGCACTGATCTGCCCTGGTAAGAGCAGAGTACTGCAGTGCACAGGCGCTGGGAAAGGTTAGAGAGGTCCAGCGCCTGCGCACTGCAGTACTCTGCTCTGCCCTCACCAGGGCAGATCAGTGCGCCTGCGAAGGAGCCGCGACGGGACGCAAAGAAGAGGACGCTTCGCTTGAAGATGGGAGGCGCCGGACAGCACCGCGACACCCATCGGACCGGACAGAACAGCGGACCGCCCCTGGGTGAGTATAATATAACTCGTTTTTCTACTCTTTCAGGTGACATCGGGGACTTATCTACAGCATTCCAGAATGCTGTAGATAAGCCCCTGATGACGGTGGGCGTATCTTATACTCGAAAAATGGGGAGACAGACTCCCTTTAAACTTAACCCATAGAATACTCTGGGTAATTATGACAATCTTCTTGACCAGTATCTATAGGTAAGTAATGTTAAAACTAGCTGCTATTATGTATTCCGGAAATAGAAGAGAACTGCAAGAATGTGAAGTTGTTCAAAAACATAACTGTGACCATGCTCAATATTCCATAACTGTTCCATTCTGCTGTGTAGTAAATATTGAAGACACAATTGATGATCTGACATCCTTTCCAAAAATTTCTTTATAGATAAAAAGAGCATATATTATTATTTATGCTTATTATCCTAGATAGAAAGAAGGAATATGCAGTCTCTCTCATACAAGTAATCTCAGTCAAAAATTATTACATTACGCACTATGCATCTACAAGCATTCAGCTGTCACTTTTTGATATTAAATACTCCCATTTCAGGCAGCCTGGCTTGCATTACGAGAAAACATATCGTGTCAAAAAGATATATTTCTATTGAGCTACTGAGCAAAAATAACAGCATTGCTTTATCAAAATTATATGCAGTATATTGTGTCCAATGTGGTCAACCAGTCAACAAAAAATGGAGCTTTACAAGTGAGTTCTTTAAAACACACAAATTTTATGAAGTATTTGCAAACCAGGATGTGGTTTACACATGCGTGGGTACCTTGGTAAGGCCGGCGTCACACTAACCCACTAAAAAATCTGACCGTTTTAGTCGGTCGATGATCGCTGCAAAATGTCATGAACACTCATCCGTTTGTCCTCCGATTTTCCGGGAATGATGCGATTTAGTCGCATGTGGCCGTACTTGTAACATCCGATTTATATCCGACGACCGTTTTTTTTGTCGCAGCTTACCAAAATGGATCAATAACGGTTTTGAGGCCTGATACTAATTTAAATCATCAGCCAGAGCCATATTTAAGGGCTCTGCAACAGGTGTCACCCTCCCACCTTTGCACTGGTGTAATTTGGTTACTTGTGCTTTGTGCTTTCTTGCAGCTTTATCAGAAACATGAGCGACAGACTGATATTTAGTACCACTGAGCGTGTGCTGTTCAATTGGGTTATATCCAGACATTTTGGGGAGCCATATCCTGTGATTGCTGATCCCAGAAGGTGCAGAAGAATGTGGGTCCATCCACTTTTGAGGCAAAGGCTAAGTAAAGGCCATTTCCACCGGCTCCTTTTGTCAATGCGTAGCCATGCCGATAAGTTTTTTCAATATTGTCGCATGAGCATTGCTACCTTTGATAAGTTGCTGGAGATAGTGCGCCCTGGGATCACATTTCAGGACACCAGGATGCGAAAAGCTATTTCTGCAGAGGAACGCCTTCTCCTAACATTAAGGTATGTGTGTCACCGATATGTTGATGATGTTTGCCTCTTCATAGCTACTTTGAAAGTGTTGGAACACACTTATTGTACTCTATTATTGTCAGTAATGTCTTTCTCAAGCTTACCCATCAAAATGGTTTGCTTGTGCCTAACCAACATAAGGCATGGCTTGTGATAGCATTTACTGCATGCATGCTTTTACAAACTGAGGCATTGTATGTGTTCAGAAAGCTGTTGCTCTTGTTTTTGTTGCTGATGTCTACATGTTTTTTGATTTTGTGTGTTGCAGATTCCTTTCCACTGGCCTGTCATACGCTACTCTGCACTTAGAGTTTTTAATTGGGAAATCCACAATTTCAGGCATTGTGCGCTTGGCTTGTGTGGAAATTTGGACAAGACTACATCAAGAGGTCATGCCTGAGCCAAAAATGTGTGACTGGTTGCGGATTGCACGGGGATTTGAAGAAACGTGCCAGTTTCCACACTGTATAGGAGCACTGGATGGGAAGCACATACGTGTTCGAAAGCCCCCCAACTCAGGCTCCCAATTCTTCAATTATAAACAATATTTTTCAGTAGTCTTGTTGGCCTTGGTCGACACAAACTACATGTTTATAATTGTATACATTGGGGCCTATGGAAGGACTGGAGACTCCAGAGTCTTCAATACTTCCATAATGGTTCGGCGGGTACGCAATAACCAATTGGACCTTCCACCAGCAAGTCATCTTACAGACTCTAATCTAGAACCTGTGCCTTATGTCATGGTAGCGGATGAGGCGCTTCAATTAACACGAAATGTTATGAGGCCATATCCCCGTCGCAATCTTAACCATCGCCGTAGAATCTTTAATTTTAGGCTGTCACGTGCACGACGCCTGGTGGAGTGCACATTTGGAATTCTTTGTGCTAAATGGCGGGTACTACAATCAGCCATTCAACTGAGTGAACAGAATGTCAATGTGGTAGTGAAAGCATGTGTGGTGCTACATAATTTCTGTAGAATGCATGAATGCTCCACAGCTGATGTGGCTGACATAGGGTCTGCTAATGTGTATATGCCTATGCGACCACTCATCCATCCCCGTCGTCCACCTTCAGGCCTTAAAGTACGTGATGTGCTGACTAATTATTTTGTGTCCCCTGAGGGTGCAACTCCCTGGCAAGAGGAGGCGTTGTATATATAGTGTGTTTGTTTTTTTGTGGCATAAACAAATTTACCTTCACCTCATTGTTTATGTAGTGCTGTTTTGACTCTCAATTTGTTTAGAAGTTACGCAGTCCATTAGGTCTAATAATAATGACATACAATCAATGCGACTTCAACAATTTTATATTGTTGCAATTTTTTTGTCGCAATCAGCAAAACAAAATGGACGAATGTGTCCAAAGGGCCAAACAAAATGTTGGCGGAAAAATTTGCAGCAATAACAAATTCAAAAATGTAAACAATGTAACAACAAATAAATACATACATCACACCTATAAGTTATGGTAGGTGTGGGGTGGTGAAGGTGGAGGGCCAGCTTGTGGGTGTTGGCCAGACTGCTCTCCAGACACTGTGTCACCGTGAGTGGTGGCTGAATGGCCAGTTTGCTGGATGCTTCTGACTGCCTCATGATGGGGGTTTGGGTAGGGGAACATTGGAAAGTGTTGTGGGTAATCATATGTGTATGACTGCCCTCTTTGAGTATAGCCCCCAATATGGCCCTGTCGACCATACCCATGTTGTGGCCAGCCAACAACATTGGGTATGGTAGAGTGGGCATATTGGGAATGGCCACTCTGTCCCATCTGTTGTACCTGGTGAGGTACAGCTTGGTAGGAAGGTGGTTGTGGAGGAGGAGGAGTTGGTATCTGTGCACAAGGAGGAGGTGGAGGAGGAGCTTGATCATGATGATGAGGAGGAGGATCAGAGGCAGATGCAGACTCCCCCTGCTGGCTTCCCAACAACCGTAGTAGGTTTTCTGTGGAAAGCTGCCACCTTTCCAGAAAACCTAATACGGTGTTGGGATCATTTGGAGGTGTTCCTGCATCAGGAACAATTTGTATTCCACCTCTGATCCGCAGTCTGTGCTCACGGGGAATACCCCTGAGGTACCGAGCAATACTGCGTCCAAAGGCCTCCTCCCCATCATCATGGGCAGCAGTGGACAAATAGTCCAGAACTCCTCTGTCCACTTGCCTCCTTGTGCCAGACCCAACTTCTTCTCGTCTGCGCCTGGCTCGCCTTGAAACTATGGCAGGAGGTGAAGACACATCCTGCGGCCTACTAGGGCTGCTGCTCAGGGGATTGTCTTGTGCTTCTTCTGGCAACCTTTCAGACTCCTCTGCTGGTGGTGGTGGTGCTGCTACTGCTGCTGATGCGCTGGCTGACGAGGAAGGTCCAGCCTCCTCAACAACATCCCCCACGGGGTCAATGAGTGCCTCCGAGTCCGAAGGAGTCTCTCGCTCTGTAAGGTTAGACTCCGTGCTATAGAGGACAAAAAAACAGTATTAATATTTTTGAGGCAAAAATATTATAGGCTTTCTACAGACATGCACTTACGGTCGCAGTTCCATAACTGCGGCTAGAAAATTGAGTCTATCAAAGGAGACATATTTTTGTATTTTGCTTGTAGCGGCTGCCCCACTGCGCCCCCCCAGCTGCCTCTCTCTGCGGTAGCAGTCTCTACAGCTGCGCCACCGCCTTGTCACATCTGTCACTGAAAAATTCAACAACAAAAAAAAAATATATGCCATTCTAATAGATTTTAAACATCAGTACCTATCAGCATCAACATTCTATTTGTTTGGGCTGTTATGTGTACACAACACCCATAAAGTAGTATGTTGTTTAACTAACAAGATCATAGTACAAGGGTACATGCATAGAAACAAAGCTGTATGAGGTATGTGTAACAGTAATGATCATTACTTGGGACAGAGCTATGGCCTTAACAAAAGGGACACACATTAAGTACATGACCTACACATTTCTTGTGTGATCAAGGTGTGTACAAATATTTAACAGCATAAATGGTCGACCATTACTGATGGATGCCAATATTATTATGTTGATTCTGTAGTCACACAACTCTGTGTGTATAAACATTTTAAGGTGTTGGATAGCAATTCACCTTTGGGACAATATAAGGGTAGAGGGACATTATATGACATTGGTGTTGGTACATACAGAGTAGTTAGAACATTTTGTAAGCGTTTGCATTATTTAACTTACTGATGCGCTCTTGGTCCTCCCTAGATCGGTCGCCAAAATCAGGGAACATCTGCCCACAGATTCGACGCCAAGCTGCCTCCTTTCGCGACCTGTTTGAATAATTGGCATCGCGATGGTCCCATAATTCAGGCCTCTCCTGGAGCAGTACAATTAACATCTCAACGTTAATGTTGGTGCCCATGGTTCTGACTCCGTGGAGGCGGTTTCCTGTTTTGATTTGATTTCAGGTACTCTCATTAGCATGTGGAGCCTTCCTGACAATTACTGATGCAATTTCTTGGCACCTGGAATAGTGATGCGATTTAATCGCAACTCACACGCGCGGTCCGTTTGTAATCCGATTTTTCATCGCACCCATAGACTTGCATTGGCGATAGTCGACCCACAATCGGTGACAATCGCAGCATGCTGCGATTGCACTCGCACGTTTAATACGGACCACAAAAAATCGGATACTGGGAGCTGCTCCATAGATTAACATTGGTCCGACTGCAATGCAATATTTCATCGCACTGCAGTCGTCCGATTTTGTCGCCAGTGTGACCCCGGCCTAACAAATATACTCTTATATTCACAGACACACTTGCCCTAAATTGTACTGCCTATAACAGCACAGAAGACATTCCCCCTGGACATCTATTGGCTGTTAAGGAAGAGACAGTGATGAAGGCCTCAGTAACAAGTAGGCCAAATGTAAAGTACCGGGTCTCCTACACTAGTAATGCCCATACACGCAGTGTATTGGCTGATAAACGTTTCCCCAAGGTGGGGAATTTTGTTACAAAAATTTTAATGCAATCATAGACACACTTGCCCAACATTGTACTTCCATAAACAAGCACAGACCACGTTTAACCTGGTCATGTCGTCGCAGAAAAGAGGTAGACATTGAAAAGAGTTCAGTATCAAATGTGCTCAAGGTAAAGGACTGGGTCTGTTAGAGTTATAATGCCCATTCATGTAGTGCATGTGTTGTCAACCTGTTCACAATGGGGGGTCCCCATTTTTAAATACTATACTCTGGGCATCATAGACACCTTTGTCAAAAATTGGACTGCCTGTAAGGAAAAAGAAACAAAGAATCTGCATCTGTTCCAACCAAATTTGATAACACTTCAGAACTTTTGCCGAAATAAAACACCTAAATTGGTCAAAAAACTAGTGATACAGATTCCTTTAAATGGTAGGAAATCTGTAAAGTATTGTGTCAGAAAATTAGGAATGCTTCCATTAAAGCTCATGAGAAGAAGCAACAATGCAGTCTGAATAACGTGATTGTGGACAGGAGACAGTTAAAAAAAAATCTAAAAACATTTTTAAAGTGTACCCTGAAACCTCAAGCTGTCAAAGCCTTCCTGAAATTGAAAATGGTTATGGAAACCCGACAATATGTTGAGAGCTGTATGCAATATATTCTCGGACAACAAACATTTAGTAATTTTTTATGGTATGATGGGACCCTCTATGAAGAATTATTTTCAGGAAAATTTGACGATCAACAGCAATCATATGTTTATTCAGCCTTTCCAAACAAACAGAAATTTAACCCATTGAGTGTTATGAATGTGCTAGAGATGGTTTCTGTAGCAGAGGCTCCCTCTGGTGGTTACAGATAGTATTGAACCTTTCAGCGAGGAATGGCAATCTGGGATCACGGACTAGTCTGATATAAGGGAGGTTCCCTCCCATGATGGTTGCCGGTGATCAATTGTTCTTGTCTCAATTGAGGTTCCTGGTTCATTTGGAAGTTTGCTGAGTCTTGCCTGCATCTTCTGCTATCAGATAAGATATTTTCTGCTTTTATTTTTGTGCTTGCTTTTTGCATTGTTCCCTGCACTTCTGTGGAGGTCAGCCAGGTCCCCTCCGGGGGCTTGTGCTCCTCTCAGTTTATCTGGAGCCACTGTTGTTTGTTCATTTGCTTTTTCCTGTTTTTTCAGTGACTGCGGCTTAGTTTTGTTACACCAGAGAACTGATTTAGGTGGTAGAGATCATGTGATCTCAGGTGTGTTTGCAATCAGAAGAGTTGGTATTTTTTAGGGTTTTTTTTTGGATTGCAGTGAGTATCCTTTCCTGTACTTTTCTGTCTAGACAGATTGGGCCCCAGCGTTTGCTCATTCTATTCTCTGTCTGTGTCCTTGCTTCTTCTTGTCTAACCGCCATTACATGTTTGGGGGCTTCCTATTTTCTTTGTGGAATCTGCTCCGGAGCAGATAGCTTTCATCTTTCTGCCTTTAGGTGTAGTTATCTCTCAGGCTGTGACGAGGCGTCTAGGATCGACGTAGGAACGCTCCACGGCTACCTCTAGTTGTGTGGTTAGTTCAGGTTACTGCAATCCAATAGGTTCTAGCCTCTCTTGTGTATTGCCGTTTTTGCTTATTCTCCTCAGCTACCAAAACAACAATTGAGTACTGGGGAGAATCATTACAATCAACTTTCCCTATACAGGCAAATAATGTACAAAACAGCTACTACTATGTATTCCTGAAATACAAGAAAGGAGTGCACTAATGTGAAGATGTTCGGAAGAAGAACTGTGACCATGGCAAATTTTCCCTAAATGTTCCTTTCAGCTGTGGAGTAAAAATTGGGGACACCATAGATGATCACAAAGGGTTTCAACAAAGTAATTTAGAAATAATAAGATCATTTTTTTATCTTCCAGTTTATAATCAAGTAAAGAAGGAACATGCAGTCTCACTCATAGAAGTTATCGCTTCAAAAATTGATTAAGTTCTCTGCATCTACAAGCATTCAGCCATCACTGTTTTGTATTGAACTCTTACCATTTGATGCAGCCAAAGTTATGGCTCTCAAGGAGATAAACATAGTAGACAAAGAAATATTTGTAATTAACTACTGAGCCAAACTAATAGCATTGCTTTATCAAATTTATATGAAGTGTATTGTGTCCAATGTAAGCAACTAGGCAACAAAAAAGGAGCTTTTCAAGTGAGCTCTTTAAGGTACATAAATATTATGAAGGAACGCGACGAGACCGGCCTATGCCGAGGAGTGAACACGAGGAGGGGGACGTTAGTATCGGGCCGGTCGGCACTGTTGGGGTTCCTGTTCTAGTACATGGGCAGACCACCATAAGCTCCTTTTACTGGCGGACCAAGAAAGAAAGATACAACATGGATACACGGCTTAGTGTGAGCCCATTAGAGCCAGATGATCGTGATTGTCACAGTCCACTGGGCTTGTTTGAGAAATTCATGGTGGAAATCCCTCCAGATCCTGCATCTTTTCCTGATCCTGATGTACTAAGAGTTTCTGAATCTCCTTCCACATGGGAGTCGAAACATTCCATTGTCACCCTAAATTCTCAAAATGTCAGTGCATCCACCAGGGATAAAAGTGGCATATTAGAGAGAATGGGCTTGGTGATGAATGTAGACTTTGCTGTCAGGAATAGAGCAGAGGATGAATCTTGCATTCTGTTGGGATCCTGGAATGTAAATTCCAAGAAGGTGGAGATGCTGGATGAGTTACAGAGACCTTCTGACCAGCAAAATTGGACCTTCATATAATAGTACAGGATGTGTCCAATAATGACGATGTTGTGATTTGCGGAGAAGACACACATGTTATAAAGGTAGTAAATCTAGTTTACTCTGAAAGGTCAACTGACAATCTGCTGGAATCTGTTCCTCCAACAAATTCAAAGTTGAAACTGGGTAAATGAAAGTCCAAAAAGTAGACATTTCATATAGAAAATCCACATGATTCTCTTATCCTGTTTTCAGCAAAGTATCCTATAACTGTTCGCGGAAGCACAGTACAGGCATTGTATGAAGTCCTGATGAGAAGCTCGCTGCCTAGAAGACCAACCACCACTTATGTCTCACTTGGTTAAGGAGACAAAGAATCTTAAGTTGCCTGAGGAAATATTGAAAAAACTTGCAGAAAATGTTGAAGAAGAAATATTTAGCTTGTATCGTGATACTAGTATAAGATACAAAACTAAGTACAGAAGTCTTCTTTTCAATCTGAAGGACCCCAAAAATAAGGGTTTATTTCAACGTGTGGTATTAGGTGAGAACACCCCACAACGTCTGGTTCTGATGAGTCCTGCAGAAATGGCTCACCAGGAGCTAACTGACTGGAGAAACGAGGAGAGGCAGCACACATTGGAGATGATTCAGAAAGCAGAGGAGGAACTAAATCAAAAACAGCAAATGATAAAGCTTGCACACAAGGGGTTGATTGAAATCGATACATCACCAGATCAAATGTTAACCTTGGAGGATCTGGCTCATGCACCTTGGAAACCCAATGATTCACTGAGTTCAGATATTAATAACATAAATGAGATCACAACAGGTACAACAGCTCATCACAAAACTCATTTTCTGGACCTCAATTGCCTCATTTGTATGGGAAAAATCAAACCTTCAGATATGAATAACATGTGCCAATGGGCAAAAATAAAATCACCAATCACAAATGCCAAGGGAAAAAGTTATGGACAGAAGCTACAATCCTCAGAGGCAGCAAAGACCATTGATTGCATGGAAAATGATGTCTTAGGCATAAAAAGTGAGAACACCTCCTAATCTGAAACTGCAATATGGAAAGGCTTGATTCAGATGTTTTCTATTAAGATGTTCAAAGTGAAAGCCATGCAAGTTTCGAGATATAGTGCTCACCTTTGTCAGAAATTACCAAAGAAGATCACAACTAAAGGCGTCATCTCTCAGGAATCAGTCTGGGAATATGTGGATCTCATCTGGCCTGCATGTACCAAGGATATGTGCCTCCTGTGTTTCTGCCCCCAGACCTCCAGTGATACAGTGTTCTACAGTCAGCTCTATTCCTACCTCAACCGCAAACTAAGATATACAATTATCAATGACAACAACATGGAGGCCTTTATAATTCTACTTCCAGCATGCCCGCCAATACCTACCAAACTTCGCCCCTTAGGGAGGCCAGGTCATGAGGATGAACATCCTCATATTTTACTGGCTCTACTTCTTCCAAGCCATCCATTCTGGTCTTCATGTCCCAGAAAGGTCCCCAAAATTCAGAGAGAGGAGGATTTGGATATTCCTGATGACATTTTCACATCTATATTAGAAGATGTCGAAAGGGAGGAGAATTTGATTGCGAAACAAGTACACCCACCTGTAGGGCAGGAGATACCTGGTATGGGAGAAGTGGGCATGCCAGAGCTGATAAATATTCTGACTTATCTGTCAAATAACCTGCAGAAAATTGCTGACCAAAGCAACAATAATTTTCAGTCTATGCCCCCAACTAACCAGCCAAATCCCATACCAGCAGCAGCCCCTGTTATCCATCTTTTAGCAATGATCCAGCTGCCATGATTGATCCTTCGACCTTGTATGGCTCATCGGGCAGTAACCCTTATACTTTCTGAAAGCAAAGTGCCAATAGGTTTCTAACACAATTCTTAAGGTTTTAGACTAGGTATATAGAAAACTTTGTTTATGTTTTGAAGAACATTTAGGCCTACAGTTTTAAAAATCAAAACTTTATTCTAATCACAGAGCTATTACACATTTCTAAAGATGGTTTTTATATTTTTCCGTTGGTTAAAGTTTGTATTGTGCACAAAGCATATTAAAATATAAATCTCATAAATGTTATGAAGTCTTTGCCAACAAGGATGTGGATTCACCAATGGGAGTACCTTTTTTAAAAAAATGCTATTGCCATCACAGCCCCCCTTGCCCAAACTTCACTGGCCTATAACAGTACATAACAAGTTTACCCAGGTCATGTAGTCCGAGATAAGGAAGAGACATTGCAGGAAACCGAGTTAAGATGTAGGCCCAAATGTAGGGGTGTGGGTCTTTGAGACTTATAATGGAGTGCATAGGCTGACAAGCATTTCACCAATGGGGGTACCTTTTTTAATAAATAAAGTATTTCCATCACAGCCCCCCTTGGCCAAAATTCTATGGCCTATAATAGTATAGAACACATTCACCCTGGTCATCTAGTGGCAGGTAAAGTTGAGCGAAACAGGTCAGTCAGATTAAAAAGTCGCTGACTTTCTCCAAAGTCGTGTTTCGGGATGATTGTTTGCGGTGATTCTCATCAGGGGTATTCGTTTAGGTTGCACCTGTATAGACAAAATTTCTTTGCCGGCGATTTCATTAAAGATTTATCCCTGTTCTGGGATGTTGTTTGCGGTGATTTTCATTAGGGGTTTTAGTGGTATTCGTCTAGGTTGCACCTGTATGGATAAAATTCATTATTCATGTACATTACTGTACTTTAAATTTTCCAATCATCTCCCTTTTTGTTCTATATTATCTTGGCTTTACTTGATTGAGCATGCCATCTTTATGGTGGAGCTGTTGATCCATCTATCTTAAGGGTGTTATACTACATCTTGATGTTGTCGGTCTTATGTTGACTCTCATAGATAATATGTACTGGTATTTTTTCCCCTTCATCAGGTACGTTGCATACTTACCATTTATGAGTTCTCATTATTCTGTCTATTACACATGCATTGGTATTGCCATGATAAAGGGTTTTTATTATATTTCCCTTCTATGTAATATTTTTATCATGGCCATCATCTTGTGGCCTCCTTTTTATCCTGGCAGCTTTTTCACCTGCTGTATTATGTTATTTACTTGGGTGTCCACTATCCTTTTGGATCAACCATCTTATGATGGATATGGATTGTGCATCCATATTTGGTTGGTTGAGTGCTCTCATTCTCTATTTATTGCACTAGAAGCACCTTTAGGACTTTAACCATGGATCATCTGTCAGGTTGATGAGTGTTTCTTATTGATACTTACCTGATTGGCTGATTGCTATTATTATCATGAATTGATGATTTATTTTTATGAGCGCTAGTGGTACCCCTAATTACATTCTGCAGGTTTGCTCTGATTTGGCCGTCTCCACCTATTTGGTAGAATGGTACTGGGCCCTTTCATCTTCACATTTGCATCGTTCTGCCTGGACTCCTATTCATGTATCTTTATTCATATTTATTAATAAATTGTATTCTCTATAACATGTCCTTTTGTATTCACCTATTTGGAAGGTATGTCTGGATGATGTTGTATGAATGATGCTTGGCTTTCCCGCATGTGGTTCCCCTTGTTTGTGTTCTTCTAGCTCCCGGGAGCGACGCTTTACTTATCTCCTGCCGCTTGGATACTGCGCATGCGCACCTTCGCATTTTTGCTTTTTGCCTAATAAGGCATGTGTGCCAGTGCATGAGACATGCGTCTCACTGCACGCAGGTGCGGTGTGCTCTGTGTGGCAGAGACGTCTGCACACAGCTGATTCTAACACCGCTTACTTCCGCTCTTAATAGCGGCGCCTCGGCTCACATTTGCCGGTTATTTCCTTTTGATTCTTTGGGTATACAGTACAGACCAAAAGTTTGGACTCACCTTCTCATTCAAAGATTTTTCTGTATTTTCATGACTATGAAAATTGTAGAATCACACTGAAGGCATCAAAACTATGAATTAACACATGTGGAATTATACATTACACTTTACAAAAAAGTGTGAAATGAGTCTGTGGTACTCATTCCATTAGGCCATCTATACAAAGGTGCAGCAGCAATGAAGTACTCTTAATTTTTTGCTGCATCTTGCCTGTAGAATAATTGTTGGCATAGTAGCAGTCTGTCGTACTCATTGTATTAGGCCATCTATACAAAGCTCCATCAGCATTCAAATACTAAGAATTTTTGCTGCATCTTGCCTGTATTATAATTGTGGGCATAGTAGCAGTCTGTGGTACTCATTGTATTAGGCCATCTATACAAAGATATGTCTTATATTCTAGGTTCTTCAAAGTAGCCACATTTTCCTTTGATTACAGCTTTTCACTCAGAAAAGGTGAACGGCTAGACTCTACATGCCTGGTTCCCACCGTGAAGCATGGAGGAGGTGGTGTGATGGTGTGGGGGTGCTTTGCTGGTGACACTGTTGGGGATTTATTCAAAATTGAAGCGGTGAGCGGTCCAGCTCACCCCAAACCATTTCGATTGGGTTCAGGTCTGGTGATTGTGGAGGCCAGGTCATCTGGCGTAGCACCCCAACACTCTCCTTCTTGGTCAAATAGCCCTTACACAGCCTGGAGGTGTGTTTGTGGTCATTATCCTGTTGAAAAATAAATGATGGTCCAACTAAACGCAAACCGGATGGAATAGCATGCTGCTGCAAGATGCTGTGGTAGCCATTCTGGTTCACTATGCCTTCAATTTTGAATAAATTCCCAACAGTGTCACCAGCAAAGCACCCCCACACCATCACACCTCCTTGTCCATGCTTCACGGTGCGAACCAGGCATGTAGAGTCCATCCATTCACCTTTTCTGCGTGCAAAGCAGTAATCAAAGCAAAAGGTGGCTACTTTGAAGAACCTAGAATATAAGACATATTTTTAGTTGTTTCACACTTTTTTGTAAAGTGTAATGTATAATTCCACATGTGTTAATTCATAGTTTTGATGCCTTCAGTGTGATTCTACAATTTTCATATCCATGAAAATACAGAAAAATCTTTGAATGAGAAGGTGTGTCCAAACTTTTGGTCTGTACTGTATATAGGTGGTCTGGTTATGGTCTTGCACTTTCCCCGATGAAGCCGTACTAGTTACGGCGGAATGCGTGGGACCTCTCCCTGAACCACGATCTTGACCTCTGTCTATTCATCTGTCCCTCTATTATGAGGGTCTGTCTTGGGTAATTATTTTTTCTTTTTTGTTAGAGCTGGGACATTTGGCTGGGACCTACAGTATTGTTGGCTTTATGACTGCATTTTGCATAACACATTCATTATCTGATTGCCATGCATTCATATCATGGTTTTGTCCATACAGGTCCTCTATTGGTTGATATTTAGTTTTTGGTATTCTCAGCTCAGTTATCCTTGAATTTCATCATTTGTATCAGGTGTACCATTTTCTTGTATAGTGTATTCTTACTTGACTGCAGTTATTTCATGTTATCATATGAATTTATATTCTACTTTTTCACCTTTAGTATAACATACTGCACTATACAGAGCATTTTCATCTAGGCAAATTTCTGAATCATGGTTCAATTGTTTTTAATCATGTTTTTAATTCTCTATGTTTTCATGTGTCAATAAAATTTCATATTTTTTTCTACATCTTGTATTGATTTGGTGTAGTGTGCGTTATATACGGTAGTTCTTTTCTCTTGATGCTACAGGGTTTCGTTGGCTGAAACACGACCATAGCGTGCAGTCGGCCATGCGGTCAGCAAAACGATCGCCAAAGCCGAATTTCCCAGAATACTTGCAGGCGCCTTTTTTCAGCCTATGAGCAAGGACATACACTGTGGGCAACGAGATGACATGAGCAGCATCCACCACCATCTTAGAGAAGGGCATTGCAGTGATTGGCTTGCTTTGAGGGGTGTCATAGTGTCTATAAAAGCCCTGAGCGCCGACCTCCATTTTACTTCTGCCGATATTAACAGTAGGGAGAGGTTGCTGACGCTGTTTATCAGTAGGGAGAGAGTTAAGGTACTGCCACACTAAGCTATCCCGCTAGCGATCTCGTTAGCGTCGCATACTAATGCGATCGCTAGCGGGATTGTTTCTATATCGCTAAATGCGGCCACATTTAGCGATATAGTTAACGACGCTATCGCCGTTAGCGATCTTCTTAACGACTTTAGCGGTACAAAAGTACCGCTAAATCGTTAAGAAAAGGTGCCACACAGCGATTAGATACTTACCCAGCGGGAGCGCCGACGAGAAAATAGGGTCCGGAGCGATTCCAGCGACGAGCGAGATCACAGCAGGAAGCTCGTCGCTGGAAGCTGCCGCACTGAACAACATCGCTAACAGGATCGCTAAATAGTGACGTTTTTTAGCGATCCCGTTAGCGATATTGTTTAGTGTGGCATACCCTTTAGGGCAGGAAAGAGATATTCTTGTGTGCTTGTGCTGATAGCAATTGTGCTGTACAGTTAGTGTGCAGTGACAGGGGAGGATTTTCTTGTGTGCAGCAGCGCTGGTTATTAGGCTGCTTATATCTGTATTGCTGTGTGTACACTGCTGTGCAGACTGCTTTTTACACACCACAAAAACTTTAAATTTTTTTCTGCACAGTTACCGAGCGTTCATTTTTTCCCACACCGTATAGAGCTGTACGCTCCTCACACACTACCGTGTACTGGCTGGTATCACGGACAAATACATGTTCACTATCTGTGTGTGACTCCGGAAATAAATACGGACAGGGCCAGCTCCAGGTTTTTATGGGCCCCGGGCGAAAGAGCCTCAGTGGGCCCCTTTAACACAGACCACGATTCATGATGCACAGATACAGCAGAGAAATATGGGTACAGTACAATGCCAAATACTTCACTTCTTCCATTACATGAGTGATATCTATTGTAAATTGTACAATAGCTCAAAAACCGCCAAATCCTCACAGCGCACAGAACAGACTGGACAGTACAGTCCTCCATACAATATTATGGGCACCACAGTCTCCCCCTCATCACCCATATAATACCCCATGCAGGATGTCACCCCCCATAAAATGCTCCATACAGAATACTGGACCCAAAATAATGCTCCATACAGAATACTGGACCCAATATAATGCTCCATACAGGATACTGGTCCCCATATAATGCTCCATACAGGATACTGGTCCCCATATAATGCTCCATACAAAATATGGAGCTCTCCTCTGCGCTGTACTGCGTTCTGCACTGTTACGGCTCAGGAAAGGGCGCTGTGGAAAGACTCCCCATTATCATCATGATTTACTCCCCATCATCATGATTGCCTCCTTATCATCATCATTGCCTCCCCATCATCATCATGGCCTCCCCATTATCATCAATGCCTGCCCATCATCATCATCTCCTCCCCATCATCATCAATGCCTGCCCATCATCATCATCTCCTCCCCATCATCAATGCCTGCCCATTATCATCATGGCCTCCCCATCATCATCATGGCCTCCCCATTATCATCAATGCCTGCCCATCATCATCATCGCCTCCTCAACATCTTTATCGCCTCCCCATCATCATCAATGCCTCCCCATTATCATCAATGCCTGCCCATCATCATCATCGCCTCCCCATCATCATTATCGCCTCCCCATCACCATCAATGCCTCCCCATTATCATCAATTCCTGCCCATCATCATCATCGTCTCCCCATCATCATTATCGCCTCCCCATCATCATCAATGCCTGCCCATCATCATCTTCTCCCCATCATCAATGCCTGCCCATTATCATCATCTTCTCCCCATCATCATCAATGCCTCCCCATTATCAGCAATGCCTGCCCATCATCATCATCGCCTCCCCATCATCATCAATGCCTGCCCATCATCATCTTCTCCCCATCATCAATGCCTCCCCATTATCAGCAATGCCTGCCCATTATCATCATCTCCTCCCCATTATTAGCAATGCCTGCCCATCATCACACAGTCAGCACCACAGCACACAAGCACTCTCTCACATACATACACACACATACACACACACACACACAAAAGCACCGCACTACATACACACAGACACACACAGAGACACACACACACACACGTCTCACCTGTCCAGCGTCCGCGCTCTCTGCCACATGATGACGTCATTCAGCGGCACTGCTGTGAGAGGAAGCGCCGGCGCCCCCTGGAGCCCGGAGCTGTGGCAGCGGAGGCACGGGAGAGGTAAGAATTGTGCCAGCTGCTGCCGGGGCCCTGAGCAAGCGGGGGGGGGGCCAGTGGCGGCGCTGACACCGCTCTCCTCCGTTAACGGGCGCAGGGGTGCCAGACGGCGAGTGGGCCCGCCCGCCTGCTCAGGGGCCCGGCACTTGCCCGGGTGTGCCGGGTGCTGACGCCGGCCCTGAATACGGAGATTTAAATTTTCCCCTACACCATATACAGCTGGCCGCTTCTGATCCAGTACCGTATATCTGCTCTTTGTATTACAATCAAATCCATTGGGGTCGGATTTTCGACTCCGACTCGACCTTTTCCGTTAGCCGGCCGACTTTGTTCGACTTGACTTTTAGGAAAGTCGGGTGGCCCGAAACCCGACTCGACCCTCCCAGAGCAAAAGTCGCTCATCTCTAGTGGCAGGTAAGGAAGAGACATTGCAGGAAACAGAGTTAAGAAGTAGGCCCAAATGTAGGGGTGTGGATCTCTGCAACTTGTAATGGAGTGCATAGGCTGACAAGCATTTCACAAATGGGTGGTACCTTTTTTAATATATAAAGTATTGCCATCACAGCCCCCTTGGCCAAAATTCTACGGCCTATAATAGTATATAACACGTTCTTCCTGTTAATTTAGTGGCAGGTAATGAAGACACATTGCAGGAAATCAAGTTAAGAAGTAGGCCCAATGTAGGGGTGTGAGTCTCTAAGACATGTAATGGAGTGCATAGGCTGACAAGCATTTCACCAATGGGGGATACCTTTTTTAATAAATTAACTATATCCATCACAGCCCCCCTTGGCCAAAATTCTACGGCCTATAATATTACAGAACACGTTAACCCTGGTCATGTAGCCGTGGACAATGAGGAGACATAATGAGATATCATACTTAAATTAAACAACTAAATTACAAATGTGAAGCCACATATGAAAGAAAATAACAAAAGGAAGGGGCGAACACAGGTTCATAGTTATGAAGCCAGAATGTGTTCGATGAGATATGTTTGTCCCTAGCAACAGCTCAGAGACAGTGATATAAATTAAAATAATATATAATACCATTGCCAAAAATTGAGTTACTTTTGCATCACGCAATACCTTCGCCCTGGTGTTATACTGGTTGTGGATGATGAGGATAAGGAGGAGGCTAACAGCAAACAGACCAACTCAGGAAGCAGATATCCATGTGTGGCTGTGAAGAAGTGCCTGAGAATACACCTCCCCAAAAAAACCAATGCATTTAAGGTTCTATTTCGGTGTTTTCATTTGGAGGTGTACATTTGGCCAATCCAGCCCTTGTTCATTTTTATGATAAAAGGGAAGAAAAGGAAGAAAGCGCACCAATCTAAATGTAAAATTATAATTAGATCGTAGGTGAATACACTGTAGGTGGCACTCACCTTTTATAGATCTTTATATCTTGCATGTAGGTCACTTAGGACCATTAGGTGTTCAAAGGTGGATTTCTTCTGTAATCGGTATGCTGCAAATCCCTGGTAGCTAGTACGTCACTCAGACCAAATAACCATAGGAATGTTATCCAATAAACTTTTTACCAGGCTATATGCGCTCCCATAGGTGTAGGATCCAAGGCTTCTTATTATCCAAAAGAGGTTTTTATTATTCCTCAAGAAAAAGCACATAAAACGCGTTTCGACAGTATAAAATGTCTTCATCAGGTATATTGTGATAAATGTTCCAAAAATGGGGATGTTTTTATTTGGAGGTGTACAGAAGTCTTGGCCAATCCAGCCCTTGTTCATTTTTATAAGAGTCAGCCTGTCAGCATTGTCAGTTGACAGGCAGATGCGCTTATCTGTTATAATTCCCCCAGCAGCACTAAAAACCCGCTCTGACAGAACGCTAGCAGCAGGGCAGGCCAGGAACTCCAAGATGTATAGTAGAGAGCCAGTTCATGCCACGTGTCCAGCTTGGATACCCAATAATTAAAAGGCAGAGAGGAATCCCGGAGGACGTTTGTACGATCTGCAAGGTACTCCCGCCCCATTTTCCCAAACATTGAACTTCTTGTGACAGCACCCCTTGCCTCTGTGGGTGGGTCTGAGAAAATTTTCCCAGGACTTTGCCATTGTTCCCCTGCCTGACCTGGATTATACTTCTGTCTCTCTCTCTTGGATTCCTTGGCTGTACAACAAACTCTGATGTCTGCTGCCAGCGTTCTCACATTGGAATTTTTTCACTATTTCATATACAAGGACCCTATGGCAATGCACCATTTTTAGACCCCTGTCTGACTCTGGAATAACAGATCGAAAATTTTCCTTGTAGCGTGGGTCTAAAAGTGTCACCAACCAGTAATGAGTGTCATTGAAAATTGTTCTAATGTGAGGGTCATGGGAAACGCAGCGCGACAAAGTCAGCCATGCATGCCAGACTACTAACAGGCATGCCTTCCATGTCATCACCAACAGTACAACTGACTATGGTGTTCTCCTCCTCCTCATCCTCCTCCTCACTGTCCTCAGGCCATCCCCAGCGAACAGACTGTATGACAGCTGTGCTTGTAGTACCGTCTACAGCGAATGAAAGTAGCTCCTGTTCTTCCACCTCCTCCTCCTCTTTATTGTCTACAAATCCACCTTGCGACGACATGAGGCTGGGCTGAGTGTAATCACCAGGTGTGTTTCCTGGCTCAAAGTCCTTGTGCTCTTCCTGCAATGCATCTTCTTTTATTGTTAGCAGAGCAGTTTTCAGAATGCTGAGAAGCGGGATGGTGACGCTAATTATGGCATCTTTGCCTCTCACCATCTTGGTGCAGTCCTCAAAGTTCTGCAGGATGGTACATATGTCTGACTTCCATGTCCACTCCTGAGGTCTTATATGTGCAGTCTGACCTGAATATCGATGGCCTTGTTGAAACTGGTACTCAACAACTGCCCTCTTCTGCTCACAAATCCTTTGCAACATATGCAGTGTAGAGTTCCAACATGTGGTGACATCACACACCAGTTGGTGAGCCGGATGCTGCAAACACCGCTGAAGCCCAGCAAGGGCGGATGAAGCTATTGCTGACTTTCGAAAATGGGCAGACATATGGTGTACTTTCAACAGCAGATCCTGCAGCTCTGTGTAGCTTTTGAGAAAATGTTGAACCACGAGGTTAAGCACATGGTCCAGGCAAGGCACGTGTGTTTTCTGACCTTGCCTCAGGGCTAGGCAAGGCACGTGTGTTTTCTGACCTTGCCTCAAGGCCATTGTCACACATGACCATGCCTGGCTGTAGGTTCAGCGGTATCAGCCAAATATCTGACTGCTCCTTCAGCGCTGTCCACAACTCTTCTGCATTGTGAGGTTTGTCACCTATGCAGATTAGCTTCAGCACAGCCTGTTGTCGCTTGGCTGAGGCACTGCTGCAGTGCGCCCAGCTTCTGACTGATGTGTTCATTTCAGAGATGGAGGCTGAAGAAGAGGAGGAGGAGGACAAGGAGGAGGTGCAGGAGCTGTAGACTGTGGGGGCAACCCTGATTGACAAAGGCCCCGCAATCCTCGGCGTGGGGAGGATATGTTCCATCCCAAGATCTGACAGGGTCCTGGCTTCCACTAGGTTAACCCAGTGTGCCGTCAGTGAGATGTACCGTCCCTGCCCACAGGCACTTGTCCACGTGTCCGTGGTTAGGTGAACTTTCCCAGTAACAGCATTGTTGAGGGCATGGGTAATGTTGTGGGACACATGATGGTGTAATGCCGGTACGGCACAACGTGTGTAGTGGCGACTGGGGACCGAGGACCTTGGGATGGCCATCGCCATCAGGTTGCGGAAAGCTTCCGTATCAATGAGCCAGAAAAGGCAACATTTCAAGCGCCAGCAGTCGAGAAATGTGCGAATTAAGTACTGTGGCCTGTGGGGCATTGGCTGGGTATTTCCGCTTGCGTTCCAATGACTGGGGTATAGACAACTGAAGGCTGCGCTGGGACAAGGACGTGGACGGGCTTGATGATGGTGCTGGTTGACTGTGGGCAACAACAGTTGCATGGCCCAAGCCATCTTCACCGGCACGCTGAACTGGGGATTGGCTATTACGCAAAACAGTGGAAGAAGCAGTGTTGTCACCTGCAGATAGTGTTCCTGGAGCCTGGGGTTCGGCCCACAATGTCGGGTGCTTTGCTGCCAATAATAATGCTGGTGGTGGTCAGGCTGGTAGTTTTGCTACCCCTGCTGATGCGGGCATGGCAAGTGCTGCAAATGGCCTGTTTGGGGTTCTTGGCAGAGTCTTCAAAAAATAACCGCACTTGGGAAGATCTAACACTTTGGAATGGCATCTTCCGTCCTGCTGGTGTTACGGGGACCGGATTCACTCCTTATGTCTGCATGCAACACACCGCTTCTTCTTGCCTGTTGGGGTGATATGCCTCCTTCCCGACGTGTGCTGCTGTCCTCGCTCTGCATGTCCTCCTGCTAGGTTGGGTCAATCCCTATGTCACCCACCACCACCTCGTCTTCTACATCCGCACCATGCTCCTCCTCCTGACTTTCCGGCAATTGTGTCTCATCATCGTCCACCGATAGTGACTGTGGCTGGTCAAAGATTTGTGCATCGCTACATGGAATATAATCTTTCCCCGCTTCAAGTGGAGCAGCCGAGAGGCACGAATCTCCAAATGTAAAACTGAACAGCTTTTCGAAGTGTCCAAGTGTGGGATCTGGTGTCTCAGTGCGCTCGGCATGGTAGGAGGAAGAAGGATCAGGGTGAGTAATAGCCAGTCTATGCACACGGCTACTCAGACGTGACCGTGTGGACGACATGGTAGTGGTGGTGGCTAAGTGAGTTGAAGCATTATCCGCTACCCAACCAACTACCGTTTCCCACTGCTCGGGCTTCAATAGTGGGGTGCTGCGGTCCCATAGAAACTGGGACAGGAAGGTTGAGCAAGAACATGTGGGTCTTTGCTGCGGGCCACTTTCAGCTTGGCCACGGCCTCGGCCTCTGTATGCACCATCAGCATCACTTCCCTGTCCCTAGCTCCTTGCCTTGCCCATTTTAAATGGACTACATAAATATTTGAAAAGCTCTATACAAATGAATTTATTTGGAGAAAAACTATATGTGATCAGTATACTGGCAAAATGAATATTTTTACACCACTGATATACCAGGCCTCAGCATGAGATAACAGACTGTCTTAATTTTTTGACTTATGTTTTTGTTTATTGTTTGAACACAATAAAAAAGGGGTAAAAGAAGGCTAGCAAACAGAACTATGCAAAGTATGCCTGCCAAGAAAAGATGCTTCCACCACACATACACCAGTTCTTAGCCTGAAATGACAGACTGTATTAATTTTTGCTGTTAGGTTTTTTTAATTGTTTGAAAAAAATAAAGAATGAGTTGAACCAGGATAGCAGACAGAACTATGCAACATATGCCTGTGAAGCAAAGATTTTTAAACCACTGATACACCAGATCTTAGCCTGAAATCACAGACTGGATTAATTTTTTTCGTTTTTTTTTTTTTTATACTGTTGGAACACAATAAAAAAGGCATACAAGAAGGCTAGCAGACAGAACTATGCAACATATGCCTGCCAAGAAAAGATTTTTCCACCACAGATACACCAGGACTCAGCCTGAGATAACAGAGTGGAATAATTTTTTATGATTTTGTGGATAAAAAAGACTGCTAGATATAACGACTATGAGAGAATGGCCAAAAAAAGGGAAGTTAGGCCTAAAATGCATAAAATTTTGCCACACGGATGTATGAGGCATGTCACAGATAGACCACACACTAAAATGTAGCCTGTTTTTATAAATAATGCAACATGGTGCTGTCTTTAAATGCACTCACACACAGGTCTTAATTAAAAGAAAGCATACACTGGCCACACGTTGAGCACGCACAGGTATGAGCTCACACGTAGATAACAGTACCACTAATTTGTGCACCTTTTTTTTTAACCCCTTCATGACCCAGCCTATTTTGACCTAAATGACCTGGCCATTTTTTGCAATTCTGACCAGTGTCCCTTTATGAGGTAATAACTCAGGAACGCTTCAACGGATCATAGCGATTTTGAGAATGTTTTTTCGTGACATATTGGGCTTCATGTTAGTCGTAAATTTAGGTCGATAATTTTTGCGTTTATTTGTGAAAAAAATGGAACTTTGGCCAAAATTTTGAAAATTTCACAATTTTCAAATTTTTAATTTTTATTCTGTTAAACCAGAGAGTTATGTGACACAAAATAGTTAATAAATAACATTTCCCACATGTCTACTTTACATCAGCACAATTTTGGGAACAACATTTTTTTTTGTTAGGAAGTTATAAGGGTTAAAAGTTGACCAGCGATTTCTCATTTTTACAGCAAAATTTACAAAACCATTTTTTTTAGGGACCACCTCACATTTGAAGTCACTTTGAGGGGTCTATATGGCAGAAAATACCCAAAAGTGACACCATTATAAAAACTGCACCCCTCAAGCTACTTAAAACTACATTCAAGAAGATTATTAACCCTTCAGGTGCTTCACAGGAACTAAAGCAACGTGGAAGAAAAAATGGACATTTTAATTTTTCCAACAAAATTTTTATTTTAGCATCAATTTTTTTATTTTTGCATGGGAAACAGGATAAAATGGACAGTAAAATTTGTTGAGCAATTTCTCCTGAGTACACAGATACCTCATATGTAGTCATAAACAACTGTTTGGGCGCACGGCAGGGCTCAGAAGGGAAGGAGCGCCATTTGACTTTTTGAATGGAAAATATGCTGGAATATTTAGAGGTTGCCATGTCGCATTTGGAGAGTCCCTGTGTGCCTAAACATTGGAGCTACCCCACAAGTGACCCCATTTTGGAAACTAGATCCACCAAGGAACTTATCTAGATGCAGAGTGAGCACTTTGAACCCCCAGGTGCTTCACAAATTGATCCGTAAAAAAAAGAAAGCACTTTTTTTTCACAAAAATTTTCTTTTAGGCTGTGTTTCCACATCAGGAAACACAGCGTATATGACGGAGCGGAAACTCCGCTCCGTCTAAGCCCCGCCCCCTTTCTGACGCGCGTTATTTCCGGAGGTGTTCAGGACACCTCCGGAACACCTCCGGAAATAACGCAGGGCTACATAGCCCTGTGTAAATTCTGTTGCGGCGACGCACCGTCGCCGCAAGACGCTAGGACATGCTGCGGTCTGAAAAGACGCGCCGCATGTCCGTAAACGCAGTGTGCCGCCTGCGTAATTTTGCGCATAGTGGAGATGGGATTTCTTGAAATCCCTCCACTATGCTGTAACATCTGGACGCTGCGTGTTTGGCGCTGCGCCAGCGCACAGCGCCAAACACGCAGCGTTTCTGACGTGAAACTCACCCTATGCCTCAGTTTTTTCATTTTCACATGGGCAACAGGATAAATGGATCCTAAAATTTGTTGGGCAATTTCTCCTGAGTACACCGATACCTCAAATGTGGTCATAAACCACTGTTTGGGCGCACGGCAGGGCTCAGAAGGGAAGGAGCGCCATTTGACTTTTTGAATGGAAAATATGCTGGAATATTTAGCGGTTGCCATGTCGCATTTGGAGAGTCCCTGTGTGCCTAAACATTGGAGCTCCCCCACAAGTGACCCCATTTTGGAAACTAGACCCCCCAAGGAACTTTTCTAGATGCAGAGTGAGCACTTTGAACCCCAAGGTGCTTCACAAATTGATCCGTAAAAAAAAGAAAGTACTTTTTTTTCACAAAAATTTTCTTTTAGCCTCAGTTTTTTCATTTTCACATGGGCAACAGGATAAAATGGATCTTAAAATTTGTTGGGCAATTTTTCCTGAGTACACCAATACCTCATATGTGGTCATAAACCACTGTTTGGGCGCACGGCAGGGCTCAGAAGGGAAGGAGCGCCATTTGACTTTTTGAATGGAAAATATGCTGGAATATTTAGCGGTTGCCATGTCGCATTTGGAGAGTCCCTGTGTGCCTAAACATTGGAGCTCCCCCACAAGTGACCCCATTTTGGAAACTAGACCCCCCAAGGAACTTTTCTAGATGCATAGTGAGCACTTTGAAACCCCAGGTCCTTCACAAATTGATCCGTAAAAAAAAAGAAAGTACTTTTTTTTTTCACAAAAATTTTCTTTTAGCCTCAGTTTTTTCATTTTCACATGGGCAACAGTATAAATTGGATCCTAAAATTTGTTGGGCAATTTCTCCTGAGTACACCGATACCTCATATGTGGTCATAAACCACTGTTTGGGCGCACGGCAGGGCTCAGAAGGGAAGGAGCGCCATTTGACTTTTTGAATGGAAAATAAGCTCCAATCGTTAGCGGACACCACGTCATGTTTGGAGAGCCCCTGTATGCCTAAACTTTGGAGCTCCCCCACAAATGACCCATTTTGGAAACTAGACCCCCTATGGAACTTATGTAGATGCACAGTGAGCACTTTGAACCCCCAGGTGCTTCACAAAAGTTTATAACGCAGAGCCGTGAAAATAAAAAATCATTTTTTTTTCTCAAAAAATGATTATTTAGCCCACTATTTTTTATTTTCACAATGGTTACAGGAGAAATTGGACCCCAAAAGTTGTTGTCTAATTTGTCCTAAGTACGCTAGTACCTCACATGTGGGGGGAAACCACTGTTTGGGCACACGTCAGGGCTCGGAAGGGATGTAGTGACGCTTTGAAATGCCGACTTGATGAAATGGTCTGCGGGCGGGCAGAGCCTCTGATGTGCCTAAACAGTAGAAACCCCCCACAAGTGACCATATTTTGTAAACTAGACCCCTCAAGGAACTTATCTAGATGTGTGGTGAGCGCCTTGAACCCCCACATGCTTCACAGAAGTTTGTAATGCAGAGCCGTGAAAATAAAAAATCATTTTTTTCCTCAAAAACTGATTTTTTCAACCCGCAATATTTTATTTTCACAAGGGTAACAGGAGAAATTGGACCACAAAAGTTGTTGTACAGTTTGTCCTGAGTACACTGGTACCCCATATGTGGGGGGGAACCACTGTTTTGGTGCATGGGAGTGCTCAGAAGGGAATGAGCGCCATTTTGGAATGCAGACTTGATGGAATGTTCTGTGGGCGTCATGTTGCGAAAGCAGAGACCGTGATGTGCCTAAACAGTAGAAACCCCCCACAAGTGACCCCATTTTGGAAACTAGACCCCCAAGGAGCTTATCTAGATGTGTAGTGAGCACTTTGAACCCCCAAGGGATACACAGAAGTTTATAACGCCGGGGCATGAAAATAAAAAATCATATTTTTTCCACAAACATGATCTTTTAGTCCCCAATTTTTTATTTTCCCAAGGGTAACATGAGAAATTAGACCTCAAAATTTGTTGTCCAATTTGTCCTGAGTACGCTGATATCCCATATGTGGGAGAAAACTACTGTATGGGCACACTTCGGGGCTCGGAAGGGAAGTAGTGACGTTTTGAAATGCCGACTTGATGGAATGGTCTGCGGGTGTCATGTTATGTTTGCAGAGTCCCTGATGTGCCTAAACAGTAGAAACTCCCCACAAGTGACCCCATTTTGGAAGCTAGACCCCGCAAGGAACTTATCTAGATGTGTGGTGAGCACTTTGAACCCCCAAGGGCTACACAGAAGTTTATAACGCAGGGGCATGGAAATAAAAAAATCATATTTTTTTCCACAAACATGATCTTTTAGTCCACAATTTTTTTTATTTTCTCAAGGGTAACAGGAGAAATTAGACCCCAAAAGTTGTTGTCCAATTTGTCCTGAGTACGCTGATATCCCACATGTTGGAGAAAACTACTGTATGGGCACACGACGAGGCTCGGAAGGGAAGTAGTGACGTTTTGAAATGCCGACTTGATGGAATGGTCTGCGGGTGTCATGTTACGTTTGCAGAGCCCATGATGTGCCTAAACAGTAGAAACCCCCCCAAGTGACCCCATTTTGGAAAATAGATCCCCCAAGGAACTCCTCTAGATTTGTGGTAAGCACTTTGAATCTCCAAGTTCTTCACAGAAGTTTATAACGCAGAGCCGTGAAAATAAAAAATCATTTTTTTTCCACAAAAATAACATTTTTAGTTCCCAATTTTTTTTTTCCCAACAGTAACAGGAGAAATTAGACCCCCAAAGTTGTTGTGCAATTTTTCCCGAGTACGCTGATACCCCATATGTGAGGGTAAACCACTGTTTGGGCACACTTCGGGGCTTGGAATAAAGGGAGCACTGTTTGACTTTTTGAACGCAAAATTTGCAGGAATCAATGGTGGCGCCATGTCGCGTATGGAGACCCCCTGATGTGCGTAAATAGTGGAAACCCCTCAATTCTAACTCCAACCCTAAGCCCAACACACCCCTAACCCCAACCCTAACCCTACACACCCCTAACCCTAATACAAACCCTAACCATAACCCTAACCCCAACACACCCCTAACCCTAATCCCAACTCTAACCATAAACCTAACCACAAGCCTATCCCTAATCCCAACCCTAACCCCAAAACCCCTAACGCTTATCCTAACTCTAACCCTAACCACAAACCTAACCCTAATCCCAACCCTAACCCTAATTCAACCCTAACCCTAATTCCAACCTTACCTAGTTCTAACCCTAACCCTAGTTCTAACCCTAAGGCTGGGTTCATATTGCGTTTTTCCAGCCCATTCAACACATAGCGTTGACGGGCTGTAACGGTATAGCATAACGTGATCGCGTTATGCTATACCCGCTAGTGCAGAGGAATCAGCGATGATTCATCTGTGCTAGCGGGATGGAGCCACGCTGCAGCCTGCGTCCAGGCTCCGTCACTGAATGACGAAACAGTCGCGAATGCATGCCGCTTCACGGCATGCGTTGCGATGCGCACACAAATGGGGTGAATGGCAGCGTTAACGACTGCGTTACACCGCGTTATACCGCGGTGAAACGCAGTCCATCAACGGACTGCCGTAATGCAATATGAACCCAGCCTAACCCTAACCTGAGGCCCCGTGCACACTTTGCCGATTCACTTGGGGATTTTTCTAAATCCGCAGGTAAAATGACTCCCTTTACCTGCGTATTTAGCGCGATTGCTGCGGTTTTTCTCTGCGGTTTTACGCCTATAATGGAATAGGTGTAAAATCGCTGCGGAATCCGCACAAAGAATTGACATGCTGCGGATTTAAAACCGCAGCAAATCCGCGCTGAAAAATCTGCAGCATGTGCACAGCGTTTTTTTTTACCATTTATTTGCATTGTACTGTACATGGTTTCTGGATCTGCTGTGGATCCGCAGCAAAATCCGCAACGTGTGCACAGGGTCTAATAGGAAAAAAAAAAATTCTTTATTATTTGTCCCTACCTATGACAGGGGGGGTTCACTTACTTTTTTTTATTTTGATCACTGTGACAGTTTATCACAGTGATCAAAATTAATTTCTTGACTCTGCAGGGCGCACTGCGCATGCGCCGGCCGGCGGGCGCACTGCGCATGCGCCCGCCATTTTCCAAGATGGCGGCACCCATGAAGAATCCCGGGCAGCCGCCGGGAAGGATCCAGGGACATCGGTGGACCGGGAGAGGTGAGTATGGGGGTCGGAAGTGAGGGGGGGGATCGGAAGGTGGGGGCAGCGGAGGCCAGGACGAGGGGAGCTGTTAGTGACGGCGGTGACCGATCGCTGCCATCTTTCATTGGCGGCGGCCGATCGCCACCGTGACTCGATGTGGGGGGGTCAGATCGCTGTCTCCAGCCATGGCAGATGCTATTGCAGCATCAGCCATGGCTGTATTGTAATATTTCACCAATTTCATTGGTGAAATATTACAGATTGCTCTGATTGGCTGTTTCACTTTTAACAGCCAATCAGAGCGATCGTGGCCACGGGGGGGTTAAGCCAACCCCCTGTGGTGAAGCACAAAGGGTCTTGTGCCTGCGGGTCGGGTGACCTTTCAGTGACCCCGGTCACCCGACCCGCAGGAACGCGATCCTTTCATAGGCGTCATGGGTCGGATTGGCATTGACTTTCATGACGCCTACGTGGCGTCACAGGTCGGGAAGGAGTTAAATAAAAATTACTGGTGTTTTTACATGAAATCACACCCAGGGCTCCAAAAAAATATATTGCGTACACTGGCCACATGTTGAGCACGCCCTGATATGATCTGGCACGGAGACACCAGTAACACAAATTTGTGCCCTGTTTTTTTTTTTTTATAAAAAGTAATGGTGTTTTTAAGTGCACTCACACCCAGGGCTAAAGAAAAAAAATGACGTACACTGGCCACACTTTGAGCACGCCCTGATATGATCTGGCACGGAGATACCACACTGAAAAATATGTGGCCTATATTCCAATTACACCTGGGGCTAGCTATATACGGCCAATATATCCTACATGTAGCAGCAGCAGGAACAGAAGTCAGGAAGGGAATGGACCCTCTTGATGTATGTGATGATCTATATACACACATACAGTGCCTGCATGCCTTACACTGATGTGTATACAGCGACGTTCACTCTCCTGCCTGCCTAACACTGGAACCTATATACTCTGGAATTAGTCCTTAAAAGGACTGTTGGGTTATCAGGATTTGAGTAGTTTAGGATGGGTAGAACCCACAGTGGCTAAGGAATGGCCAAATCTAACCCTATCTTGGCAACCGCTCTCCCAACACTCTCTGAATCCGGAGCTGAATGCGACGAGCAGGGCGGTGTCCGGTCTCTTATACTCGTGATGATGCTGTGCGGCCAAGCCAATCACTACACGACAACAACATAGATGGCTGCGGCGTTTCATTGCCTGGCAGACATTCCCTGCAGCGTGATTGGATCTCTAAAGTCTGCCAAAAATGCTGGGTGGAGACCCCAGTTCCCGCCGCATAATCCCCTAAATGCTCGGTGCTCGCCGAGTATGACGAGTACTGTGATACTCGGGCGAGTAATGAGTAGTGGCGAGCGCGTTCGCTCATCACTAATGAGGATGAGGGGACCATATATAACTGGATGGTGGACATATATATACACACCAAAGTAGAGAATATTAGTATAGTATTATCACATTTTTGCTTAAATTTTTTTTATATTTTCCTCCTCTAAAACCTAGGTGTGTCATATAGTCCCAAAAATATGGTACATTTTTACCAAGAAAATTTTGTTTTAGCCTCATATTTAACATTTTCACAAGGGGAAATGACAAAAAATTTCATCAAAATTTGTGTCACAATTTCTGCTGTATGTAGACATACCCCATATGAGGGTGTACGGTACTGCTTAGCCACACAGCGAAAAACTCGGGAGGTTTGGAGCTCTCTTTGCCTCCCAGAGTTCAGATTTTCTTAGAATAAGTGCTAGAAATGCAGCGCTAAGTGCTAGAAATGCAGAATCCCCCTTTGAGTGTCCGCATATTGGAAATTATACAATTTTGGGAATTTAACCACAGGTGCAGTAATTATTTTGATTTCATGAATGTTCTTCAGCAATAAGAAGCAGTGGATGTTGTTGATGAAAATTTCAAACTGCCATTGTAGTGCCCATACATTATACACTGTGTCCAAATTATTATGCAAAAATTGTTTAGGAGTGATCAGGTTAGAATTTTTTTGTTTGTCTGTTAAACTCATTGATGGTGATGTGTGTCAGGGCTCTTTATATCACTGTAAGCAATTGCAGACACCTGTGCTAATTGGTTTGGCAGGTGTGTCCAATGAAAGGCAAGACTACTTAAGAAGGCTGTCCTACACTATTAAGCAGCCTACATTTTCTGCCAAAATGGGAAAGAAAAAGGATGTGTCGGCTGCTGAGAAGCAACAAATTGTGGAGTGTTTAGGTCAAGGCTAGTGTTGAGCGATAGTGCTCGATATCTAAAAATATCGTATCGAAATTGTATCGCCGATAGCACTAAATATCGTCGATATCCGATTTCGATACCGGAAGTCCAATGTAAGTCTATGGGAACAAAATATCGCAACTAAAAAAAACCTTTATTTCCTTGTAAACACTAAATATACACACATAGAATACATATATATATATATATATATACATGTCATTGTGACATATATATATACATATATGTATAGTTTATACACTTCTACATAGTAAAATATCCTCTGATTCAATTGCTGGGTAAAGCCGGCTTCTGTGAAAAGACAGAAGCACCCGACATGAAATGACACTTGGTGTACATAGGGTTAACCATGTCTTTTCATGTCGTTTGCAATCTGATTTGCACAAACAATTACATCAGTCTATGTGTGCAAAATTTCACACCTGTAGGGGTTAATTAAAGGTGTAAATTCGTTGTAAAAAAAACGGACTTTTTTGCTACGAATTTACACCTTTAATTAACCCCTACAGGTGTGAAATTTTGCACACTTACACTCATGTAATTGTTTGTGCAAATCAGATATCAAACTACATGAAAATACATGGTTAACTCTATGTAAACCAAGTGTCATTTCATGTCGGGTTCTGCATTTTCACAAAAGCCGGTAATTGAATTAGCGGCTATTATACTATGTAGAAGTGTATGAACTATAAATATAAATATATATATATGTGTGTCACAAATTCAATAACATGTATATATATATATGAGGTGTAAAATTGCTGAAAAAAAAATGCGTGGGCTCCCTCCCTATTTTCGCAACCAGACAGACAAAGCCAGTGAGTGGGGGCAGATAATAATAGCCCAGAGAGGGACCATTATTTTTGGCCCCCCTGGCTACTAACATCTGCCCCCAGACACCCCAGAAAGGGCAAATCTCTAATTAGATTTGCCCTTTCTGGCACTTTGCCCGTCTATTCCCATTGCCCTGTAGCGGTGGCGAATGGGTTAATAAGGGGTTAAAATGACCTTGCAATTGAAAGGTCACTTTAAGCCAGGTTAATAATTGAGAGCTGTCAATCAGACAACTATCAATTATTAATCCTATTGTATGAAAGAAAAATCAAACACACACACTTTAATAAAAAAGAAGTTTAATGAAATAATCACACAGTTTTTGACCATATTTTATTTACCTGCTAAAACCATTTCCTGTAATAAAAATAAAATAATAAAGCAAAATTATTCTTACCAATCCGATGTACAGTCAGGTCCCACGGTGTAATCCATCAGAAAGGGTTAATGTTTACTGCAGGGACCGCAGCTAATGCTGCAGCCTCACAGTAAACCCCCAAATGAATGAGTTCCTCTCCTGGCTGACAGGAGAGGAAGTGGAAAGCTTAATTGATTGTTTTCCACTTTCACTTCAGGTCAGCCAGGGACACAATCAGTGACGTCAGAGGGAACTGGTTAACAAAAATAGGGGATCCCCTCGAAAAAAAATGGCGTGGGGTCCCCCCTATTTTTGTTAACCAGCCAGATGAAGCAGACCGCTGAGGCCTGGATTTTCAGGCTGTTAAGGAGCCAAGATCCATGGACCTTGCCAGCCTGATAATACCAGGCCACAGCAGTCTGCTTAGCTTGGCTGGTTAACAAAAATAGGGGATCCCCTCGAAAAAAAAAACGGCGTAGGGGTCCCCCTATTTTTGTTAACCAGCCAAGTAAAATGCAGACTGCTGCGGCCTGGTATTAAAAGACTGTCAAGGCCCATGGATTTTGGCCCTCAACAGCCTGATAATACCAGACTACAGCAGCCCCACATTTGGCGCATCAAAAGATGTGCCAATTGTGGCACTTTACCAGGCTCTTCCCACTTGCCCTGTAGCGGTGGCAAGTGGGGTAATAAGCGGTTAATGTCACCGTTGATTGCACGGTGACAATAAGCCCGGTTAATAATGGAGAGGCGTCAATAAGACACCGATCCATTATTAATCCCAAAGTTATTAAATGCATAAAAAAAAGACAAAGCAAGAAAAAAGTCTTTTAATGAAATAAAAGAGACAACACAGTTTTCATTTCTTTTATTGTACTCTCATTCCTGCGACGCCATCGATCTCCTGTAAAAAAGAAAAAAAAACAAACCAACAGTTTACCACCTGTCCGACGCAGTCCATAGTAACGACAGTCCCACGACGATCCAGCTCTGCTACATCGCAATGACAGGCAGAGCCTGTCATCGCGACGCAGCACAGCTGATTACCTGCTTCCCCGGCGGTGACGTCATCGGACTGACTGCTTTACGGCCGGGATTACCCAGCAGTCACTGCAGTTATCGCGAGAAACTGCATGTGACCGCCGGGGAGAAGAGGATGGCGGCCATGAAGCAGTCCAGGACGTGACCGCCGGAGATCTCCTGCCAGGTAAGTGCCGCTGACTCCTGACAGACCCGACCGACGGACACTGACAGTGACAGACCCGACCGACGGACACAGACAGTGACAGTGACAAATCCGATTCCGGTATTCGATAAGACGAAAATATCAAAACGAATTATCGAAAGGCCGATAGAGCTAATATCGGCCGATAGCCGATATTTGCATTATCGTATCGCTCAACACTAGTCAAGGCATGACTACAATCAACATTGCCAAGACACTTCATTGTGATCATCGCACAATCAAGAAGTATGTAGCTGATTGACGTGTGCGTGCTGATAAGGGAAAATTGAGGACTCTTTCCTACAGACAATTATGTCAGGTTAAAAGAGCAGCGGCAAAAAGCCTTGTCATAGCAGCAGACAAGTTTTTGAAGCTACTGGTGCCTCCAACGTCCCCCGAACAACAAGATGCAGGGTCCTTCAGAGGTTTGCAGCTGTGCGTAAGCCATCCTGTCGACCTCCTCTATCCACTGCACACAAGCAGAAACGGCTCCAGTGGGCCAAACAATACACGAAGACTGACTTCAAAACTGTTTTGTTCACCGATGAGTGCCGTGCAACACTCGATGGTCCAGATGGATGGAGTGGAGGATAGCTGGTTGATGGACACCCCATGCAAACACGGCTACGGCACCAACAAGGAGGAGGTGGAGTAATGTTTTGGGCTGGAATCATGGGGAGAGAGATTGTAGGCCCCTTTAGGATCCCTGAAGGGGTAAAGATCAACTCCATAGTGTATGTTGAGTTTCTCAAACAGCACTTCCTGCCATGGTTCAAGAAGAAGAACCGTGCATTCCGCAGCAAGATTATTTTCATGCATGATAATACACCGTCTCATGCTGCACATAACACATCTGCATCTCTGGCTGCTATGGGCATAAAAGGGGACAAACTTATGGTGTGGCCCCCATGTTCCCCTGACCTCAACCCCATTGAGAACCTCTGGAGCATCATCAAAAGGAGTGTCTATGATGGCGGGAGGCAGTTCACATCTAAGCAACAGCTCTGGGAGGGTATTCTGTCCCCATGCAAAACAATTGAAGCAGAAACCATCCAAAACCTGGCAAATTCAATGGACGAGAGTGTTTAGAAGCTCCTTTCGAACAAGGGGTCCTATGTGCAAATGTAACATCACTTAGAATAAAGTTTTGAGTTGAAAACTATTTGATTTCAGTTTGTAATAACCTGCTAATGCTTATAATTTCAAAAATGACCATTTTTTTGTTCTTTATTAAAATGAAAAGGTTGAAAACTCTGCTGTGCATAATAATTTGGAACATGCATTTTGAGTGCAGTTTGAGTGTTTTATTTTTAAAAAATATACTGTTATCATAGGTAGTTTGTACAAAAATCTTTCAATTGTACTCTAATAGTTATTTGACTGGAAAATTACAATGACTGCAATTCATATGGGTAATTTGGGAAAATCAGAGAAAATATTATTTGCATAATAATTTGGAACACAGTGTAGTCCCCAGTACGTTGTACTAACTAGTATGTTGTAGTGACCAACTCATGCTTCTGGACACATGTACCTGTAAATCAGGTAGGCTGTCATCATCATCGCTACAGAAATGTCATGTGTACGCTAAATGTGCTTTAGGCACCCTGGGGCTCAGAAGGGATTTGGATTTAGGAGTGCATAATTTGCTGAATTTCTTTTTGAGGAGAGGAGCCATTTTGCTTTTTCAGAGCCTTTGTACTACTAGTAACGTGGAAGACTCCTATATCTCCGAGTGACATGATTCAGTTGAAACCCCCGAGGGATCCATTCACTAAAATGAGGCAGAAGAGATACTATGGACTCTGTCTGGCCTCTGTTCAGCATTGTCCTTCTTTTCAGAAGTGGATTGTCATGATCCAGGACAGAGGAGTCCTTTTCCATCCTGTTCAGGTCAGGGTTAATTTGGTTCTCCTCTTTCTGGTTCAGTGGGCGACTATTTAGTGATGGTACTTCCTGGGTCCGGTGTCGGTGATACTTCTGTTCATTCGGCTAGAGAAGCTGACCCAGGATACTCTGTTATAATCGTTGTTCCTCAGTATGTGTGATCGTTGCTGTGAATAACCCAGTTTTTTCCCTTACTCGTGCGTCCATTTTCGTTTTGGTACCTCTTAGTCCTCTGGTTTTTTGACCCTTGGCTTACCCCCTGACCATGCTCCTGTCTTGTCCTCCGGATTCCACGCTCCCATCTGACTTCTGACCCTCTGGCTTGTCTCTGACTATGTCCTATTCTCTCCCTCTCTGTACTGCGGCCTTGGCCGGCTTCCGTCCTACCGATTGCTTGCTTGCTCCGTTCCCATTGTCTCTCCTGACACTTCGCTCCCAGCTAGGTCTCGGGTCCTGCTCACATTTCACGTCATGGCGTCTGCTCGACCTTCCTGCCAGTCTGCATCCTCCGTCAGTCCTGCAGCGTCCCCTAGGCAAAACACCCAGTAACTCCAGCTACGTGTCATCACATGGACAAAACTGTGGAGGACCGCCCTTTTATGCATGCCTAAAAAGATGTACACCAGCGGATGATAGGCCAGACGACGTCCACAGTGACGCCATCAGTCTCATTACTAGGAATTTTCCACTGGGGGTTCTGGCTGAATCATGTATTTCAGAGATTTACACGGAAACCCCGATGTAAGAGCTCAGCGTAGAGCGCAGGACAAATGCGAGCTGAGCCTTACTGAAATCTTTGGGAGGCAGAATGAAAAAATCAAAAGCAGGTGAAAAATTGATTTTATTTATTTTTTACACTGATCTTCATCTATTATAAATAATATATATATTTTTTTATTTTTGCCTACTGTCACACATTAAAAAATGCTTTGCATTGCAAAAACAAGTTTTTGTATCGCCATATTTTGAGAGTGATGTGATGGCTTATTTTTTGTGGGACAAGTTGACTTTTTTATTGGTACCATTTTTGGGCTCATGATATTTTTCAATTGCTCTCTATTCTGATTTTTATGACTCAGAATAATCAAAAACCAGCAATTCAGGAATTTTTTTGTTTTAATGCTATTCCACATATGGTAAATTGATAAAGCAGCTTTATTCTTTGGGAAAGTACAATTACAGCGATACCACATTGATATCTTTTTTATGTTTATACAATAAAAACTATTTTATAGAAAAAAATATGTTTTTGCATTGCTTTATTCTAAGAGCTATAACTTTTATATTTTTCAGCTGATTGAGCTGTGTGGCAGCTAGGACAATATGCCGTTTTAAGCGATGCCATCATTATTTAAATTTATCTTTTTTATCACATTTTATTCCACTTTTTGTTTAGCAGTATAAAAATAAAGCATTGTATTCTGCCTCATTTTTTTTACAATTTCCATTGAAGGGGTTAACTACTTTGACAGTTTTATAGGTTGGGTCCTTCTGGACGTGGCAATACCAAGCATGTGCACTTTTATTTACTTATTTTTAAATAAAAATATTTATTTCTGGGTACAATATATTGTATTAGCTCAGCTCACTCGACTGAACACTGAAGTAGACACAGGTACACTGATGGTTTATTGTACAGGTGGCATAAACCAACAGTAAATGAAAATAAACACACATATGGGAAAAACAAGAAAGCAAAACAAAATGGCGTACAGTCTCTGCATCTGCGGGGATTCACCCGCTCCAGATAACAACCATACAGTGGTTTAGTTTTTCGTTCTCAGGTCTCAAAACACTGGATATACTCTTTTCATCTCTACTGAACAAAGAATTTCTCTGGAGGCCAGTTATTAAGCCTTAGAACATTCCCTGGGGTGAGGACAAGGTGGACAATCTCACACCCTCTCAATGGTTGTCCACAAAAACTCAGCCCATTAAACAAATTAGCTTAACGTGCTGGAGGAAAATCTATAGGTTTTACATGACTGGTGCCATTAAATATCTCCCTTCCAGTATTATTATTTATTATTATTATAGCGCCATTTATTCCATGGCACTTTAGATGTGAGTAGGGGTATACATAGTAAAAACAAGTACAGTAATCTTAAACAGTACAAGTCATGACACGACTGGTACAGGAGGAGAGAGTACCCTGCCCGCAAGGGTTCACAATGTACAAGGGATGGGTGAGGATACAGTAGATGAGGGTAGAGCTGGTCGAGCAGTGGCTTGGTCAATCGTGGTTACTGCAGATTGTAGGTTTGTCGGAAGAGGTAGATATTCAGGTTCTTCTTGAAGGTTTCGATGGTAGGCGAGAGTCTAATATGTTGTGGTAGAGAGTTCCAGGCAATGATTGGGCCCCCGCAGTGACGTCACGTGGGCGCTAACGGAAGGGTGGAGGGGGGCTTCCTCCCACTGCCTGACTTCTAAATTATGCGATTGATATCTATCACAGCATTTAGGGGGTTAAAATGCCTGGAGTGGTGCGGGTACTGCTCCTGGCACTGAGTGCCGGGTGTCAGCTGTCAGAATCAGCTGACACCCAGCGGCGATCGCGGCACAACCCCTTGTGCTCGCAAAATCCTAACGAAGTGGAAGTATGAATATGTTTAAGGCCATAAAGGGATTAATGTACATAATATAGCAATATTTTATTTTTATACTATCCATTTAAAAAAAATTCTTACTGCAGAGATATCAAACATTCTAAGATTTTATAGCACAGGAAATTCACTTACATTTTTGAAACCCCTATAAAGAACTTGGAGCTCTCGTTTTGAAAAATTTGTTTGGGCTTCAAGCTGTTCTAACCCTTCTGGGCGATAACAGACTGTTGCCATTTCCAGCTCATCTTCTATTTTGTCTGCAAAAAAAGAAAATGCATAAATGTAAGATTTTCAAATAAGGAATACAAAATATAACAGTTTACTGTTTTACAGGGCTGGAAATAATGTAAAAATATATTCTAAAATGAATTAGAAGTTACTTAGGAGTAACATGCCTTGTCCAGAGATGCAATGTACCTGTCAAAATAGAGTAAATAACATTAAAATCCTGATTGCTAAACAGAGCTCCAAGGGAAAAATTAGCTAATATTCTCTCTGTAGCCACTCAATTTCACTCATAGGAGCTACCAGGGAGGTATTATAATCACTGGACAGTATACTGTATGCAGTCTAATCCTCGCCAACATATGATAGGTTGAGTTCCACTGCGTGGGCAGGTTGCAAATGAGTTGGTGACTTGGCAAATTCAAGTGCTTTTGCAGCGCTGTAAGACCAGCAAAAGCAGTAGAGAAATGGTGGAAGTGGGCACTAATACGGCGCACCTACTCAAGTAGGTACGGCAAGGCAGGGTAACTTTTCAGAAATTTCTGAACAACTAGGTTAAGCATGTGAGCCATGCATGGCACATGTACCAGCTTGCTGACCTTTAAAGCCACCACCAGGTTACTCCCATTATCACAGATGACCAAACCAGGTTGGAGGTGCAGCGGGGAGAGACACTGATCGGTCTGTTTTAAAGCTTGCCACAGCTGGGCTGCAATGTGTGGTTTATAACCTAAACAGGTCAGCTTCAGCAGAGCGTGTTGCCGATTTGCGAATGCGCTGCTGCACAGGTCCTAGCTTGGTAGTGATGGGGAGGGTACTTCAGCAGAGGATGAGGAGCAGGAGGAGGGGAGAGAGGAAGTGGCGTATGAAGAGGCAGTAGGAAATGTTTGTGCTACTGCTTTGCATAGGGCACTAACCGCCTTTTTAAGTGGACTAATGTGGACAGCAAAAGGCAGACAGTGACCCCAAAAACAGCAGAGAAAATGGCCTAAAATATTATCCTGTGTGGCTCAGTGCTCGCCTGCTTTTAGCTTCAATGTTTAGTGTGTGTGTGTCAGGTGACCACGCTGTTGCATCACTCTATCAGATACTAACACTGGCCATTATTTGGACATGGTGAGGCGTTGATGGGATCATGGTTACTTTATCTGTTAGCCCCTAAGCACGTAGCTGGTTATGACACCTAACACAGACCCTGAGTGCACAGAAAAATTATGCTGTCACTAGTGATGAGCGAGTGTATTTGTTACTAATCGATATTTGCATGGATAGTATGGTATTCGGGTTATTCGTTACATTGTGAGTATTTGTGTACTCGTCTCAATATATTCGGATGTCCCGCTGTGTAGCTTTGGTGACTCCTTTGCAGCCACTAAACATGTTGGGCTTCTTAAGCAATCACAGTAATGTGACAGACATCTTGATTGTGGCATTACTCTGATTGGCTAGCCGCCCAGCATCATAGGGTCTATTTAAGCCCTGCTGCCACAATTTTGCGCACATTGCATCCGGAGCCTGCATTCTACAAGTATAGGGAGAGATCGCTCAGCTGCTAGGGAGAATCTTTAGGCCTCTTGATAACACAAAAGCCCTTTTCAGGGCTACCTGCAGTGTATATTAGGTCATTGTAGAGTAGGGAGAGAGAGATACTCAAGCAGGGACAGTTTAAAGGAGTCGGTGACTAGCTCCATAATACCACCAAAAAATAGATCTTTTTAGAGCTGAAGACACACAACAAAGTCAATGTACAGGGAGGGATTGTATTAGGTAGGTAAATTTTAAAGTGTTATTCCAGTGTCCATCTTAAAACAGCTCTTGTTAGAGGCAAAGCAATATTTTTCCAGCACACAGAGCATGGGCGGACATACCGCCGGTTCAACCGGTGCGACTGCACTGGGGCCCAGAGGCTCCAGGGGGCCCCTGCAGGGCGGCTAATAAGGAGTGCAATCTGGCCGGTTCCTCCGGGCCGAGGCTCCGGGGGCCCCTGGCCAGATTGCCCTCATGTGTGGCGGGCAGGGAGCGATCCCAACAGCTCCGCTGCCTGCAAGAGACAATAGGAACAAACGTTAGTGTGCACTCACGTCTAATATATTGAGGTGCTGGTGTAATGGACCACTTGTTCCAAATACTAGTATAATAGAATTCACCGCACACTCGTATAGATTCAATGCGTAAAGGTGAAAATTTATTATTTACAAATGTGGGAGCAAAACAGGAATACAAGGCAGAAGCGATATTTAATCTCGACGTTTCGGCTCTACCAGGGCCTTAATCATTTTATCGCTGTGAACAAAGAGAAATACATAAGCATATAAAAACATATATAAAAAAAAGTGTAACACTGTGGTATATACAATAGGTCAAAATGAACCTCCAGTGAGAAAAGAATCATATAGATTGAGACAAAAAAATATATACATATACATTCTAATAGAAAAGAGACCATGTAGTAATAAGAAAATGTGGGATGACATCATCAAGAGTTGTCCAGAAAATTAGGTTTTTACCTTATTCCAGAATGTGGTCATAAGTAAGTAAGCAAGAGGATAGATCCCCAAAGATCTGTAAAGAACAGTGGTATCATTAATTAGTGCACCTGTTATAATCATGTGTGGAGGATGGCTAAAGACATACCTAATATATAGGTCCTGCGGCTCTAATAATAGGGAGGAACCTCAGTGCTGCTGAAAATCTGTAAGCCGAAGCATTTAGGCAAATACTGATACATTGTACCAAAAACCGCTGCACAGCAGCGGTCAGCATGTGTCGCTTATAGGTGCCCAGAGGAGGAATCAATTACCTAGTGAGGAGTCAGTGGAGAGCGGCGCTCCCGTGCCTAGCTGCAATGGCGGCGTATAGAGTATGCCAGCCAGGGACTTATTTATGATGAGATACAGTGCCAGGCCGGAAGTAAGATGTCTGGACCGGAAATGACGTAGCGCTGCTAGGACTCGGGCATAGCGCATGCGCAATGGCTGTATTGCCGTTCTTAATGTTTGTGTGTGTTGTCAGGGACACCATTAGGCAGGGAATCTGGGCAGTGACTTGAATAGATGAAGTAGTGAAGCGATACCATTATTAACAGCAAAATGAAAGTAAGCAGAGTAATATAGTGGTCATATAACTAATCATTTCAGGAGGGATATAAGGGGATGTAAATAAATAATGTATAATTTTTACGCTAGCAGAATATCAGAGTAATATTCCCAGAAGGCTCAGGAGTAATCTCCGTCCAACTCTCTTCTCTGATAATCGGGAATTTTGTGAAAAATATAAAAACATCCTCAACAAATGTTCTCTTGATATTATCATATTAACGATTGAATACCTTCAAAAGGCTATAGTGGAAACGAAGTAGAACATACAAGCTATAGAGGCACAATTATCTACTTCTATTCCCACCACGGAGTGGACTGATCTCAAAACCAAAACCGAGAAACTTCTGTCTGAGCACCAGAAGACACTACAGGAACATAAAAGACAGAAATTCCAGCGTGATTCGGAGGACTATTCTACAAACAGAGTATACAGATGGAACGATACATCTGGTTCTTGGCGCAGATCACAATATCGGCGAGGATACGGGTCTTTCAGCTCAGAGAGCGACTCGACCACAAACTCCGGCAGGAATCCTTTTTTATCTAAGGGCCGCAGGGGAGGTCACCGAAACATAGACCCACCAGGATATCTAGGAGAACGGATGACGACCCGCTCCCAGGTGAGACGCCGAATATAGTAATTAACATCTCGGACTATCTCCTCTCCCCTGCGGAGCTCTCAGTTCTACAAAAGGGACTATCTTTCTGCCCTACCCCAAGATGGGACTCATTTCAGCTTGAAAAAGATCTTGAACGATTCTATCGGACTATTAGATTAAAAACTCATTTTGGTCATTCCCCTGTTCCCGCCAATGATGGGACATCATCACTATATGATGCTCCAGTTCCTGAGCTCTCAATCTCACTACTTGGCCTCCGCAATCCAAGTAAGTTTTCTCCTCCGCGCACATATCACGCAACTGAGATATTCATTTTGTTGGTGGACCGAGAGGTCAAAATGCTTTCCCACCAGGCACAACTTGGTTTCTTTCCAGCACATTCCAATCTCTCACCAACTGACAAACAAGCTCTTATTACTCTCCAGAGTAATAAGAATATTATAATTAAACTGGTCGACAAAGGTGGCACAATCGTGGTCATGAATCACATAGACTACAATAAGTAAGTATTGAGACAGTTATCTGATCCCAACACATATGGTATTATCCTAGAGACCCTGTGTTTACTATCAGTAATAAGATTGGATATCTTCTCAAAACATACCTTGACCGTCACATAATTGATCATAAGACAGTCACTTTCCTTACCAATATCCATCCCATCACACCTGTCTTTTATATTCTGCCAAAAATTCAGAAATCTCTTCATAACCCATCAGGTAGACCAATTGTGGCATCTACAGATTCTGTCTTATCTCCACTATCGATTTTCCTTGAAAGGATCCTCATACCACTGATTAAACGTACAAAGTCCTTTCTCCTAGATACAGGGCATTTCTTGAGGGTCATTCAACAACTAGGGACCATACCACCAGGGAGCATACTTGCCACCCTTGACGTGAACAGTTTATACACCTCCATTGCTCACTACAAGGAGATTGAAGCTGTTAAGTTCCTACTAGAGTCTTTCGACCTGTCCGTAGATTCCACTCAACTATGTTTGGATCTTCTCCATCTAGTGCTACATGAGAATTATTTTCTATATGAAGACACATACTACATCCAGAAGTGTGGCACTGCAATGGGCGCTAACGTAGCGCCAGCCTATGCTAATGCACATATGAATTTCTTTCAAATTTCTCATGTGTTTTCTAATGATTTGTTTGTACATTTTGCACTGGGATATCATCGCTATATTGATGACATATTCTTTATCTGGACAGGGTCTGTTGACTCTTTGCTACAGTTCCACTCTTACCTAAATTCCATTTTCTCCAAACTACAGTTTTCATTACATTACAGCACAGAATCAGTTCCCTTTCTGGATACTAAAGTGCTTTTTGACTCTTATGGTAATCTTTCCACAGAATTAGATTGTAAACCGACTGATAGGAACAATCTTCTGCACTACTCCAACTGCCATCCTAGGTCAACCAGGAACAGTCTGCCACTTTCACATTCACATCGATAAAGTGATTAAGGCTCTGGTAGAGCCGAAACGTCGAGATTAAATATCACTTCTGCCTTGTATTCCTGTTTTTCTCCCACATTTGTAAATAATACATTTTCACCTTTATGCATTGAATCTATACGAGTGTGCAAGAGAAAATAAGCAGGAGTGGAGCTGCAAGGATCCTTCATGCCCGGCGCCCAAGCTTCCTGTTTCTGACATAGACAGCAGCGCCGCTGGATGACATCATCATTCAGTGGCCGCCTGTGCCAGAGTGAGGAAGCGTGGGTGCCGGTGATGCTACGGACAGGTGAGAGCCGAGGTGCTTTGTGTGTGTGTGTTTTGTAACTATGTGTGTGTGTAGAGATGAGTGGTGGTGTGTGTAGTTGGAGGAGAGGGGAATGATGGAGAAAAGGTAATGATGGGGTGATGGGGAAAAGGCAATGATGAGGTAAAGGGGAAAAGAAAAAGCAATGATGGGGTGATGGGGAATAAGCAATGATGGTGTGCTGGGGAAAAAGCAATGATGGGAGTGATGGAGAGAAGGCAATGATGGGTGTTGGGGAGAAGACAATGATGGAGTGATGGGGAGAAGGCAATGACGGGGTGATGGGGGAAGGCAATGACGGGGTGATGGGGAGAAGGCAATGATGGGGTGATGGGGAGAAGGCATTGATGGGTGATGGGGAGAAGGCAATGACGGGGTGATGGAGAAGGCAATGATGGGGCGATGGGGAAAAAGCAATGATGGGGTGATGGGGAAAAAGCAATGTTGGGATTATGGGGAAAAAGCAATAATGGGATGATGGGGAAAAAGCAATGATGGGAAAAAGCAATGATGGGAGTGATGGGGAGAAGGCAATGATGGGGTGATGGAGAAAAAGCAATGATGGGGAAAAAGCAGTGATGGGGAGAAGGCAGTGTCGATATCACTCTGGGGGATCACCTTATCTCAAATTTGGATATTTTCTACAGTTATAGAGCTTACATCGAGACCATTTTAAATTATAGTTCATAAACACTGGCATCGCAGTGTACTGCTGGGTCGTTCTATAAAGATATTGCTGGGCACCATAATGATCGGAGCTTGGATTGCGCAAATGACATTTTTATCAAAACATCCAGGTCAACGTCCCACTCTAATCCTTTTAATCTCTTGGGCCCGGCTAATATTCACCAATACCCGATATGTTGAATTCCAGAGGTGCGATGTCCAATAGATTGAGCTTCTACAAAGAAAGATTTCTCAATACTTCTTTGTGTCGGCGATATGTCAAAAATATCCAGTTCAGGTTTTGCGCACTCTACAAAACCATCGTGTATGAAAGCCATAATTAGAAGATGTCTTCCACAGAGCATCTTACTCTTTACTGGCGTCTCGGCTCTTGGAAATGCTTTTATTCATGAGCATCAGTGGTTGTGAATAGCGCACATGCCTTTTTCTTTTCTGTTGCTTTATACTTACATAAACTATGCCAGAACCATCCTGTGGAGTGTTGTTTATCCTATTCATAATGGCTCTGGAGACGTAGAGACAGCATCTTTAGCAATGTTTTTGACAGCTGTCTTCACATGTGGTTTGACTTATTCTAGGTCTTTTCTGAAAAGTGGCACAGCTCATCGTAAAAACCCCTAAAGATACCAACGAGTCAGGACCAATACATGAATAAAGCCCCCTGAAAACCTCTAAGCCATTACCAGATTGGGCAATGGAGTAGTGGGTATTAATGGTGGGGTCCCTGTACACCCATTTTATCGTGTCAATTCCACCGCGGTTTAAAATGTAATTGTACAATACTTTTCTGCACTTAAATTTAATGGGTATCCCCCTGGTCGGATAAAACAGAGGCTGACACAGAATCAAAATGTTGTTTGCATAAAGCTACGTAATCAAGTCTTGCATACTGAAGGTTGATAATTTCACCACTCTTACCGGCTACCGGCACATTGCGCAGCAGTTGGACATGGCTGTCCCCCACAAGTTGGTGCTGTATAATATCTGAGTACATAAATAGTTTTTAAAAGCCAGCTTTTATATTGGCATAAGTATTATTTCGCTCTAGCAAACGGTTATCTATAAAAGTCTCGCTATAGGGCTGGAGCCCTAAAATATTCACCAATTTTTGTCCAGGTGCAAATTGTATCATCTGTAAATACGATAGGGTAGCAACACATTTCACCTCATCATACCGCAGAAGTTCAGTAAATTCAGCACCGGTGATTTTCAGATTATCAATGCGTTCACTAATGGCTCTTATGAGCTCACTGATTGTTGAATAAAAGCCTGACTTCACATAATACTGCCGCATCAAGTCCCCACGCTTACCAATAAAAAAACCCTATCATCCTGTTCAAAGGTGTTTCATGTAAGGGGGTATTGAATCTCTGTGAGTGCAAACTCAAAGGGCCCGGAAAGTTGAACAGGCTTTGGTAATTTTGTCGTATATGTTGAAATTGTATTCTCAGGGTATATTTTTGCTGATGCGTTACACGGTAATGTTATATAAAATAATTTGTTTTCCATGTTATATATCCGCGAGCTGGGCAGTCGAAATCTTAAGCCTGAAGCTCTTGGTTCTTAATATTTTTTCAATTCTGTAGATACGATTCTTATCCATTGGTATTTTTTGTATTTCTTCACTATAAAATGATCCCTCAACAGCCTCCCCACTCAAGTTGGCTATTTTATAGAGGGGTTTTTGACATTTTTTGTTTATGGCAATAATACATTTGTTCATAACCCTTGGTGAATGTGCCCTTATATCGTGAGACGCGCATATGATCACCGATTCTTAAAGCTGGCTTAACACGCTTATTAGCCATGCTAGAACTGTAAATATGTCTCAAGATTTCGAATGAGTTATACTTTGTCACATCAGCCGGTATGCAGCAAATTGTAGTAGGGTAAGTATGATTGTCGCTATACATCAAATCCGGTAAAATAATAATAATAATAATCTTTATTTATATAGCGCCAACATATTCCACAGCGCTTTACAGTTTAACAGTTTCAAAACATAAGTCATAAGTAACAACGTTAACAATACAATAATTAAAGCAAAATAAGCCGACCCTGCTCGTGAGAGCTTACAATCTACAATGAGGTGGGGGAGATACAAAGTACAGGTGTGTATATACAATGGTGCATTTACAATTATGGTCCAGCCATCTTGGGGGAGTGAGGGATGGTTGAGATAGTGAATGGGCTACACACACACACACACACACACACATTTAAACATAATGACTTTGATTAGTGAATGTGATAGGCCACTCTGAACAAATGTGTTTTGAGGGAGCGCCTGAAACCATGCAAATTGTGGATAGTCCTAATTTCTTGGGGTAGAGCATTCCAGAGGATTGGCGCAGCGCGGGAGAAGCCTTGGAGTCGGGAGTGAGAGGTACGGATTAGTGCAGAGGTTAGTCGAAAGTCGTTTGCAGGACGCAGCAGTCGGTTAGGCCGATAGATAGAAATGAGGGAGGAGATGTAGGGGGGTGCTGCACTGTGGAGAGCTTTGTGGGTGAGAACCAGTACTTTGAATTGGATCCTATAATTAATGGGCAGCCAGTGTAAGGACTGGCAAAGAGCGGACACGTCCGAGTACCGATTAGCCAGATGGATGACCCTGGCTGCTGCATTAAGGATGGACTGGAGAGGGGATAGTCGAGTAATGGGGAGGCCAAGTAATAGAGCGTTGCAGTAGTCCAGGCGGGAGTGGATCAATGCTACAGTGAGGGTTTTTGTTGTTTCCATGGTGAGAAAAGGGTGGATTCTAGAGATGTTCTTTAGGTGTAGACGGCAAGAGCGGGCAAGAGATTGTATATGGGAGGTGAAGGAGAGATTGGTGTCAAACATAACACCATAAAGATGGTACTGAAAGCCAAATCTGCTGATGGTCTGTCCAATTGGGGCCGTGTAGAGAGAGAAGAGAAGGGGGCCAAGGACTGAGCCCTGGGGTACACCGACAGTGAGAGGAAGAGGAGATGATGTGGAGCCAGAGAACAAAACACTGAAGGAGCAGTCAGAAAGATAGGAAGAGAACCAGGAGAGAACAGTGTCCTTAACACCTAGTGACTGGAGCCTAGACAGTAGGAGACAGTGGTCAACAGTGTCGAAAGCTGCAGAAAGGTCGAGTAGAATGAGCAGAGAGTGGTCGTCATTACGTTTTGCTGTCAGAAGGTCATTGGTCACTTTGATGAGTGCAGTTTCAGTCGAATGTAGGGGGCAGAAGCTGGACTGTGAAGGGTCTAGGAGGGAGTGAGTGGAGAGGCAACGGGTAAGGCGGGAGTAAACTAGGCGCTCCAAAAGTTTAGAGATGAAGGGGAGATTGGAGACCGGTCTGTAGTTGTTTGTGCAGGAAGGGTCGAGAGCGGGTTTCTTTAGTAGCGGAGTAATGATGGAGTGTTTGAAGGAGGATGGGAAAATGCCAGAGGAGAGTGAGAGATTAAAGATTGTAGTTAGGTGAGTTGTGACAACTGGAGAGAGGAGAGACTGGAAGAGATGTGAGGGGATGGGGTCGGTAGTGCATGTAGTCAGACGAGAGAAAAAGAGGTGTCTGGAGACTTCTTCTTCTGTGATGGGATCAAATGTGGAAAGAGAGCCAGGGGAAATGCAGGGTGGGATGGGAGTCACAGCACTTGGTGGTTGAGAGCAGATTTCCTGACGGATAGTATCTATTTTTTCTATAAAGTGGGAGGCCAGGTCATCAGCACAAATGTCTGTGATAGGGGCTTGTGCTTTTGGCCTGAGCAGGGAGTGAAAAGTGTCAAAAAGTTTCTTGGGGTTGTTGGCTAGTGAGGAGATCAGGGTGGTGAAGTAGGTCTGTTTGGCGAGGTGAAGGGCAGCATTATAAGTTCTTAACATGAATTTAAAGTGGATGAAGTCTTCTGGTGTGCGGGTTTTTCTCCAGAGGCGTTCAGCACTCCTAGAGCATCGCTGAAGAAGTCGAATTTGCAATGTGAGCCAGGGCTGTTTTACTGTGTGTTTGGAGGTTCTGAGGGTGAGCGGTGCTACTTGGTCAAGGGTGCTTCTAAGAATGTCATTGTAGTGATGAACAGCCAGATCAGGACAGGAAAAAGAGGAGATTGGGGACAGCGATGAAAGTGTCTGAGGGTTAATGGCTTGTAGATTTCTGAATGTGTGGTAGGTAGGAGTGCGCTGGGGTGGTGGAGTATTCGTGAGCGTGAAGGAGAGAATGTTGTGGTCAGAGAGTGGAAGCGGTGAGTTATTTAGGTGGGAGTGTCATGTATAGTGTACAGTTCCTATAGCGTCTTGTGCTTGGGTGCGAGGAAACACAGGAGACATAGGTTGAAATGAAATGACTTGTATTACTTCATACAAGCATGCTGAAAAGTTCACACAGTTTGCAGGAACAGCGACAGGAGACACAGCAGGCCAGAGTAACTTCAAGCACTACAATAAATCTCCAAAGCAGGTTCAGGATCTCTTCTCTGTACCGTAATTCCTCTGCAAACATGGATTCACCAAACAGCAGGTTTCCAGAGTCCAAAAGTGTTCCAAGGTTCCTCAGTAGGGAATAGTTGGAGTACAAGTCCAAGGCTTCCAGGAGTCAGGTCACAGACTGACTGAGGCTTGATTCAGGAGCACTGATTGTTCAGCTGAGGCTGCTTAAGAAGCAAGAGGGAAGAATCAGGGCGGGAACATGAAAACTGGAAACTCCATATTAACTGAGGGCAAGAGCTGCAGAAAGACAGAAAGCAAAATGGCCGACGGAAAACTGAGTTTCAAGGAACATGTCAACAGAGACAAAGAACCTTACATTACTCCCCCCTTAGGGACAACCTCCGGATGACCTCAGACCAGGCTTGTCAGGGTACCTCTGATGAAACTGGCGGAGCAGGCGAGGAGCATTTACATTATTGACTGGTTCCCATGAGTTGTCCTCCACTGGGTAGCCCTGCCATTTAATCAAATATTGCAACTGATTTCTGTACAACCTGGAATCTAGAATCCTTTCCACCATAAATTCTTCCTGACCATCGACCAGCACTGGGTCAGGGCAAGGAGAAGAACGTCCAGGAAACGTATTGGGTGTTGCAGCCTTTAGTAGGGATACATGAAAGACAGGGTGGATTCTCATAGTTCTGGGCAGTTGAAGACGACAAGCAACAGCACTTATAATCTTAGTGATCTTATAAGGTCCAATGTACTTATGTCCCAATTTAGACGATGGAATCTTTAATTTAAGATTTCTGGTTGACAGCCAGACCAAATCTCCTAACTTGAAAGCTGGTGCAGGTTTACGAAATTTATCTGCTGCTTTCTTGTACCTTTCCTGAGCCAATTCTAGATTTTCCTTTAGAAGATCCATATTCTTTTGTAAAGAAGTGATTCTTTCAGCCACTGCCGGCAAGGGCGTATCTATGGGAAATCGAGGAAGAATGTTAGGATGATAACCTAGATTGGAGTAAAAAGGAGACTGCTTAGTGGAGGCGCTCTGAGAGTTGTTATAAGAGAACTCAGCCAGTGGAAGTAGATCCACCCAATCATCCTGTAGGTGGCAGATAAAACAGCGGAGATACTGCTCCAGGGTCTGATTGGTTCGTTCTGTCTGTCCATTAGTCTGGGGATGAAAAGCAGAAGAAAGGTTTACTTTAATGTCCAATGCTGCACAGAAATTTTGCCAAAACCTTGAAGTGAATTGCACCCCTCGATCCGAAATGACCTCATCCGGTACTCCATGTAAGCGAAACACATTCTTAATCATCAAGTCTGATGTCTGTTTTGCAGTGGGTAAGCCGACACAAGGGATAAAATGAGCTGCCTTTGTTAGACGGTCAACCACCACTAGAATGGTGTTCTTCCCTTGAGAGGTTGGTAACTCCACAATGAAGTCCATAGAAATGGATCCCCACGGGCGGGACGGGGTGGGAAGAGGTTGCAACAGACCAGTTGGTGAGGAGCGAGGTGTTTTGCATCTTGCACAGACTTCACATGAAGTGACATAGTTTAAGACATCTTTCCTGTAAGTGGGCCACCAAAAGAAACGAGAAAGAAATTCTTGTGTCTTTAGAATTCCCCTATGCCCGGCTATCTTGGAATCGTGGATGAGTTGCAATACTCTTAATCTGACTGTTTCAGGTATATACAGACGTTGTCCCTGAATCCACACACCATTCTTTAAGACAAGACTTACGTCCCTTGGGGGTTGAGCCAACAAAGAATCCGCATGGTATGCTTCCTTGATGTCCTTAAGTAGGTCTTGATTATGAATCACTCCCAGGAATCTAGAGTCAGGAAGAATAGTCTTAGGAGGAGTAAGTGGACGTGTCTCTGCTGAATGAATCCTAGAGAGTGCATCAGCCTTTCCATTGCGCGATCCTGGTCTATAAGAAATGACAAAATTAAATTGGTTTAGGAAAAGATTCCAGCGAGCCTGGCGAGGAGTCAGGCACTTAGCCGACCTGATAAATTCAAGGTTACGATGGTCTGTCAGGACGACTATTTGCTGTGCAGCTCCCTGAAGAAGGTGTCTCCATTCCTTGAAGGCGGCAATAATGGCCAACAATTCTCTATTGCCCACATCGTAGTTCCTCTCAGCCGAAGACAACTGCTGGGAAAAGAAGGCACAGGGATGCAAGACATTCTTCTCACCTGTTCTCTGAGAGAGTATAGCTCCAACGGCACAGTCTGAAGCATCCACCTCTATTATGAAGGCAAGCTCGGGGTTGGGATGTACTAAGATAGGTGCGGTGGTAAATTTATCCTTTAAACAGGAAAATGCTTCCTGAGCTTGCGGGGTCCAGGAGAACCTAGACTGTTTCTGGGTAAGTTGGGTGATAGGTGACACTACCTCAGAAAAATTCTTAATGAAACGTCTATAGAAGTTGGCAAACCCGATGAAACGCTGCACCTCCTTCACATTTCTAGGAATTGGCCAATCCTTGATGGCTTGGGTCTTGCTTCCATCCATATTAATCCCTTGCGTAGATAGTACATACCCCAGAAATTGAATTTCGGTCCTATGGAATTCACATTTTTCAAGTTTGATGTAGAGATGGTTTTGTCTTAGGCGTTCTAAGACCATTCTCACATGTCCATGATGTTCCTCTGTGGAGTTAGAAAAAATTAGAATATCATCCAGATAAATCACCACAAATGTATCTAGGAGATCCCTGAAGATATCATTCACGAAGTGTTGGAAAGTGGCTGGGGCGGTACTCAGACCAAAAGGCATAACTAGATATTCAAAGTGTCCATAGCGTGACCTGAAAGCAGTCTTCCATTCATCCCCAGGTCTAATACGGACCAAGTTATAGGCCCCACGGAGATCCAGTTTAGAGAAAATTTTGGCATGCCGCACTCTCTCCAACAACTCAGGGATTAAAGGCAATGGATAACGGTTTCTAATAGTAACCTTATTGAGTTCCCTATAGTCTATGCAGGGTCTCAGAGATCCATCTTTCTTCTTCACAAAGAAGATGGGTGCACCTGCGAGAGATGAAGAGGGGCGTATGAAGCCCTTGGCTAAATTTTCGTTTATATAATCCTTCAAAGCTTTTAGCTCGGGCCCCGCTAGGGGGTAGATCTTACCAAAAGGTATCTCGGCTCCAGGCAATAATTCAATTGGACAATCATATGGACGGTGAGGAGGAAGCTGATCAGCGTTCTTCTTGTCACATAAATCCACATAGTCCTGGTATACAGCTGGTAGTTCAGGGACTGACATGGTTCCTTTAGGAACAGAGCAAGCTGAAACTCCTTGACTCATCTGTTTCTCCGGAAAGTGTAATTCCTTGGTCTCCCAGTTAATCGTAGGATTCTGCGCCTGCAGCCATGGTAGCCCTAGAATAATGGGAAAGTGGGGAGAAGAGATAAGCAAAAAAGACATTTTCTCCTGATGATCTTTACCCATAAGGACCCTCAAAGGCTCTGTTTCTTGATCCACTGGTCCAGAAGTCAGTAGAGAGCCATCCACAGTCTCCATCTGTACTGGAGTAGCCTTCTTCACTGAACGTATCCCCTGTTTCAGAGCAAAGGAGATATCCATAAAATTTCCACTTGCTCCTGAGTCGATCATAGCAGAGCTAGACACCCAGACTGAGTCAACCCAGAGTTTGATGGAAAGGAAGCAATGAGAATTGTTTCTTTTACAACTCAGCTGGGACACCGCTGAGGAAACTTGAAAAATTGCAGCGTTTATACCGTCATCGTCCCCAGAACTAACAGAGTTTAAGTCTGAGAAATCAAGATCTCTTGCAGCAGATCTCTCTGGAGCCTGAGGCTCGGACATGACAGAGCTCCTCTCGCAACACTCACAGTGAATGACTGCTGCAGTAGTCTTACGAGAACGGCTGGGGCAGTTTATAATGAAGTGCCCTGACTTACCACAGTAGAAACATAGATTTTCCTTTATACGATGTTCTTTGCGTGCATCACTAACCCGTCTTTGTAAAGAGTCCACCTGCATGGGTTCAGGTTCTGGTTCCCTTGTGATCCTACTCAAAGGTGCCTTAGCTGAGGAGGGAGGTAGTAAAAGGTTAGTGCGATTATTTTCGAACCATCTCTCTTGTCTGCGTTCAGTCAGACGAGCATCAATACGGATACAATAGTTAATAAAGTCACCTAACGCAGTAGGAGGGTCGGCACGAGCAAGTTCATCCTTAATCAGTGGAGACAACCCTTTCCGAAAAATAGATTTTTTAGCGGAAGTGTCCCAAGTGGTATCAAGAGCCCATCTCCTGAAATCCAGGGCATATTCGGCTACTGAACGCTTACCTTGGCGCAAAGTTAACATGGCTGCTTCAGCTGTTGCACCTCGATTGGGGTCATCAAACACCTGCCCCATGGCTGAAATAAAAGCATCAAGGTGATTCAAACAATCATCCTCAGTCTCAATCAGAGGGTTTGCCCACATCAAAGCCTTATTGGTAAGCAACATGATTATAGTAAGCACTTTGGATCGTTCAGTGGGAAATTGTGAAGCATGTGCAGAGAAAAATAAATTGCATTGATTAATAAATCCCCTGAATTTCTCACGTTCACCGCCAAAACGAAAAGGAGGTAATTTGGGGATCCCAGAACTCGGGGTTATGGCAGTAGCCTGGGCTCGTTCCTCTAGAGCCTCAATCCTGGCTCGCAATTCCTGGGTAGTCTGTCCAAACACTTGCAAATTATGATTAGTGAGGTCCTGTAGGCTTGCAAAACGGGTTTTTAAAGTCTGTACATCTGAAAGGATTGTATCAGTCACTCCGCAAAGTTCCTTTATGCGGGCCTCCATCTTCCAGATCTTTTAAGGCAGAAGTGCTGGAAGAGGAAAGGAAAAAAAAAACAAAAAAAAAAACAAGTGTTTACCTGTGGTAACACTCCAGAGTAAAATTTTAAGGGAATGCGCTCACCTGGAATGGTTGTGAGAAGTCACAACCACTGTCATCACATAAGGTATTAAACGGACGTCTGATATCCACAGTCACAGCAGACATGGCTTTCCCAGACCCAGCAGACACTAAACATTGGCTCCTGAATCTTGTCATGTATAGTGTACAGTTCCTATAGCGTCTTGTGCTTGGGTGCGAGGAAACACAGGAGACATAGGTTGAAATGAAATGACTTGTATTACTTCATACAAGCATGCTGAAAAGTTCACACAGTTTGCAGGAACAGCGACAGGAGACACAGCAGGCCAGAGTAACTTCAAGCACTACAATAAATTTCCAAAGCAGGTTCAGGATCTCTTCTCTGTACCGTAATTCCTCTGCAAACATGGATTCACCAAACAGCAGGTTTCCAGAGTCCAAAAGTGTTCCAAGGTTCCTCAGTAGGGAATAGCTGGAGTACAAGTCCAAGGCTTCCAGGAGTCAGGTCACAGACTGACTGAGGCTTGATTCAGGAGCACTGATTGTTCAGCTGAGGCTGCTTAAGAAGCAAGAGGGAAGAATCAGGGCGGGAACATGAAAACTGGAAACTCCATATTAACTGAGGGCAAGAGCTGCAGAAAGACAGAAAGCAAAATGGCCGATGGAAAACTGAGTTTCAAGGAACATGTCAACAGAGACAAAGAACCTTACAGGGAGATTGAACAGAGGCGGACAAAGACCAGGTCAAGGGTGTTGCCATCCTTGTGTGTCTCAGAGGTTGAAAGCTGTGAGAGGCCTAGAGAAGTGGTTAGTGATAGAAGCTGAGATGCAGATGTGGAAGTAGGGCTGTTAATGGGGATGTTGAAGTCTCCAAGGATAAGGGTTGGTAGTTCTGAGGACATGAAGTGCGGCAGCCAGGCTGAGAAGTGGTCAAGGAACTGGGTGGGCGAGCCTGGGGGCCGATATATGACCGCTACTCTGAGGGAGAGGGGATGGAAGAGCCTGATGGTGTGGACCTCAAAAGAAAGGAATGAGAGTGATGGAATTGGGGGGATGACCTGGAAAGTGCATTGTGGGGACAGGAGTATGCCGACTCCACCACCATGTCTGTTTGTGGGTCTCGGGGAATGGGAGAACTGTAAACCACCATAGGAAATGGCAGCAGGGGAGACAGTGTCAGAATCCTGAATCCAGGTTTCAGTGAGGGCCAACAGATTAAGAGAGTGGTTCAGAAAGTAGTTGTGCAGGATGGATAGCTTTTTGCATGCAGACCGTGGATTCCAGAGGGCACAATTGAAAGAAGGAGATGAGGGAGTGCAAGTAATATTAATAAGATTATTATGGTTTCGGTATGAGGTAGGGTAGGGATTGAGGTTGGGGGATGGTGGACCAGGGTTGGGGGAGATGTCCCCTGAAATCAGTAGGAGTAGGAAGATAAAGAGCAAGTAGTTGTTGGAATTGTAAGTAGGTTTTTTCTGTGATGTGTTTGGGCAAGATGGGCTGAGGTTTTTCAGGAAGGTGAGGAGTGCATGGGAGCTGTACATGGGAGAGGGAAGGATAGAGGGGCTGATGTGTATGAGTCGTGATGGAGGGGGGATGGGGCGGTGAATGTGGATGGCAAGGGAACACAGGAGGAAATAGATAAAATACATAATGAAAAAGAAGGCAAAGTGTGGGGTACCTGATTCCAGCCCTGATTAACTGCCATGAATAACTGACGTTTTCAAGTTGCTTGTCTTCTGTGATGCTTAGCTTCTGGGATGCATGCGCCCCCACAATGCATACGCCCCTTAGACTACTCCTAAATATATAGCCCACACTACAGGGTCAGGAAAGTGGGATTGTGGGAGCTGCTTTGGGATAATTTGGCAGCTGGGGCCAGCACACCAGGGGGTGATTAGATCATCAAAGGCACTAGAGATGGCTACATCTATATGTTATAGCACCTTCCACCTGATAGCATCTACAGAGGCCCCAGTCACAGGAATACACAGCAGTAAGTATTAAGCACAGTGCAAAAAATGAATTATACAAAAGCTTTACCAGGCACATTAAACTATGTTGCAAGATGGTACAGCAGTGGTTGGCAGCAATCAGAAGTATGGAGTTCATACCATTGCTATATATTTCCACATGCAAGACAGAAAGGGCTTGTGTCATTCAGCTGCTTGCTAACAATGAATGGAGTGCATACATGCAGAGAGGATCAATAACGCCACATTCGTGTTTTTAGTGTACGATTAAACTGTTACACTAGAGCTGATTTTACCATGTTGAAATTTTGAGATGCTCCTGCAAGATCTATAGAGCGCCTATTATGGATATGACACAGAAAATTTTTAAAACATACTGTAAGCTTCAAAAGCAAATGATTGTAGTGACCAGATATGTTGATCCTTTTCAGCTTATCATCCTGGCCTCAGTATGTATGACAATGTACAGGTTTAAATTTCTTCCAAAAAAGACCATCGCCATTTTACCTGGTAATAATTATCACAAAGCAAAAAAGGGCTACTCGTCACCCGCTAAACAATGGCTCATGAATGTAGCGCACTCCGAGAACATCAACATTCAGCATTCTTTGAGAGGGGGTGAAAAACAAATCCAGAAATATTTTCTAGATGGGTATGCCTATGTTAACAGCCAACATATAGCCTTTGAATTTCAGGGATGTTTTTACCACGGATGCCCTGTGTGCTATTAATGAAAATTACACCAATAAGGTCACAAACACTACCTACGGTCAATTATGTTAGGCTTTTTTAGCTAAAAAGCGTTACTTACATACAGTCATGGCCAAAAGTTTTGAGAATGACACAAATATTAATTTTTACAAAGTCTACTGCTTCACTTTTTCTAATGGCAATTTGCATATACTCCAGAATGTTATAAAGAGTGATCAGCTTAACAGCAATTACTTGCAAAGTCAATATTTGGCTAGAAAATGAACTTTATCCCCCAAAACACATTTCAACATCATTGCAGCCCTGCCTTAAAAGGACCAGCTAACCTCTTTTCGGTGATTGCTCCATTAACACAGGTGTGGGTGTTGATGAGGACATGGCTGGAGATCAATCTGTCATGATTAAGTAAGAATGACACCACTGGACACTTTAAAAGGAGGCTGGTGCATGGCATCATTGTTTCTCTTCTGTTAACCATGGTTATCTCTAAAGAAACACGTGCAGTCATCATTGCAATGCACAAAAATGGCCTAACAGGGAAGAGTATCGCAGCTAGAAAGATTGCACCTCAGTCAACAATCTATTGCATCATCAAGAACTTCAAGGAGAGAGGTTCCATTGTTGCCAAAAAGGCTCCAGGGCGCCCAAGAAAGACCAGCAAGCGCCAGGACCGTCTCTTAAAAGTGTTTCAGCTGTGGGATCGGGCTACCAGCAGTGCAGAGCTTGCTCAGGAATGGCAGCAGGCAGGTGTGAGTGCATCTGCACGCACTGTGAGGCGGAGACTCTTGGAGCAAGGCCTGGTCTCAAGGAGGCCAGCAAAGAAGCCACTTCTCTCCAGAAAAAACATCATGGACAGACTGATATTCTGCAAAAGGTACAGGCAGTGGACTGCTGAGGACTGGGGTAAAGTTATTTTCTCTGATGAATCCCCTTTTCGATTGTTTGGGACATCAGGAACACGCCTCATTCGGAGAAGACAAGGTGAGCGCTACCACCAGTCTTGTCTCATGCCAACTGTTAAGCATCCTGAAACCATTCATGTGTGGGGTTGCTTCTCAGCCAAGGGAATCGGCTCTCTCACAGTCTTGCCTAAAAACACAGCCATGAATAAAGAATGGTACCAGAATGTCCTCCAAGAGCAACTTCTCCCTACCCTCCAAGAGCAGTTTGGCGATCAACAATGCATTTTCCAGCATGATGGAGCACCTTGCCATAAAGCAAAGGTGATAACTAGAGTTGAGCGATACTTTCCGATATCCAAAAGTATCGGAATCGGAATGGTATCGCCGATACCATTAAAATATCGGCGATACCCGATACCGATACCGGAAGTCCCATGTAAGTCTATGGGAACAAAATATCGCAACTAAAAAAACCTCTTTCTTTCCTTGTAAACACTAAATATACACACATAGAATACATATATATATATATATATACATGTCATTGTGACATATATATATACATATATGTATAGTTTATACACTTCTACATAGTAAAATATCCTCTGATTCAATTGCCGGGTAAAGCCGGCTTCTGTGAAAAGACAGAAGCACCCGACATGAAATGACACTTGGTGTACATAGGGTTAACCATGTCTTTTCATGTCCTTTGCTATCTGATTTGCACAAACAATTACATCAGTCTATGTGTGCAAAATTTCACACCTGTAGGGGTTAATTAAAGGTGTAAATTCGTTGTAAAAAAAAACGGACTTTTTTGCTACGAATTTACGCCTTTAATTAACCCCTACATGTGTGAAATTTTGCACACTTACACTCATGTTACATTAATTAAAGGCGTAAATTCGTAGCAAAAAAGTCCGTTTTTTTTTTACAACGAATTTACACGTTTAATTAACCCCTACAGGTGTGAAATTTTGCACACATAGACTGATGTAATTGTTTGTGCAAATCAGATAGCAAAGGACATGAAAAGACATGGTTAACCCTATGTACACCAAGTGTCATTTCATGTCGGGTTCTGCATTTTCACAAAAGCCGGCAATTGAATTAGCGGCTATTATACTATGTAGAAGTGTATGAACTATAAATATAAATATATATATATGTGTCACAAATTCAATGACATGTATATATATATGAGGTGTAAAATTGCTGAAAAAAAATGCGTGGGCTCCCGCCCTATTTTCACAACCAGACAGACAAAGCCAGTGAGTGGGGGCAGATAATAATAGCCCAGAGAGGGACCATTTTTTTTGCCCCCCCCGGCTACTTAACATCTGCCCCCAGACACCCCAGAAAGGGCAAATCTCTAATTAGATTTGCCCTTTCTGGCACTTTGCCCGTCTATTCCCATTGCCCTGTAGCGGTGGCGAATGGGTTAATAAGGGGTTAAAATGACCTTGCAATTGAAAGGTCACTTTAAGCCAGGTTAATAATTGAGAGCTGTCATTTAGACAACTATCAATTATTAATCCTATTGTATGAAAGAAAAATCAAACACACACACTTTAATAAAAAAGAAGTTTAATGAAATAATCACACAGTTTTTGACCATATTTTATTTACCTGCTAAAACCATTTCCTGTAATAAAAATAAAATAATAAAGCAAAATTATTCTTACCAATCCGATGCACAGTCAGGTCCCACGGTGTAATCCTTCAGAAAGGGTTAATGTTTACTGCAGGGACCGCAGCTAATGCTGCAGCCTCACAGTAAACCCCCAAATGAATGAGCTCCTCTCCTGGCTGACAGGAGAGGAAGTGGAAAGCTTAATTGATTGCTTTCCACTTTCACTTCAGGTCAGCCAGGGACACCATCAGTGACGTCAGAGGGAACTGATTAACAAAAATAGGGGTTCCCTTCGAAAAAAAAATGGCGTGGGGTCCCCCCTATTTTTGTTAACCAGCCAGATGAAGCAGACCGCTGAGGCCTGGATTTTCAGGCTGTTAAGGAGCCAAGATCCATGGACCTTGCCAGCCTGATAATACCAGGCCACAGCAGTCTGCATATCTTGGCTGATTAACAAAAATAGGGGATCCCCTCGAAAAAAATTGGCGTGGGGTCCCCCCTATTTTTGTTAACCAGCCAGATGAAGCAGACCGCTGAGGCCTGGTTTTTCAGGCTGTTAAGGAGCCAAGATCCATGGACCTTGCCAGCCTGATAATACCAGGCCACAGCAGTCTGCATATCTTGGCTGATTAACAAAAATAGGGGATCCCCTCGAAAAAAATTGGCGTGGGGTCCCCCCTATTTTTGTTAACCAGCCAGATGAAGCAGACCGCTGAGGCCTGGTTTTTCAGGCTGGTAAGGATCCAATATCCATGGACCTTGCAAGCCTGATAATACCAGGCCACAGCAGTCTGCTTAGCTTGACTGGTTAACAAAAATAGGGGATCCCCTCGAAAAAAAAAACGGCGTAGGGGTCCCCCTATTTTTGTTAACCAGCCAAGTAAAATGCAGACTGCTGCGGCCTGGTATTAAAAGACTGTCAAGGCCCATGGATTTTGGCCCTCAACAGCCTGATAATACCAGGCTACAGCAGCCCCACATTTGGCGCATCAAAAGATGTGCCAATTGTGGCACTTTACCCGGCTCTTCCCACTTGCCCTGTAGCGGTGGCAAGCGGGGTAATAAGGGGTTAATGTCACCGTTGATTGCACGGTGACAATAAGCCCGGTTAATAATGGAGAGGTGTCAATAAGACACCGATCCATTATTAATCCCAAAGTTTTTAAATGTGTAAAAAAAAGACAATGCAAGAAAAAAGTATTTTAATGAAATAAAAGAGACAACACAGTTTTCATTTTTTTTATTACTCTCTCATTCCTGCGACGCCATCGATCTCCTGTAAAAAAAGAAAATAAAACAAACCAACAGTATACCACCTGTCCGACGCAGTCCATAGTAACGACAGTCCCACGACGATCCAGCTCTGCTACATCGGAATGACAGGCAGAGCCTGACATCCCGGCGCAGCACAGCTGCTTACCAGCTTCCCCGGCGGTGACGTCATCGGACTGCTTTACGGCCGCGATTACCCAGCAGTCACTGCAGTTATCGCGAGAAACTGCATGTGACCGCCGGGGAGAAGAGGATGACGGCCATTAAGCAGTCCGGGATGTGACCGCCGGAGATCTTCTGCCGGGTAAGTGCCGCTGACTCCTGACAGACCCGACCGACGGACACTGACAGTGACAGTGACAATTCCGATTCCGGTATCCGATATGACGAAAATATCGGTACTCGGAATCGGAATTCCGATACAGCCAATATCGGCCGATACCCGATATTTGCAGTATCGTATCGCTCAACACTAGTGATAACTAAATGGCTCATGGAACAAAACATAGAGATTTTGGGTCCATGGCCTGGAAACTCCCCAAATCTTAATCCCATTGAGAACTTGTGGTCAATCATCAAGAGACGGGTGGACAAACAAAAACCTAAAAATTCTGACAAAATGAAAGCATTGATTGTGAAAGAATGGACTGCTATCAGTCAGGATTTGGTCCAGAAGTTGATTGAGAGCATGCCAGGGAGAATTGCAGAGGTCCTGAAGAAGAAGGGTCAACACTGCAAATATTGACTTGCTGCATTAACTCATTCTAACTGTCAATATAAGCTTTTGTTACTCATATGTTTGCAATTATTATATTTCTGTCTGTGATAAAAACATCTGTCAAACACACATAAAAACCAGAGGGCAGCAGATCATGTGAAAATATAATATTTGTGTCATTCTCAAAACTTTTGGCCATGACTGTAGCTGCGGATACACAATAAGAGTGCTGTGGGAGCATGAGTGCAATTAAATGGATGAAAATGATTCTAACCTTCAAATATTTCTCCTATAAATAGAATTCCCCGTTCCTTTAGACCCCCGTGATGTGCTTTATGGGGGCGAACTAATGTCATTAAACTCTATCACCATCTGGAAGATAGGGAGACTTTACATTACTATGATTTCACCAGTCTGTATCCCTTTGTAAACATAACTAAAACATACCATGTAGGCCACCTAGACATCATCAATTTCGGTTTCATTAAAAATACTTTGGTATTGTTAAATTCAAGGTCTACCCACTGAGAGATTTATTTTTCCCTGTTCTACCGGTAAAAAGCAACAAAAAATTAATGTTTTCCCTTTGCCACACATGCGCTGTAAATTCACAGACAGATATTTGTGCACATAGTGATGAAGAACGCTCCCTTACAGGCATCTGGTGCAGTACAGATGGCAGTAGAAAAAGAGTATAGAATCGCACGCATCTATGAAATATGGCATTTTCCTAATACCACTGATGATCTCTTTGCCCCTACATTAAATTACATCTTAGGGATAAGCAGGAGGCCTCTGGTTATCTTAGCTGGTGCACTGATGAAGCCAAGAAAAGGTAGTACATTTACTAATTTCTTGAAAAAGCTGTACAATTACGGCCTGGAAATATAGGTGTGAACCCTGCTAAGAGACAGATCTCCAAACTTTTCTTACATTCTTTATGGGGAAAGTATTGGTCAACGATCTAATGTATCATGTACCAGTACTGTTAGTGACCCCAATGAGCTTTTTAAGTATTTGTTTCTGTCTTACTATGATATTTCGATGTTCCATTTCCTTGATGATCAGACTGCAACCATTAACTGGAATATGCAAAAGGTCACCACACTGTCATCAAAAACACAAACACTTTTATAGTGAGTTTCACAACAGTATTTGCCCGGCTAGAGGTCTATTCTCTGCTGGACCTGCCTTTATCACAACACAGATTAAATTATTTTTGTGCAGAGGGAAGGAGAGTGGACCCCAACTTTAGGCGATTACCTGGGGGAATAGATCAGTGAAATACCCAATGGCATGTACATTACCGAATTTGTATCTGCAGGTCCCAAAACTTACGGATACAAACTCAATTATGGTAAAAGTGTCTTAAATATTAAGGGTACAACACTAAATGTTGGTAAAACACAGTCTATTAATTTTAGTAGTCTAAAAGATCTAGTTCTGGACTACCCACATAATTCTGCTTCTGGAACACAGAAAAGTATTGTCGTACAATAGTCGGACATTGTGAGAAATAAAAAGCACTGAGACATTGAAACAAGACCACTACGCAAAACACAAAAGAGTGTTTATACAAAGCGGACGTTACTAGATGAGTTTATCACCCTACCCTTTGGCTATTAAGAGGCTTGTGATGGATCCGCGACTACAACACCCATTCTCGTGTATTCTAGCAAGACCATCTAATTCTGGAAAAAGTTGTTTCGTAAAGCAGTTGTCACATAATATTGAAACATATTTTTCTCCCAAACCCGATAATATTGTTTGGTTTTATTCATGCTGGCAAAAACTATATTATGAAAACTCTCTCTCTTTTCCCCACATCAGATTTGTGGAGTGTCTGCTGCATATGCTAGTATTCCCATCCGGCAAGGGAAATTTGACTATTGTTGATGATCTCATAGAGAGAGCTAGTTAAAACTGTGAGATAGAAAAAGCATTTACCAAGTATGTGTAGCACAGAAATCTCAGTATTTTCTACCTGGTACAAACATATTTTGTCAATGTAGGAAACGCAGGACAATAAATTTAAAAACAAAGTACATGGTCCTTCTTAATAATCCTCAAGATAAATTACAAATTGTGACTTTATGCCTCTTACACATTTCCGGCGGGCGCCTGGCGGCGCCCCCGGCATTTTGCCGCAGCGCCGCATCTGAAAACCTTTCACACTTCCGGCGGCCAAAATGCGGTTTTTGCCGGATGGTTTCTGATGCTTGGAGAGATAAGAAACCATCCGGCAAAAACAAAAAACGTTACATGCAGCGTTTTTTCCGGACGCCGCAATGTACATTTGCGCCGCATCCGGACAAAACCGCATGCAACGCATTGACATGCGTCGCCATCCGGCGCTAATGCATGTCAATGCGAAAAAAGCCGCATGCGGCGCATCAGATTTTCAGATGCGGCGCTGCGGCAAAATGCCGGGGGCGCCGCCAGGCGCCCGCCGGAAATGTGAAAGAGGCCTTAGACCGACAGATGTACCCAGGAAAAACACGCATCTTCTTAGAAGCTTTTGAGGATGCCATGCGGGAGCCCTATGGGTATTTGCTGCTTGAGTTGAGAGCCAATACCCCTGAGGATATACGCTTAACCCCTTACTGTCCAATAACGTGCACAGTCCGTCATGGCAAGGTGTCAGTTCCGGCACCAGGACGGACTGTGCACGTCATGCCTTTGATCTACCACTGCTTGTAAACACGCAGTGGTAGATCAGTGCCGACAGCTGTCACAGACAGCTGACAGGCACGACAAGCGGTGTGGGGACCGACGCACCTACAGCGCTGTGCTTGGTCAGTCAATCTGACTGACCAAACACAGCAGCGATCGCGCAGGAGAAGCTGAAATTTCAGCTTCTCCAGCGCGATCAGTGCAAGAGCCGGCGCTGCAGTGGCCAGGCTTCCTGCACTGACAGCCAGGAGCGGAGCCCCCACCGCCCCTGGCTGTTAACCCCCTGACTGCTGCGATCGAGCGCGATCGCAGAGCTCAGGGGGGAGGCAGAGTGTCGGGAGCTCCCTCTGCCTCAGATCGGCGCCCTGCAATGTATTTGCAGGGCCCGATCTCTGCCTTGATGACCCAGGGGTTGTCATGACAACCTCCGGGTCATCTAACTAGAGAAAGCTGCTGTGATCATGCTTACAGCAGCTCTCCCCATAGGTACAATGCATTGCATTGCTGGAGCATTGCAATGCATTGTAACTGCAATAAAAAGTAAAAAAAGTGAAAGTCCCATAAAGGGACAAGTTAAAACTTCCTCAGTGCCTGCTGAGAGCAGGCGCTGAGAAAGCCTGTTGCAGTGCCAGTCAGATTGCTGGTCTGACAGACTGCTGTGCACAGTGTCAGATCGGAAATCTGACCTTATACAGTGATGTCCCACCCTGGGACAAAGTAAAAAAGTATAAAAAATAAAAATCGCATGTGTAAAAAAAAATTCCTAAATAAAGAAAAAAATATATTCCCCAATAAATTCATTTCTTCATGTAAATAAAAAAAACAATAAAAGTACACATTTAGTATCACCGCATCCGTAACAACCCACCCTATAAACCTGTCCCACTAGTTAACCCCTTTAGTGAACCCGTTAAAAAAAAGGGAAAAAAACAATGATTTATCATCATACCGCCAAACAAAAAGTGGAATAACACGCAATCAAAAAGACGGATATAAATAACCATGGTACAGCTGAAAACGTCATCTTGTCCTGCAAAAAATGAGCCACCATACAGCATCATCAGCGAAAAAATAAAAAAGTTATAACTCGCACAATAAAGCGTTGCAAAAATAATTCTTTTTTATATATAAACATTTTTATTGTATAGAAGCACCAAAACATAAAAAATGATATAAATGAGGTATCGCTGCAATTGTATTAACCCGAAGAATAAAACTTCTTAATCAATTTTACCACACGTGGAACGGTATAAAGGCCCCCCTCAAAAGAAATTCATGAATGTCTGGTTTTTTCATTCTGCCTCCCAAAAATCGTAATAAAAAGCGATCAAAAAATGTCATGTGCCCAAAAATGGTACCAATAAAAACATCAACTCGTCCCGCAAAAAATAAGACCTCACATGACTCTGTGGGCCAGAATATGGAAAAATTATAGCTATCAAAATATGGTGATGTAAAAACTATTTTTTGCAATAAAAAGCGTCTTTTAGCGTGTGACAGCTGTCAATCATAAAAACCCGATATAAAAACCCGCTATAAATAGCAAATCAAACCCCCATTTATCACAAAGTTAGCTAGGAAAAATAATAAAATAAAAAACATTTATTTATCTCCATTTTCCCATTAAGGTTAGGGTTAGGGTTAGGGTTGGGGCTAAAGTTAGGGTTGGGATTAGGGTTAGGGGATTGTTAGGCTAAGTGCACACGTTCAGGAATATTTGCAGAATTTTCCTGAGCAAAACCTGAAATTTTCAGCGGTAAAAACGCGCGGTTTTTTTTCGTGTTTTTTTTCCCGCGGTTTTGACGCATTTTTGACACGGTTTTATAACGTTTTTTATGCGTTTTTTAAAAGCGCTTTTTTAGCGTTTTTCTAGCGTTTTGGAGAACAAATAAAGTTTGGAAAAAAAAAAATATATATGAGGTCATTTCCTACTCCAACCCCTCCTGTACTCCATTTTCTTTTCTTGTTGTAATCAAGATGCCACAAGTGCAGCCACAGCGGCGTCTCAGCCAAGCAAACATGCACATTTTGCTGCTGACTTCACTTATTTTGCTGCACTACCACATCAAGCAGGTAATATACAGTCAATAAATTTTTTAGGATACTTTATTGCGCCTTTTTTCCCTGTGTTTCGATTGCACATAAAATGTATAAGAAAACCGCGTGCAATCGTTTGTGCTGCAAAAGTTTGTTTCATCAGCGTGCGCATTACCACCAAAAACTCTTAATTTTTGTGCAATAGTATGCCTTTTCAAGCGTTTTTGCATGCATTTGTTTGTTTGGGCCCACATGTGTTTTCTACGTGTAAAATTTCTATCATTTCTGTCTCTATCATCTGTCTATCATCTGTGGCTCTATCATCTGTGTCTCTATCATCTCTGTCTCTATCATCTCTGTCTCTATCATCATAGGAATGCATTGAACCGCTTTTTTTCCGCATGTGGCTATGCCCACCATGTGCCAAGTGAGGTTAATGTGTGGATGGTAAACAGGGTCTGGAGGAGAGGAGACTCTGCCCTGGGTGCCATATCCCTGGGAAAACAATAATGGCAAAAACATTTTGTGATATTGTCACCTACCGGCGGACCCCGCAGCCTTCCTGCTCGTCAGCGATGCTAACGGCAACTCCCGTTCCCAGTGAAAAATTTGGTCACACTTGTCAAACACTATGTTTGACTAGTGTGACCAACCTGTCAATGAGTTTTCCAAGCGATGCTACAGATCGCATGGAAAACTCAAGCATTCTGCACGCAAATGATGCTTGGAACTTTTGTTTGGTTTAGCGGGAATACGAATACCAATCTAATGCGTATTTCCCGCTGCAAGCCCCAATGTGTGCACATAGGTTTTTTGTTTTATTTGTAATAAACACTATATTCTCCCATAGGAGCGCTCCCAGAGGAAGAGGAGGATGAAGCAAAGAAGAATGTGGGTGCACCACATTGTTCAGGAGCGGACAGAAAAGGGTCACTTCCGGCTCCTTTACCAAGATTTAAGGAGGTAAGATATATTCTGGCATAAAGGTATATGGTCATCCATGTGCACCTAAATTATTTTTTCCATTGATGTTTTTTTGGTTGTTATGTCCAATTGTAATACATGCCCTAAATTTTTTTTTTTTTTTTTTTAGTTATCCCGAAAATTTTGTCCAGTTTTGCAGGCTCGCAATAGAAGCATTTGATCAACTACTCGCCATTGTGTCTCAAGATTTAACGTATACGGACACAGTCATGCGAAGAACCATCTCTGCTGAGGAAAGGCTGCTCATCACCTTGCGGTGAGTGTCCTTTTTTTTTCTTTGCCAAATAAACATTTTGCACACATACTGCCAGCAACAGTGCCCCCATAATACTTGCAGCAACAGTGCACCCATAATACTGCCAGCGTGCCCCCTAATTATACTGCCACAGTGGCCCATAATACTGCCAGCCACAGTGAAAAAAACAAAGTGAGTTCTTTAATTGTATTCATTGAAAACACCATATATGTTTCCATATAAATGTATAATGTTCAATTGTAAGTTAGCCTTCTGTTTTTATTTGTTATTTTCTAAAAAGATTTTTTTTTCTCTTTTCAGGTTTTTAGCCACAGGAGAGAGCTACACATCACTGCATCTCCAATTTAGGGTTGGTAAATCCACCATCTCTGAAATTGTGAGGTGCACATGTACCGTCATCTGGCAGAAGTTGCAGCCCATCGTGATGCCTACCCCAACCGAGGAGACTTGGCTGCAGGTCGCAGCAGGCTTTCAAACTGTGGCCAATTTCCCCAACTGCATAGGTGCTGTCGACGGCGAACATGTGAGAGTGCTGAAGCCACCACATTCAGGATCACGCTTCTTTAATTATAAGAAGTATTTTTCTGTGGTCCTGATGGCGGTGGCTGATGCACGTTACAAATTTGTTGCCATCGACGTTGGTGCTTATGGCAGTACTGGGGATTCTCGGGTGTTGCAATCATCACAGATTGGACTGCAAATTCTTTGAGATGGCGGAACGCTCCCAGCCCCAAGACCTTTGCCAGGTTCCACACCTCCAGTACCCTTTGTGATGGTATCGGATGAGGCTTTTCCGTTAAAGAGCAACCTGCTGCGCCCATACCCACGAAGGGCACTGGATGACCGGCGGAGGATTTTTAATTATCGGCTGACCCGTGCACGAAGATATGTGGAATGCACCTTCGGGATCATGTGTAGTCAGTGGAGGATATTTCACACTGCCATACAGTTAGATACGGGGACCGTTGACACTGTAATAAAGGCATGCTGCGTACTCCACAACTACGCTCGTGATTATACCACGGACGTAGATGTGGAGTACGAGCTGTCAGAATTAATTGGAGTTGACTACTTGGGTCAAGGAAGGCAGTCCAACTCGGGTAAGCGTGTGCGAGAAATCTTCACTGACTACTTCATGAGTCCTGAAGGTGCCGTGCACTGGCAATACTCCAGTGACGGTGTTGAGCAGCCTGAACAGCAGAGAAGATCTGATGCTTAACCGAAAGCAAGACCCGTTTTTCTGGAACAGATATTTCCAATTAAGAGACACTTGGTGGCGTCATCGAGATGCTACAGTTGGATGGTCTGCTGAGTTCCCCCGGGCATTGCCCCTTCCCTCCCTCACCCGCCTTACTCCTGGCCATGTTTTATTTTATCTCTGGAGCACCGTGAGTCCAAGGGAAGAAGCTGCCTCCACCGTTAACGGAATCACTGAAAATCACAAGCATGTGACCCTGACATGCCATCGCCGGCAGTAACCCACCTATGAGCAGACCACCAACACATAAACATCCAATGAAGGTGAGGTTAGAAACGAAAAAAATTTGAATAAATAGTTACTTTGATGTCAAATACTGTGTCCATTCTTTTTTGACTGTTTCTCAGTTGCGGATCCGATTACAAAACTGTTATGCAGTATATAGTAAGCACGGACACAGTTGTGAAAAAAAAACTTTTATTATAACAAACATTATAAACATATAACAAACATTATAAACATATTCGGACAAACATTGTCCAATAAAACACAACTAAAGTGCATGTTTTAACAAACTGTCAACAGGACAGGGGAGGAGGGGTGGTTTGGGAGGCCAGCCTGGTGGAACTGTTCATAAATTGTGGTACTCAGGATCGTACCCAAACCGGTGAAACAATTCCTGGGACACCATGGTAGTAGAGGTGGAAGCAGCATGCTGGCCACTATTTTCAGGTGCTGCTGTGCGGGCATAATTATAGCCTTCACCTGCGTTGGGCCTGTAGGATGGGGTCGCCTGCCTAAAACGCTGCGATGCAGCTACTGGTGGTGGTGAAGGGCCACTTTGTCCATGGAAAATTTTAAGAATCGCTGTCATTATAGCTGATGACGGGGGTATATTGGATGGGACGTCAACAGACAATAACAACAAATTAACTGCTAACATTATAAAGTTCTGCCTCTCCCGTGGCATGGATCTTAGACGGTCGGCTAGAAAAGAGCTGAATTTGTCAAGATCATCCTGGTTCGACGAATTGTCGATCATACCGAGGGTTCGACTAGTGAGTGCTTGAATCACACTAGCCAAAGTCTCGGGCTGTGTTGCCTTCTTGGGTGCCGCCCTTCTCAATGCCACGGGACAGGCAGAAACAGGCCCCATCCCAGTGGGCCTTGACACACCACCAGCACTGCTTGACGCAGCGCCAGAGGCAGGAACAGCATCACTGCTCATGGATGGTACCTCCGCCGCCGAGAATGATGTCCCAGGTTCACAGACCAAACATGACACCGCGGAGGAAGGCCGGTCACCCTGAGGATCTGGGGAGTTGCAGAAGGTAAGTTCCTCCACATCTTCTACCAGACCCTGCTCCTGGCTGTGGCCTTCGTGTACTGTTGGCGTTTCTGGCCTGATATTGCCGCCACTTCTGTGGAAGGAATAAAAAAGGCGTGTTATTCAAAGACAATGTGAAATGTGGAGTTAAACACAAAATTATCTATCATTTACCTCCGTAAAATCCTACTAGTTAAAATAAACTGCAGCTGGTCTGCAAAATGCACCCTCCTAGCTGGCGAGCTCCCACTCACTGTCCTCTGTGACTTAATGAATCTGTCCGTCACAGATCGCCATCTTTTTTTTACATCTTCCACTGAAATATGAAACCAAAAAAATTATGTATTTCCAAAATGTACATTTAAAAAAAGTACACAACTTAGTAATAAATACTTACAAATCATTTTTTGGGCATCTTTTGATAGCTTTGGCCACTGTGGATACAGTTCCTTGACAATTGAAGTCCAGGCATCCTATTTGGAAAGTGACCCCTTGTATTCCTCACAGGTGCGGTCCCATATGACTGGATATTTTTCAATCTACAATGTTAATATTCAAATTTCAGAAACTTTATCACAAGCATTGAGGAATAAAAATATATATATATATATATATATATATATATATATATATGTATATACACACATATACACACACTGAAACACACATGCAAAACTGTTCATCCATCTACACGTGTGCGCACAAACACACAACCCTCCCTACATGCCTCTTTCAAATTCCTGCTGATATTGTATACACATTCTGTAGAAAGTGATAAACATATGCAAACATGATGGGCGGACACAACACAGAAAGCAAAGATTTATATGCCAGTTGAAAAATTTAATTTTTTTTCCACAATTTCTGCATTTCACATGAAATGCCCCATTAATAATGAACCCCATATGATGCTCCTGTGTATAATGGGCCCCGTATATGATGCTACAGTGTATAATGTGCCCGTATATGATGCTACAGTGTATAATGTGCCCCATATATGATGTTACAGTGTATAATGGGCCCCATATATGATGCTACAGTGTATAATGTGCCCCGTATATGATGCTCTGGTGTATGATGAGCCCCATATAATGCTCAAAATATAATGGGCCCCATATATAATGCTCCATATATAATGGTCTCCATGTGATGCTCCAGTGTATAATGTGCCCCGTATATGATTCTCCAGTGTATGATGGGCCCCAAATATGATGCTCCAGTGTATGATGAGCCCCATATAATGCTCAAAATATAATGGGCCACATATACAATGCTCATATCTAATGGTCTCCATGTGATGCTCCAGTGTATAATGTGCCCCGTATATGATTCTCCAGTGTATGATGGGCCCCAAATATGATGCTCCAGTGTATGATGAGCCCCATATAATGCTCAAAATATAATGGGCCCCATATATAATGCTCCATATCTAATGGTCTCCATGTGATGCTCCAGTGTATAATGTGCCCCGTATATGATTCTCCAGTGTATGATGGGCCCCAAATATGATGCTCCAGTGTATAATGAGCCCCATATAATGCTTAAAATATATTGGGCCACATATACAATGCTCCATATCTAATGGTCTCCATGTGATGCCACATAACAAATGAACCCCATATGATGCTCTAGTTTATGATGAGCCCCATATATTGCTCCAAAAAATTAAATAGCTCGCCTTGCTGGGCACTGCTCTACTTTGGACTCCTCAGCGTCGCCATCTTCCAGCTCTCTGCACTGTGACTGTTCAGGCACAGGGCGCACAGACGTGACGTCATCGCACTGTTTGACCTGAATGTCACTGTCAGGAAACGCGGAAGACGTCACAGCGGTGGAGCAGGGAGAGGTAAGTATTGCAAGTGCTGGGAACCTGAGAAAGCAGGGGAGGGGCCCACTCATGGTCGACGGCACTGGCACAGGGCCCCTCATAGCACGCCAGTGTGTCTGACGGCAAGTGGGCCCCCCCCACCTGCTCATGGCCCCTGCACTTGCCCGGTGCTGACCCTAAGCATAAACCTAACCATAACGGTTAAATATTTGGACTGTATGGTTTATTTGTGGCAAGAAATCAAGAAAAAATTTGCATGGGCTCCCGCGCAATTTTCTCCGCCAGAGTGGGAAAGCCAGTGAGTGAAGGCAGATAATAATAGCCTACAGAGGGTCCATGGTTTTTTTGGCCCCCCAAGGCTAAAAACAATCTGCCAGCACCCACCCCATTAAACAAAAGGAGGTACAATGTCAAATGAATCAATAATAATTTTATATTAATTTTAAAATTTAAAAAAATAATAAAAAGACCCAAAAGGAATATAGCATAAAAACCTCCAGAAATAAAGATGGCAGACCATCCGGTAAAAAGAAAGGGAAAGGATATGGTGGGTACAGACCAAAAGACAGGGAAAAGTTAAACCAAAGTGTGGTAAAATACCATAAAAAAGTATCAATAAATAAATCTATATAAAATCAAGAAACACCAAATAATTAATTGTGAAGCAAAAGGCCTTTATTAATACATAACATAAAAAGCTAAAAAACCACAATAGCAAATAATAACAATGTGTTAATACAGTAAATAAAGGCTGAAAAATTAGTCAAAAAAGCTCACATAACAGTACATATATAGGAAAATTAGTACAAAACATATATCCCTGACGAAGGATAAGAAATCCGAAACGCGCGTCGGGGCGCGTGGATCTAGGCTGTTGATACTGCTCACGGTGACTCCCAGGTATATAGTGTCTGTTATTTAGCTCTTATTCGGTTCTCTCTTATCGGCTGGCATCTAGGTGCTTGTATCATCCCCTTTTTTTGCTGACACTTTGGTGTTGTTATATTTATTTATTTATTTGCACTATTATGCACAGTGTGTTATAAAATTGTTCTGCATACTTGCTAGTAATACACTTTTTTGGTATCTTATTTATGATATACAGTCATGGCCAAAAGTTTTGAGAATGACACAAATATTAATTTTTACAAAGTCTACTGCTTCACTTTTTCTAATGGCAATTTGCATATACTCCAGAATGTTATAAAGAGTGATCAGCTTAACAGCAATTACTTGCAAAGTCAATATTTGGCTAGAAAATGAACTTCATCCCCCAAAACACATTTCAACATCATTGCAGCCCTGCCTTAAAAGGACCAGCTAACCTCTTTTCAGTGATTTCTCCATTAACACAGGTGTGGGTGTTGATGAGGACATGGCTGGAGATCAATCTGTCATGATTAAGTAAGAATGACACCACTGGACACTTTAAAAGGAGGCTGGTGCTTGGCATCATTGTTTCTCTTCTGTTAACCATGGTTATCTCTAAAGAAACATGTGCAGTCATCATTGCAATGCACAAAAATGGCCTAACAGGGAAGAGTATCGCAGCTAGAAAGATTGCACCTCAGTCAACAATCTATTGTATCATCAAGAACTTCAAGGAGAGAGGTTCCATTGTTGCCAAAAAGGCTCCAGGACGCCCAAGAAAGACCAGCAAGCGCCAGGACCATCTCTTAAAAGTGTTTCAGCTGCGGGATCGGGCTACCAGCAGTGCAGAGCTTGCTCAGGAATGGCAGCAGGCAGGTGTGAGTGCATCTGCATGCACTGTGAGGCGGAGACTCTTGGAGCAAGGCCTGGTCTCAAGGAGGGCAGCAAAGAAGCCACTTCTCTCCAGAAAAAACATCATGGACAGACTGATAATCTGCAAAAAGTACAGGCAGTGGACTGCTGAGAACTGGGGTAAAGTTATTTTCTCTGATGAATCCCCTTTTCGATTGTATGGGACATCAGGAAAACGCCTCATTCGGAGAAGACAAGGTGAGCGCTACCACCAGTCTTGTCTCATGCCAACTGTTAAGCATCCTGAAACCATTCATGTGTGGGGTTGCTTCTCAGCCATGGGAATCGGCTCTCTCACAGTCTTGCCTAAAAACACAGCCATGAATAAAGAATGGTACCAGAATGTCCTCCAAGAGCAACTTCTCCCAACCCTCCAAGAGCAGTTTGGCGATCAACAATGCCTTTTCCAGCATGATGGAGCACCTTGCCATAAAACAAAGGTGATAACTAAATGGCTCAGGGAACAAAACATAGAGATTTTGGGTCCATGGCCTGGAAACTCCCCAGATCTTAATCCCATTGAGAACTTGTGGTCAATCATCAAGAGACGGGTGGACAAACAAAAACCTAAAAATTCTGACAAAATGAAAGCATTGATTGTGCAAGAATGGACTGCTATCAGTCAGGATTTGGTCAAGAAGTTGATTGAGAGCATGCCAGGGAGAATTGCAGAGGTCCTGAAGAAGAAGGGTCAACACTGCAAATATTGACTTGCTGCATTAACTCATTCTAACTGTCAATATAAGCTTTTGTTACTCATATGTTTGCAATTATATTTCTGTCTGTGATAAAAAACATCTGTCAAACACACACATAAAAACCAGATGGCAGCAGATCATGTGAAAATATAATATTTGTGTCATTCTCAAAAATTTTGGCCATGACTGTATATTTAAACACATATTTACACAAGTGTGTTATTTTCAAGGATCTATTTTATTTCCTGCACTATTGCACTTTTTTTGCACATTTTTTGCACATTTGCACATTTTCCTGTGATATATTTTGATACATATTAGCCGCTTTGTATATTATTGATAAACCGTTTTGGACTTTGTTGTCCCATTTTTTCTTTTGAGCTAGCTGTTACACCTATATACCTGTGATTATTACTGATTCGATTTACATATATATGTATATAATTTTTTGTACTAATTTTCCTATATATGTACTGTTTGTGAGCTTTTTTGACTAATTTTTCAGCCTTTATTTACTGTATTAACACATTGTTATTATTTGCTATTGTGTTTTTTTAGCTTTTTATGTTATGTATTAATAAAGGCCTTTTGCTTCACAATTAATTATTTGGTGATTTCTTGATTTTATATAGATTTATTTATTGATACTTTTTTATGGTATTTTACCACACTTTGGTTTAACTTTTCCGTCTTTTGGTCTGTACCCACCATATCCTTTCCCTTTCAGCACCCACCCCAGAAAAGGCGCATCTTATAGATGTGCCCTTTCTGGCACTTAGCCTCTCTCTTCCCACTCCCGAGTAGCGGTGTGATATGGGGTAATAAGGGGTTAATGTAACCTTGCTATGGAAAGGTTACATTAAGCCGTTTAATAATGGAGAGATGTCAGTAAGACAACTATCCATTATTAATGCTACAATATTAAAGTGTAAAAAAAACCATATACACATTAATTAATTAAAAATATTTTTAATTAAATAAAGACAACACGTTTTTGACCACATTTTATTTTTCCGGTAATCCAAAAAAAAAACCATTGAAAAATAAAATAAAAAAGAAACAATATCCATATCCGCTGTTCATTCAGGTCCCACGTTGTAATCCATCACAAGGGGTTAACAAGTTTACAACAGGGACCAGTGCTAATGCTACTAGCCCCATTGTAAACTGAGTCATGTCTGCGCAGCCTCCCCTGCTCACTGGAGATGAAATGATTAGCGTGGGAAACTTTCCCACGCTGTCAGATCACCTCCAGTCAGACGGGGACTCTGTGCAGCCGCAATGAGTCCCGCTGGAGTCTTCGGCTTATAACGAGTTCACCCGACCTGCATTCGGGTGAACTCGTTATACAATGAACGGGGCCGCTTTACGGCCCCGTTCATTGTATCGGCGGCGGTGGTTTAGAGCAGCCACATGTTGTGTGGCTGCTAGTGTTGAGCGATACGATAATGCAAATATCGGCTATCGGCTGATATTAGCTCTATCGGCCTTTCGATAATTCGTTTCGATATTTTCGTCTTATCGAATACCGGAATCGGATTTGTCACTGTCACTGTGAGTGTCCGTCGGTCGGGTCTGTCAGGAGTCAGCGGCACTTACCTGGCAGAAGATCTCCGGCGGTCACGTCCTGGACTGCTTGATGGCCGCCATTATCTTCTCCCTGGCGGTCACATGCAGTTTTTCGCGATAACTGCAGTGACTGCAGGGTAATCCCGGCTGTAAAGCAGTCAGTCCGATGACGTCACCGCCGGGGAAGCAGGTAATCAGCTGTGCTGCGCTGGAGCTGGATCGTCGTGGGACACTCGTTACTATGGACTGCGTCGGTCAGGTGGTATACTTTTTTTTTTTCCATTTTTTTACAGGAGATCGATGGCGTCGCAGGATGAGAGAGTAATAAAAGAAATGAAAACTGTGTTTTTTTTTTTTTATTAAATTAAAAAACTTATTTAGGAACATTCACCCGTCCGAGTACATAAACAAGTTAACTATTTACATACAGGGACCCTGTCCGGGTTATTTAGACTTCTTTGGCTGGCCTCTTCCAGGTACCACCTGGTACTCTTCTTGAGATTGCCAAACATCCGAGGCACCAAGGACCACCAGGACCTGATGACGTCGTGTGGCCTGTACAGTCAAGTCGTGACCCGCTATCTGGGTCTGTGTGGCCACCTCTTTCATCTCCCTCCGGGTCTGGAGCCCTATGTCCCGGACTGTACGAACCCCAGGGTGCCTAACAGGCGCCGGGTACGGGCCAGCTATACTTATCATGTCCATAGCTGGGGCTGCTGAGGAGACCACTGAGGGAGGCTGGGGAGATTTACGGCGTGGGGTGGGCACTTTTGCAGAGGCCTGGATGTGGGAGGCTGAAGGCTTCGAGGGTCTCACAGGTTCCTGACACACTGGGAGTAGGGGTCGCACCTGGTAACATTTAGGGCGTACCACCCATTGTAACCCCAGTGTCGGGTGTAAGTCACCAAGTCTCCTGGCAACAGGTCCCTCCCCGGGTGTCCTTCTGGGAGGTGAGCCTCCACGTCCCGCCGGTTCACAAAAACTTCTAAATAAAGTCCAGGCTCCTTGATGAAGCCCCAACCACCTTTCAATTTAAAGCTCCGTACTGCACCCTTACGCCGCGGCTCACTCAGGGTTCCTTTATCCTTTCTCATCCGGTCCTTATCTGCCCGGTCCTTCTCCAGGTGACGTTGGCGAAGTTTTAGGGTTTCTTGCTGCTCCCTTTGTCGCTCTGCTTCCCGCTCCCAACGTCTCCACTCTTCCTCCTGACGCTGGTTGTAATTCTCCTCCACCAGCTGCTCCATGTCTCCACCACTCCACTGCAGCTTACAGTGTCCGGTTTGCGGCAGCTCTCCTGTCGCCCCCCAGTCCTGGCGGCGCTCCCCTGCGGAGGAAGCAGACGGCTTTAAATCAGATGACAGTCGGGGCTCCGGTACAGGCAGGTAGTGCTCTGGTGCCTGCGCGGCCTCCTCCATGAGGACGGGTGTCGCTTCTTCTGTCTCAGCGACGGGGGCAGACAGCGGGATCTGGGGTGCTGCTGACGGTGCTGCGGTTTTTGCAGGAACGGGTGCCTCCACTGCGACAACGTCAACCGGATCACATTGCAAGGACTCCTCTACTAGAACGGGTGCCTCACCTTCCGGTACAGACACTTCAGGTAAGAGGGATTGGCGCCGCTCCAAGTTTATTTTTAGGGCACGCCAGCTGGCTTCCATCCTGGCGACCTCCTCCCGGTGCCGGGCCAGGCCTCTTAGGGTATCCGCCGCTTCTTGCAGCGTAGGAGGGTTTACAGGCCGGGTGCCCAACGGTGATTCTGTGGCGATCGGGTTGCTTCCGTGGGGGGAGAGCTCTGACTGCTCCATCCCTTCCCACTTCTGCTCGTCGTGTCCATTAGCCATCTCTGCCAAGTCACATGTGTCATTTCTGGAGAGGGCCCCTCTTTTGTAGGGAGGCGGGACCTTCGTGTTAGTTTCCGCACACTGAGGAGGATGAGGAGGCGGAACTCCAGAGCTGTGGGGCACGATGTTACATTGCAGTACCATATACAGTGGGCGGCCATCGTTTTCACGCCACTGAGTGAGTGACACCCACGAAGAGCACGCCCTTCTTCTTCACCAGTGCCTCGTCGTGTCGCAGATATGGCGGAAAAATGGCAAATACATTCTCTGATGATTTTAGCAATTCTCAAGCACAAAACCAGTGCAATTCAGGCACACAGGACTCGCTTATAGCGAGCTACAGAATCCTGTTCGTGACGCCCAAGTTGAGTCGCACAGAGCCAGAGGTTTTCGGGGTACTCGGCACCGAGCCCGTCGACTTCTATGGGGTATGTCACGTCTTTACCCGGCAATTGAATTAGAGTCGATTTTACTATGTAGAAGTGTATAAACTATAAATATATGTATATATATATGTCACAATGACATGTATATATATATATGTATTCTATGTGTGTATATTTTGTGTTTACATAGACTTACATGGGACTTCCGGTATCGAAATCGGATATCGACGATATTTAGTGCTATCGGCGATACAATTTCGATACGATATTTTTAGATATCGAGCAATATCGCCTCAACACTAGTGGCTGCTCTAAACTTTAGATCATCGTGGGACACTCGTTTATTTATGGGATGCTGCGGAGGGTAGGTATACTTTGTGGTTTGTTATTTTATATTGAACAAGGGAATCGGGGAATTAGGTGTGTAGGTGAGTATATGTTTTTTTTTTTTTACTTTTATTTTAGGTGGAGATCGGCGTGGACTGGTAAGTATAATTTATTTCCACAGGTAACCACTGGCCACCAGTGAAAATAAATATTGTGAATAAAAAAGTTGTGAAAAAAAAAGGGCAACCACTGGCCACCAATGAATACATTTTGGGAAGAATAAAAAAACTTTGGGAACAAAAAAAATTGGGGCAACCACTGGCCACCAATGAAAATAACTTTTTGGGAACAATAAAATTGTGAAAAAAAAAAAAGGGCAACCACTGGTCACCAATGAAAATAATTTTTTTTTTTTGCAATTTACAAAAAAATATTACCTTGGGGGATGAAAAAAAAAAAAAGAGTAGGGCCATGGTTATTTAAAAAAGGAGCAAATTGACATGAAATTATGGGGGGGGGCGAGGGTCACCGATTTTTGTAAAAAGAATGTTTTTTTTTTACACATTTGTTTCACAGCAGTAACACTTCGATGGGAACTACAGCTCCCATCGAGCTGAGCCTGCTGCAGCCACTGAGGGGGAACAGACATAGGCCGATGACAGTAGTAGTCTCATCGGCCTATGTCTGACCACTCACATACAGCCGATATACAATGCAAATACACCACACACATAGACACACACACGGACACAGACACGAACACACACATGGACACACACATAGAGATACTTACCACACTAATCATCTGCGCGACATCCAGGTCCATCCTGTCATACCACTCCATGTTGGCAGCCATCATCCAGGGAGATGAGATTCTTGTCTTCCTGGATTATGAGATGCTCATGGGATGGCATGATGGGATGGCCATGATGTCACTTCCAATTTCACCGCAGCTACACCGCAGCTTCACCGCAGCTAAAGCGCTTGAAATCCGGAAACATTTTGAATATTTCCGGATTTCATGCGTTCCAATACAAGTCTATGGTGGCGAAATCGCTGTGATTACGCAAAATTAATGAACATGTTGCTATTTTTTCCGCGAAGCGTTTTTTTCGCGGAAAAAAACGCAACATGTGTCCAAAACATGCGGAATCCATTAACATGTATAGGATGCTTAATGCTTGCGTTTTTTTCGAGTTTTTACCGCGGAAAATCGCAGAAAAAACGCAAATATTCCTGAACGTGTGCACTTAGCCTTAATAGTACAATCTCTACTACAATCCCTGCTTGCTGTCATCTGGCTTTTTACCACTGTGCAACAATTCCTTTAATGGTATATAACAGTGCCTGCTGAACTTTTGCTAAATTCATTTGTTGCATTGTACTCAATACTTACTGCTGTATAGCCATGCTGGCGCCAGTAGAGATGCTATCAGGTGCAAGGTGTTACCAGCATATGGATGTAGCCAGGCCCTGTACCTTTGGTTGTCAAAGCTTCCCTGGTGTGCTAAGCAGCTGCTAATTTATCCCAAACCAGCTCCCACAATCCCGCTCACCTGATCCTCTACTCAGTCATATATATTAAGTAGCAGTCTAAGGGGGGCACGTGTGTGAGGTCAGGCATGCATCGTCTCCCTGCAGCAGAAGTATCATGAAGCTGCAGTTATTTCAACGGCAGTTAGTCATGGCAGGAGTCAGGACCCCACACTATGTCTCTTTTGGGTATGTCTGCTGAGTAAGCACTTCTAATTTCTTGTACCTGGCTTTTCTACTTAGTAGTACTTACCCATCTCAGGGTCCCGTCACACTCTTCAATGTCCCAGCGATCCCACCAATGATACGACGTTAGCTGATCGCTGGTGAGCTGTCACATGGGCAGACTCACCAGCGATCAGGACCAGCGACCACGCTGGTATCCAATGTACACATCGGGTAACTAAGCACCGCGCGGCACCTAGTTACCCGATATGTACCCTAGATACCGGCTCTCGGCGCTCTACAGCAGAAGTTGGGAGCCGGTAACCAGGGTACATATCGGGTAACTAGGTGCCGCGCGGTGCTTAGTTACCCGATATGTACCCTAGATACCTAGATACCGGCTCTCAGCGCTCTATAGCAGAAGCTGGGAGCCGGTAACCAGGGTACATATAGGGTAACTAGGTGACGCGCGGTGCTTAGTTACCTGATATGTACATTGGATACCAGCTCCCAGCTCGCTGATCATTGGTCTCCCGCTGTCACACGCAGCGATGTGCACTGGACAGCGGGAGACCAATGATGAAAAAATGGTCCAAGACATTCAACGACGATCAGCGATACCCAGCAGGGGGCTGGTCGTCGCTGCGTGTCACACTAAGCAAGATCGCTGGCTAGGTTGCTGTTGCGTCACAAAATCGGTGACGCTTCAGCGATCTCGCTAGCGATCTTGCTTAGTGTAACGGGGGCTTTACTTCTTCACCCTGTTTACATATGCTCTCACAGTGTTTGCTCCGTTAATCCTCTCTCTCCTTCGCTATCCCATACCCCAGCACCCTGTAACCAAATAATCATCTCCTCTTCCCTCCTTCCTCCCCACCTGACTTCCTCTGCTGACCTGCTCCTCAACCTCAAATCTGTCCTACTAAAACATAAAACAAGCCACTCACTCTCCTTCTCCCACCTGCTCTCCCTTTCTCTTCTTCTCCTCACTTCTGGTGACATATCTCCCAATCCTGGACCTCCACAGCTCATACCCACCATTAGTACCCGCTCCTACCGCTCCCTAACTAATAAGAACTACCGCAATCTTTCCAACGTAAAACCCATGCCAATGACGCCCACCCCCCTACTCCTTCTCTATGGAACACTCAGGAATGCCTGCTCCATCTGCAATAAGCTTCATGTGATTCATGACCTCTTTCTCTCTCGCAATCTTGCTTTCCTCGCCCTCACAGAAACATGGCTGACAGATTTCCAGAGTCACACACAGATAGCATGTATTTGTCCGTGATATCAGCCAGTACACGGTAGTGTGTGAGGAGCGTACAGCTCTATACGGTGTGGGAAAAAATAAACGCTCGGTAACTGTGCAGAAAAAAAAAGAATAAAAGTATTTGTGCTGTGTAAAAAGCAGTCTGCACAGCAGTGTACACACAGCAATACAGCTAGCAGGCAGCCTATTAACCACCGCTGCTGCATACAAGAAAATCCTCCCTGTCACTGGCAGGCAGCCTAATAACCATCACTGCTGCAAACAAGAAAATTCTCCCCTGTCACTGCACACTAAAGGGTATGCCACTGTAAGCGAGATCGCTAGCGAGATCGTGCAAGCGACAGCGATTTTATGACGCAGCAGCGACATCGTTAGCGACGTCTCTGTGTGTGACATGTAGCAGCGATGTGGCCCCGCTGCGATGTCGCTGATCGTGCACGAACGGTTTGGGCCGTATTTTGATCGTTGGCGTCCCGCTGGTTTGCCTGAATCGCTGTGTTTGACACCTTTTGTGAACGATGTGTGACCTCGTTGACGACTCATATGTCAGCGGCGCAGGCGGGACTAGGTTTTCTTTAGTAACGCCCTTCAGCTCCGATTGGTGGCCACAACATCACCTCAGCAATAAATATCTGCGCCCCATCCATTGTTCCAGAGCGCTTTGTGGATGACTCCAACGTTCTGTCCTTTGTGCGTTGTTGCGAGGATAGTATCGTGTGTGGGGGTTTTGCGATCCTGTCATAGGTCGCTACAGTGTCCTTTGTGCGTTGTTGCGAGGATAGTATCATGTGTCGGGGTTTTGCGATCCTGTCATAGTCGCTACAGTGTCCTATGTGCGTTGTTGCGAGGATAGTATTGTGTGTGGGGGTTTTGTGATCCTGTCAGAGTCGCTACAGTGTCCTTTGTGCGTTGTTGCGAGGATAGTATCGTGTGTGGGGGTTTTGCGATCCTGTCAGAGTCGCTACAGTGTCCTTTGTGCGTTGTTGCGAGGATAGTATCGTGTGTGGGTTTTGCGATCCTGTCAGAGTCGTACAGCGCTTCATCTTTGCCATTTGGATCTTCTGGATATTTGGATTACACTTGCAAGGTACATATTGTTTGTGATGTTGTGTGATGCATTTTTTGGTTACACCTTTTATTTTTGTCTGCTTATCTCCAATATTTATACAGACAAGTTGCCGTGATTATTATTATTTTTTTTTCCGCGCCCACCCACCTCTGCAATTTTAAGAACTTTGTTGCTTTCTGAGGTAATTTTTTTTTGGTTAGATTTGATCCTCCATAACATTGGATAACCTAGCAATCTTTTGTCAGCCGCGCCCACCCCCCACCATTTTAGGCTTTTGTAAACTGTTTTTTCAATGTTAACTGAAATGTTAACAATAAACAATTACTTTTTGTTATTTATTTTTTATTCTTTATTTTATTTTTTTAAACACTTTTGTAATTGTAATTAACTTTTCTCTTCTTTACCGTACAGGTTGCACATAATGAACCTGACCACAGCGGAGCGTGTGATTGTGACAGTTGCATTACTGATGGAGGGAGATCGACAAGAAGAGGCACGGGTGGAAGAGAGGCGCTCCAAACGAAAGCGTCGCATGTGAACCAGAGAATGGCTGGAGCAGAGGTCCAAATTCACCCACATGCATCTAGTGAGGGAGTTGCAGGAGAAGAATCCGCAGGATTTCCGAAATTATCTACGGATGTCGGAGGATTCATTCAAGCTCCTACTGGAATGTGTGAGGCCACTCATTGAACGGCAGGATACACGGATGCGTGCAGCTGTTTCAGCAGAGGAACATTTGGCAGTAACGCTGCGATTTCTGGCAACCGGACGTTCAATTAAAGACTTGCAATTTTCTGCTGCTGTTTCTCGATCGCTCCTTGGAGTATTAATTCCAGAGACATGCGACTGCAATATGAGAAAATGGGCACACTGCGAAATATAAACAATCAATATTAGGGGGTGCAAGCAGTGGTCAATGATAGTGGGAAGACTAAAGGAAGAAAAAAGATGACCACCAAAAATGTTGCACACCACCCTATATAATAATAGAAAATGACTTTATTGGCAAACAATAATAAAAACATGCTAAAAACAGTGAGAAGCCACCCGCATACATCCTGCTATACAATTGTCAATAATGAGGCAAAACATGTAGTATGAACCATCCTATAATCAGCAATAATGCCTAATATATAATTGACAAAATGTCCACAGAGAAAACCCCCATGTGTATGGTTAAATGTGGACAAAGCCACAAAAAGACCAGCAGCTGTGTGCACATAGACAAAAATGTTCTGTGAACCAGAATGCACCCATGAGGTAGAGAAAGACAATAATTATGCACAGCAAAAATTGCTAAGATATACTACCAGTCAGGGAAATCCCATGCAATGTGCCCAGATGCAAGTCCAAAGAATGAAAAGCAATGAGCGGTGTAGAAATATGCTCACAAATCTGCCATGGGGAAGGAGGGCAAGTGACAAGGAAGCAGGAGGCAGAGGCGGAGGCTGCCCAACGCGTGTCGCCGTCACCCGGACGGCTTCGCCAGAGACATGCAACGCCATTGTCCGAAGTTTACGGGGCTTCATGCCTTTTCCAAAATCAGTGGCGGAATGGCAAATAATTGCCTCTGATTTTGAACGGATTTGGCAGTTCCCAAACTGTGGTGGTGCCTTGGATGGCAAACATGTGCGGATCACGCAACCAGCCAACAGCGGATCCTATTTCTATAACTACAAGGGCTACTTCAGCATGATCCTCATGGCCCTTGTTAATGCCAATTATGAATTTATAAACGTTGATGTTGGTATTAATGGAAAGTGTTATGATTTGGTAGCTGAGGAGAGCAGGCAAAAACGGCAATACACCAGAGAGGTTGGAATCCACTGGATTGCAGTACCCTGACTAACCACCACAACTAAAGGCAGCCGTGGAGCGTTCCTACGTTGGTCCTAGACGCCTCGTCACAGCCTGAGAGGTTAACTACACCTAAAGATAGAAAGAGGAAAGCTATCTGCCCTGGAGCAGATCCCCAAAGAACATAGAAAGCCTCCAAACATGTAATGGCGGTTAGACAAGAGGAAATACAGACACAGACAGAAAATAGTATGAGCAAAGGTTGGGGCCCAATCTTCCTAGAAAGAAAAGGATAGGAAGGACACTTACTGCAATCCAAAAAACCCTAAAAAAATACCAACTCTACTAATTGCAAAAACACCTGAGATCACACGACCTCTACCACCTATACAGTATTAATTCTCTGGTGTAACAAAACTAAGCCGCAGCCACTGAAAAAACTGGAAAAGGCAAATGAACAAATAACAGTGGTTCAGATAAACTGAGAGGAGCACAAGCCCCTGGAGGGGACCTGGATGACCTCCACAGAAGTGCAGGGAAAAATCCAAAAAGCAAGCACAAAAATAAAAGCAGAACATATCTTATCTGTTAGCAGAAGATGCAGGCAAGACTCAGCAAGCTTCCAAGTGAACCAGGAACCAAAGTTGAGGCAAGAACAATTGATCACTGGCAACCTTGATGGGAGGGAACCTCCCTTATATAAGACCAGTCTGTAACTCCTGATTGCCAATCTTCACAATCTTCATTGAATGGTTCAGTACTGTTTGTAACCACCAGAGGGAGCTTCTGCTCAGAATTCATTTCTAACACATTCACAACAGTACCCCCCCCTTGAGGAGAGGTCACCGAACCCTCATTTGGGCAAACAGGTCGGTCAGGATGAGCTCTGTGATATGCACGGATCAGTCTCCTAGCATGGATGTCCGAAGCAAACACCCAAGAATTGTCCTCCTGACCATAACCTCTTCACTTAACCAAATACTGGAGTTTCCGTCTAGAAAAACGAGAATCCAATATTTTCTCAACCACATACTCCAGATTGCCCTCAACCAAAACAGGGTCAGGAGGCGCAGCCATAGGAACCACTGGCTCGACAAACCTCTTCAATAAGGACTTGTGGAACACGTTATGGATCTTAAATGTCCCTGGAAGAAGTAAACGAAAGGAAACAGGATTAAGAATCTCCATGATCTTATAAGGTCCAATGAACCTAGGCTTAAACTTAGGAGATGCAACTCTCATAGGGATATTTCTCGAGGACAACCAGACCAAGTCCCCCACTTCAAACCGAGGACCATCAGTCCTATGCCGGTTGGCAAACCGCTGGGCCCTCTCCTGAGAGAGGGACAACCTCTCCACTACCTGGTCCCAAATCTGCTGCATACGCTCCACAAGAGAGTCAACACCCGGAGAGACAGAAGGCTCCGTCTGTCCCGAAGAAAATCGAGGGTGAAACCCAAAATTGCAGAAAAATGGAAACATCAAAGTGGCTGTCATGTATAGTGTACAGTTCCTATAGCGTCTTGTGCTTGGGTGCGAGGAAAACACATGAGACACAGGTTGATATGAAATGACTTGTATTACTTCATACAAGCATGCAGAAAAGGTCACACAGTTTGCAGGAACAGAGGCAGGAGACACAGCAGGCCAGAGTAACTTCAAGCTCTACAATAACTCTCCAAAGAAGGTTCAGGATCTCTTCTCTGTACCGTAATTCCTCTGCAAACATGGATTCACCAGACAGCAGGTTTCCAGAGTCCAAAAGTGTTCCAAAGTTCCTCAGTAGGAAATAGCTGGAGTCCAAAATCCTAGGTTTCCAGGAGTCAGGTCACAGGCTGACTGAAGCTTGATTCAGGAGCACTGATTGTTCAGCTGAGGCTGCTTAAGAAGCAAGAGGAGAGAATCAGGGCGGGAACATGAAAGCTGGAACCTCCATATTAACTGAGGGCAAGATAGCTGCAGCAAGACAGAAAGCAAAATGGCCGACGGAAAACTGAGTTTCAAGGAACATGTCAAAAGAGACAAAGAACCTTACAGTGGCAGAGCTAGCCCTATTATTAAGAGCAAACTCAGCCAAAGGCAAAAAAGAGACCCAGTCATCTTGATCAGCAGACACAAAGCATCTCAGATAAGTCTCCAATGTCTGGTTTGTTCTCTCAGTTTGTCCATTGGTCTGAGGATGAAAAGCCGAGGAGAAAGACAATTGAACACCAAGTTTAGAACAAAAAGTCCTCCAAAATCTGGAAGCAAACTGGACTCCTCTGTCAGACACAATGTTCTCAGGAATGCCGTGTAACCGAACCACGTGCTGAAGGAACAAAGGCACCAATTCGGAGGAGGAAGGCAACTTAGATAATGGCACAAGATGTATCATTTTGGAAAACCTATCACAAATCACCCAGATAAGGTCATTCTCTGAGAAACAGGGAGGTCGGAAATGAAATCCATAGAGATATGGGTCCATGGTCTCTTGGGCACAGGCAATGGCATCAACAAACCACTAGAGCGAGAGCAAGGCTTGGAGCGAGAGCAAGTCCCGCAGGACTGCACAAATTCCCTGACGTCACGAGACAAAGTAGGCCACCAAAAGGACCGACTAACCAAGTCTCTGGTACCAAAAATTCCGGGATGACCGGCCAATGCGGAACAATGAATCTCAGACATCACACTCTTTTTCCACCGGTCTGGGACAAACAATTTCCCAATAGGGCAGCGCTCGGGTTTATCCTCCTGACACCCTTCCAGAGCCAGTCTCAAATTGGGCGAGATGGCGGAAAGAACTACACCCTCTTTCAAAATAACAGCAGGATCAGATAACTCAGGAGAGTCCGCAAGGAAACTCCTCAAGAGGGCATCCGCCTTAACATTCTTAGTGCCAGGAAGAAAGAAAACCACAAAATTAAAACGTGTGAAAAACAAGGCCCACCTGGCCTGTCTAGGATTAAGTCGCTTGGCTGATTCCAGATTAACCAGATTCTTATGGTCCATGAGGACCACCACCTGATGTTTGGCTCCCTCCAGCCAATGTCTCCACTCTTCAAAAGCCCACTTCATGGCCAATAACTCCCGATTACCCACGTCATAATTACGTTCAGTTGGAGAAAATTTTCGAGAGAAAAAGGCACAAGGGTTACTTTTAGAGGTCTCTGGATCTCTTTGGGACAAAACGGCACCTGCCCCAATTTCAGAGGCATCAACCTCCACCTGAAATGGCAGAGAAACATCAGGCTGCCGTAGAACAGGAGCAGAAGTGAATCTCTGCTTAAGTTCCTGAAACGCAGAGACTGCCTCAGGAGGCCAATTCACCACATCAGAACCCTTTTTGGTCAAATCAATCAATGGTTTAACAATAACAGAGAAATTACCAATAAATTTACGATAAAAATTGGCAAAACTCAAGAATCTCTAAAGAGCCTTTAATGAAGTAGGTTGGACCCAATCACAGATGGCCTGAACCTTGACCGGGTCCATTTCAATAACAGATGGGGACAAAATGAATCCCAGAAATGAGATCCTCTGTACGCCAAAAAGACACTTTGATCCCTTCACATACAGAGCATTCTCTCTCAAAATCTGGAACACAGTCCGAACATGTTTCACATGAGAGTCCCAGTCATTGGAAAAAATCAAGATATCATCCAAATAAACAATCAGAAATTTATCCACAAAATCCCTGAAAATGTCATTCATGAAGGACTGGAAGACGGAAGGAGCATTAGTGAGCCCAAAGGGCATCACTAGGTACTCAAAATGCCCCTCTGGGGTATTAAATGCCGTCTTCCATTCATCCCCGTGCTTAATGCGAATAAGGTTATACGCCCCCCTGAGGTCAAGCTTGGTAAACCAAGTAGCAATTTTCACCCTGGAAAACAGGTCAGAAATCAAGGGTAACGGATATTGATATTTCACAGTGATATTGTTCAAGAGACGATAATCAATACACGGCCTTAATGAACCATCCTTTCTGGCCACAAAGAAAAAACCGGCACCCAAGGGTGAGGAGGATGGTCTGATATGACCCTTCTCCAATGACTCCTTGATATAAGACCGCATAGCATCATGTTCAGGTACAGACAAGTTAAAAAGGCGACCTTTAGGGAATTTACTACCAGGCACTAATTCAATAGCGCAGTCATAGCTCCTATGGGGGGGCAAGGATGCAGATTTACTTTCGCTAAACACATCAGAAAAATCAGTCAAAAAGTCAGGAACATCCTGAGCCTGGGAGAGGCAGAAAAACAGGAGTGTTGGCATTAACACATTGGCAGCCCCAACTGGTTACAGACACAGATTTCCAATCCAAAACAGGATTATGAGACTGTAACCAAGGGAAACCTAGTACAATAATGTCATGCAGATTATACAGCACCAAAAATTTGCAACTCTCCTGATGATCAGGTTCAACCCTCATTATCACCTGAGTAGAGAACTGGGGTTTATTCTCAGCCAAAGGGGTAGAATCAATCCCCAGTAGGGGAATAGACTTCCGTAGGGGTATCAAGGGAAACCCACAACGTTTAGCAAAATCAAAATCCATCAGGTTAATAGCTGCTCCCGAATCAACAAAAGCCTGAGCAGAAAATGTGGATAGGGAGCAAATCAGGGTAACAGTCAGCAGAAATTTAGTCTGAACACTACCCAAGACAACTGAGCGTGCAAAACGTCTTCCCCGCTTAGGGCAGACTGAAATAGCATGAGAGGCGTCACCACAGTAGAAACATAACCCATTGGTTTTCGAAAATCATGATGCTGTGCCCCAGAAGCCACTCTATCACACTGCATGGGTTCAGAAGCTGGTTTACAAGGCAACACTATTCCACGCATACCTCTACGCTCACGCAAACGTCTGTCAATTTGAATCGCTAATGACATAGAATCATTGAGACCAGAGGGAGCAGGGAAACCCACCATAACATCTTTTACATTCTCTGACAGACCCTTCCGAAAAAGGGCTGCCAAAACATCATCATTCCATTTGGTCAGGACTGCCCACTTTCGAAATTTCTGACAGTATAACTCAGCGCCCTCAAGCCCCTGATTAAATGCCAACAAGGTTTTTTCAGTTTGATCAGTGACATTAGGTTCATCGTACAATAACCCCAGAGCCATAAAAAATGCATCAACATTACTCAAAACAGGGTCCCCAGGTGTCAGGGAAAAAGCCCAATCCTGAGGATCGCCGCGCAGGAGAGAGATGACAATTTGAACCTGCTGTGCTGCGTTCCCTGAGGACTTAGGTTTTAAGGCAAAAAAACAACTTACAGTTATTTTTGAAATTCAGAAATTTAGCTCGATCCCCTAAAAACAAATCTCGCATGGGGATCCTAGGTTCCACAACAGGCAACCCTG
>JARQOD010000004.1:79773404-79842287 GCA_033576555.1 Oophaga sylvatica | reverse complement strand
TCATGTTCCGTTTGTAGTGCCCCAGATGAGCCTAAGCAGTGGAAACCCCCCACAATTGACCCCATTTTGGAAACTAGACCCCCTAAGGAACTTATCTAGATCTTTGGTAAGCACTTTGAATCCCCAAGTGCTTCACACAAGTTTATAATGCCCGGGCATGAAAATAAAAAATCCTATTTTTTTCCCACAAAAATGATCTCTTAGTCACTAATTTTTTATTTTCTCATAGGTAACAGGAGAAATTGGACCTCAAAAGTTGTTGTCCAATTTGTCCTGAGTACGCTGATACCCCATATGTGGGGGGAACCACTGTTTGGGCGCATGGCAGAGCTCAGAATGGATGGAGCACCATTTGACTTTTTCCAACCAAAATTGGCTGGAATTGAGATTGGACGCCATGTTGCATTTGGAGAGCCCCTGATGTGCCTAAACAGTGGAAACCCCACACAAGTTACCACATTTGGGAAACTAGACCCCCTAAGGAACTTATCTAGATCTTTGGTGAGCAATTTGAATCCCAAAGTGCTTCACACAAGTTTATAACGTAGAGCCGTAAAATTAAAAAATCATATTTTTTCCACAAAATTGATCTTTTCACCCCAATTTTTATTTTCCCAAGGGTAATAAGACTCCAAAAGTTATTGTGCAATTTGTCCTGAGTACGCTGATACCCCATATGTGGGAGTAAACCACTGTTTGGGTGCATGGCAGAGTTTGGAAGGGAAGGAGCGCCGTTTGACTTTTTCAACGCAGAATTGGCTGGATGCCATGTCGTGTTTGGAGAGCTCCTGATGTGCCTAAACAGTGGAAACCCCCCACAAATGACACCATTTTGGAAACTAGACCCCTCAAGGAACTTATCTAGATGTGTGGTGAGCACTTTGAACCCCAAAGTGCTTCACAGAAGTTTATAACGTACAGCCGTAAAATAAAAAATCTTTTTTTTTTTTTACAAAAATGATATTTTCGCCCCCAATATATTATTTTCACAAGGGTAACAGGAGAAATTGGACCCCAAAAGTTGTTGTCCAATTTGTCCTGAGTACGCTGATACCCAATATGTGGGAGTAAACTACTGTATGGGCGCACGTCGGGGCTCGGAAGGGAAGTAGTGACGTTTTGGATTGCAGACTTTGATGGAATTGTCTGGGGGCGTCATGTCGCATTTGGAGAGCCCCTGATGCGCCTAAACAGTGGAAACCCCTCACAAGTGACCCCATTTTGGAAAATAGACCCCACAAGGATCTTATCTAGAAGTGTGTTGAGCACTTTGAACCCCGAAGTGCTTCACAGAAGTTTATAACGTACAGCTGTAAAAATAAAAAATCCTTTTTTTTTACAAAACTGATTTTTTCACCCTAATATTTTATTTTCACAAGGGTAACAGGAGAAATTGGACCTCAAAAGTTGTTGTCCAATTTGTCCTGAGTACGCTGATACCCAACATGTGTGAGAAAACGACTGTATGGGTGCACGTCTGGGCTCGGAAGGGAAGTAGTGACGTTTTGGATTGCAGACTTTGATGGAATGGTCTGGGGGCATCATGTTGCATTTGGAGAGCCCCTGATGCACCTAAACAGTGGAAACCTCCCACAATTGACCCCATTTTGGAAAATAGACCCCACAAGGACCTTATCTAGAAGTGTGGTGAGCGCTATGAAGCCCCAAGTGCTTCACAGAAGTTTTATAACATACAGCCGTAAAAACAAAAAATCATTTTTTTTTTTTACAAAAATGATTTTGTCGCCCCCAGTTTTTTATTTTCTCAAGGGTAACAGAAGAAATAGGACAAATTGCACAATAACTCTTGTGGTCCAGAGTACGCTGATACCCCATATGCGGGGGTAAACTACTGTTTTGGCGCATGGCAGAGCTCAGAAGTGAAGGAGCACCGTTTGACTTTTTCAACGCAGAATTGGCTGGAATTGAGATCAGACGCCATGTCACATTTGAAGAGCCCCTGATGTGCCTAAACAGCAGAAACCCCCCAATTCTAACTCCAACCCTAACCCCAACACACCCCTAACCCTAGTCCCAACCATAACCACAAACCTAACCCTAACACACCCCTAACCCTAATCCCAACCCTAATCCTAACGTTAGCGCCAACCCTACCCCTAACTTTAGCCGCAACCCTAAATTAAACCCTAATGGGAAAATGGAAATAGATACATTTTTTTAATTTTATTATTTTTCCCTAACTAAGGGGGTGATAAAGGGGGGTTTGATTTACTATTTATAGCGGGTTTTTGTGATTGGCAGCTGTCACGCTAAAAGACGCTTTTTATTGTTTTTTGCATCACCACATTTTGAGAGCTATAATTTTTGCATATTTTGGCCCACAGAGTCATGTTAGGTCTTATTTTTTGCGGGACGAGGTGACGTTTTTATTGGTACCATTTATGACCACGTGACATTTTTTGATCGCTTTTTATTTCGATTTTTGGGAGGTTAGAATGAACAAAATCAGCAATTCATGAATTTCTTTTGGGGGAGAGGCGTTTATACCGTTCCACGTGTGGTAAAATTGATAAAGCAGTTTTATTCTTCGGGTCAGTACGATTATGGCGATACCTCATTTATATCATTTTTTTATGTTTTGGCGCTTTTATAGAATAAAAACAATTTTATATAAAAAATTATTATTTTTGCATTGCTTTATTCTGCGAGCTATAACTGTTTAATTTTTTCGCTGATGATGCTGTATGATGGCTCGTTTTTTGCGGGACAAGATGACATTTTCAGCGGTATCATGTTTATTTATATCGGTCTTTTTGATCGCGTGTTATTCCACTTTTTGTTCGGCGGTATGATGATAAAGCATTGATTTTTTGCTTAGTTTTTTTTTTTTTTTAAGGGGTTCACTAAAGGGGTTAACTAGAGGGACAGTTTTATAGGGGGGGTCGTTACGGACGAGGCGATACCAAATATGTGTACTTTTATTGTTTTGTTTTTTTTTATTTACAGGAAGAAATTAATTTATTGGGGAATATATATATTTTTTTTTATTATTTTTTTTACCACTTTTTATTTTTATTTTTTTTACTTTTTTACTTTGTCCCAGGGTGGGACATCACAGTATTTTATCAGATCGCTGGTGTGACAGTGTGCACAGCACTCTGTCACACCAGCGATCGCTCTGGCATCGCTGCAGGCTTCCTCAGCGCCTGCTCTCAGCAGGCACTGAGGAAGCCGCCTCCCTGCAGGACCCCGGTGCCATCTTGGATCCGGGGACCTGGAGGGAGGATGGACCCTCAGAACAGCGAGACACATCGCGCTGCTCTGAGGGTCTCAGGGGAGTGCGCAGGGAGCCCCCTCCCTGCACGATCCTCCCCTGTGCCCCGGTACACCGCGATCATGTTTGATCGCGGTGTGCCAGGGGTTAATGTGCCGCGAGCGGTCCGTGACCGCTCCTGACACATAGTGCTGGGTGTCAGCTGTGATAAACAGCTGACACCCGGCAGCTGATCGCCCATGACGTACTATTCCGTCCATGGGAATTAGGTCCAGGGTCACATGGACGGAATAGTACGTCGGATGGAATAAAGGGGTTAAATTTTTTTAATAAAAATCTTATTTATCTACTGAATTGTGGTCTTTTATTCTTATGTTTGTTATTGATGCAAACAATATTGTTGACAACTAAAATGTTGTAATTTTATTCCATCTACTTGTATCTACTTGTCACACACGGGATCATGGGGGTACCAGCAGTCATAGGAGTTCCAGCATTGGTAAAAAAATAAAAAGAAAAAAATTTCAAAAATTAACATTTATTTTAAAGGCCCATGGTCACACTAGCGCTGGTCAAGTAGAAACAAGTAGATGGAATAAAAATACAACATTTTAATAGTTGTCAACAATATTGTTGACATCAATAACAAACATAAGAATAAAAGACCACAATTCAGTAGATAAATAAGATTTTTATTAAAAAAATTTAACAATGTAAAAAAAAAATATAGACAACAAAAAACTTTAGAAAATATTTTAAAAACTACAGCTGCTGGTAACATGTCTCGTTGCCATTACCGCGTTGCCTCAGCGGTGTATAAAAATAAGGTGGTGTAACAAAGTTTTGGTTCGGCGGATTTATCCCAATTGGGTTCGGCACAGGATTGTGCGGCCATGAGTACTCCGGGTAGTGCTGTCTGGCCGTGACAACATACATGACATTAAGTTTTCCTAAAGATGCTTGACTCAGGACCTCAAGCATGAGTCTCTCATCATGAACCCGCTGCATTGGATCCAGTGTTGGGAGCTTCTCATTAGCGTAGTATGCAAACCCTGTGATTTTTGGTTGGTCTTTTTCCGTCGTAAGGACTTTTTTGGCTATTTCAATCAATTCTGGAGTAGCCGAGGTGGGAGCCTTCCTTTTTCTGCCTGAAAATGTAAGTCGGCTCCGCACAGATGAGGATGTTGGCTCAACTGCTTCGTCCTCTTGGACCAACGCCATGCTCTCTTCAGTCGGAGGTGTGGAGACAGCCTCTTCTGTGTCCTGCATGAACAAAAGACAAATGTTAAATCACAAAGAAAAATAAATTTATCTTCACACTATAACACCCAAATACAGCAAAAATGTGAAAACGGGACTTGTAAATGGATAGGCCTCAACCGTTGTAAATTATCAGTACATGAAGGGATAAATTCAGACATTTTATCTACATTTCACAATCATATTTTTAATTTCAAGTCCACTTTGGCATGTACATTAATATGTGTTTTAATACAAAAGGTACTTACATGTACGAAAGGGGAGTCCGGCTGGATCACTGGGTCTGGTGCCAATATGGAAGTCGCTTGTCTGGGTACTTCTTGGTCCCTTGTGAAAGAAAATAGCTCAAAGTACCACAATTTGGGGACATAAACATCTTCGGATCCGGCTCCAGACTTGCTAGAATTCTGTACTTTATTTAATTCCTTCTTGTAAACTGTGCGGAGGGCCTGAATCCGTTTTTTGACCGATGACTCATCCGCTGGTTCATCGGGCTAATGGTTTTTGCAAGCTCCACCAGTTTTTCGTGCGCCTCCTTCTTTTTAAGCCTGTTGCTGTAATTCGCCGACTTTATTTTCCACAGGCAAGGCATCGAGAGGTATATCTCGATGAATTCCAGCAGAAAATCATGTTTATCGGCCATCTGTAATAAAAAATGGATTATGTGAAAACGGCAGAATGGTTAAATAAAATGCTTACATAGCCTACAACATAGAACACAGCAGGGATCATAAAATGGTGGTTGTGGGCGCAGCAGGAGAAAACAATGGCAGACCAAAATAAAATTCATAGATGGACAACTACCGTAAAAACAGCAGGGATCATAAAATTGTAGTGGTGGGCGCGGCAGGTCAAAACAGTGGCAGACCAAACTAAAAATCATAGATGGACAACTACTGTAAAAACAGCAGGGTTCATAAAATGATGGGGGTGGGTGCAGCAGTAGAAAACAATGGCAGACCAAATTAAAAATCATAGATGGACAACTACAGTAAAAACAGCAGGGTTCATAAAATGGTGGTGGTGGGCGCAGCAGGAGAAAACAATGGCAGACCTAAATAAAAGTCATAGATGGACAACTACGGTAAAAACAGCAGGGATCATAAAATGGTGGTGGTGGGCGCGCAAGGACAAAACAATGGCAGACTAAAAAAAAAAAAAATTGATGGACGACAACGGTTAACAACAGCTGGGATCTTAAAATGGATCTGAAAAATTAAATGTGACAAAAAAACTACCTACCTTACAAGACATGTTTGTGATCCAGAAAAAGTAAATCCGCAGGAAACGCAATAGCGGCACAGACAGGATCGCAGCAAAACGCAATACCGGCACAGACTGGATCGCAGCAAACGCAATAGTGGCACAGACTTGATCGCAGAAGCTGCAAAGGCTAGCAGGACGCAGTATGGAACGATGCTGGAGATTCGAATGAACCGCTTCCGCTCTAGAGAAATGGAAAGGAGCGCTAATACGTCGTCTTTTATGACGCGGTCGTCCAATCACAAAGCGAGAGAGCTGTGACATAAAAAGTCATGAAATACAGTGACCACCAATCTGTGCTGAGGGGCGTGAAAAAGGTTGCGCTCAATCACGCCTATCCAGGTCGTGATCTTTAACAATACATGCTGCGTGACACGTCCCAACGACCGCCGAGGTCGTTATACAGATCGCTGATCGCTGATGTGTCGTTGATGAGATCTTCCTGTTTGGAAGCTACTAGCGACCTTATAGCGATCACACCAACGATCTCGTCAGCTTGTGTCGTTGTCGTGATCGCTGGTGCGATCGCTTAGTGTGGCATACCCTTAACTGTACAGCACAATTGCTATCAGCACAAGCACAAAAAAACCTTCTCTTTCCAGCCCTAACTCTCTCCCTACTGATAAACAGCGTCAGCAACCTCTCCCTACTGTTAAGATCGGCAGAAGTAAAATGACGGTCGGTGGTCAGGGCTTTTATAGACACTATGACGCCCCCAAAGCAAGCCAATCACTGCAATGCCCTTCTCTAAGATGGTGGTGGACGCTGCCCATGTCATCTCGTTGCCCACAGTGTACGTCCTTGTTCATTGGCAGAGAAAAGGCGCCTGCAAGCATTCTGGGAAAACCGACTTTGGCGCTCGTCGGCGACTTATGAATCTGACTGACCTGTTTCACTCAACTCTACTGTTTAGCATATCAAATTGTCAATGAAAGACGATACATAATATCGGCGCTATACATAATAGATCCTATAGAAATAATAGCTGTATCAAAAAAACCTATAGAATTATTGTCCCTTTAAAATAATAGGCACAATGAAACAATTAATATATCCATCACACTGTGTTTCGCTTTGATTACTGGAATTCGTGTCAGTAACCAATTTAATACACTTCACTACGATAGCCGTACGAAATCTATTTACCGTAATACACTTTAATAGCATTTTGTTAGCAGTTTGTAGGAATCGTATCAGTGATCAATTAAATACACTTCACTATGATAGTTGCACGATATTTATTTATTTCCCTTCACTACGATAGTCGCACAATATCTAATTCTCTTTCATACACTACGATATCCGTATAATATCTATTTCCTTCCCTTTATACACTACGATAGATGCACAATATTTATTTCCGGAACTTTAATATCAATTTGATAACAATTTGATATCAGTTTGATATCAATTTGATAGTTGGCGTGGCCCCTGCCAGATTTCTTTTTGATGAGACATCCCTCCCCCTTACCACTCACTTGCTCCGCCTACCTGCGGTTCTGTTTCGCTTTCCGTTACGCATCCTGCGGGCTTTTCTTCTCCAGTATGAACAGGTCCATACCTATTCCCATATACCACTTATAGCAGTCCATGTTCCTGTCTTTCCTGAACCAGGCCCAGCTTCTCCAGTCTGAACAGGTCCATACCTATTCCCATTTACCACTCATACCAGCCCGTGTTCCTGTCCCTACCGAGTCAGTTCCTGCCCCTTCCGTTTGAACTGTGTCCGCCTGTCTGCCAGTGTCTCAGCCATGCCCGCTTGTCTGCCAGTGTCTCAGCTGTGCCCGCTTACCTGCCAGTGTCTCAGCAGTGCCCACCTGCTTGCCTGTGTCTCAGCCGTGCCCGCCTGTCTGCCAGTGTCTCAGCCCTGCCCGCCTACTTGCCAAGAGTGCCAGCTGTGTCTGCCAGAGTGCCAGCCATGCACACCTTTCAAGAGTTCCAGTCGTGCCCATCCGTACTTGCCCGCACCTGCTAACTATAATTAGTCCCTCAGTGGGATCATTTGCTGCAGCCAGAAAGCGCCCTGGATTAGTACACCAAGGTAGCTACTTAGTTATGACCCCAGGGTAGTCTACTTTGTGGCACAGTGAGGCCACAATCACTCGCTCGCGCCACCTAAGCAGGGCGCGACCGTAACAAGATCGAAACCACATGCTTTTCCTATTAATTCATAATGCTGGTAAAGTTGAGGTGACATTAGGGATCTAGGTAATATCTGTGAACTGTAGTCAACATGGTACTGTGGCAAGAACCACTGAGGTCTAGCTATCAATTTGACATAGTTTGTGCACAGCTGAATAGAGTTGCGAGAAAAAAACAGATTTTGATTCAGTGACATGTTGGATGGATTGTCTAGTGGAAACACCCATATCATGGAAGTCACGTCTATGACCACCATGCTCTCCAATTGACACATCTTGTAATCCAGCCGAAATGTCAAAATCTCTAGCTTCTGTTCTAGAAACTGCAGGGACTCCTGTATGATGTCCTCGTCCAACAAATTCTGTATTAGTAGGTGATGTATTGTCAGAATCCTTCCCAGGAACACCAGGCTTGGGTAGTTGTGAGTCCTGGCCCCGTGCTCTTCCACGTGCTCTTGCTCTGGCACTTCCAGTCATGATTTAATCTAGAAGCTTTAGCCTTTGTACCCACCGCCCAAGTGTTCACCCTCTGCTCCTCAGACTTTCTACCTGCGCAGTAACTGCCTCTAGGCAGAAGATGGTGATGGTGGTAGTAGTTGGTGCATTTGAGACCCAGTCATGAAGCAGCCATAATAATTTGAAACAGAAGTATTTTTACCGAGATACCACACTGTTCAATACGTTGCCTGTATTTTTTTTTGGCCTGCAAAATTGTGTCAATAAGTAGGCTATCACACAACAAAAACAAATTCTATGGAGGCCTGAAAAGTCACAATTTTGTGCGCAATGATATCTGTGAGGCGGACAAAACACAGTGTTAAATATTTGCCCTGTAGCAACATATTTATTTTGGCAGCAAAATGTTGTCAACAAATTGTATAAGATACTACAGAAAATTTTAACAGTACCACAAAAAATGTCAGAAATTTCTGCGCACTCAGTTGTGATGGCTGGGACGGGCAAATCAGTTTAACCCCTTACTTCCAGCTGACGGAATAGTATGTCAGCTGGCAGTGTCCCCCGCTTTGAGATGGGCTCTGGCGGTGAGCCCACCTCAAAGCCGCAACATGTCAGCTGTTATAACGATCCACCTGCGCCTATTAACTAGTTAAATCCCGCTGTCAAAGCTGACAACCAGCGGGCATTTAACTAGCGCTTCTGGCCTGAAATGTGCGCATCGCCGACCCCATCACGTGATCTATGTTTTTTGACGGCACATTGCTGTGAGCGCCGCCCGGTGGTCAGCGCTCATAGCAATGCAGTAAATTTGCTACATATGGGCGATCTGCTCATCGCCCATATATAGCAGAGACGATTGAGTTGTGCATGCTTCTAGCCTCCCATGGAGGCTATTGAAGCATGCCAAAAGCAAAAGAAAAAGGTTTAAAAATAAAAAAAAAAATTAAAAAAACCCAAAAGTTTAAATCACCTGCCTTTCTCCCCAATCAAAATAAAACAATAATAAAAAAAAAAAGACACATACACATATTTGGTATCGCCGCGTTCAGAATAGCCCGATCAATAAAAAGAGGATTAACCCGATCGCTAAACAGCATAGCGAGAAAAAAATCAAAACACCAGAATTAAGTTTTTTTGGTTGCCACAACACTGCATTAAAATTCAATAACGGGCGATCAAAGAAACGGATCTGCGCATAAAGGGAATCCTTAAAAACATCCGCTCGGCACGTAAAAAATGAGCCCTCACCCGGCCCCTGATCACGAAAAATGGAGATGCTTCAGGTCTCGGAAAATGGCATTTTTATTTTTTATTTCTAGCAAACTTTGGAATTTTTTTTTCACCACTTAGATGTAAGATAAACTAGACATGTTTGGTGTCTGTAAACTTGTAATGACCTAGAGAATCATAATGGCAGGTCAGTTTTAGCATTTAGTGAACCTAGCAAAAAATCCAAACAAAATACAAGTGTGAAATTTCACTTACTTTGCAATTTTACCGCGCTTGGAATTTTTTTCCCATTTTTGACTACACTACATGGTAAAACCAATGGCGTTCTTCAAAAGTACAACTCGTCCCGCAAAAAATCAGCCCTCACATGGCCATATTGATGGAAAAATTAAAAAGTTATGGCTCTGGAAAGAAGGGGAGCGAAAAACGAAAAAGCAAAACTGAAAAAAGCTACCGGAGTTAAGGGGTTAAAATTGCTGGATTTTATTGCAGTACTATTAAAATGATCTGACTGTAGTTAACGAGCAAATTGAGAAATAAAATGGGGCTCTGGAATAAAATAATCAGGATTAAGAAGCCAAAAAAATTATTCCTAGTCACTGATACCTGGGGCTGATACACTCTATTTTTAGTTTTTGCCAGAAAAATAGTGTATAGAACTAGTGTAACACACTGCAAAAAAGTGAATGTAGTCCTGAAATGCCCAAATTTGCAGCGCACAGAAAGGAGAGGCGTCTGACAGAGATATCACACTGTTCAATATGTGGCCCGCATTTTTAAAATTTTTACCCCAACATAGTGAATTGAACGAGAGTAACACACTGCAAAAAAAGTGATTGTAGGCCTGAAATCCCCAAATTTGTAGCCCACAGATAGATGAGACGTCTGACAGAGATACCACATTGTTCAATATATGGCCTGTATTCTTTTAAAGTAAAAAAAAAAAAAAAAACGTGAATGTAGGCCTAAAATGCTCAAATTTGTAGCACATAGATGAGGCATCTGACGGATGTTCAATATGTGGCCTGTAATATGATGGTTGCCGTGATCAATTGTTCATGTCTCAATTGTGGTTCCTGGTTCATTTGGAAGTTTGCTGAGTCTTGCCTGCATCTTCTGCTATCAGATAAGATATTTTCTGCTTTTATTTTGGTGCTTGCTTTTTGCATTGTTCCCTGCACTTCTGTGGAGGTCAGCCAGGTCCCTTCCGGGGCTTGTGCTCCTCTCAGTTTATCTGGAGCCACTGTTGTTTGTTCATTTGCTTTTTCATGTTTTTTCAGTGGCTGCGGTTTAGTTTTGTTACACCAGAGAACTGATTTAGGTGGTAGAGATCGTGTGATCTCAGGTGTTTTTGCAATCAGAAGAGTTGGTATTTTTTAGGGGTTTTTTTTGATTGCAGTGAGTATCCTTTCCTGTACTTTTCTGTCTAGACAGATTGGGCCCCAGCGTTTGCTCATTCTATTTTCTGTCTGTGTCCGTGCTTCTTCTTGTCTAACCGCCATTACATGTTTGGGGGCTTCCTATTTTCTTTGGGGATCTGCTCCAGGGCAGATAGCTTTCATCTTTCTGCCTTTAGGTGTAGTTATCTCTCAGGCTGTGACGAGGCGTCTAGGATCAACGTAGGAACGCTCCACGGCTACCTCTAGTTGTGTGGTTAGTTCAGGTTACTGCAATCCAATAGGTTCCAGGCTATCTGGTGTATTGCAGTTTTTGCTTATTCTCCTTAGCTACCAAAACATAACACACAATAGTGCACAGAACTAGGGTAAGACACAGCAAAAATAGTTTGATCGAGGCCTGTAATACCACAATTTGTAGCCCACAGATATACGAGACGTGACGAGATAGCCCACTGTAAAATATCTGGCCTGCATTTTTTTTTTTTGGCCCAGCTAAATTGTGTCAACAAGTTGGCTAGGACACAATAAAAAAATTCTCTGGAGGCCTGAAATGGCATAATTTTGAGCACAATGATATGCGATCCGTGTGTAATATAGCTGCCCTATACCTATTTTTTGGCAGCTAAATATTTTTTGGCCAGCAAAATAGTATTAAGATATTATATAACACACTCCAAAAAAATTTAACAGTACCACAAAAATATCAGAAATTTTTGCGTACTCAGATGTGATGGCTGGGAAGGGCAAAACCAATTAAAATAGCTGGATTTTCACACTGTACTATGAAAATAATCTGGCTGTATTCTGCAGTGTCAACAAGCAAATGGAGAAAAAAAAAGGGCCCTGGATGGCTTTGGAATAAAATAATCAGAAATAAGATGCAAAAAAAAATTGCTGCCCTCTGAGACCTAGAGTGTGTACATACAGTCAATATATGTTATAGGCAGAAACACCAGCAGACAGTAATGGAATGGACTGTTGATTTTGCTGGGTTTGTGTATTCTTTGATGGTATACCCACACTAAATTATTAACCCTGCATGTTGATTCTGACAAGCCATCAATCCAAATCCAAATCCATTAAAACAATTTGATATCACCTTGATATCAATTTGATATCAATTTGATAGTGGGCGGGGCACTCATCAGATTTATTTTTGACGAGACATCACTCTCTTTTACTACTGGCCTCAAATGACCAAATTTCTAGCGCCCAGATAGATGATGCGTCTGACAGTGATACCCCACTGTTCAATATGTGGCCTGTATTTTTGTTTCTTTTACAGCAAAATAGTGTATTGAACTAGGGTAACACACAGCAAAAAAAGGAGAATGTAGGCCTGAAAAGCACAAATTTGTAGCACACAGATAGATGAGGAGTCTGACAGAGATACCACACTGTTCAATATGTGGCCTGTATTTTTATTTTACTGTAAAGCAATGTAGTGTAGAGAACTAGGGTATCACAGAGCATAAAAAGTGAATGCAGACCTGAAATTCCAAAATTTGTAGCACACAGAAAGATGAGGCGTTCTGATGGACATAACACACTGTTCAATATGTGGCCTGTATTTTTGTTTCTTTTACAGCAAAATAGTGTATTGAACTAGGGTACCACACAGCAAGAAAAGGTGAATATAGGCCTGAAATGCCCAAATTTGTAGCACACAGATAGATGAGGCATCTGACGGAGATACCACACTGTTCAATATGTGGCCTGTATTTTTTGTTTTACAGCAAGGTATTGAATAGTACTAGGTTAACACACAGTAAAAAAGGTGAACATAGGAGAAATGTTACAATTTGTAGCATACTAATTGAAGAGGCATCTGACGGAGATGCCACACTGTTCAATATGTGGCATGTATTTTTGTTTCCTTTACAGCAAAATAGTGAAAAGAACTGTCACGCTGCCGCCTGTAGTGCCGCCCTGCCCCACCTGTCGTGCCGCCACCTCTCGATGCCCCTGCATACTTACCGGTCCTCTGCATTTTGGCGCGCTCCCGCTCGTCACCCGGCGCCTGCCCCTGTGTCCTGTCGGGTGCGCTCGCGCACTGATTTTTGCGGTGAGCATGCACCTATCTCGGTGAGGTCAGGACGCTTCTCCCATCCTGCTCTGTGCCCCTGGAGGACCCTGACCCGGAAGCACCCTGCGCACTCAGCTTATCAGGCCTCCTCTTCCTTCTGGCAGTGCCTGACATTTGTGCCTGACAAGTGTCTCTGGTCCCATGTCACCCTGCGTGCTCTGCCGCTATCTCTAGCTGCCTATTTCCCTGCCCTAACCTACATCCTCTGTTTTGTTTTCTCACTAGTGCCTGCCTTCCTGTGTCACCATCCTGTCCGTGTTCACGTGTCCCTGCCATGTCTTCAAGCCTGTGTCTTCATCCTGCACGTGTTCCAGTGTCTCAGCCGTGCCTGTCTGCCAGTCTGTGTCTTCATCCTGCCCATGTTACAGCCATGCCAGTGAGTGTCTCCATCCTGCCCGTGTTCCCATGTCTTATCAGCGCTTGTCTGCCAGTCTCCCCATTCCGACCATGTTCTCGTGTCTGTTGTGCCCGTCTGCACCTCAGTCCTGCCTGTGTCCCTGCTGTGACAGTTCCCGCCTGTCCTTCATGTCTTCCCCTGTGAATCCTGCTGTTCGCCTCTGGGTACCAGCTGCCGTGGCGATAGTCTCCTCCGGGCCTGCTCCTAACGCTCCCTGTATAGGGGGTGGTCCATCAGGTCAGCTCACTCGAGGGAGGTTTGTTGCCACGGTCCAGCGGGTCCACCCTAGGAGTTCCTCTCGTTGTCACAGCACAGTCAGGCCATGGACCCCGCTGGTACCTCAGCCTCCGCCCAACAGGAACTGGTGTTCCCATAGGAAAAATCAGACCAGGATCATGGCCTTTTTAAAGACCATGGAGTCCCGTTTATCGGTGTTACAGCCCTCTGACCCTGGGAATGCTTCCCAGCTGGCCAGTCTCCAGCAAGAACTCACCCAGCAAAGCGCAACCCAAGCCCACATCCTGAATTATATGGCCTTGGTGAATACCCAACTTCTCTCTTTACAATCCATCGCCTCTGCCCCGGCTTCGGCTCCCCACCCACCGCCCCGGTTGGCTAACCCTCCGCAGTATAGCAGAGATCCAAAATTGTGTCGGGGGTTCCTAAACCAATGCCAGTTACATTTTGAATTGCTGCCACAACAGTACCTCACCGACAGAGCTAAAGTGGCCTTTGTGGTGTCCCACTTGGAGGGCGATTCTCTGGCCTGGGTGAACCCCCTCTGGGAGCGAGACGATCTGCTGGTCTCCCAGCTTTCCATCTTTCTGTAGACTTTTCGTAAAGTCTTCAACGAGCTTGGACACCTTGCCTCTACTACCGAGTTCCTTTTTAATCTCCACCAGTGCACTATCTCGGTTGGCCTGTGCGCCATTCGCTTCTGAACCTTGTCCTCTGAGCTTGGATAGAACAATGAGGCCTTGGTGGGAGCTTTTTGGTGGGGTTTGTCTGCTCAAATTAAATATTGATGGGCCGAGATACACCAACGTCTCTGGAGGATTTAATTTCCCTGGCGACTCGCATTAACTTGCGCTTCCAGGAACTTTCCCTCGAGGCTGCCAGGGAGAGAAGACTTCCCCGTCTATCTCCGGCTACATGCAGCCCTCACCGCTCTCGACTTACCTCTGCGGCCTCGGCACCAGAGCCCATGCAGGTAGATCGCCTGAATCCGGCAGAGCAACGCCGTAAAGAGAAACTTGCACAGGGTCTCTGCTTCTATTGTGGCAGCGCATCCCATCTCCTGCGTTCTTGTCCGGAGAGGCCGGGAAATGCCTCCACCTAGGACAGGTAAGAGAGGCCTCCCTAGGTATCAGTGATACCTCTCTACCCTTGACCCTCTCTGTTTTATTGAATCTAGGTTCTAGTCTCATCTCAGAGGTGGCCTATATAGATTCTGGAGCAGCAGGGAATGTCATTCAGCTCGAGGCGGTCAGAAAATTTCAGATTCCTGTCAGGTCCCTGGAGACTCCTCGGCGGATAGCTTCGGTCGACGGCGAGCCTTTGCGGGAGACCGTTACCCTGGTCACTGAGGAGGTGGAGCTACAGATTGGAGCCTTGCACCAGGAGAAGATAGCCTTCTATGTGCTGCCCTCGTCCCATACGTTCCTCCTAGGCATTCCTTGGTTAAGAATTCACGAAACCATCCTTGATTGGCTAACTGGTGACATTCATCGTTGGGGTCAATCTTGCCAGACTAGGTTCCCGCTTCCCGTTCAGCCAGTAAAGTCCTATCGGCCTACCATGGTGCCTGTAGACTTGTCTTCGGCCTACTGGTCCTTCGCGGACGTCTTCAACAAGAAGGAAGCGGAGAGCTTGCCCCCGCATCATCCTTATGACTGCCGATCGATTTCGTTCCAGGGGCCGAATTTATCCGCTGAATCCTCTAGAGTCCCAAACTATGAGTACGTCCAGGAAAATCTGGCCAGAGGCTTTATTCAGAAGTCTTCTTCACCCGCAGGCGCGGGTTTCTTTGTCAAGAAAAGGATGGATCTCTCTGTCCCTGCATCGACTACCGGGGCCTCAATGACATCACAATCAAGAACAAGTACCTGCTCCATCTTATTCCTGAGCTATTCGACCGGCTGCGGGAAGCACAAATCTTCACTAGACTGGATCTCCTTGGATCCTACAATCTAATCCGCATCCGCTCAGGAGATGAGTGGAAGACCGCTTTTAACATCAGGGACGGTCACTATGAGTACTTGGTAATGACCTTCGGCTTGTGCAATGCCCCTGCAGTGTTCCAGGAATTTTTGAACAATATTTTCCGAGATCTTCTGTACTCTTGTGTGGTGGTGTACCTGGACGATATTCTCGTTTTTTTCTCTTGATCTGCCTACCCATAGAAAGAACGTCCGTCAAGTATTGCTGCTCCTGAGGGAGAAACGCCTTTATGCTAAGCTGGAGAAAGTGCGCATTTGAACAGTCGTCACTCCCGCTCTTTGGTTACATCATCTCCGACTCCGGCTTATGCATGAACCCGGAGAAGGTCTCAGCCGTGCTCAACTGGCTGCGTTCTCACGGTGTCAAGGCAATTCAGCAATTTCTCGGTTTCACAAATTACTACCGGCAGTTCATCCCTCATTTTTCCCTCGCTGGCCAGCTCCATCTCCTTCTCTGACTCGCAAGGGGGACAACCCTCACGTCTGGTCACCGGAGGCTGAAAACGCCTTCCTGTCCCTAAAACAAGCCTTCGCCACAGCTCCCGTACTCCATCGTCCAGAGGCTAACAAGCCTTTCATTCTTGAGGTAGATGCCTCAGCCACCGGGGCCGGAGGGGTTCTTTCTCAGAGGTCTTCCTCTAGTTATCTTGTTACCTGTGGTTTCTTCTCCAAGACTTTCTCCACCTCAGAACGGAACTATTCCATTGGTGACAGGGAGCTGTTGGCCATCATGTTGGCATTAGAGGAGTGGAGGTACATCCTTTAAAGATCTACACAGACCATAAGAACTTGGCATACATCCGCTCGGCACAGAGACTTAACCCCAGGCAAGCCAGGTGGTCCCTCTTCTTTGCCCGTTTTGATTTTGAGCTCCACCTCCGTCCCGGCAATAAGAACCTTAAGGCTGACGCGTTCTCCAGGTCCTATTTGTCAGTTGACACTGAGTAAGAACCCACGCACATCATGGACCCTTCCAAGATCATCACAGCAGCACCTGTCAGTCTAACTTCGCTAACTCTGGGTAAAACTTTCGTTCCCGAGAACAACAGGAGACGAGTCTTGCGTTGGGGACACGCATCCAAACTTGCTGGTCATGTCTGCTTCAAAAAGACTCTCATCCTCGTGTCCCGGTACTACTGGTGGCCAACCCTTCTACAAGATGTCTGAAACTTTATAGCCTCCTGTGCGTCTTGTGACAAGAACAAGATCCCTAGGCAGCTGCCCCCTGGTCTCCTACATCTGCTTCCAGTCCCATTGGCTCCATGTCAGCACATTGCAATGGACTTTATTACCGTCTGCCTTGTTCTTCAGGCTGCACCTGTCGTGGACAGATTCTCCAAGATGGCTCATTTCATCTCTTTCCCTGGTTTACCCTCAGCACCTGAATTGAGGAAAGTTTTCATCCACCATATTTTTTATGTCCATGGCCTTCAACATATCATTTTGGACAGAGGAGTCCAGTTCACCTCTCGATTGGAGAGCACTCTGCAAGTTTATGAACATCACGCTTGACATCACCTCTGCCTACCACCCGCAGACCAATGGTCAGGTGGAGCGTACTAATCACATTTTGGTGTCTTATCTCCATCATTTCTCTAGCGCCTACCAGAACGACTGGTCAGATTTACTCCCATGGGCTGAATTCGCGTACAACTATCACACCAGCGAATCTTCTACTATGTCACCTTTCTTTATCATTTACGGGCAACATCCGGGTGTACCTCTACCGGTTCCTCCTGTCTTGGGTAGAGTTGAGCGAAATACGAGCATATCGTAAAGTTGGCCATGCGGTCGGCAAAACAATTTTCCCAGAATGCTTTCAGGTGCCTTTTTTCAGTCAATGAGCAAGGACGTACACTGTGGGCAACGAGATGACATGTACACCGTCCACCACAATCTTAGAGAAGGGCATTGCAGTGATTGGCTTGCTTTGGGGGGTGTCATAGTGTCTATAAAAGCCCTGACCGCCGACCTCCATTTTACTTCTGCTGATCTTAACAGTAGGGAGAGGTTGCTGACGCTGTTTATCTGTAGGGAGAGTGTTAGGGCTGGAAAGAGAAGTTCTTCTGTGCTTGTGCTGATATCAATTGTGCTGTACAGTTAGTGTGCAGTGACAGGGTAGGATTTTCTTGTGTGCAGCAGCGCTGGTTATTAGGCTGCCTGATAGATGTATTGCTGTGTGTACACTGCTGTGCAGACTGCTTTTTACACAGCACTAATACCTTTAGTCTTATTTTCTGCACAGTTACAGACCGTTCATTTGTTCACACACCATATAGAGCTGTATGCTCCTCACACAGTACCATGTACCGGCTGGTATACGGACAAATACATGCAGACTATCTGTGTGTGACTCCAGAAATATATGCGCAGAGATTGAAATTTTTCCCTACACCGTATACAGCTGTATGCTTCTGATACAGTACTGTATATCTGCTCTTTGTATTACGGTCAAATTCATACTGAGAAAGCGTCTGTGTGTGACTCTGGAAATATATATGGAGATTTAAATTTTTCCCTACACCATATACAGCTGTACATTTCTGATACAGAACCGTTTTTCTGCTTTTTGTATTAAGGTCAAATCCATACTGAGTGAGCGTCTGTGTCTGACCCCGGAAATATATACGGAGATTTAAATAGTCCCCTACACCGTATACAGCTGTCCGCTTCTGATACAGTACCATTTTTCTGCTATTTGTATTAAGGTCAAATCCATACTGAGTGAGCATCTGTGTCTGACTCAGGAAATATATATGGAGATTTAAATTTTCCCCTACACTGTATACAGCTGTATGCTCCTCATAAAGTACCATATATCTGCTGGTATTTTTGGTACATTTTCCCAAACATGAGGAAGTATGGTGGAAGAGGCCACGGATGTGGGTGGGGGGGACCAGCTGGTACTGATGGTGGTGGTGGTGCATCTGCTGGTAGTGCCAAAAGCACAATAGCACCTAAGGCAGGAGGTGTTGAGCCTGCATCATCGACTGGCTCCAGAAGGCCTGAAAGGCTCCCTTTTCTGGGAGTAGGTAAACCGCTTTTAAAGCCGGAGCATCAGAAACAGGTTTTGAAAACAGGTCTGAGACGTCAGTGCAGGCTCCTGGTCAGGAACAACACCTTTCCTTGTGTCCTTCACTCCCACCAAAAGTGAAGGGTGCAGCAGTCCACACTTCAGATTACTCCCTGGAGCTCTTTTCACATACCATGCCTAACTTATCTAGTCAAATCCTGAATTCCCCAGTTCAAGAAGAATATGCACAGCCACTGCTATATGATTCTGCTGGTACATTCACCCAGAGCACTACATTGCCCTCGCAGTCTACTGAGCCAGAATCTTACCCTGATGAAACTCAGGTGCCCCTTCCCGCATACTATACCACCTTACACGGTGACACAGAGGAAGGTGCAGATGAAATTTAAGAGGAGGTGATGGATGACCAAGTTGTTGACCCGGATTGGAATCTATTGGGGAAGAGGGTGCCGCTGGCAATAGCTCAGAAGAGGAGGAGGATCCGCAGCAGGCATCGACATCGCAACTGCGGTTATCTGGCAGGCCCGTAGCAGTCCAAAAACGTGTTAAAAAAAAATAAAAAGAGTTGCAGGACAGCTTGGCCAGACGGTCTAATTAGCACAGCGTGCAAGCCCTGAAAATTTATACCATAGTAGGAAGAGTGCAGTATGGCACTTTTTTGACCAAAATCCTATTGATCAGGCAAAAGTTATTTGTAAGAAGTGCGGAAGGACCTTTAGCCAAGGGAAAAATCTCCGAAATTTGAATACCAGTTGCATGATTAGACATGTAAACACCATGCACTTGCAAGCGTGGATGGACTACAAAACCTCACTGGCTTTGAACGCCTACATTGCCAAACTGATCTCATTAGAGATGATGCCCTTCCGTTTGGTTGAAAGTGCAGCGTTCAGAGACCTCATGGCCTACGCTGTCCCACGCTATGACCTACCCAGTTGGCACTTCTTTTCTAGAAAAGACATCCCTGCCCTCCACCTGCATGTGAAAGACCGCATTGTCCATGCACTCAAACAATCAGTGGGACATTGCTGCCTAGCCCATGGGTTAGGCAACAGTTGGCTGTAGGAGTTCGACCCTCCTCCTCCTCCAGAAGCGAAAGCTCGTCGACAGGGCGCAGTCGCACGAGCACTCCATCCGCAGCTGCCAGTGTTGCACATAAGGTTTCCCACTATTGAACAGCTAGTGGTAAGCGTCAGCAGGCTGTTTTAAAGATAATGTCTTTGGGCGACAACAGACACACCGGAGGTACTGGCCGACTACTGGCAGCGAGAAACTGAGTCATGGCTGGGCAGTCTACATCTTGAGCCAGGCAAGGTAGTCAGTGATAACGGCCGGAATTTTGTGGCAGTCATAGCCCTGGCAAAACTCAGACACATACCTTGCCTGGCTCACACCTTGAACCTGGTGGTGCGGAGCTTCATAAACAATTATCCGGAGTTAACAGCCCTGCTCCATAAGGTGCGAAGACTGTGCTCGCACATCCGTCGCTCATCCGTAGACTCCAGTCGTATGCAAAGGCTGCAGCGATTGCTCTACCTCCCCAAGCACCGCCTAATCATAGACGTTGCAACAAGGTGGAAGTCCACCATGCACATGGTTGAGAGGCTGTGCGAACAGAGGCAGACTATAATGCATTTGTGGGAGGATACACAGGCAGGCAGTTTGAGGGCAGACATGGAGTTGTCGGGTGTGCAGTGGTCAAAGCTTAAAGACCTCTGTAAAGTCCTTCAGTGTTTTGAGGCATGCACACAGCTGGTAAGCACAGACGACGCCATCATAAGCATGAACATCCCACTTATGCGTCTGCTCATGTAAACTTTGACACAAATTAATGATCAGGCGCTTGCAGCGAAGGAGGAGGAGGAGGGAAGCCTTGATGACAGTCAGGTATTGTCTGCTCAGGGAACTGTCCTGGACAAGGTGGAGGAAGAAGAGGAAGAGGTTGAGGGAGATGATTATTTTGGGGAGGAGGATGCTTCTCAAGCGACAAGAGAAAATGTTGGTTTGCGAAGGTCAGGTACAGGTTTTGTGCGTGACTGGAGGGATGTGGATTTGGCAGAAACTGCTCCTCCACCCACCACTGGCAGTGCATCATTGACACCGGGAACATTGGCACACATGTGTGATTATGTCTTGCGGATCCTAAAAAGGGTCCCCCGCATTGCCAAAATTATGAAGGATGACGACTACTGGTTGGCCAGCATCCTCAATCCACGCTATAAAGGCAAATTACAGAACATCATGCCACAGGAGAACCTAGAGCTAATATTGGCGAACAAACAAGCAACTCTGGTAAACCGTTTGTTAGAGGCATTCCCAGCACACAGCAGCGGTGCAGGTTCTACCACGAGCCGTACTGGGCAACGTGGAAGAGGTGTTCGTGGTGCACACATCCGAAGTGGTGTTGGAGACAGGGGTTTCATGACCATGATGTGGACTGATTTCTCGAGGACCGCTCACATGACTGTTAATACTGAATCGATTGCAACAGACAGGAGACAGCAGTTGTCAACTATAGCTCAAAATTACCTCTCCTCACCTATCGATGTTCTCCCTCACAGTTCATTCCCCTTTGACTACTGGGCCTGTAACCTGGACACCTGGCCTGAATTGGCACAATATGCCTTACAGGAGCTCGCTTGCCCTGCTGGTAGTGTGCTATCAGAAAGAGTCTTCAGTGCTGCTGGATCAATCCTGACAGAAAGAAGAACCCGGCTGTCGACCCAAAATATTGGTAATCTCACCTTCATTAAAATGAACCATGCCTGGGTTTCAAAGGATTTTGTACCAACTTCCCCTGATGACACACAGGTTGCCAGCAAAATGGCTCGCTTTGCCCTCTTCTTCCTCTGACTTCTCCAATTCCTCCATTTGCAGCTGCTGAACGTCCAGCCTACACCTCAACATGCCAGTTTTTCCACCTCCCTAACTGGGCTGTACCCCCCAGGTCCGGCGTCAGCACCTGGCACACCCAGGCAAGTGCCGGGGCCCTGAGAAGGTGGGGGGGCCACTCGCCGTCAGGGACACAGGCGTACTATGAGGGGCCCTGGGCCAGTGCCGGCACCCGTGAGTAGGCCGACCCTGCTTGCTCAGGGCCCCAGCACTTGCAATACTTACCTCTCCTGCTCCACCGCTGTGACGTCTTCCACATTGCCTGACAGTGACACTCAGGTCAGAGAGCGCGATGATGTCACGTCTGTGTGCTTGAACAGTCACAGTGCAGAGAGCTGGAAGATGGTGATGCTGAGGAGTCCAGAGTAGAGCAGTGCCCAGCGAGGAGAGGTATTTCATTTTTTTAAATGTTTGGAGCAATATATGGGGAACATTATACACTGGAGAATTATTTATGGGGCCCATCATACACTTGAGCATCATGCATAGGGCCCATTATACACTGGAGCATTATATATGGGGCACATCATACACTGGAGCATCATCCATGGGGCCCATCATATACTGGAGCATCATATGGGGCCCATTATATATGGTGCATCATATGGAGCACATTATATATGGAGCATCACATGGAGCATTATATATGGGGACCATTATATTTGGAGCATTATATAGGGCTCATCATACACTGGAGCATCATATATGGGGCCCATCATACACTAGAGCATCATACGGGGTTCATTATTTATGGGGCATTATATAGTGCCCTTTATGTATGGAGCATCATATGGAGCACATATGAGGCCTATTCTGTATGGAGCATTATATGGAGTCCATTCTGTATGGAGCAATATTTGGGGCTCATTATTCTGTATGGCGCACTATGTGATGCCCATAATACTGTATGGAGGACTATACTGACCGGTTTTTGAGCTATTGTAGAATTTAAAATAGATATCACTCATGTAATGTAAGAAGTGAAGTATTTGGCAGTGTACTATACCTACATTTCTCTGCCGTATCGGAGCATCATGAATTGTAGTATGTGTTAAAGGGGCCCACTGAGACTCTTTCGCCCGGGCCCATGAAAACCTGGAGCCAGCCCTGCTCCCCCTCCACAACTTTAGCCAAATAACCCCTAGTTTTCAATGCGTTACTATTATTAGAAAGTAAATTAAGGTTGTCAAGCTTAAGTAATAAGAATTGATGTCGTTGGCATTCAAATGGGCAATGTAGGCATACCTCCCAACCGTTCCGGATTGAGCGGGACAGTCCTGATTCTAACCCTCCCACCCGCTGTCCCGATAGGGACACTATGTTTCCCGCAGTAATAGAAGCCGCCATGCCCCCCATGCACCCCATCCTCGCCCTCCCTTTCTCTCCACTTCAGCTTCTTACAGCAGAGCAATGACGTTGCTGACTGTCCACCTCTGTGCGCACAGGACCTGTGATGAGGTCACAGGAGGGGAGTAGTTAAGTGCCACATGGTCAGGCTCCTCGGTGTGTGCAGGTCTCTGCTGTGCTGGTTGTCATGGTACTGGATGAGGGTAAGTTTATGTGTGGGGTCAGGAGGGGTTTACAGTGTGGATGTAGCAGAGCTGTATGTGTGCGCGAGATGTATGGAGCGGAGCCATGTGTGCGAGGTGTACGGAGCAGAGCCGCATGTGTACGAGGTGTACGGAGAGGAGCCTCGTGTGTACGAGGTGTACGGAGCAGAGCCGCATGTGTAAGAGGTGTACGGAGCGGAGCCGCTTGTGTACGAAGTGTACGGAGCGGAGCCGTGTGTGTACGAGGTGTACAGAATGGAGCCGTGTGTGTACGAGGCGTACGGAGTGGAGCCGTGTGTGTACGAGGTGTACCGAGTGGAGCCATGTGTGTACAAGGTGTACAGAGCAGAGCCGTGTGTGTACGAGGTGTACAGAGCGGAGCCATGTGTGTACGAGGTGTACAGAGCGGAGTCGTGTGTGTACGAGGTGTACGGAGCGGAGCCGTGTGTGTACGAGGAGTACGGAGCAGAGCCGTGTGTGTACGAAGTGTACGGAGCGGAGCCGCGTGTGTATGAAGTGTACGGAGAGGAGCCATGTGTGTACGAGGTGGATGTAGCAGTGCTGTGTGTGCATGGGGCGTATGAAACGGAGCCCTGTGTGTACGAAGTGTAAGGAGCTGAGCCGCTCAGCTCCGTACACTTCGTACACACAGGGCTCCGTGCTTGAGCCGTGTGTGTATGGAGCGAAGTAGAGCCATGTGTGTACGGAGTGGAGCCGCGTGTGTATGGAGCGGAGCCACGTGTGTACGAGGTGTACGGAGCACAACAGCATGTGTACGAGGTGTATAGTGCAAAGCCGAATGTGTACAAGGTTTACGGAGTGGAGCCATTTGTGTACCAGGTTACAGAGCTTGGCTGCGTGTATACGAGGTTTACGGAGTGGAGCCATGTGTGTACTGAGTGGAGCCGTGTGTGCGCGAGGTGTACAGAGTGGAGCCGCATGTGTACGAGGTTTACGGAGTGAAGCCGTGTGTGTACTGAGTGGAGCCATGTGTGCGCAAGGTGTATGGAGCGGAGCCGTGTGTGCACGAGGTGTACGAAGTGGAAATGTGTGTGTACAAACATACAAAGTGGAACCGTGTGTGTATGACGTGTGCAGTCGTGCATGTACAAGGTGTATGGTGGGCAGCATTCATACCTCCTAACCATCCCAGATCCAACGGGACAGTCCCAATTTTGAGAGTCTGCCCCACTGTCCTGGCCGGGAGCTTACTTTTCCTGCGAACACAGGAGTACACGGCGGAGCCCCTAGGAACACTTTAAAATTTGCACGTGACGTTCCACTGGAAGTGACGTGCTAGAAGCTGACCGGAAATGAGGTAGTTTCAGGAGGAGATTGTGACAGTACCATGGAAGCACTTCAGGGAATGCTTCAAATCCATCACCGTGTAATCCTCGGACAGCGGGATCGCCTTGGACTCGGGTATGTCGGCCATGTGAGCAGATCATGATATGTCCTGCATCAGGAGGCTCAGGTGGGTACTACAATGGGAGCCGGGCTGCTATAGTATCTTTATAGAATCTTTCTTTCTCTCTGTTTCTTTCTTTCTCTCTGTTCTTTCTTTCTCTCTCTGTTCTTTCTCTCTTTCCTTCCTTTCTTTCCCCTTTTTTTCTCTCTCCCTCTCTTTTCTTTCTTTCTTTCCTCTCTTTCTTTTTTTCTCTCTCTGTTCTTTGTTCTGTCCCCTCTTTCATTCTTTGTTTATTTCTTTCTCTCTCTGTTCTTTCTTTACCATCTTTCTTTATCTGTTCTTTCTTTCTCTCTCTCTGTTCTTTCTTTCTATTCTTTCTTTCTTTCTTTCTTTCTTTCTTTCTTTCCCCTCTTTCTTTTTTTCTGTCTCTGTTCTTTTGCTCTGTCCCCTCTTTCTTTCTCTCTGTTTCTTTCTTTCTTTCTCTCTGCTCTTTCTTTCCCATCTTTTTCTTTGTTCTTTCTTTCCCATCTTTCCCCTTTCTTTCTCTCTTTGTTCTTTCTTTCCCATCTTTCTTTCTTTCTTTCTCTCTCTGTTCTTTCTTTCCCCTCTTTCTTTTTTTCTCTCTCTCTGTTAATTCTTTCTGTTCCCTCTTTCTTCCTCTCTGTTTCTTTCTTTCTCCCTCTCTGTCTTTCTTTCTTTCTTTCTTTCTTTCTTTCTTTCTTTCTTTCTTTCTTTCTTTCTTTCTTCTTCTTTCTTTCTTTCTTTCTTCTTTCTTTCTTTCTTCTTTCCCCCTTTCTTTCTTTCCCCTTTCTTTCTCTGTTCTTTCTTTCTTTAATAATAATAATAATAATAATTTTATTTCTATAGCGCCAACATATTCCGCAGCACTTTACATTATAGAGGGTATATTCAATGGTATAAGTTGAATGGAGCAGGTCAGATATGGCCTTGGTCAGATGTGACATCATTTTAAGTGTGACATCTTTGAAGTGTTACATCAGAAATATATTCAGAATGATAGCACATGGTATATTCCCCTTCATGCTGTCGTGTCCAGATCCATCTACTTTCATCCACAGGTACGTCTTAACCACCTCTCTATCCAGAATACCCACTGCACCCCAGAATCCTATGTACTCCTTTTTTCTGTTTTAACTGGTATGTCTGAACCACCTCTCTATCCAGAATCCCCACGGCACTCCAGAATCCTATGTACTCCTTTTTTTCTGTTTTAACTGGTATGTCTGAACCACCTCTCTATCCAGAATACCCACTGCACCCCAGAATCCTATGTACTCCTTTTTTCTGTTTTAACTGGTACGTCTGAACCACCACTCTATCCAGAATACCCACTGCACCCCAGAATCCTATGTACTCCTTTTTTCTGTTTTAACTGGTACGTCTGAACCACCTCTCTTTTTCTGTTTTAACTGGTACGCTGCTGCTTTTTCCCTGATTTTAATTATATGTAGCATACTTCAGATTTACTGAATACATATTGATTTGTCTGTTAACCTCACTCATAAGCCTATACCTCCATCTTAATCTGTCTTTCTTCATCTGTGATGCTAGGCACATGTTCTATTAACTGCAATCTGTTAATTGCTCCCTGCTGTGAACTCTCTTCCTGTTCCTTTCTCCTCCTCTCTCTCTCACCTGGCTTCATTTCTTGGACACTTCAATGGTATAAGTTGAATGGAGCAGGTCAGATATGGCCTTGGTCAGATGTGACATCATTTTAAGTGTGACATCTTTGAAGTGTTACATCAGAAATATATCCAGAAATAGTCCAGAAATCGGTCAGAAGGTAAGAATAATCCCTGTCTTCTAATTTTACTTGCCTTTCTTTTACCCTGCTCTTTAACCATGTTCACATTTGCCTCACCGTTTTTGCTCCACTAATCTTCACTCTCCTTTGCTACCCCCAAATCCCTGCAAGCTCCAACCAAATAACTGTCTCTCCCTCTCTCCTACCCCCCCACATCGCCTCATCTGCAGACCTGCTTCTTAACCTCAGACCTCTCCCACTAAAATATAACTTAAGTCGCTCACTCTCCTTCACCCATCTGCTTTCCCTTTCTCTGCTTCTTGTCACTGCTGGCGACATATCCCCCAATCCTGGCCCCCCCCTGCCCCATACATCCCACTAATCCTCACCCCTACACTTCTCACAGTAAGAGAAACTACCGCAATCCCTCACACTTAAAACCTGTGCCACTGACCCCTACCCCCCAGCTTCCTCTCTCTGGAGCACTCTGGAATGCCCTCTCCGTCTGCAACAAGCTCCACGTGACCCACAATCTCTTTACCTCACGCAACCTCTCCTTCCTAGCCCTCACTGAGACCTGGCTGACGCCCCATGACACGGCCTCCCCTGCTGCACTGAGTTACGGTGGCCTCCACTTCACCCACACTCCTCGCTCTGGCAACAGACATGGTGGAGGCGTGGGTTTCCTTCTCTCTAATAACTGCTCCTTCAACCCTATCCAACCCCCACCCTCCCTCATCCTCTCTTCCTTTGAGGTCCACTCGGCTCAGCCACTGCCTTCATTGACCAATTCTCCAGTTGGCTTCTTCACTTTCTCTGCTCTGACATCCCCACCATCATCATGGGTGACTTTAATATCCCTACTGACACCTGCCAGCCAGCAGCCTCCAAACTCCTGTCACTTACTTCACCCTTTGGACTTACTCAGTGGTCCTCCACAGCCACCCACACAGACCGACATACATTAGACCTCATCTTCACCCGCCTCTGCTCCCTATCTAATTTCACAACCTCTCCCCTCCCCCTATCTGACCACCACCTACTCACCTTCTTATCCCTGTCCTCTTCACCTGCCCCCTATGTTCAGCCACTGGCACATCCTCGCTGAAACCTCGCACACCTAGACATTCACAGACTCTCAGATTCTCTTCTACCTCTGTCCTCCATATCTTCACTCCACGACACAGACAGCACCACTGCTTTCTATAACACCACCCTCACATCTGCCATAGACTCAGTCCCCCCCTCTCACGCACGGCAAAGTGCTACGAATCAATAGGCAACCCTGGCACAACAATCTCACCAAAAAACTTCGACAATCATCCAGCGTCGCGGAGTGGCATTGGAAGAAAACACGCCTGCCAGACGACTTCACTGCTTTCAAACAAGCTACACTTGCCTTCAAAATAGCCCTCACCTCTGCTAAATAGACCTATTTCGCAAACCTTGTATCTTCATTATCCTACAACCCAAAATAACTGTTCAGCACATTCAACTCTCTCCTCCACCCACCACTGCCACCTCCAACTCCCCTCATCTCTGCCGAGGACTTTGCCACCTACTTCAAAAATAAGATCGACCAAACAAGGCAAACCTTTACTGTTCCACCACCCCAACCACTCCATATACCAGACCTCTGTCCTTCCCTACTAGCCTCCCTCTCCAACATCACTGAAGGAGAGCTTACTCATCTACTTTTCAAATCACACCTCACCACCTGTGCACTTGAACCCATCCCTTCCCACCTGCTCCCCAACCTCACTAACATGCTCATCCCAGCCCTAACCCATCTCTTCAACCTATCGCTATCTTCTGGTACCTTTCCCTCTGCCTTAAAACATGCCACCATCACACCCATCCTCAAAATAACAAACCTTTACCCAACTGCTATGCCCAGCTATCGCCCAATATCATTGCTCCCGTTTGCTTCCAAACTACTTGAGCAGCATGTCCACGCTCAACTCTCCTCCCACCTCTCATGTAACTCTTTTCTGGACAACCTCCAATCTGGCTTCCGCCCCCACCACTCCACTGAAACTGCCCTGACCAAAATTACTAACGACTTACAGCCAAAGCTAACAGACAGTTCTCCATCCTCCTCCTCCTTGACCTGTCCTCTGCCTTTGACACAGTCGACCACTGCCTACTGCTACAGATTCTTTCTTCCCATGGCATCAAAGACCTTGCCCTGTCCTGGATCACCACTTACCTTTCCGACCGCACATATAGCGTCTCCCACTCTACCTCCTCATCCAGCCTTCTGTCTGTTGGAGTCCCTCAAGGCTCTGTCCTGGTGCCCCTACTTTTTTCTATCTATACCCTTGGCCTAGGACAACTCATAAAGTCCCATGGCTTCCAGTACCACCTCTATATGGACGATACTCAGATTTACCTCTCTGGCCCAGATGTCACCTCTCTGCTGTCCAGAATCCCGGAGTGTCTATCAGCCATATCCTCCTTCTTCACCTCTCGTTTCTTAAAACTCAATGTAGACAAAACCAAACTCTTCATCTTTCCTCCATCTCTCGTATCTTCCCTATCTGATCTATCTATTATGGTAAAAGGCATCACGATCTCTCCCGCACCTGAAATCCGCTGCCTCGGAGTAACTCTCAACTCTGCCCTGTCCTTCAAACCACACATCCAAACTCTTGCCACCTCCTGTCGCCTCCAACTTAAAAACATTTCCAGAATCCGTCCCTTCCTCAGCCCTCAATCTACTAAAACTCTTGTGCATGCCCTCATCATCTCCCGCCTTGATTACTGCAACACCCTCCTGTGTGGCCTCCCAGTCAACTCTCTTGCACCATTCCAATCTGTCCTCAATTCTGCTGCCCTACTAATCCACCTCTCCCCTCGCTACTCCCCTGCTTCTCCCCTCTGCAAATCCCTCCACTGGCTCCCAATTCCCCAACGAATCCAGTTCAAACTACTAACACTGACCTACAAAGCCGTCCACAACCTGTCTCCTCCCTATATCTCTGAACTAATCTCCCAATATCTTCCTTCACGTAATCTTCGATCCTCCCAAGACCTCCTACTATCCTCCACACTTATTCGTTCCTCACTCAACCACCTCCAAGATTTCTCCCGAATAGCCCCCATCCTCTGGAATTCCACGACTCAACATGTACTATTATCCACCACCCTTGGATCCTTCAGACGAACCTGAAAACCCATCTCTTCAGGAAAGCCTACAGCCTGCAATAATCATTCTGCCTCGTCGCCACCACCCGAGCTGCCGCCTCGCCGCCACCACCAGAGCTGCTACATTGCCGCCACCACCAGAGCTGCCGCACCCCTGACCTTCTGTTTCTTCCCCACTATCACGTAGAATGTAAGTCCGCAAGGACAGGGTCCTGTCCCCTCTGTACCAGTCTGTCATTGTAAATTTGTTTACTGTAAATTATATCTATAACTTTGTATGTAACCCCTCTCATGTACAGCACCATGGAATTAATGGCACTATATAAATAAATAATAATAATAATAATAATAGGGGGGACTTGTACAGACAATAGAAATTACAGCATAACAATAAACACAGATCAAAGTAGATACCAAGAGGAATGAGGGCCCTGCTCACAAGTTTTCTTTCTTCTCTCTCTCTGTTCTGCCACTGTGCCCATAATGCCAGCCACTGATCCCATAATGCCAGCCACTGTGCCCTCAGTACCAGTCAGTGTGATCAGCAGTGCTAAATGGGTGTGGTTGGGGCGTGGACATGGGTGTGATTAGTTGTGAAATGGGTGTGGTCTGGGGCGTGGCCTAAAATTTGCAGCCTTTACCCCTCTTTCCTGTCTTCAAAAGTTGGGAGGTATGCTGTAGGTGTGTTTACTGTCTTCCACTCACTTGCGACTTTTATTCCCTTTTGACATGCATTGGGGTCAGGTTTCGTTTTTTTGTCGAAACTCCGACTTTTGCCAGTAGTTAGTCGGCCGATTTCGTTCGACTCGACTTTTGGTAAAGTCAGATGGTCCGAAACCCGACTCGATCCTCCCGGAGGCAAAGTTGCTCATCTCTAGTCTGGAGTGTACCGGCGTCTGATCGTCTGTCCTGGGAGTTCTCCAGGATCAGGCAGGAGACCAAGACTGCTCTCGAACAAGCGTGTGACTGAATGAAAAGACACGTGGACAAGAGGTGCCTAGATTCTCCACTATATCTTACTAGCGATAAGGTGTGGTTATCTCCCAAGTTCATCCGCCTGAAGATCCCCTCACATAAACTGGGCCGCCAGTACATTGGACCCTTCGAGGTCATGGCTCGCATTAATGATGTCTCCTACAAGTTGAGGCTAACCACCTCGCTTCGCATCCCCAATTCGTTCCACGTTTCTCTCTTGAAACCAGTTGTCCTCAACCAGATCCATGCCTCTACTGCTCTTTCGCTTCAGCCTATTTCTGCTGATGATGTCTTTGAAGTTAAGGACATCCTCGCCATGAAAAAACAAAGAGGGAGGACGTTTTTCCTAGTTGATTGGAAAGGTATTGGTCCTGAGGAAAGATCTTAGGAGCCTCAAGAGAACATCCAGGAACAAAATCTTAGCAAAATTTCTTTCCGGTCTTGGCAGGAGGCGAGTAGGGAGGGGGGACGTATTATCACGCTGCTGCCTGTAGTGCCGCCGCTGCCCCCGCCTCCCGAGCCCCGGCATACTTAACGGTCCTCAGAGTTCCGGCGTGCTTCCGCTCGTCACCCAGCGCCTGCTCCAGCTCCTGTCTCCCGTTGGGTGCGCGCGCACTGAATTTTGCGGCGCACGCATGCACCTATCTCGCTGAGGTCAGGACGCTCCTTTCAGCCTGCTCTATGCCCCTGGAGGACCCTGACCCGGAAGCACCCTGCGCACTCTGCTTATCAGGCCGCCTCTTCCTCCTGGCTGTGCCTGACTGTCATTTGTGCCCCACAAGTGACCCTGGTCACACGTCACCATGCGCGCTCTGCCGCTATCTCTTGCTGCCTATTTCCCTGCCCTGACCTACGTCCTCCATTTTGTTTTCTCACTAGTGCCTGCCTTACCGTGTTGCCATCCTGTCCATGATCCTGTGTCCCTGTCATGTCTTCCAGCCTGTGTCTTTATCCTTGTAACAAAGTAATAGTGGAAAACATCACCAATACCCACAATTGATTTATTTGATGTTATGTATGGGTATATATGCAGGACTATATAGGAAACTGCAAAAAAGCTAAGCCAATCAACAAAAGGAAATAGCAGCCAAAAAATCCCATAAAATCATCTTTATTAGACAACATACACTTAAGGGTATGCCACACTAAACAATATCGCTAACGGGATCGCTAAAAAACGTCACTATTTAGCGATCCCGTTAGCGATATTGTTCAGTGCGGCAGCTTCCAGCGACGAGCTTCCTGCTGTGATCTCGCTCGTCGCTGGAATCGTTCCGGACCCTATTTCATCGCTGGCGCTCCCGCTGGGTAAGTATCTAATCGCTGTGTGGCACCTTTTCTTAGCGATTTAGCGGTACTTTTGTACCGCTAAAGTCGTTAAGAAGATCGCTAACGGCGATAGCGTCGTTAACTATATTGCTAAATGTGGCCGCATTTAGCGATATAGAAACAATCCCGCTAGCGATCTCATTAGTATGCAACGCTAACGAGATCGCTAGCGGGATAGCTTAGTGTGGCAGTACCTTAAAATGCAAAGGATAAGTAAATGGCACAATTAGGGGTAAATAACTCTGAATGTCAGTATAATCCCGCCATATAGGACCGAGTCACATCCACATACATAACTGTATAAGTCAAAGTACCTCCCATAGTATACTGCAATCATGTATAATCATTTAATAGTGCAAATTACTCATCTAAACACAGTACACATGGCAAATACTAGCAGTTACCTTATCAGATGTATGTAATCAGGTATATGGAGCAGGACTCAGATCCACCCCGAAGCGCGTTTCGGAGCGCAGCTCCTTCCTCAGGGGGCATATAGAGAACTCCCATATCACCATTTATATATCATCATACCGGAAACAGTTTGCCCCATCCACAATGCACGGCGCATTAAGGCAGGCAGGGCTGCAATGATGTTGAAATGTGTTTTGGGGGATAAAGTTCATTTTCTAGCCAAATATTGACTTTGCAAGTAATTGCTGTTAAGCTGATCACTCTTTATAACATTCTGGAGTATATGCAAATTGCCATTAGAAAAAGTGAAGCAGTAGACTAATATTTGTGTCATTCTCAAAACTTTTGTCCATGACTGTAGTACTAGGGTTACACACAGCAAAAAAAGGTGAATGTAGGCTGAAATGCCCAAATTTAAAGCACACAGCTAGATGAGGGATCTGATGGAGATACCACACTGTTCAATATGTGGCCTGTTTTTTGGTTTCTTTTACATCAAAATAGTGCATAGAACTAGGGTAACACTATAAAAAAGGTGAATGTAGGCCTGAAATGTACAAGTTTGTAGTACACAGATAGATGAGACGTCTGACAGATACCAAACTGTTCAATATGTGGCCTGTATTTCTGCTTCTTTTACAGCAAAATTGTGTATAAAACAAGGGTAACACACAGCAAAAAAGGTGAATGTAGGCCTGAAATGACCACATTTGTAGCACACCGCTAAATGAGGGATCTGACAGAGATACCACACTGTTTAATATGTGGACTAAATTTTTGATTTTTTTTTTACAGCAAATTAGTGTATAGGATGAGGGTAACACGTTGCAAAAAAGTGAATGTAGGCATGAAATGCCCAAATTTGTAGCATACAGATAGAAGAGGAGTCTGACGGAGATGCCACACTGTTCCATATGTGGTCTGTATTGTTTCTTTTACAGTAAAATAGTGTATAGAACTAGGGTAACACACACCAAAAAAGTGAATGCAGGCCTGAAATGCCCAAATTTGTAGCACACAGATGAGGCTTCTGACGGAGATACCAAACTGTTCGATATGTGGCCTGTATTGTTTTTTTTACAGCAAAATAGTGTGTAGAACTAGGATAACACACAGCAAAAAAAGGTGAATGTAGGCCTGAAATGCCTAAATTTGTAGCACACAAAGAGATAAGGCGTCTGACGGAGATACCACACTGTTCAATATGAGGCCTGTATTTTTGTTTCTTTTACAGCAAAATAGTGTATAGAACTAGTGTAACACGTAAGAAAAGGTGAATGTAGGTCTGAAATGCCCAAATTTGTAGCACACAGGTAGATGAGGCATCTGATGGAGATATCACACTTAATATGTGGCCTGTATTTTTCTTTCTTTTACAGAAAACTAGAATATTAAACTAGGGTACCACACAGCAAATAAAGGTGAATGAATGCCTGAAATGTAGTAATGAGCGAACGTGCTCGCCAAAACTCGTTACTCGCCCAAGACTCTAAATACTCGGCCAGCACCGAGCATTTACGGGATTACTTGGCAGGAACTCGGGTCTGCACCCAGCATTTTTGGCGGACTTTAGAGACCCAATCAAGATGCAGGGATTGTTTGCCAGGCAATGAAACGCTGTAGCCATCTTTGTTGTGGTCCTGCAGTGATTGGCTGGCCGCACAGCATCATCAGGGTATAAGAGAGAGGGAGCCACCCTGTTCGGTGCATTCAGCTCCAGGTTGAGATAGTATAGGGAGAGCTGCTGCCGAGATAGTCAGATTTGGCGATTTCTTAGAGTGGGGTCTACCATCCTAAACTACTCAAATCCAGATAAACCAACAGTCCTTCTAAGGAATAATTCCGGAGTATATAGGTTCCAGTGTTAGGCAGGCAGGGGAGTGTACTTCCCTCTATACACATCATTGCAAGGCCTGCAGTCACTGTTTGTGTGTATATAGATCATTGCATTTATTAACAGGGTCCATTCCCTTCCTGTGTTCTGGTGCTGCTGCTACCTGTATGATATATTGGCCGTATATAGCTAGCCCCTGGTGTAATTGGAATACAGTCTACACATGTTTTGGTGTGGTATCTCCATGCCAGCTCATATCTGTGCATGCTCAAAGTTTGGCCAGTGTTAGTGTTGAGCATTCCGATACTGCAAATATCGGGTATCAGCCGATATTCGCTGTATCGGAATTCCGATTCTGAGTTCCGATATTTTTGTCATATCGGATACCGGAATCGGAGTTTTCCTCTAAAATCTATGGGGAGTTCCTGTGTCACAGAACGAAGTACGTGACACAGGAACTTCCCGAAAGAGTCACTATCAGTGTCGGTCGGGTCTGTCAGGTGTCAGCAGCACTTACCTGGCAGAAGATCCCCGGCGGTCACGTCCATCCATCCATCCAGGCCGGCCATTACCATCTCCTTGGCGGTCACGTGCAGCATCTCGCGATAACTGCACGGGCTGCCGGGTACTGGGTAATCTCGGCCAGTTGTACTCTCGCGACAGATGCCATAAACCAGTCCGATGACGTCACCGCCGGGGTAGCAGCTCTGGTAAGCAACTCTGCTCTACGTGGATGTCAGGCTCAGCCTGGCATGCAGATGTAGCAGAGCTGGACTCGTCGTGGGACACTCGTGATTTTGGACTGCGTCGGACAGGGAGTATTTGTGTTGGTTTGTTATTTTTGTTTTTAACAGGAGATCGATGGCGTCGCAGGATGAGCATACAATAAAAATAATGAAAACTGTGTTGTGTTTTATTTCATTAAAAGACTTTTCAATTTTCAACCTTTATGATTAATAATGGATCGGTGTCTTATTGACGCCTCTCCATTATTAACTGGGCTTATTGTCACCGTTTAATCAAAGGTGACATTAACCCCTTATTACCCCGCTTGCCACCGCTACAGGGCAAGTGGGAAGAGCCAGGTAAAGTGCCACAGGTTAGGGGGACTGCTATGGGGTCAAACACGGCACCCCCATATGCTAATTGCTATGTAGCCCATTTTGAGGAGAGTATGATCTACGTCAATGACCTCTTCCGCACACATGCTGTGGTGTGGAAGAGGTACATTGATGATATTTTCGGTGTCTGGAACGGATCCCTGAGCTCCCTTAATAACTTCTTTTCCTTCCTGAGCACCTCATGGCCAGGATTAGACTTTACAATGACATATGACACCAAGAGCGTTAATTTTCTGGATGTTTTAGTCACAAGGGGCCCTGATGGCCTTTTGTCTTCAGACATCTATACTAAACCTACAGATCGGAACAGCCTCTTATATTATGAGAGCTTCCATCCCACTATAATGAAGAATTCTATCCCGAAATCACAACTCAAAAGAGTCTAAAGGATTGTATCTGACTCATCAATAAAGGCCAAACGCACTGAGGAAATGCGCAGTAAATTTAGAGAAAGAGGTTACCCAGAAAATACTCTCCATGACACTACTATCTCTCCTCTCCCCAAACCTGATACGAAGGATAGAATTCCTTTCGTACACAATTATCACCCTATTGCATACCGTCTTCATACAAGTATACGCCGTCACTGGCATATTTTGAGCACTGCACATCCTGACATTAAGTAATTCAATAAACTGTTTCTACCTTGTTTCCGACGACCGCGCAATCTACGTGACATTGGCCCCTCTCACCCACAAAAACATCAACGCTTTCTTATGAACCCTAAATTTGGGACATTTCCTTGCCTGCATTGCATGCAGTGCAACAATGTTCTGAAAGGTAGTGTTTTCTACCATCCCCATACAGGCAAGAGGTATGAAATGAAAGAGTATTTTACTTGTAACTCGAGTTATGTCATCTATTTGATTAAATGTCCGTGCGGCCTGATATATGTGGGAGAGACCACGCAAGCCATTAAGGATCACATATCTAAACATAAATCGACAATCAGTTGTAAGAATTTACTTCTTCCTATTCCACATCATTTTTTGTCAGCTGGTCATAATATTGCGCAACTAAGATACCAGGTTATAGAACAGATCAAGATGCCACGTAGGGGGGGTGACCGCATTAGTCTTCTCAAAAAAAGAGAAGCGTTCTGGATTCATGAACTGGATACATTATCCCCTAAGGGGTTAAACAAAGAATATGACATACTGTCCTTTGTCTCATAATTCAGTGTAATATCAGGCTTATAGATAAATTGTCTCCTTTTCATAATATTGCATGTCACTAATTATTCATTTCTTTTTCAGAATCAACCGCTATGAATCCTCTATGTCACTCTCTTCCATATTATGGACTATGTGATCACCCTTTGTTCTATCCTCCTATCAAGCACTCTCATGGTTAAATATCAGTCTGCCTCTCTGGATCGCTAGAAACACAGACACGCCCCTCAAAATTAGAATACTGCACGTCAGTGATACAGGGACACAGCCTCCTGTGTCTCCTATACTGGTTTCTGCCTGTGGAACGCAAGCTCGGCATGCTGGCACGCACGCCACACTACTTCCGGTACCGGACTTCCGGTTTAGTCCCCACGAGCTCACTGCTACTAATAGTCGGCATTTCACTGGGTCTGGTGCTCCTGACAAGCGGTGGAATACCGCGTCTATGCCGCCACATATCTGTACCTCATACTGGTAAGCACATCTTTAGCAACTTATTATAAGGTCGATCCTGTACTACATAGTTATCTGGTCCGTAACACAGGCCACCTCTATCACTACAGATGTTATCAGTTTGTCTGAATTCTTCTGTCACCCATCCTAAGGGGTATGTATAATTCCATTTATCATGAGCTCATATCTGATCACTATGACACTCTATTTCACCATTTACTTTCTTCAGGTCATTCACTCTTCCTTCAGGCTCACAGTATCTGTATACTGGTATGTGCATTTTGTATTAACCTTGCTATCTTGAGGCTATTATCTACCTCTGATCACACATATATATCATAATTGGATGTTTTTGAGCATTATATGACAATCTATATTATTCATTTCTATATGAATTTTCTTTAAATTGATATCAAGATATGAATTTTGCCATATAATTTGTGTATACTTTTGTTATGTTTATATTAATTTTGTACATTTATATCTGTTTCATATCACAGTACATTGAGGAAGGTCAATTAGGACCGAAACGTTTGTATGTACTGATTTTGATTAAAATCTACACATTTCACAAGACTACCTGTGTGTGCCAAGGTTTATAATACAGTGCCTACAAATAGTATTCAACCCCCTGCAGATTTAGCTGGTTTGATAAGATGCAAATAAGTTAGAGCCTTCAAACTGCAAACGAGAGTAGGATTTATTAACAGAAGCATAAATCTTACAAAACAAAAAGTTATGTTGCTCAGTTGAATTTTAATACATTTTAAACATAAAAGTGTGGGTCAATTATTATACAACCCCTATGTTTAATATTTCGTGGAATAACCCTTGTTTGCAATTACAGCTAATAATCGTCTTTTATAAGACCTGATCAGGCCGGTACAGGTCTGTGGAGTTATCTTGGCCCACTCCTCCATGCAGATCTTCTCCAAGTTATCTAGGTTCTTTGGGTGTCTCATGTGGACTTTAATCTTGAGCTCCTTCCACAAGTTTTCAATTGGGTTAAGGTCAGGAGACTGACTAGGCCACTCCAACACCTTGACTTTTTCCCTCTTGAACCAGGCCTTGGTTTTCTTGGCTGTGTGCTTTGGGTCGTTGTCTTGTTGGAAGATGAAATTACGACCCATCTTAAGATCCTTGATGGAGGAGCGGAGGTTCTTGGCCAAAATCTCCAGGTAGGCCGTGCTATCCATCCTCCCATGGATGCGCACCAGATGGCCAGGCCCCTTGGCTGAGAAACAGCCCCACAGCATGATGCTGCCACCACCATGCTTGACTGTAGGGATGGTATTCTTGGGGTCGTATGCAGTACCATCCAGTCTCCAAACGTCACGTGTGTGGTTGGCACCAAAGATCTCGATCTTGGTCTCATCAGACCATAGAACCTTGAACCAGTCTGTCTCAGAGTCCTCCAAGTAATCATGAGCAAACTGTAGACGAGCCTTGACATGACGCTTTGAAAGTAAAGGTACCTTACGGGCTCGTCTGGAACGGAGACCATTGCGGTGGAGTACGTTACTTATGGTATTGACTGAAACCAATGTCCCCACTGCCATGAGATCTTCCCGGAGCTCCTTCCTTGTTGTCCTTGGGTTAGCCTTGACTCTTCGGACAAGCCTGGCCTCGGCACGGGAGGAAACTTTCAAAGGCTGTCCAGGCCGTGGAAGGCTAACAGTAGTTCCATAAGCCTTCCACTTACGGATGATGCTCCCAACAGTGGAGACAGGTAGGGCCAACTCCTTGGAAAGGGTTTTGTACCCCTTGCCAGCCTTGTGACCCTCCACGATCTTGTCTCTGATGGCCTTGGAATGCTCCTTTGTCTTTCCCATGTTGACCATGTATGAGTGCTGTTCACAAGTTTGGGGAGGGTCTTAAATAGTCAGAAAAGGCTGGCAAAAGAGATCATTAATCCACACATGTGAAGCTCATTATTCTTGGTGCCTGAACTACTTCTTAATACTTTAGGGGGACCAAACAGAATTCTTGTGGTTTGAGGGGTTGAATAATAAATGACACTCTGAATTAAATTTTAACGTTTTTTTTAAAAAAAAAAAAAATTAAAACAAAAATTTTTGCTGCAGTGCATTTCCCACTTCCAGGCTGATCTACAGTACAAATGTCACAATGCCAAGTTAATTCCGCATGTGTCAACCAGCTAAATCTGCAGGGGGTTGAATACTACTTGTACAGTCAGGGCCAGAAATATTTGGACAGTGACACAATTTTCGCGAGTTGGGCTCTGCATGCCACCACATTGGATTTGAAATGAAACCTCTACAACAGAATTCAAGTGCTGATTGTAACGTTTAATTTGAAGGGTTGAACAAAAATATGTGTTAGAAAATGTAGGAATTGTACACATTTCTTTACAAACACTCCACGTTTTAGGAGGTCAAAAGTAATTGGACAAATAAACATAACCCAAACAAAATATTTTTATTTTCAAAATTTTGTGGCGAATCCTTTGGAGGCAATCACTGCCTTAAGTCTGGAACCCATGGACATCACCAAACGCTGGGTTTCCTCCTTCTTAATGCTTTGCCAGGCCTTTACAGCCGCTGCCTTCAGGTCTTGCTTGTTTGTGGGTCTTTCCCTCTTAAGTCTGGATTTGAGCAAGCGAAATGCATGCTCAATTGGGTTAAGATCTGGTGATTGACTTGGCCATTGAAGAATGTTCCACTTTTTTGCACTCATGAACTCCTGTGTAGCTTTGGCTGTATGCTTGGGGTCATTATCCATCTGTACTATGAAGCGCCGTCCAATCAAGTTTGCAGCATTTGGCTGAATCTGGGCTGAAAGTATATCCCGGTACACTTCAGAATTCATCCGGCTACTCTTGTCTGCTGTTATGTCATCAATAAACACAAGTGACCCAGTGCCATTGAAAGCCATGCATGGCCATGCCATCACGTTGCCTCCACCATGTTTTACAGAGGATGTGGTGTGCCTTGGATCATGTGCCGTTCCCTTTCTTCTCCAAACTTTTGGCTTCCCATCATTCTGGTACAGGTTGATCTTTGTCTCATCTGTCCATAGAATACTTTTCCAGAACTGAGCTGGCTTCTGGAGGTGTTTTTCAGCAAATTTAACTCTGGCCTGTCTATTTTTGGAATTGATGAATGGTTTGCATCTAGATGTGAACCCTTTGTATTTACTTTCATTGAGTCTTCTCTTTACTGTTGACTTAGAGACAGATACACCTACTTCACTGAGAGTGTTCTGGACTTCAGTTGATGTTGTGAACGGGTTCTTCTTCACCAAAGAAAGTATGCGGCGATCATCCACCACTGTTGTCTTCCGTGGGCTCCCAGGTCTTTTTGGATTGATGAGTTCACCAGTGCTTTCTTTCTTTCTCAGGATGTACCAAATTGTAGATTTTGCCACTTCTAATGTTGTAGCAATTTCTTGGATGGTTTTTTTTCTGTTCTTGCAGCTTAAGGATGGCTTGTTTCACCTGCATGGAGAGCTCCTGTGACCACATGTTTCCTTCACAGCAAAACCTTCCAAATGCAAACACCACACCTCAAATCAACTCCGGCCCTTTCATGTGCTTAATTGAGAATGACATAACAAAGGGATTGCCCACACCTGTCCATGAAATAGCCTTGGAGTCATTTGTCCAATTACTTTTGGTCCCTTTAAAAACAGGGTGGCACATGTTAAGGAGCTGAAACTCCTAAACCCTTCATCCAATTTTAATGTGGATACCCTCAAATGAAAGCTGAAAGTCTGAACTTCAACTGCATCTGATTTGTTTTGTTTCAAATTCATTGTGGTAATGTCTAGAACCAAAATTAGATAAATGTTGTCTCTGTCCAAATATTTATGGACCTAACTGTAGGCACTGTATATACGCCATGGATTGGGACCCTACCTGTGCACCACATTCTTTACTATATAGGAGTTGTGCCAACGCTTACATTACAACCTACTAATCAGATCTGATGCTCCACTCAAGCAACTTGTACACTGTCAGTGGCAGGCAGCTGTGCTACTCCAACAAATTAATTGCCCCCTTATCACAGTCAGACAGCCTACTAATCAGATGTGATGCTCCACTCAAGCAATTTGTACAATGTCACTGGCATGCACCTCAGCTACTCCACCAAATGAATTGCCCCCTTATCACAGTCAGGCAGGCAGTCTGCTAATCAGATCAGATGCTCCACCCAAGCAATTTGTACACTGTCAGTGTCAGGCAGCTGTGCTACCCAAATAAATTAATTGCCTCCTTATCACAGTCAGACAGCTTACTAATCAGATGTGTTGCTCCACTCAAGCAATTTGTACACTGTCAGTGGCAGGCAGCTGTGTTACTCCAGCAAATTAATTGCCTCCTTATAACAGTCAGGCAGGCAGCCTACTAATTACAGTCATGGCCAAAAGTTTTGAGAATGACAGAAATATTATATTTTCACATGATCTGCTGCCCTCTGGTTTTTTATGTGTGTTTGACAAGAAAAAGTGAAGCAGTAGACTTTGTAAAAATTAATATTTGTGTCATTCTCAAAACTTTTGGCCATGACTGTAGATCAGATGGTTCACACAAGCAACAATTTGTACACTGTCAGTGTTAGGCAGCTGTGCTACTCCACCAAATTAATTGCCTCCTTATCACAGTCAGTCAGGCAGCTTACTAATCAGATCAGAAGGTCCACACAAGTAATTTGTACACTGTCACTGGCAGGCACCTCAGCTACTCCACCAAATTAATTGCCCCCTTATCACAGTCAGGCAGTCTACCAATCGGATGTAATGCTCCACCCAAGCAATTTGTAAACTGTCAGTGGCAGGCAGCTGTGCTACTCCACCAAATTAATTGCCCCCTTATCACAGGCAGGCAGCCTTCTAATCAGATGTGATACTCCACCAAAGCAATTTGTAAACTGTCAGTGGCAGGCAGCTGTGCTACTCCACCAAATTAATTGCCTTGTTATCACAGGCAGGCAGGCAGCCTACTAATCAGATCAGATGGTCCACACAAGCAATTTGTACACTGTCAGTGGCAGACAGCTCAGCTACTACACCAAATTAATTGCCCCCTTATCACAGTCAGGCAGCTTAATAATCAGATGTGATGCTTCACCCAAGCAAATTGTACACTGTCAGTGTCAAGCAGCTGTGCAACTCCTCCAAATTAATTGCCCCCTTATCACTGTCAGACTTCTTAATAATCAGATGTGATACTCCACTCAAGCAATTTGTAAACTGTCAGTGGCAGGCAGCTGTGTTACTCCAGCAAATTAATTGCCTCCTTATAACAGTCAGGCAGGCAGCCTACTAATTAGATCAGATGGTCCACACAAGAAACTTGTACACTGTCAGTGTCAGGCAGCTGTGCTACTCCACCAAATTAATTGCCCCCTTATCACAGTCAGGCAGCCTAGTAATCAGATGTGATTCTCCACTCAAGCAATTTGCACACTGTCAGTGGCAGGCTGTTGTGCTACTCAACCAAATTAATTGCCCCTTTTTCACAGTAAGGCAGCCTACTAATCAGGTATGATGCTCCACCCAAGCAATTTGTACACTGTCAGTGGCAGGCAGCTGTGCTACTCCAGAAAATTAATTGCCCCCTTACCAAAGGCAGGCAGCCTACTAATCAGATGTGATGCTCCACCAAAGCAATTTGTACACTGTCAGTGGCAGGCAGCTGTGCTACTCCACCAAATTGCCTCCTTATCACAGTCAGGCAGGCAACCTACTAATCATATCAGATGGTGTACACAAGCAATTTGTACACTGTCAGTGTGAGGCAGCTGTGCTACTCCACAAAATTAATTGCCTCTATCACAGTGAGACAGGCAGCCTACTAATCAAATGTGATGCTCCACCCAAGCAATTTCTACACTGTCAGTGACAGGCAGCTGTGCTACTCCACCAAATTAATTGCCCCTTTATCACAGTCAGAAACCCTGCTAATCAGATGTGATGCTCATTCAAGCAATTTGTACACTGTCAGTGGCAGGCACTTCAGCTACTCCAACAAATGAATTGCCTCCTTATCAAAGTCAGGCAGGCAGCCTTCTAACCAGATCAGTTGGTCCACACAAGAAGCAGTTTGTACAATGAAGGTGGCAGGCAGATCAGCTACTCAACCAAATTAATTGCCCCTTTATCAGAGTCAGGCAGCCTACTAATCAGATGTGATGCTCCACCCAAGCAATTTGTACACTGTCAGTGGCAGGCAGCTGTGCTACTCCACCAAATTAATTGCCCTCTTATCACAGTCAGACAACCTGCTAATCAAATGTGATGCTCCATTCAAGCAATTTGTACACTGTCAGTGGCAGGCAGCTGTGCTACTCCACCAAATTAATTGCCCCTTATCACAGTCAGACAGCCTACTAATCAGATGTGATTTTCCACTCAAGCAATTTGTACACTGTCAGTGGCAGGCACTTCAGCTACTCCACCAAATGTATTGCCCCCTTATCACAGTCAAGCAGCCTACTAATCAGATGTGATGCTCCACTTAAGCAATTTGTTCACTGCCAGTGGCAAGCAGCTGTGCTACTCCAGCTAATTAATTGCCTCCTTATCACAGTCAGGCAGGCAGACTACTAATTAGATCAGATAGTCCACACAAGTAATTTGTACACTGTCAGTGTCAGGCAGCTGTGCTACTCCTCCAAATTAATTGCCTCCTTATCACAGTGAGACAGGCAGCCTACTAATCAGATCAGATGGTCCACACTAACAATTTGTACACTATCAGTGGCAGGCAGCTATATTACTCCACCAAATTAATTGCCCCCTTATCACAGTCAGGCAGCTTACTAATCAGATGTGATGCTCCACCCAAGCAATTTGTACACTGTCAGTGGCAGGCAGCTATGTTACTCCACCAAATTAATTGCCCCCTTATCACAGTCAGGCAGCTTAATAATCAGATGTGATGCTCCACCCAAGCAAATTGTACACTGTCAGTGTCAGGCAGCTGTGCAACTCCTCCAAATTAATTGTCCCCTTATCACTGTCAGACTTCTCAATAATCAGATGTGATACTCCACTCAAGCAATTTGTAAACTGTCAGTGGCAGGCAGCTGTGTTACTCCACCAAATTAATTGTCTCTTTTTCACAGTCAGTCAGGCAGCCTACTAATCAGATCAGAAGGTACACACAAGCAATTTGTACACTGTCACTGGCAGGCACCTCAGCTACTCCACCAAATTAATTGCCCCCTTATCAAAGTCAGGCAGCCTACTATTCGGATGTTATGCTCCACTTAAGCAATTTGTACACTGTCAGTGGCAGGCAGCTGTGCTACTCCACCAAATTAATTGCCCCTTTACCACAGTCAGGCAGCCTAGTAATCAGATCTGTTGGTCCATACAAGCAATTTGTACACTGTCACTGGCAGGCAGATCAGCTACTCCATCATATTAATTGCCCCTTTACCACAGTCAGGCAGCCTAGTAATCAGTTGTGATGCTCCACCCAATCAATTTGTACACTGTCAGTGGTAGGCAGTTGTGCTACTAAACCAAATTAATTGCCCCTTTATCAGTCAGGCAGCCTACTAATCAGGTATGATGTACCACCCAAGCAATTTGTACACTGTCAGTGGCAGGCAGATGTGCAACTCCAGCAAAATGCCTCCTTATCACAGTCAGGCAGGCAGCCTACTGATCATATCAGTTGGTACACACAAGCAATTTGTGCACTATCAGTGGGAGGCAGCTGTGCTACTCCACAAAATTATTTGCCTCTATCACAGTGAGACAGGCAGCCTACTAATCAGATGTGATGCTCCATTCAAGCAAATTGTACACTGTCAGTGGCAGGCAGCTGTGATACTCCACCAAATTAATTGCCCCCTTATCACAGTCAGACAGCTTACTAATCAGATGTGATGCTTCACCCAAGCAATTTGTACACTGTCAATGTCAGGCAGCTGTGCTACTCCTCCAAATGTATTGCCCCCTTATCACAGTCAGGCAGCCTAGTAATCAGATGTGATTCTCCACTCAAGCAATTTGTACACTGTTAGTGGCAGGCAGCTGTGCTAGTCCTCCAAATTAATTGCCCCTTATCACAGGCAGGCAGCCTACTAATCAGATGTGATGCTCCACCAAAGCAATTTGTACACTGTCAGTGTCAGGCAGCTGTGCTACTCCACCAAATCAATTGCCTCCTTATCACAGGCAGGCAGGCAGCCTACTAATTAGATCAGTTGGTCCACACAAGCAATTTGTACACTGTCACTGGCAGGCAGATCAGCTACTCCATCATATTAATTGCCCCTTTACCACAGTCAGGCAGCCTAGTAATCAGATGTGATGCTCCACCCAATCAATTTGTACACTGTCAGTGGCAGGCAGTTGTGCTACTCAACCAAATTAATTGCCCTTTTATCACAGTCAGGCAGCCTACTAATCAGGTATGATGCTACACCCAAGCAATTTGTACACTGTCAGTGGCAGGCAGCTGTGCTACTCCAGCAAAATGCCTCCTTATCACAGGCAGGCAGGCAGGCAACCTACTAATCATATCAGTTGGTACAGACAATCAATTTGTACACTGTCAGTGTGAGCCACAAAATTAATTGCCTCTATCACAGTGAGACAGGCAGCCTACTAATCAGATGTGATGCTCCACTCAAGCAATTTGTACACTGTCAATTGCAGGCAGCTGTGCTACTCCACCAAATTAATTGCCCCCTTATCACAGTCAGACTGCCTACTAATCAGGTATGATGCTCCACCCAAGCAATTTGTACACTGTCAGTGGCAGGCAGCTGTGCTACTCCTCCAAATTAATTGCCCCCTTATCACAGTCAGACAGCCTACTAATCAGATGTGATGCTCCACTCAAGCAATTTGTACACTGTCAGTGGCAGGCAGCTGTGCTACTCCAGCAAATTAATTGTCTCCTTATCACAGTCAAGCAGGCAGCCTACTAATAAGATTAGATGGTCCACACAAGCAATTTGTACACTGTCACTGGCAGGCACCTCAGCTACTCCACCAAATTAATTGCCCCTTTATCACAGTCAGGCAGCCTACTAATCAGATGTGATGCTCCACCTAATCAATTTGTACGCTGTCAGTGGCAAGCAGCTGTTCTACTCCATCAAATTAATTGCCGCCTTATCACAGTCAGCCAGCCTAGAAATTAGATGTGATTCTCCACCCAAGCAATTTGTACACTGTCAGTGTCAGGCAGCTGTGCTACTCCTCCAAATAAATTGCCCCTTTATCACAGTCAGGCAGCCTACTAATCAGATGTGATGCTCCATCCAAGCAATTTGTACACTGTCAGTGTCAGGCAGCTGTGCTACTCCACCAAATTAATTGCCCCCTTATCACAGTCAGACAGTCTACTAATCAGATGTGATGCTCCACCCAAGCAATTTGTACACTGTCATTGTCAGGCAGCTGTGCTACTCCTCCAAATAAATTGCCCCCTTATCACAGTCAGGCAGCCTACTAATCAGATGTGATTCTCCATCCAAGCAATTTGCACACTGTCAGTGTCAGGCAGCTGTGCTTCTCCACCAAATTAATTGCCTCCTGATCACAGGCAGCCAGCCAACTAATCAGATATGATGCTCCACTCAAGCAATTTGTACACTGTCAGTGGCAGGCAGCTGTGCTACTCCACCAAATTAATTGCCCCTTATCACAGTCAGACAGCCTACTAATCAGATGTGATACTCCACTCAAGCAATTTGTACACTGTCAGTGGCAGGCAGCTGTGCTACTCCAGCATATTAATTGCCTCCTTATCACAGTCAGGCAGGCAGCCTGCTAAACAGATTAGATGGTCCACACAAGCAATTTGTACACTGTCAGCGGCAGGCAGCTGTGCTACTCCACAAAATTAATTGCCTCCTTATCACAGTGAAACAGGCAGCCTACCAATCAGATCCGATGGTCCACTCAAGCAATTGGTACACTAATACTGGCAGGCACATCAGCTACTCCACCAAATGAATTGCCCCCTTATCACAGACAGACAGCCTACTAATCAGATGTGATGCTCCACTCAAGCAATTTGTACACTGTCAGTGTCAGGCAGCTGTGCTACTCCACCAAATTAATTGCCCCCTTATCACAGTCAGACAGCCTAATAATCAGATGTGATGCTCCACTCAAGCAATTTGTACACTGTCAGTGTCAGTAGGATCTACCGATCACCGATCACACCCGCCTGATGATATGGATATACATGACGGATGTCATTACCTTGCAGCTAATTTGAAAAAAAAAATAGAGAAAACATAAAAGGTGCATATTCACCCAGAAATTCAGATATCAGCCTAATAGAGGTATGTTCACATTAGGTCAGGGACTCACCAGAAATGAGACCACCTTGACGATGGTTGGTGGGCTTTAAAATGTTTGGCCAAATGTTTATACTAAGCGTCTCAAATTTTTCCTTATATTCCAAAGCCATATTGCTATTCTAAATTTCATGTATTCCATGTTGTCATGCTTTAGTATGCTTGAGTGCAGCCTTTTTTTCTATGTTTTACATGGGGGTAGCTTCCCTTGGTTTGCACCTAGTTCACATTAGTCTGGATGTGCCAGTCAGGTTTTTTTGTCTATTGAATGTTAGCTTGCTGACCGAGCACCTCGCCCCCACCAGGTGGTGATTTTAGTTACACCAGGTCCCTACTTTACCCATAAATGCAGGCATTAATGACAGAGGTGCATATTCACCCAGAAATTCAGATATCAGCCTAATAGAGGTATGTTCACATTAGGTCAGGGACTCACCAGAAATGAGACCACCTTGACGATGGTTGGTGGGCTTTAAAATGTTTGGCCAAATGTTTATACTAAGCGTCTCAAATTTTTCCTTATATTCCAAAGCCATATTGCTATTCTAAATTTCATGTATTCCATGTTGTCATGCTTTAGTATGCTTGAGTGCAGCCTTTTTTTCTATGTTTTACATGGGGGTAGCTTCCCTTGGTTTGCACCTAGTTCACATTAGTCTGGATGTGCCAGTCAGGTTTTTTTGTCTATTGAATGTTAGCTTGCTGACCGAGCACTCCGCCCCCACCAGGTGGTGATTTTAATTACACCAGGTCCCTACTTTACCCATAAATGCAGGCATTACTGACAGAGGTGCATATTCACCCAGAAATTCAGATATCAGCCTAATAGAGGTATGTTCACATTAGGTCAGGGACTCACCAGAAATGAGACCACCTTGACGATGGTTGGTGGGCTTTAAAATGTTTGGCCAAATGTTTATACTAAGCGTCTCAAATTTTTCCTTATATTCCAAAGCCATATTGCTATTCTAAATTTCATGTATTCCATGTTGTCATGCTTTAGTATGCTTGAGTGCAGCCTTTTTTTCTACACTATCACAGTCAGGCAGCTGTGCTACTCCAAAAAATTTAATTGCCTCCTTATCACAGTGAGACAGGCAGCCTACTAATCAGATCAGATGGTGCTCAAAAGCAATTTTTACAGTTTCACAGGCAGCCTCCTCAGCTACTCCACCAAATGAATTGCCCCGTTATAACAGTCAGGCAGCCTACTAATCAGATGTGATGCTCCAACCAAGCAATTTGTACACTGTCAGTGTCAGGCAGCTGTGCTACTCCACCAAAATAATTGCCCCCTTATCACAGTCAGACAGCCTACTAATCAGATGTGATGCACCACTCAAGCATTTTGTACACTGTCACTGGCAGGCAGCTGTGCTACTCCACCAAATAAATTTCCTCCTTATCACAGTGAGACAGGCAGCCTACTAATCAGATCAGATGGTCCACCCAAGCAATTTGTACACTGTCACTGGCAGGCACCTCAGCTACTCCACCAAATAAATTGCCTAGTAATCAGATGTGATTCTTCACCAAAGCAATTTGTACACTGTCAGTGGCAGGCAGCTGTGCTACTCCTCCAAATTAATTGCCCCCTTATCACAGTCAGGCAGCCTACTAATCAGATGTGATGCTCCACCAAAGCAATTTGTACACTGTCAGTGTCAGGCAGCTGTGCTTCTCCACCAAATTAATTGCCTCCTGATCACAGGCAGCCAGCCAACTAATCAGATATGATGCTCCACTCAAGCAATTTGTACACTGTCAGTGGCAGGCAGCTGTGCTACTCCACCAAATTAATTGCCCCCTTATCACAGTCAGACAGCCTACTAATCAGATGTGATACTCCACTCAAGCAATTTGTACACTGTCAGTGGCAGGCAGCTGTGCTACTTCAGCATATTAATTGCCTCCTTATCACAGTCAGACAGGCAGCCTGCTAAACAGATTAGATGGTCCACACAAGCAATTTGTACACTGTCAGCGGCAGTCATCTGTGCTACTCCACAAAATTAATTGCCTCCTTATCACAGTGAAACAGGCAGCCTACCAATCAGATCCGATGGTCCACTCCAGCAATTTGTACACTAACATTGGCAGGCACATCAGCTACTCCACCAAATGAATTGCCCCCTTATCACAGTCAGACAGCCTACTAATCAGATGTGATGCTCCACTCAAGCAATTTGTACACTATCAGTGTCAGGCAGCTGTGCTACTCCACCAAATTAATTGCCCCCTTATCACAGTCAGACAGCCTACTAATCAGATGTGATGCTCCACTCAAGCAATTTGTACACTGTCAGTGTCAGGCAGCTGTGCTGCTCCAGCAAATTAATTACCTCCTTATCACAGTCAGCAGGAAGCCTGCTAATCAAATTAGATGGTCCACACAAGCAATTTGTACACTGTCACTGGCAGGCAGCTGTGCTACTTCACCAAATTAATTGCCCCCTTATCACATTCAGGCAGCATAGTAATCAGATGTGATGCTCCACCCAAGCAATTTGCACATTGTCAGTGGCAGGCAGCTGTGCTACTCCACCAAATTAATTGCCCCCTTATCACAGTCAGGCAGCCTACTAATCAGATGTGATGCTCCACTCAAGCAATTTGTACACTGTCAGTGTCAGGCAGCTGTGCTGCTCCAGCAAATTAATTACCTCCTTATCACAGTCAGGCAGGCAGCCTGCTAATCAAATTAGATGGTCCACACAAGCAATTTGTACACTGTCACTGGCAGGCAGCTGTGCTACTTCACCAAATTAATTGCCCCCTTATCACATTCAGGCAGCATAGTAATCAGATGTGATGCTCCACCCAAGCAATTTGCACATTGTCAGTGGCAGGCAGCTGTGCTACTCCACCAAATTAATTGCCCCCTTATCACAGTCAGGCAGCCTACTAATCAGATTAGATGGTTCACACAAGCAATTTGTACACTGTCAGTGGCAGGAAACTGAATCCACCAAATGAATTGCCTCCTTATCACAGTGAGACAGGCAGCCTACTAATCAGATTAGATAGTCCACGCAAGCAATTTGTACAATGTCACTGGCAGGCACCTCAGCTACTCCACCAAAAGAATTGCCCCCTTATCACCATCAGGCAGCCTACTAATCAGATGGGATGCTCCACCCAAGCAATTTTTACACTGTCAGTGGCAGACAGCTATGCTACTCCACCAAATTAATTGCCCCATAATCACAATCAGGTAGCCTACTAATCAGAAGTGATGCTCCAACCAAGCAATTTGTGCACTGCCTGTGTCAGGCAGCTGTGCTACTCGACCAAATTAATTACCCCTTATCACAGTCAGACAGCCTACTAATCAGATGTGATGCACCACTCAAGCAATTTGTACACTGTCAGTGGCAGGAAGCTGTGCTACTCCACCAAACTAATTGCCCCCTTACCACAGGCAGGCAGCCTACTAATCAGATGTGTTGCTCCACCAAAGCAATTTGTACACTGTCAGTGTCAGGCAGCTGTGCTACTCCACCAAATCAATTGCCTCCTTATCACAGGCAGTCAGGCAGCCTACTAATCAGATCAGTTGGTCCACACAAGCAATTTGTACACTTTCACTGGCAGGCAGATCAGCTACTCCATCATATTAATTGCCCCTTTACCACAGTCAGGCAGCCTAGTAATCAGATGTGATGCTCCACCCAATCAATTTGTACACTGTCAGTGGCAGGCAGTTGTGCTACTCAAAAAATTAATTGCCCTTTTATCACAGTCAGGCAGCCTACTAATCAGGTATGATGTTCCACCCAAGCAATTTGTACACTGTCAGGGCAGGCAGATGTGCTACTCCAGCAAAATGCCTCCTTATCACAGGCAGGCAGGCAACCTACTAATCATATCAGTTGGTACAGACAAGCAATTTGTACACTGTCAGTGTGAGGCAGCTGTGCTACTCCACAAAATTAATTGTCTCTATCACAGTGAGACAGGCAGCCTACTAATCAGATGTGATGCTCCACTCAAGCAATTTGTACACTGTCAGTTGCAGGCAGCTGTGCTACTTCACCAAATTAATTGCCCCCTTATCACAGTCAAACTGCCTACTAATCAGGTATGATGCTCCACCCAAGCAATTTGTACACTGTCAGTGGCAGGCAGCTGTGTTACTCCTCCAAATTAATTGCCCCCTTATCACAGTCAGACAGCCTACTAATCAGATGTGATGCTCCACTCAAGCAATTTGTACACTGTCAGTGGAAGGCAGCTGTGCTACTCCACCAAATTTATTGCACCCTTATCACAGTCAGACAGCCTACTAATCAGATGGGATGCTCCACTCAAGCAAAATGTACACTGTCAGTGGCAGGCAGCTGTGCTACTCCAGCAAATTAATTGCCTCCTTATCACAGTCAAGCATGCAAACTACTAATAAGATTAGATGGTCCACACAAGCAATTTGTACACTGTCACTGGCAGGCACCTCAGCTACTCCACCAAATTAATTGCCCCTTTATCACAGTCAGGCAGCCTACTAATCAGATGTGATGCTCCACCCAATCAATTTGTACGATGTCAGTGGCAAGCAGCTGTTCTACACCACCAAATTAATTGCTGCCTTATCACAGTCAGCCAGCCTAGAAATTAGATGTGATTCTCCACCCAAGCAAATTGTACACTGTCAGTTGTAGGCAGCTGTGCTACTCTACCAAATGAATTGCCCCTTTATCACAGTCAGGCAGCTTTCTAATCAGATGTGATTCTCCACTCAAGCAATTTGTACACTTTCAGTGGCAGGCAGCTGTGCTACTCCACAAAATTAATTGCCCCCTTATCACAGTCAGACAGCTTACTAATCAGATGTGATGCTCCACCCAAGCAATTTGTACACTGTCAGTGTCAGGCAGCTGTGCCACTCCTCCAAATTAATTGCCCCCTTATCACAGTCAGATTTCTTACTAATCAGATGTGTTAATCCACTCAAGCAATTTGTACACTGTCAGTGTCAGGCAGCTGTGCTACTCCTCCAAATTAATTGCCTCCTTATCACAGTGAGACAGGCAGCCTACTAATCAGATCAGATGGTCCACACTAACAATTTGTACACTATCAGTGGCAGGCAGGTATGTTACTCCACCAAATTAATTGCCCCCTTATCACAGTCAGGCAGCTTAATAATCAGATGTGATGCTCCACGCAAGCAAATTGTACACTGTCAGTGTCAGGCAGCTGTGCTACTCCACCAAATTTATTGCACCCTTATCACAGTCAGACAGCCTACTAATCAGATGTGATGCTCCCCTCAAGCAATTTGTACGCTGTCAGTGGCAGGCAGCTGTGCTACTCCACCAAATTTATTGCACCCTTATCACAGTCACACAGCCTACTAATCAGATGGGATGCTCCACTCAAGCAAATTGTACACTGTCAGTGGCAGGCAGCTGTGCTACTCCAGCAAATGAATTGCCTCCTTATCACAGTCAGGCAGGCAGCCTACTAATAAGGTTAGATGGTCCACACAAGCAATTTGTACACTGTCACTGGCAGGCACCTCAACTACTCCACCAAATTAATTGCCACTTTATCACAGTCAGGCAGCCTACTAATCAGGTAAGATGCTCCACCCAAGCAATTTGTACACTGTCAGTGGCAGGCAGATGTGCTACTCCAGCAAAATGCCCCCTTATCACAGTCAGGCAGGCAGCCTACTAATGAGATCAGAAGGTACACACAAGCAATTTGTACACTGTCACTGGCAGGCACCTCAGCTACTCCACCAAATTAATTGTCCCCTTATCACAGTCAGGCAGCCTACTATTCGGATGTTATGCTCCACTTAAGCAATTTGTACACTGTCAGTGGCAGGCAGCTGTGCTACTCCACCAAATTAATTGCCGCCTTATCACAGTCAGGCAGCCTAGTAATCAGATGTGATTCTCCACCCAAGCAATTTGTACAGTCATGGCCAAAAGTTTTGAGAATGACACAAATATTATATTTTTACATGATCTGCTGCCCTCTGGTTTTTATGTGTGTTTGACAGATGTTTTTATCACAGACAGAAATATAATAATTGCAAACATAAGAGTAACAAAAGCTTATATTGACAGTTAGAATGAGTTAATGCAGCAAGTCAATATTTGCAGTGTTGACCCTTCTTCTTCAGGACCTCTGCAATTCTCCCTGGCATGCTCTCAATCAACTTCTGGACCAAATCCTGACTGATAGCAGTCCATTCTTGCACATTCAATGCTTTCATTTTGTCAGAATTTTTAGGTTTTTGTTTGTCCACCCGTCTCTTGATGATTGACCACAAGTTCTCAATGGGATTAAGATCTCGGGAGTTTCCAGGCCATGGACCCAAAAGCTCGATGTTTTGTTCCATGAGCCATTTAGTTATCACCTTTACTTTATGGCAAGGTGCTCCATGATGCTGGAAAAGGCATTGTTGATCGCCAAACTGCTCTTGGAGGGTTGGGAGAAATTGCTCTTGAAGGACATTCTGGTACCATTCTTTATTCATGGCTGTGTTTTTAGGCAAGACTGTGAGAGAGCCGATTCTCTTGGCAGAGAAGCAACCCCACACATGAATGGTTTCAGGATGCTTAACAGTTGGCATGAGACAAGACTGGTGGTAGCGCTCACCTTGTCTTCTCCGAATGAGGCGTTTTCCTGATGTCCCAAACAAATCGAAAAGGGGATTCATCAGAGAAAATAACTTTACCCCAGTCCTCAGCAGTCCACTGCCTGTACCTTTTGCAGAATATCAGTCTGTCCATGATGTTTTTTCTGGAGAGAAGTGGCTTCTTTGCTGCCCTCCTTGAGACCAGGCCTTGATCCAAGAGTCTCCGCCTCACAGTGCATGCAGATGCACTCACACCTGCCTGCTGCCATTCCTGAGCAAGCTCTGCACTGCTGGTAGCCCGATCCCGCAGCTGAAACACTTTTAAGAGATGGTCCTGGCGCTTGCTGGTCTTTCTTGGGCGTCCTGGAGCCTTTTTGGCAACAATGGAACCTCTCTCCTTGAAGTTCTTGATGATACAATAGATTGTTGACTGAGGTGCAATCTTTCTAGCTGAGATACTCTTCCCTGTTAGGCCATTTTTGTGCATTGCAATGATGACTGCACGTGTTTCTTTAGAGATAACCATGGTTAACAGAAGAGAAACAATGATGCCAAGCACCAGCCTCCTTTTAAAGTGTCCAGTGGTGTCATTCTTACTTAATCATGACAGATTGATCTCCTTCCATGTCCTCACCAACACCCACACCTGTGTTAATGGAGCAATCACTGAAAAGAGGTTAGCTGGTCCTTTTAAGGCAGGGCTGCAATGATGTTGAATGTGTTTTGGGGGATAAAATTCATTTTCTAGCCAAATATTGACTTTGCAAGTAATTGCTGTTAAGCTGATCACTCTTTATAACATTCTGGAGTATATGCAAATTGCCATTAGAAAAAGTGAAGCAGTAGACTTTGTAAAAATTAATATTTGTGTCATTCTCAGAAATTTTGGCCATGACTATACACTGTCAGTGGCAGGCAGCTGTGCTACTCCATCAAATGAATTGCCCCCTTACCACAGGCAGCCAGCCTACTAATCAGATGTGATGCTCCACCAAAGCAATTTGTACACTGTCAGTGTCAGGCAGCTGTGCTACTCCACCAAATCAATTGCCTCCTTATCACAGGCAGGCAGGCAGCCTACTAATCAGATCAGTTGGTCCATACAAACAATTTGTACACTGTCACTGGCAGGCAGATCAGCTACTCCTCCAAATGAATTGCCCCTTTACCACAGTCAGGCAGCCTAGTAATCAGATGTGATGCTCCACCCAATCAATTTGTACACTGTCAGTGGCAGGCAGTTGTGCTACTCAACCAAATTAATTGCCCCTTTATCACAGTCAGGCAGCCTACTAATCAGGTATGAGGCTCCACATAAGCAATTTGTACACTGTCAGTGGCAGGCAGCTGTGCTACTCCAGCAAATTAATTGTCTCCTTATCACAGTCAGGCAGGCAGCCAACTAATCATATCAGATGGTACGCACAAGCAATTTGTACACTGTTAGTGTGAGGCAGCTGTGCTACTCCACAAAATTAATTGCCTCTTTCACAGTGCGACAGGCAGCCTACTAATCAGATGTGATTCTCCACCCAAGCAATTTATACACTGTCAGTGGCTGGCAGCTGTGCTACTCCACCAAATTAATTGACCCCTTATCACAGTCAGACAGCCTACTAATCAGATGTGATGCTCCACTCAAGCAATTTGTACACTGTCAGTGGCAGGCAGCTGTGCTACTCCAGCAAATTAATTGCCCCTTTATCACAGTCAGGCAGCCTACCAATCAGATGGGAATCTCCACTCAAGCAATTTGTACACTGTCAGTGGCAGGCAGCTGTGCTACTCCAGAAAATTAATTGCCTCCTTATCACAGTTAGACAGGCAGCCAACTAATCAGAATGGTTGGTCCACACAAGCAATTTGTACACTGTCACTGGTAGGCACCTAAGCTACTCCACCAAATGAATTGCCCCCTTATCACAGTCAGGCAGAATAGTAATCAGATGTGATGCTCCACCCTATTTGTACACTGTCAGTGGCAGACAGCTGTGCTACTCCAATAAATTAAATGCCCCCTTATCACAGTCAGGCAGCCTACTAATTAGATGTGATTCTCCAACCAAACAATTTGTACACTGTCAGTGGCAGGCAGCTGTGCTACTCCACCAAATTAATTGCCCCATAATCACAGTCAGGCAGCCTACTAATCAGATGTGATGCTCCACCAAAGCAATTTTTACACTGTCAGTGTCAGGAAGCTGTGCTACTCCACCAAATTAATTGCCTCCTTATCACAGTCAGGCTGGCAGCCTACTAATCAGATCAGTTCATCCACACAAGCAATTTGTACACTGTCAGTGGCAGGCAGCTGTGCTACTCCACGAAATTATCTGCCCCCTTATCACAGTCATGCAGCCTACTAATCAGATGGGATTCTCCACTCAAGCAATTTGTACACTGTCAGTGGCAGGCAGCTGTGCTACTCCAGCAAATTAATTGCCTCCTTATCACAGTAAGACAGGCAGCCTACTAATCAGATCAGATGGTCCACAAAAGCAATTTGTACACTGGCACAGGCAGGCTCCTCAGCTATTCCACCAAAATAATTGCCCCCTTATCACATTCAGGCAGCCTACCAATCAGATGTGATGCTGCACCCAAGCAATTTGTACACTGGCAGTGTCAGGCAGCTGTGCTACTCAACCAAATTAATTGCCCCTTATCACAGTCAGGCAGCCTACTAATCAAATGTGATGCTGCACCCAAGCAATTTGTACACTGTCAGTGGCAGGCAGCTGTGCTACTCCAGCAAATTAATTGCCCCTTAATCACAGTCAGGCAGCCTAGTAATCAGATGTGATGCTCCACCCAAGCAATTTTTACACTGTCAGTGGCAGGCAGCTGTGCTACTGCACCAAATTGCCCCATAATCACAGTCAGGCAGCCTACTAATTAGATGTGATGCTCCACCCAAGCAATTTGTACACTGTCAGTGTCAGGCAGCTATGCTACTCCACCAAATTAATTGCCCCCTTATCACAGTCAGACAGCCTACTAATTAGATCAGATGTTCCACACAAGCAATTGTACACTGTTAGTGTCAGGCAGCTGGGCTACTCCACCAAATTAATTGCCTCCTTATCAAAGTCAGACAGGCAGCCTACTAATCAGATCATATGGTCAACACAAGCAATTTGTAGAATGTCACTGGCAGGCACCTCAGCTACTACACCAAATGAATTGCCCCCTTATCACAGTCAGGCAGCCTACTAATCAGATGTGATGCTCCACCCAAGCAATTTTTACACTGTCAGTGGCAGGCAGCTGTGCTACTCCACCAAATTAATTGCCCCATAATCACAGTCAGGCAGCCTACTAATCAGATGTGATGCTCAACTCAAGCAATTTGTACACTGTCAGTGGCAGGCAGCTTTGCTTCTCCATCAAATTAATTGCCTCCTTATCACAGTAAGACAGCCTACTAATCAGATGGGATGCTCCACACAAGCAATTTTGTACACTGTCAGTGGCAGGCAGCTGTGATACTCCATCAAATTATCTGCCCCTTATCACAGTCATGCAGCCTACTAATCAGATCAGATGGTCCACACAAGCAATTTGTACACTATCACAGTCAGGCAGCTGTGCTACTCCAAAAAATGTAATTGCCTCCTTATCACAGTAAGACAGGCAGCCTACTAATCAGATCAGGTGGTCCACAAAAGCAATTTGTACACTGGCACAGGCAGGCTCCTCAGCTACTCCACCAAAATAATTGCCCCCTTATCACAGTCAGGCAGCCTACTAATCAGATGTGATGCTGCACCCAAGCAATTTGTACACTGGCAGTGTCAGGCAGCTGTGCTACTCAACCAAATTAATTGCCCCTTATCACAGTCAGGCAGCCTACTAATCAAATGTGATGTTGCACCCAAGCAATTTGTACACTGTCAGTGGCAGGCAGCTGTGCTACTCCAGCAAATTAATTGTCTCCTTATCACAGTCAGGCAGGCAGCCAACTAATCATATCAGATGGTACGCACAAGCAATTTGTACACTGTTAGTGTGAGGCAGCTGTGCTACTCCACAAAATTAATTGCCTCTTTCACAGTGAGACAGGCAGCCTACTAATCAGATGTGATTCTCCACCCAAGCAATTTATACACTGTCAGTGGCTGGCAGCTGTGCTACTCCACCAAATTAATTGACCCCTTATCACAGTCAGACAGCCTACTAATCAGATGTGATGCTCCACTCAAGCAATTTGTACACTGTCAGTGGCAGGCAGCTGTGCTACTCCAGCAAATTAATTGCCCCTTTATCACAGTCAGGCAGCCTACCAATCAGATGGGATTCTCCACTCAAGCAATTTGTACACTGTCAGTGGCATGCAGCTGTGCTACTCCAGCAAATTAATTGCCTCCTTATCACAGTTAGACAGGCAGCCAACTAATCAGAATGGTTGGTCCACACAAGCAATTTGTACACTGTCACTGGTAGGCACCTAAGCTACTCCACCAAATGAATTGCCCCCTTATCACAGTCAGGCAGAATAGTAATCAGATGTGATGCTCCACCCTATTTGTACACTGTCAGTGGCAGACAGCTGTGCTACTCCAATAAATTAAATGCCCCTTATCACAGTCAGGCAGCCTACTAATTAGATGTGATTCTCCAACCAAACAATTTGTACACTGTCAGTGGCAGGCAGCTGTGCTACTCCACCAAATTAATTGCCCCATAATCACAGTCAGACAGCCTACTAATCAGATGTGATGCTCCACCAAAGCAATTTTTACACTGTCAGTGTCAGGAAGCTGTGCTACTCCAGCAAATTAATTGCCTCCTTATCACAGTCAGGCTGGCAGCCTACTAATCAGATCAGTTCATCCACACAAGCAATTTGTACACTGTCAGTGGCAGGCAGCTGTGCTACTCCACCAAATTATCTGCCCCCTTATCACAGTCATGCAGCCTACTAATCAGATGGGATTCTCCACTCAAGCAATTTGTACACTGTCAGTGGCAGGCAGCTGTGCTACTCCAGCAAATTAATTGCCTCCTTATCACAGTAAGACAGGCAGCCTACTAATCAGATCAGATGGTCCACAAAAGCAATTTGTACACTGGCACAGGCAGGCTCCTCAGCTATTCCACCAAAATAATTGCCCCCTTATCACATTCAGGCAGCCTACTAATCAGATGTGATGCTGCACCCAAGCAATTTGTACACTGGCAGTGTCAGGCAGCTGTGCTACTCAACCAAATTAATTGCCCTTATCACAGTCAAGGCAGCCTACTAATCAAATGTGATGCTGCACCCAAGCAATTTGTACACTGTCAGTGGCAGGCAGCTGTGCTACTCCAGCAAATTAATTGCCCCTTAATCACAGTCAGGCAGCCTAGTAATCAGATGTGATGCTCCACCCAAGCAATTTTTACACTGTCAGTGGCAGGCAGCTGTGCTACTCCACCAAATTGCCCCATAATCACAGTCAGGCAGCCTACTAATCAGATGTGATGCTCCACCCAAGCAATTTGTACACTGTCAGTGTCAGGCAGCTATGCTACTCCACCAAATTAATTGCCCCCTTATCACAGTCAGACAGCCTACTAATTAGATCAGATGTTCCACACAAGCAATTGTACACTGTTAGTGTCAGGCAGCTGGGCTACTCCACCAAATTAATTGCCTCCTTATCAAAGTCAGACAGGCAGCCTACTAATCAGATCATATGGTCAACACAAGCAATTTGTAGAATGTCACTGGCAGGCACCTCAGCTACTACACCAAATGAATTGCCCCCTTATCACAGTCAGGCAGCCTACTAATCAGATGTGATGCTCCACCCAAGCAATTTTTACACTGTCAGTGGCAGGCAGCTGTGCTACTCCACCAAATTAATTGCCCCATAATCACAGTCAGGCAGCCTACTAATCAGATGTGATGCTCAACTCAAGCAATTTGTACACTGTCAGTGGCAGGCAGCTTTGCTTCTCCATCAAATTAATTGCCTCCTTATCACAGTAAGACAGCCTACTAATCAGATGTGATGCTCCACCAAAGCAATTTTTACACAGTCAGTGTCAGGCAGCTGTGCGACTCCAGCAAATTATTTGCCTCCTTATCACAGTCAGGCAGGCAGCCTACTAATCAGATCAGTTCATCCACACAAGCAATTTGTACACTGTCAGTGGCAGGCAGCTGTGATACTCCATCAAATTATCTGCCCCCTTATCACAGTCATGCAGCCTACTAATCAGATCAGATGGTCCACACAAGCAATTTGTACACTATCACAGTCAGGCAGCTGTGCTACTCCAAAAAATGTAATTGCCTCCTTATCACAGTAAGACAGGCAGCCTACTAATCAGATCAGGTGGTCCACAAAAGCAATTTGTACACTGGCACAGGCAGACTCCTCAGCTACTCCACCAAAATAATTGCCCCTTATCACAGTCAGGCAGCCTACTAATCAGATGTGATGCTGCACCCAAGCAATTTGTACACTGGCAGTGTCAGGCAGCTGTGCTACTCAACCAAATTAATTGCCCCTTATCACAGTCAGGCAGCCTACTAATCAAATGTGATGCTGCACCCAAGCAATTTGTACACTGTCAGTGGCAGGCAGCTGTGCTACTCCAGCAAATTAATTGCCCCTTAATCACAGTCAGGCAGCCAAGTAATCAGATGTGATGCTCCACCCAAGCAATGTTTACACTGTCAGTGGCTGGCAGCTGTGCTACTCCACCAAATAAATTGCCCCCTTATCACAGTCAGACAGCCTACTAATCAGATGTGATTCTCCATCCAAGCAATTTGTACACTGTCAGTGTCAGGCAGCTGTGCTTCTCCACCAAATTAATTGCCTCCTGATCACAAGCAGCCAGCCTACTAATCAGATGTGATGCTCCACTCAAGCAATTTGTACACTGTCAGTGTCAGGCAACTGTGCTACTCCACCAAATTAATTGCCCCCTTATCACAGTCAGACAGCCTAATAATCAGATGTGATGCTCCACTCAAGCAATTTGTACACTGTCAGTGTCAGTAGGATCTACCGATCACCGATCACACCCGCCTGATGATATGGATATACATGACGGATGTCATTACCTTGCAGCTAATTTGAATGGGCATGGTCTCCCCTGATGATCCAGCCTGAGAAACGCGTTGGGAGCTTTATGTGTATACTACACCTCAGATGTCTGCGGTTTCCTTAGGGGTAAAGTATAGCGCCTGAGAGCCTCCCCCATCGGATCGAAACACATGTGGACACTGATGGACGTTTGGGATCAGAGGATGTTTTGGTGAGATGGTTCCAATAATCCTGTTATTTGATAAACTGATCCTTCATTTATTAGCTATTTTTTGCTGGTGTATATAGGGTCTGGTAACCGTTGACACCTAGTATATTTATGAGGAGTCCTAAAATTGGATATAAGGACACCCTGTGAATTTAAATGACATATTGTCCAGATTATGATATATTTTCTTGTAGCCTTTTGTGCCTACTGAAAATTGGTGTTTGATCATTTAGTTGTGATCTCCTTGGAGAGAGCGGTGATTGTATGTCTTCGTTTGTGTTTAATTTTAATATGGTGTGAACCAGCTGGTTCTTTTAAATATTATTATTAAAGGTTAATTTTTATCCTGCACTTCTACCTTGCTGACTAACCACTGTCAGTGTCAGGCAGCTGTGCTACTCCAGCAAATTAATTTCCTCCTTATCACAGTCAGGCAGGCAGCCTGCTAATCAGATTAGATGGTCCACACAAGCAATTTGTACACTGTCGCTGGCAGGCAGCTGTGCTACTCCACCAAATTAATTGCCGCCTTATCACAGTCAGCCAGCCTAGAAATTAGATGTGATTCTCCACCCAAGCAAATTGTACACTGTCAGTGATAGGCAGCTGTGCTACTCCACCAAATGAATTGCCCCTTTATCACAGTCAGGCAGCTTTCTAATCAGATGTGATTCTCCACTCAAGCAATTTGTACACTTTCAGTGGCAGGCAGCTGTGCTGCTCCACAAAATTAATTGCCTCTACCACAGTGAGGCAGGCAGCCTAATAAGCAGATCAGATGGTCCACACAAACAATTTGTACTCTGTCAGTGGCAGGCAGCTGTGATACTCCACCAAATTAATTGCCTCCTTATCACAGTCAGATAGCTTACTAATTAGATGTGATGCTCCACCCAAGCAATTTGTACACTGTCAGTGTCAGGCAGCTGTGCCACTCCTCCAAATTAATTGCCCCCTTATCACATTCAGACTTCTTACTAATCAGATGTGTTAATCCACTCAAGCAATTTGTACACTGTCAGTGGCAGGCAGCTGTGCTACTCCAGCAAATTAATTGCTTCCTTATAACAGTTAAGGCTATGCCACACTAAACGAGATCGCAAACGAGATCGCAAACGAGATCACTAAAACGTCACTATTTTGCGATCTCTTTAGCGACTTAGCTGTGTGTGGCATGTAGCAACTATGTGGCCCCTGCTGTGATCTCGTTGATCGTTCACTAGAGTTCTGGACCGTTTTTTGATCGTTGGCATCCCGCTGGTGAGCCTATATCGCTGTGTTTGGCACCTTTTGCGAACGACCTCGTTTGTGACGCATATGGGTTTAGCGTCACGGAATGGATCGCAATATCTAATAAGTTCTCTTTTGCGTCACAGAGAGGATCGCAGCAGTTGCAAAGCAGGCTGGCAGGACGCAGAGAGCAGGAGCGATGCTGGAAATTCCTATGAATCAGAAGCGCTCAGTACATGCTAATGACATCCTAACGACCGCAAAAGTCGTTAAAGAGATCGCTGACCGCTGATGAGTCGTTTATGCGATCTCCTGTTTGGCAGCTACTAGCGACCTGAAAGAGATCTCACAAACGATCTCATTAGTTTGCGTCGTTATTGAGATCGCTAACGAGATCACTAAGTGTGGCAGTACCTTTAGGCAGGCAGCCTACTAATTAGATCAGATGGTCCACACAAGAAATTTGAACACTGTCAGTGTCAGGCAGCTGTGCTACTCCAGCAAATTAATTGCCTCCTTATCACAGTAAGACAGCCTACTAATCAGATGTGATGCTCCACTCAAGCAATTTTTACACTGTCAGTGTCAGGCAGCTGTGCTATTCCACCAAATTAATTGCCTCCTTATCACAGTCAGTCAGGCAGCCTACTAATGAGATCAGAAGGTACACACAAGCAATTTGTACACTGTCACTGGCAGGCACCTCAGCTACTCCACCAAATTAATTGCCCTCTTATCACAGTCAGGCAGCCTACTATTCGGATGTTATGGTCCACTTGAGCAAATTGTACACTGTCAGTGGTAGGCAGCTGTGCTACTCCTCCAAATTAATTGCCGCCTTAGCACAGTCAGGCAGCCTAGTAATCAGATGTGATTCTCCACCCAAGCAATTTGTACACTGTCAGTGGCAGGCAGCTGTGCTACTCCACCAAATTAATTGCCCCCTTACCACAGGCAGGCAGCCTACTAATCAGATGTGATGCTCCACCAAAGCAATTTGTACACTGTCAGTGTCAGGCAGCTGTGCTACTCCACCAAATCAATTGCCTCCTTATCACAGGCAGGCAGGCAGCCCACTAATCAGATCAGTTGGTCCACACAAACAATTTGTACACTGTCACTGGCAGGCAGATCAGCTACTCCTCCAAATGAATTGCCCCTTTACCACAGTCAGGCAACCTAGTAATCAGCTGTCATGCTCCACCCAATCAATTTGTACACTGTCAGTGGCAGGCAGTTGTGCTACTCAACCAAATTAATTGCCCCTTTATCACAGTCAGGCAGCCTACTAATCAGTTATGATGCTCCACATAAGAAATTTGTACACTGTCAGTGGCAGGCAGCTCTGCTACTCCAGCAAATTAATTGTCTCCTTATCACAGTCAGGCAGGCAGCCTACTAATCATATCAGATGGTACACACAAGCAATTTGTAGACTGTTAGTGTGAGGCAGCTGTGCTAATCCACAAAATTAATTGCCTCTATCACAGTGAGACAGGCAGCCTACTAATCAGATGTGATGCTCCACCCAAGCAATTTGTACACTGCCAGTGGCAGGCAGCTGTGCTACTCCACCAAATTAATTGCCCCCTTATCACAGTCAGACAGCCTACTAGTCAGATATGATGCTCCACTCAAGCAATTTGTACACTGTCAGTGGCAGGTAGCTGTGCTACTCCAGCAAATTAATTGCCTCCTTATCACAGTCAGACAGGCAGCCAACTAATCAGAATAGTTGGTCCACACAAGCAATTTGTACACTGTCACTGGCAGGCACCTCAGCTACTCCACCAAATGAATTGCCCCTTTATCACAGTCAGGCAGCCTACTAATCAGGTATGATGCTCCACCCAAGCAATTGTACACTATCAGTGGCAGGCAGCTGTGCTACTCCACCAAATTTATTGCCCCCTTATCACAGTCAGGCAGCCTACTAATCAGATGGGATGCTTCACTCAAGCAATTTGTACACTGTCAGTGGCAGGCAGCTGTGCTACTCCAGCAAATTAATTGCCTCCTTATCACAGTCAGACAGGCAGCCAACTAATCAGAATAGTTGGTCCACACAAGCAATTTGTACACTGTCACTGGCAGGCACCTCAGCTACTCCACCAAATGAATTGCCCCCTTATCACAGTCAGGCAGAATAGTAATCAGATGTGATGCTCCACCCTATTTGTACAGTGTCAGTGGCAGACAGCTGTGCTACTCCAATAAATTAAATGCCCCCTCATCACAGTCAGGCAGCCTACTAATTAGATGTGATTCTCCAACCAAACAATTTGTACTCTGTCAGTGGCAGGCAGCTGTGCTACTCCACCAAATTAATTGCCTCCTTATCACAGTCAGACAGGCAGCCAACTAATCAGAATAGTTGGTCCACACAAGCAATTTGTACACTGTCACTGGCAGGCACCTCAGCTACTCCACCAAATGAATTGCCAGATTATCACAGTCAGGCAGCCTACTAATCAGATGTGATGCTCCACCAAAGCAATTTTTACACTGTCAGTGTCAGGCAGCTGTGCTACTCCAGCAAATGAATTGCCTCCTTATCACAGTCAGGCTGGCAGCCTACTAATCAGATCAGTTCATCCACACAAGTAATTTGTACACTGTCAGTGACAGGCAGCTGTGCTACTCCACCAAATTATCTGCCCCCTTATCACAGTCATGCAGCCTACTAATCAGATCAGATGGTCCACACAAGCAATTTGTACACTATCACAGTCAGGAAGCTGTGCTACTCCAAAAAATGTAATTGCCTCCTTATCACAGTAAGACAGGCAGCCTACTAATCAGATCAGATGGTCCACAAAAGCAATTCGTACACTGGCACAGGCAGGCTCCTCAGCTACTCCACCAAAAGAATTGCCCCCTTATCACAGTCAGGCAGCCTACTAATCAGAGGTGATGCTGCACCCAAGCAATTTGTACACTGGCAGTGGCAGGCAGCTGTGCTACTCAACCAAATTAATTGCCCTTTATCACAGTCAGGCAGCCTACTAATCAAATGTCATGCTGCACCCAAGCAATTTGTACACTGTCAGTGGCAGGCAGCTGTGCTACTCCAGCAAATTAATTGTCCCTTAATCACAGTCAGGCAGCCTAGTAATCAGATGTGATAATCCACCCAAGCAATTTTTACACTGTCAGTGGCAGGCAGCTGTGCTACTCCACAAAATTGCCCCATAATCACAGTCAGAAAGCCTACTAATTAGATGTGATGCTCCACCCAAGCAATTTGTACACTGTCAGTGTCAGGCACCTATGCTACTCCACCAAATTAATTGCCCCCTTATCACAGTCAGACAGCCTACTAATTAGATCAGATGGTCCACACAAGCAATTGTACACTGTTAGTGTCAGGCAGCTGGGCTACTCCACCAAATTAATTGCCTCCATATCACAGTCAGACAGGCAGCCTACTAATCAGATCATATGGTCAACACAAGCAATTTGTAGAATGTCACTGGCAGGCATCTCAGCTACTACACCAAATTAATTGAACCCTTATCACAATCAGGCAGCCTACTAATCAGATGTGATGCTCCACCCAAGCAATTTTTACACTGTCAGTGGCAGGCAGCTGTGCTACTCCACCAAATTAATTGCCCCATAATCACAGTCAGGCAGCTTACTAATCAGATGTGATGCTCCACCCAAGCAATTTTTACACTGTCATTGTCAGGCAGCTGTGCTACTCCACCAAATTTATTGCCCCCTTATCACAGACAGGCAGCCTACTAATCAGATGGGATGCTTCACTCAAGCAATTTGTACACTGTCAGTGGCAGGCAGCTGTGCTACTCCAGCAAATTAATTGCCTCCTTATCACAGTCAGACAGGCAGCCAACTAATCAGAATAGTTGGTCCACACAAGCAATTTGTACACTGTCACTGGCAGGCACCTCAGCTACTCCACCAAATTAATTGCCCCTTATCACAGTCAGGCAGAATAGTAATCAGATGTGATGCTCCACCCTATTTGTACACTGTCAGTGGCAGACAGCTGTGCTACTCCAATAAATTAAATGCCCCTTATCACAGTCAGGCAGCCTACTAATTAGATGTGATTCTCCAACCAAACAATTTGTACACTGTCAGTGGTAGGCAGCTGTGCTACTCCACCAAATTAATTGCCTCCTTATCACAGTCAGACAGGCAGCCAACTAATCAGAATAGTTGGTCCACACATGCAATTTGTACACTGTCACTGGCAGGCACCTCAGCTACTCCACCAAATGAATTGCCAGATTATCACAGTCAGGCAGCCTACTAATCAGATGTGATGCTCCACCTAAGCAATTTTTACACTGTCAGTGTCAGGCAGCTGTGCTACTCCAGCAAATTAATTGCCTCCTTATCACAGTCAGGCTGGCAGCCTACTAATCAGATCAGTTCATCCACACAAGTAATTTGTACACTGTCAGTGGCAGGCAGCTGTGCTACTCCACCAAATTATCTGCCCCCTTATCACAGTCATGCAGCCTACTAATCAGATCAGATGGTCCACACAAGCAATTTGTACACTATCACAGTCAGGCAGCTGTGCTACTCCAAAAAATTTAATTGCCTCCTTATCACAGTAAGACAGGCAGCCTACTAATCAGATCAGATGGTCCACAAAAGCAATTCGTACACTGGCACAGGCAGGCTCCTCAGCTACTCCACCAAAAGAATTGCCCCCTTATCACAGTTAGGCAGCCTACTAATCAGAGGTGATGCTGCACCCAAGCAATTTGTACACTGGCAGTGGCAGGCAGCTGTGCTACTCAACCAAATTAATTGCCCCTTATCACAGCCAGGCGGCCTACTAATCAAATGTGATGCTGCACCCAAGCAATTTGTACACTGGCAGTGGCAGGCAGCTGTGCTACTCAACCAAATTAATTGCCCCTTATCACAGTCAGGCAGCCTACTAATCAAATGTGAAAATCCACCCAAGCAATTTTTACACTGTCAGTGGCAGGCAGCTGTGCTACTCCACAAAATTGCCCCATAATCACAGTCAGAAAGCCTACTAATTAGATGTGATGCTCCACCCAAGCAATTTGTACACTGTCAGTGTAAGGCAGCTATGCTACTCCACCAAATTAATTGCCCCCTTATCACAGTCAGACAGCCTACTAATTAGATCAGATGGTCCACACAAGCAATTGTACACTGTTAGTGTCAGGCAGCTGGGCTACTCCACCAAATTAATTGCCTCCATATCACAGTCAGACAGGCAGCCTACTAATCAGATCATATGGTCAACACAAGCAATTTGTAGAATGTCACTGGCAGGCACCTCAGCTACTACACCAAATTAATTGAACCTTATCACAGTCAGGCAGCCTACTAATCAGATGTGATGCTCCACCCAAGCAATTTTTACACTGTCAGTGGCAGGCAGCTGTGCTACTCCACCAAATTAATTGCCCCATAATCACAGTCAGGCAGCCTACTAATCAGATGTGATGCTCCAACTAAGCAATTTGTACACTGTCATTGTCAGGCAGCTGTGCTACTCCACCAAATTAATTGCCCCCTTATCACAGTCAGACAGCCTACTAATCAGATGTGATGCACAACTCAAGAAATTTGTACACTGTCAGTGGCAGGCAGCCTTTCTATTACAGCAAATTAATTGCCCACTTATCACAGTCAGGCAGGCAGCCTACTAATCAGATTAGATGGTCCACGCAAGCAATTTGTACACTGTCAGTGGCAGGCAGCTGTGCTACTCCACCAAATTAATTGCCTCATTATCACAATCAGGCAGCCTTCTAATCAGATGTGATTGTCCACCCAAGCAATTTGTAAACTGTCAGTGGCAGGCAGCTGTATTACTCCACCAAATTAATTGCCCCCTAAACACAGTAAGGCAGCCTACTAATCAGATGTGATGCTCCACTCAAGCAATTTGTACACTGCCAGTGGCAGGCAGCTTTGCTACTCCAGCAAATTAATTGCCTCCTTATCACAGTAAGACAGCCTACTAATCAGATGTGATGTTCCACTCAAGCAATTTTTACACTGTCAGTGTCAGGCAGCTGTGCGACTCCAGCAAATTAATTGCCTCCTTATCACAGTCAGGCAGGCAGCCTACTAATCAGATCAGTTCATCCACACAAGCAATTTGTACACTGTCAGTGGCAGGCAGCTGTGCTACTCCACCAAATTATCTGCCCCCTTATCACAGTCATGCAGCCTACTAATCAGATCAGATGGTCCACACAAAAAATTTGTACACTATCAGTGGCAGGCAGCTATGTTACTCCACCAAATTAATTGCCCCCTTATCACAGTCAGGCAGCTTACTAATCAGATGTGATGCTCCACCCAAGCAATTTTTACACTGTCAGTGGCAGGCAGCTGTGCTACTCCACCAAAAATTAATTGCCCCATAATCACAGTCAGGCAGCTTACTAATCAGATGTGATGCTCCACCCAAGCAATTTTTACACTGTCATTGTCAGGCAGCTGTGCTACTCCACCAAATTTATTGCCCCCTTATCACAGACAGGCAGCCTACTAATCAGATGGGATGCTTCACTCAAGCAATTTGTACACTGTCAGTGGCAGGCAGCTGTGCTACTCCAGCAAATTAATTGCCTCCTTATCACAGTCAGACAGGCAGCCAACTAATCAGAATAGTTGGTCCACACAAGCAATTTGTACACTGTCACTGGCAGGCACCTCAGCTACTCCACCAAATTAATTGCCCCCTTATCACAGTCAGGCAG
>JARQOD010000004.1:79724654-79765253 GCA_033576555.1 Oophaga sylvatica | reverse complement strand
ACTGTTTCCAAATTATTGCCTCTATCACAGTCCAGGCAGCCTACTAATCAGATTGATCACAACATCAATTTGTACACTGTGATCCAGCAATTGCACTTACAAAATTCCCTATCAAGAGGACGCCTACAATTAATCAGGATGCACACAAGCAATTTTGCTCTGTCACAGGCAGGCACATACTAGCAAATAATTGCTACACAGTCAAGCAGCCTACTAACAAATTGCTCCTACAAGCATTTGTACACTGTCATTCAGGCACTGGCACCCACAATTATGCCCCTTACACAGTCGGCAGCATATAATTATTGCCCTACAAGCAATTAACTGTCAGTGGCAGCAAGCTACTTCGACCAAATTAATTGCCCCTTATCACAGGCAGGCACCTAAATCAATAGTGGTCCACAAGCATTTTACACTGTCAGTGCAGGCACTGTGCTACTCCCAAATTAATGCCCCATAATCAGCGCCCTACATCAGAAGATCACACAATCATTGTACACTGTCAGGCAGCACAGTGTATTCCCCAAATCAATGCCACTATACAGTGAGCACCACAACAGATTTACCTGCAGCACAATTGCTACATTCACGCAGTAATGCTACTCCACAAATTATGCACCCTATCACAGTCGCACAACAATCAATTTGTCACCAAGCAATTGTACACGTAGTGTCAGCACTTCTACAAAACAATTCCATCACAGCTAGGCAGCCTACTAATAGATGTAGTCACACATGAATTTGTACACTGTCAGGGCAGGCAGTTGGCAATTAATGCCAACTTAATGCCCCTTACATATGCAGCTATGCAACAGACAATTTACACAGCATTTGACTGTTGCAGCCTACTCCAAAATTATTGCCTCTTATCACAGTCGGCAGCCTACTAATAGATTGATGGTCCACCAGAATTTGTACACTGTCATGCAGGCAGCTGTGCTACTCCAAAAATTAATTGCCCCTTATCACAGCGGCAGCCTACTAATAGATGATGTCCACAAAATTTGTACACTGTCAGTGCAGGCAGATGTATCTCCACAAATTAATTGCCCCTTATACAGGAGGCAGCAGCTACTAATCAATTGATGTTCACCAGCAATTTGTACACTGTCAGTGCAGGCAGCTGTGCTTCTCTCCAAATTAATTGCCCCTTATCACAGTCAGCAGCCACTAATCAGATAATGTCCACCAAGCAATTTGCACAACTTCATGGCAGGCAATCAGCTACTCACCAAATTAATTGCCCCTTATCACAGTCAGGCAGCTACTAATCAGATGGATGCTCCACCCAAGCAATTTTACACTGTCAGTCAGGCAGCTGTGCTCTCCACCAAATTAATTGCCCCATAATCACAGTCAGGCAGCCTACTAATCAGATTGATGCACACTCAAGCAATTTGTACACTGTCAGTGCAGGCACTGTGCTATTCCAGCCAAATTAATTGCCTCTTATCACAGTCAGCAGGCAGCCTACTAATCAGATCAGATGTCCACACAACAATTTGTACATGTCAGGCAGGCACCTCAGCTACTCCACCAAATTAATTGCCCCCTTATCAAGTCAGCAGCCTACTAATCAGATGTGATGCCCACCAAGCAATTTGTACACTGTCAGTGGCAGGCAGCTGTGCTACTCCACCAAATTAATTGCCCCATAATCACAGTCAAGCAGCCTACTAATCAGATGTGATGCTCAACCAAGCAATTTGTACACTGTCAGTGTCAGGCAGCTGTGCTACTCCAAAAATATTGCCCCCTTATCACAGTCTGGCAGCCTAGTAATGAGATGTGATGCTCCACTCATGAAATTTGTACACTGTCAGTGGCAGGCAGTTGTGCTACTCGAGCAAATTAATTGCTCTTATCACAGGCAGGCAGCCTACTAATCAGATTAGATGGTTCACACAAGCAATTTGTACACTGTCAGTGGCAGGCAGCTGTGATACTCCAGCAAATTAATTGCCCACTTATCACAGTGAGGCAGGCAGCTTACTAATCAGATGGATGCTCCACCAACAATTTGTACTCTGTCAGTGGCAGGCAGCTGTGCTACTCCACCAAATCAATTGCCCCTTATCACAGTCAGACAGCCTACTAATCAGATGTGATGCTCCACCAAGAATTTGTACACTGTCAATGGCAGGCAGCTGTGCTACTACCAAATATGCCCCTAATCACAGTCAGGCAGCCTACTAATCAGATGTGATGCTCCACCCAAGCAATTTGTACACTGTCAGTGTCAGGCAGCTGGCTACTCCAGAAAATTAATTGCCCCTTATCACAGTCGGGAGCCTACTAATAGATTATGCTCCACTAGAAATTTGTACACTGTCAGTGGCAGGCAGTTGTGCTACTCAGCAAATTAATTGCCTCCTTATCACAGGCAGGCAGCCTACTAATCAGATAGATGGTTCCACACAAGCAATTTGTACACTTTATGGCAGGCAGCTGTGCTACTCCACCAAATAATTGCCTCCTTATCACAGTGCAGGCAGCCTACTAATCAGATCAAATGTCCACACAACAATTTGTACACTGTCATGGCAGGCACTCAGCTACTCCACCAAATTAATTGCCCCTTATCACAGTCAGGCAGCCTATTAATCAGATGGATGTTCCACCCAAGCAATTTGTACCCCCCCCCCCCCCCCCCCCCCCCCCCCCCCCCCCCCCCCCCCCCCCCCCCCCCCCCCCCCCCCCCCCCCCCCCCCCCCCCCCCCCCCCCCCCCCCCCCCCCCCCCCCCCCCCCCCCCCCCCCCCCACTCCAAAATTATTTGCCCCCTTATCACAGTCTGGCAGCCTACTAATGAGATGTGATGCTCCACTCATGAAATTTGTACACTGTCAGTGGCAGGCAGTTGTGCTACTCGAGCAAATTAATTGTCTCCTTATCACAGGCAGGCAGCCTATCTAATCAGATTAGATAGTTCACACAAGCAATTTGTACACTGTCAGTGGCAGGCAGATGTGATACTCCAGCAAATTAATTGCCCATTATGACAGTGAGGCATGCAGCCTACTAATCAAATGTGATGCTTTCCCCCCAGCAATTTGTACTCTGTCAGTGTCAGGCAGCTGTGCTTCTCCTCCAAATTAATTGCCCCTTTATCACAGTCAGGCAGCCTATAATCAGATGTTGGTCCACCCAAGCAATTTGTACACTGTCACGTGGCAGGCAGATGCTACTCCACCAAATTAATTGCCCCTTATCACAGTCAGGCAGCCTACTAATCAGATGGGATGCTCCACCCAAGCAATTTGCACACTGTCAGTGGCAGGCAGCTGTGCTCCTCCACCAAATTAATTGCCCCATAATCACAGTCAGGCAGCCTACTAATCAGATGTGATGCACCACTCAAGCAATTTGTACACTGTCAGTGTCAGGCACCTGTGCTATTCCAGCAAATTAATTGCCTATTTATCACAGTCAGGCAGGCAGCCTACTAATCAGATCAGATGATCCACACATTCAATTTGTACACTGTCACTTGTAGGCACCTCAGCTACTACACCAAATGAATTGCCCCCTTATCACAGTCAGGCAGCCTACTAATCAGATGTGATGCTCCACCCAAGTAATTTGTAAACTGTCAGCGCAGGCAGCTGTGCTACTCCACAAAATTTATTGCCCCCTATCACAGTAAGGCAGCCTGCTAATCAGATTGGATGGTCAACACAAGCAATTTGTACAATGTCACTGGCAGGCACCTCAGCTACTCCACCAAATGAATTGCCCCTTATCACAGTCAGACAGCCTACTAATCAGATGTGATGCACCACTCAAGCAATATGTACACTGTCAGTGGCAGGCAGCTGTACTACTCCAGCAAATTAACTGCCTGCTTATCACAGTCAGGCAGCCTAAATATCAGATTAGATGGTCCAAACAAGCAATTTGTTCACTGTCAGTGTCAGGCAGCTGTGCTACTCCACAAATTAATTGCCTCCTTATCACAGTCAGAGAGGCAGCCTACTAATCAGATCAGAAGTTCCACACAAGCAATCTGTACACTGTCACTGGCAGGCACCTCAGCTACTCCACCAAATGAATTGCCCCCTTATCAGTCAGACAGCCTACTAATCAGATGTGATGCTCCACTCAAGCAATTTGTACACTGTCAGTGGCAGGCAGCTCAGCTACTTCACCAAATCAATTGCCCCTTTATCATAGTCAGACAGCCTTCTAATCAGATGTGATACTCCACCCAAGCAATTTGTACACTGACATTGGCAGGCAGCTGTGCTACTCCATCAAATTAATTCCCCCTTATAACAGTCAGGCAGCTACTAATCAGATGTGATGCTCCACCAAAGCAATTTGTACACTTTGTACAATTTGTACTACTTCACCAAATTATTGCCTCCTTATCACAGGCTGGCAGACAGCCTATTAATCATATCAGATGGTCCACACAAGCAATTTGTACACTGTCACTGGCAGGCAGCTCAGCTACTCCACCAAATCAATTGCCCCTTTATCACAGTCAGGCAACCAACTAATCAGATGTGATGCTCCTCTCAAACAATTTGCACACTGTCAGTGGCAGGCAAATGTGCTGCCTACTACACCAAATTAATTTCCTCCTATCACAGTCAGGCAGGCAGCCTACTAATCAGATCAGATGGTCGACACAAGCAGTTTGTACACTGTCACTGGCAGGCAGCTCAGCTACTCCACCAAATTAATTGCCCCTTTATCACAGGCAGGCAGTCTGCAATTCAGATGTGATGCTCCACTCAAGCAATTTGTACACTGTCAGTGGCAGGCAGCTGTGCTGCCTACTACACCAAATTAATTTCCTCCTATCACAGTCAGGCAGGCAGCCTACTAATCAGATCAGATGGTCCACACAAGCAGTTTGTACATTGTCACTGGCAGGCAGCTCAGCTACTCCACCAAATCAATTGCCCCTTTATCATATTCAGGCAGCCTTCTAATCAGATGTGATTCTCCACCCAAGCAATTTGTACACTGACATTGGCAGGCAGCTGTGCTACTCCATCAAATTAATTGCCCCCTTATCACAGTCAGGCAGCCTACTAATCAGATGTGATGCTCCACCAAAGCAATTTGTACAATTTGTACTACTCCACCAAATTTATTGCCTCCTTATCACAGGCTGGCAGACAGCCTACTAATTAGATCAGATGGTCCACACAAGCAATTTGTACACTGTCACAGGCAGGCAGCTCAGCTACTGCTCCAAATAATTTGCCCTTTATCACAGTCAGGCAACCTACTAATCAGATGTGATGCACCACCCAAGCAATTTGTACACTGTCAGGAAGCTGTGTTACTCCAACAAATTAATTGCCCCCTTATCACAGTCAGTCTGCTAATCAGATGTGATGCTCCACTCAAGCAATTTGTACACTGTCACTGGCAGGCAGCTCAGCTACTCCACCAAATTAATTGCCCCTTTATCACAGGCAGGCAGCCTGTAATGAGATCTGATGGTCCACACAAACAATTTCTACAGCGTCACTTGCAGGCAGGCAGCCGAAGAGCCAGCATTGCTGCACACACTAAAATCCTCCCCTCTCGCTGCACAGTCACTGTACAGCTAATCACTATCAGCACAAAGTTATTTTTTTTAGGCCCTGTCTAACGCTCTCCCTGCTCAGACACAACGCCAGCAACCTTCCCCTACACTGAGTTCAGCAGTTGTAAAATGGCTGTCAGCGCTGAGGGATTTTATATGCACTGTGACGCCACTGAAAGCCAGCAAATTTATGCAATGCCCTTCTCTAAGATGGTGCTGGACGCCTGCTATGTCATCACGTTGTCCACAGCCTGCGTCCTTGCTGATTGGCTGAGAAAAGGCACTTAAAGTGTAGTGGAAAACCGACTCCAGCAAAATAGTCGCCGTACACATGTCCAAACTCACTCCACAGTCGGGTTTCGTTTCATGAAACCCGATTTTGGCGAATATCTGCGATTTTTTAAAATGAACGACCTGTTTCGCTCAACTCTACTCTTGAGTAGAGTTGAGCGAAACAGGTTGGTCCGATTCACAAATCGCTGACTTTCACCAAAGTCGGGTTTCGCCGAGTGAAACCCAACCAAAGCTTGAAGTCGGCCATGCGGTGGTCGACCCGAGCGCCAAAGTCGGTTTTCCCAGAATGCTTGCAGGCGCCTTTTCTTAGCCAATGAGCAAGGACGCACACTGTGGGCAACGAGATGACATGGGCAGCGGCCACCACCATTTTAGAGAAGGGCATTGCAGTGATTGGCTTGCTTTGTGTGGCATCACAGTGGCTGTAAAAGCCCTGACCGCTGACCGCCATTTTACTTCTGCCGATCTTAGTGTAGAGAAAGGTTGCTGACGCTGTTTCTCAGTAGGGAGAGAGATACGCAGGGAAGAAAAGTGATTCTGTGCTTGTGCTGATAGCAATTGTGCTGTAACTGTGTGCAGTGACAGGGGAGGATTTTGTTGTGTGAAGCAGCGCTGGTTATTAGGCTGCCTGCCAGTGGCAGGGGAGGATTTTCTTTTGTGCAGCAGCAGAGCTGGTTAATAGGCTGCCTGCTAGCTGTATTGCTGTGTATACACTGCTGTGCATACTGCTTTTTACACAGCACTAATAATTTTATTCTTTTTTTCTGCACAGTTACCGAGTGTTCATTTTTTCCCACACCGTATAGAGCTGTACGCTCCTCACACACTACTGTGTACCGGCTGGTATCACGGACAAATACATGCTGACTATCTGTGTGTGACTCCGGAAATCTATACAGAGATTTACAATTTACCCCTATACTATATACACATGTTATCTTCAGATACAGTACCCTTTTTCAGCTGTTTATATTGTGGTCTAATCCATACTGAGCCTCTGAGCGCCTGTGTGTTACTCCGGAAATCTATACGGAGATTTACAATTAACCCTAAACTATATACACCCGCTATCTTCAGATACAGTACCCTTTTTCAGCTTTTTATATTGTGGTCTAATCCATACTAAGCCTGTCAGTGTCTGACTACGGATATATAAACTGAGATTTAACATTTTCCCCAGGTATTTTTGGTACATTTTCCCAAACATGAGGAAGTATGGTGGAAAAGGCCGTGGATGTGGGCGGGGGAGTCAGCTGGTACTGATGGTGGTGCATCTGCTGGTAGTGCCAAAAGCACAATAGCACCTAAGGCAGGAGGTGTTGAGCCTGTTTCATCATCTGGCTCCAGAAGGCCTGAAAGGCTCCCTTTTCTGGAAGTAGGTAAACGGATTTTAAAGCCGGAGCATCAGGAACAGGTTTTGGCTTACATTGCCGAAACAGCCTCCAGCTCTATCGCCTCCTCTTCTGAAGTTTCAAAAAATGCAAGCACTGAGTCGTCAGTGCAGGCTCCTGGTCAGGAACAGCACCTTTCCTTGTGTCCTTCACCCCCACCAAAAGTGAAGGATGCGGCAGGCCACACTTCAGATTACTCCATGGAGCTCTTTTCACATACCATGCCAGGGTTATCAAGTCAAATCCTGAATTCCCCAGTCCAAGATGAATCTGACATGGAGCACACTGATGCACAGCCACTGCTAGATGATTCTGCTGGTACATTGACGCACAGCACTACATTGCCCTCGCAGTCTACTGAGCCAGAATCTGACCCTGATGAAACTCAGGTGCCCCTCCCCGCATACTATAGACAGAGTGGAAGGTGCAGAAGAAATTGAAGAGGAGGTGATGGATGACCCAGTTGTTGACCCGGATTGGCATCCATTGGGGGAGAATGGTGCCGCTGGCAATAGCTCAGAAGAGGAGAAGGATCCACAGCAGGCATTGACATCGCAGCAGTGGTTATCTGGCAGGCCCGCAGCAGTCCAAAAAGGTGTTAAAAAAACAAAAAGAGTTGCAGGACAGGTTGGCCAGATGGTCAAATTAGCTGAGCGTGAAAGGCCTGACAATTTTTCCAATAGTAGGAAGAGTGCAGTGTGGCACTTTTTTGTCCAAAATCCTATTGATGAGGTAAAGGTTATCCGTAAGAAGGGCGGAAGGACATTTAGCCTAGGGAAAAATCTCTGAAATTTGAATACCAGTTGCATGCTTAGACATTTAATGACCATGCACTTGCAAGCGTGGACAGTCTACAAAACCCCTCAGGTAGCACATGTGCACCTGCTCCGACTGAAGGTATCCAGCAACGCTCCATTGCTTCCCCCACTGTAAGCCCACCGGTTAGCACACAACCAGCAAGAAATTTTGAGGTGTCGTCGCAAGGCTAAAGCAGTCAGGGAATCACAAAGTTTTTGCAATGAAAGACTGAATCTAGGCCATCAACCCACCACCATCACAAACCCCCTCTCAGTCCTTCATTTCCACCACTAGTTCCCCCATATTCAGCTCTCAAGTCCAGCTCACCCTATCAGACACTCTGAGTAGGACAAGAAAGTGCTCATCCTCTCATCCGCGTACCCTGGCTTTGAACACCTACATTGCAAAACTGATCTCATTAGAGATGATGCCCTTCCGTTTAGTTGAAAGCGCAGCATTCCGAGAGCTCATGGCCTACGCTGTCCCACGCTATGACCTACCCAGTTGGCATTTCTTTTCTAGAAAAGCCATCCCTGCCCTCCACCTGTATGCGAAAGACCGCATTGTTCATGCACTCAAACAATCAGTGAGTGGAAAAGTGCACCTCACAACAGGGCCAGTAGGCATGGGCAGGGTCGTTGCGTGTCCATCACTGCGCACTGGGTTAATGTGGTGGATGCAGGCTCCACAGGGGACAGTGGCGGTGGGACAGTGCTGCCTAGCCCACGGTATAGGAAACAGATGGCTGTAGGTGTTCGACCCTCCTCCTCCTCCTGAAGCGAAAGCTCGTCGACAGAGCGCAGTCACACAATCACTCTATCCGCAGCTGCCAGTGTTGCACACGAGGTGTCCCACTATCGAACAGTTAGTGGTAAGCGTCAGCAGGCTGTTTTAAAGATGATGTCTTTGGGCGACAACAGACACACTGCGGAGGTACTGGCCGACTACTTGCTGCGAGAAAGTGAGTCATGGCTGCGCAGGCTACATCTTGAGCCAGGCAAGCTAGTCAGTGATAACGGCCTTAATTTTGTGGCGGCCATAGCCCTGGCAAAAATCAGACACATACTTTGCCTGGCTCACACCTTGAACCTGTTGGTGCAGTGCTTCCTAAGTAATTATTTGGAGTTAACAGCCCTGCTCCATAAGGTGCAAAGACTGTGCTCGCACATCCGTCGCTCACCCATAGACTCCAGTCGTTTGCAGAGGCTGCAGCGATCGCTCCACCTCCCCAAGCACCGCCTAATCATAGATGTTGCAACAAGGTGAAACTCCACCATGCATATGGTTCAGAGGCTGTGCGAAAAGAGGCCGGCTGTAATGCATTTGTGGGAGGATACACGGGCAGGCAGTTTGAGGGCAGACATGGAGTTGTCGGGTGTGCAGTGGTCAAAGCTGAAAGACCTCTGTAAAGTCCTTCAGTGTTTTAAGGAATGCACACGGCTGGTAAGCGCAGACAACGCCATCATAAGCATGAGCATCCCACTTATGCGTCTGCTCATGCAAACTTTGACGCACATTAAGGATCAGGCGTCTGCAGCGGAGGAGGAGGGAAGCCTTGATGACAGTCAGCCATTGTCTGCTCAGGGAACTGTCCTGGACGAAGTGGAGGAAGAAGAGTAAGAGGAGGAGGAGGATGGGGGAATGATTATTTTGGGGAGGAGGATGCTTCTCAGAGGGCAAGAGAAAATGTTGGCTTGCCAAGGTCAGGTACAGGGTTTGTGCGTGACTGGAGGGATGTGGATTTGGCAGAAAGTGCTCCTCCACGCACCACTGGTAGTGTATCATTGACACCTGGAACATTGGCCTACATGTGTTATTATGTCCTGCGGATCCTAAACAGGGACCCCCGCATTGCCAAAATGATGAAGGATGACGACTACTGGTTGGCCATCATCCCTGATCCATGCTATAAAAGCAAATTACAGAACATCATGCGAACAAACAAGCAACTCTTGTAAACCGTTTGTTAGAGGCATTCCCAGCACACAGCAGCGTTGCAGGTTCTACCACGAGCTGTAGTGGGCCAAATGGAAGATGTGTTCAAGGTGCACACAGCCGAAGTGGCATTTGAGACAGGGGTTTCATGACCATGTTGTGTACTGATTTCTCAAGTACCGCTCACACGACTGTTAATACTGAATCGATTGCAACAGACAGGAGGCAGCAGTTGTCAAATATGGTTCAAAATTACCTCTCCTCCCCTATCGATGTTCTCCCTCACAGTTCATTCCCCTTTGACTTCTGGGCCTGTAAACTGGACACCTGGCCTGAATTGGCACAATATGCCTTACAGGAGCTCTCTTGCCCTGCTGGTAGTGTGCTATCAGAAAGAGTCTTCAGTGCTGCTGGATCAATCTTGACAGAAAGAAGGACCCAGCTATCGACCCAAAATGTTGATGATCTCACCTTCATTAAAATGAACCATGCCTGGGTTTCAAAGGATTTTGTACCACCTTTCCCTGATGACACACAAGTTGCTAGTAAAATGGCTCACTTTGTCCTCCTCTTCCTCCGACTTCTCCAATTCCTCCATTTGCAGATGCTGAATGTCCAGCCTTCACCTCAACATATGCCAGTTTTTGAACCTACGTAACTGGGCTGTACCCTTCCCCCAGGGCCAGCATCACACACGGCTGATTCGAGATAAACCAGGTTCCTATGGTCAGTGAGGATAATGGATATTGGTATTTAACAGTGATCTTATTCAGGAGACGATAGTCAATACACGGCCTCAATGAACCATCCTTTTTGGCCACAAAGAAAAAGCCGGCGCCCAAGGGTGAAGAGGATGGTCTGATATGACCCTTCTCTAAAGACTCGTTGATATAAGATCGCATAGCATCATGCTCAGGTACAGATAAATTAAAGAGCCGACCCTTAGGAAATTTACAACCAGGTACTAACTCAATAGCGCAATCATAACTCCTGTGAGGAGGTAAGGATGCAGACTTGCTCTCACTAAACACATCAGAAAAATCAGTCAAATAGTCAGGGACATCTTGAGACTGGGGAGAGGCAGAAAAAACAAGAGTGTCTGTACGAACACATTGGCAACCCCAACTGGTCACAGACACAGATTTCCAATTCAAAACAGAATTATGAGTCTGTAACCAAGGAAAACCCAGTACAATAATGTCATGTAAATTATGTAACACCAAAAATTTGCAATTCTCTTGGTGGTCTGGGTCAACCCGCATTATCACCTGGGTCAAAAACTGGGGTTTATTCTCTGCCAAAGGGGTAGAATCAATGCCCTGCAAAGGAATAGACTTCCGCAGGGGTATCATGTGAAAACCACAACATTTGGCAAAATCAAAATCCATCAGGTTTATAGCTGCTCCTGAATCAACAAAAGCATGAGCCGAAAATGTGGAATCATAGAATCATAGAATAGTAGAGTTGGAAGGGACCTCCTGAGCCATCTGGTCCAACCCCCTGCTCAAAGCAGGATTCTCTAAATCATCCCAGACAGATGTCTGTCCAGCTTCTATTTGAAGACTTCCATTGAAGGAGAACTCACCACCTCTTGTGGCAGCCTGTTCCACTCATTGATCACCCTAACTGTCAAAAAGTTTTTTCTAATATCTAATCTGTGTCTCCTCTAATTCAGTTTCATCCCATTGCTTCTAGTCTTTCATTGTGCAAATGGACATGGAGCAAATCAAGGTAACAGTCAACAGAAATTTAGTCTGAACGCTACCCAAAACAACTGAGTGCGCAAAACGGCTTCCCCACTTGGGGCAGAAGGAAATAGTATGAGAAGCGTCACCACAGTAGAAACACAACCTATTACACTTTCGAAACTCATGATGCTGTGCCCCAGAAGTCACTCCATCACACTGCATGGGCTCAGGGGCTGGCTCGCAAGGGAACACAATCTCACTCATATTTCTGCGCTCACGCAAACGTCTGTCAATTTGAATAGCTAATGACATAGAGTCATTGAGACCAAGGGAACAGAAAATCCCACCATAAGGTATTTTACAGTCTCTGTCAGACAGAGAAAAAGAGCTGCCAGAGCATCATCATTCCATTTAGTAAGGACTGCCCACTTTTGGAATTTCAGACAGTACAGCTCAGCGGCTTCATGACCCTGATTCAATGCCAACAAGGTTTTTTCAGCTTGATCAGTAACATTAGATTCATCGTACAATAACTCCAGAGCCTGAAAAAACACATCAACATCATTCAAAACAGGATCCCTTGTTGTCAGGGTAGAGGCCCAATCCTGAGGGTCACCGCGCAACAGGGAGATGACAATTTGAACCTGCTGTGCAGCGTTCCCTGAGAACTTAGGCTTCAAGGCAAAAAACAACTTAAAGTTATTTTTAAAATTCAAAAATTTAGACCGATCCCCCAAAAATAAATCTGGCATGGGGATCCTAGGTTCCACAACCGGCAACCTTTTTTTTCTGACAACTCTGACAACTTTTTTCTCTTTTTATTTTTCCCTTCTGTTGAGTACCATAGAATTTTCAGTATGGCCGGTGATTCTGTTATGTTTTGGTAGCTGAGGAGGGCAGGAGCAAAAAATCGCAAAGGCAGCCAAACACCAGAGAGGTTGGTATCTAATAGGTTGCAGACCCCTAAACTAACCGCACAACTAGAAGCAGCCGTGGACGTTCCTACGGTGCCCTAGATGCCTCATCACAGCCGGAGAGATTAGCTACCCCTGTAGATGGAAAGAGGAAAGCTAACTGCCCCGAAGTAGAGCCCCAAAGTATTAGGAAGCCCCCAAACATATAATGGCGGTTAGACAAGAGGAAAACACGAACACAGACAGAAAATAGAATGAGCAAACCCTGGGGCCCAAAACTGTCTAGATAGGATAGTACAGAAGAGAATACTGTCTGAAACAAAAAAAAAACCCTAGGAAAAATTCCAACACTTCTGATTCCAAAAATGCTGAGACCACACGGTCTCGACCACCTATATCAGATCTCTGGTGTGAATACGCAGCTACACAGCAGTAAAATATCACAAGAACTGAGCACAAGTGCAAATACAAAAAGAGAACAGAGACCAGCACAAGCCCCCCAAAGGGGACCCGGCTGAACTCAAAAGCAAGGCAGCAAAAGCAAAAGAAATCAAACCACAGAAAAAAAAACAAAGTAAATTATCTGAATGATAGCAGGAGACAGCAGAAAAGCAAGCTGAATTCCAACCTAGACCAGGTAGTAACAATTGCTCACCGGCGAAGATCATGGGAGGCCAACTCACTTATATCAGGCCAGTCCGTCCCCCCTGATAACCATTCATCCATTGCAGGTGGTGTACTCTTGCTGTTCAAAATAGGTTCAATACCCTCAGCAACCACCAGAGGGAGCCTCAGCTCCGAAGTCGTCTCCAACACGTTCACAACAGGGCCCATTATATATGGAGCATTGTATAGGCCCCTCTTACACTGGTGCATCATCCATGGGGCCCATCATATACTAGAGCATCATATGGGGTTCATTATTTATGGGGCATCATAGAGGGTATGGCGCATCATATGGAGCACATATGGGGCCTATTCTGTATGGAGTATTGTATGGAGCCCATTCTGTATGGAGCAATATATGGGGCCCATCATATACTGTATGAAGCTTTATATGCGACTCATTATACTGTACGGAGCAATATGTGGGGCTCATTATTCTCTATGTGGACCGTCCTATACTGTATGGCACATGATATGGGGACCATCATATACTGTAGCATTATGTGGAGCTCATCATATACTGTATGGAACATTAAATGGGACCAATTATGTATGAAGCAATATAAGGGGCTGCTTATTCTGTATGCCGCATTATGTGGTGGCCATAATACTGTATAGAGGAATATACTGTCCGGTTTTTGAGCTATTGTAGAATTTAAAATAGATATCACTCATGTAATGTAAGAAGTGAAGTATTTGGCATTGTACTATACCTATATTTCTGTGCCGTATCGAAGCATCTTGAATTGTGGTATGTGTTAAAGGGGCCCACTGACACTCTTTTGCCCGGGGCACACGAAAACCTGGAGCCAGCCCTACCCCTCCACAACTTTAGCCAAATAACCCCCAGTTTTAAATGCGTAACTATTATTATAAAGTAAATTAAGGTTGCCATTGCCAAGCTTAAGTAATAAGAATTGATGTCGTTGGCATTGAAATGGGTAGGTGTGTTTACTGTCCTCCACTCCCTGCCGACTTTTCTTCCCCATTGACTTGCATTGGGTTTCGTGTTTCAGTCTGACTTTTCCCGATAGTCGGCAGATTTCGTTCGACTTGACTTTTGAGAAAGTCGGGTTTCATGAAACCCAACTCGACCCTAAAAATGGCAAAGTCGCTTATCTCTTCTCTTGAGACATCCTCATGTACTCAAAATATTTGTCCGGGTTTTCACGGAGCTCACTGAATAAGGAGTGGTAGGATCCACTGCTCTCCCGAACTTCAAGAATGGGGTGTTGCCAAAAGCTCCTTCTTTCTCTTTCCCGTTCTTGCTCACAAGCAAAGACAAAGGCAAGAGCCAATTTGATATCTAAATCCAGTTTAAACAAGAAAGTCCCCTTGGGAATATCCATCTTGATGCAAAAATCCGCGTTTTTCAGCTCTGCAAGGGTCTATATAACGAAATCCTATGAGACACGCCCATTAGGAATGGCTTGTGTCCAGAATATGTATTGGAAAAATTTTTCAAAATGGGAAGCATGCGCCTAAAAAAAAACGCAAACGGATACAAAAGCCGCGTTTTTTGACGTTTTTCGTAAAACGATGCTGCTAAAAAACATTGTTTTTATGCATTTGCACACATTTTTGCATGCGTTTGAGGTTGCGGATGAAACGCTGCATACTCAACTGTCAATGTGAACCTAGCCTAATCTGGTTATGAATTACTACTAATTTAATATGCCTCTTGTGGTAGGTGTAAGGTTCAGTTTGGGTATAATCACTATGGATTGCCATTGGCACTATATTATTTTTTGATTTATTGTCACAATTTTACACTGGATTTATATTTATTCTTACCATGAGGCATTTATGAGCTTGCCCATATAATTGCATTTTCAGTGAGTGTATGGATTTTTTTTTGTTTGTTTGTTTTGGTTCCCTTCTAGGGTATTTTGGTGTATTTATGGTCTGTCCTTTTAATGACTTATTTAATAAATGGTAAATTTTATTATGGAATTTTGGTTCTCTTCATTTTTTGCCTGTTGTGTAATTACAACTTGGCATTTAGTTGTTTCTGGTTGTTGAAGTGCCATTCGTTTATGTTGATTAAAGACAACCCTCTGTATAATCTTAAATAAAAAAGAACCTAGAGATGTTTGGTGTCTATGAACTCGTAATGACCTGGAGTATCATAATGGCAAGTCAGTTTTAGCATTTGGTGAACATGGTAAAAAAAATCCCAAAACAAATTGTGGAATTGCACTTTTTTTGCAATTTCACCGCACTTGGAATTTTTTCCCATTTTTGAGTACATCATATGGTAAAACCAATGGTGTCGTTCAAAAGTACAACTTGTCCCGCGACAAAATCAAGCCCTAACATGTCCATATCGATAGAAAAATAATAAATATTATGGCTCTAGGAAGAAGGGGATCGAAAAACAGAAACTCAAAAAACGAAAAAGGGAAAGGTCTCTAAGGGGTTAAACAGGACCTTTCACCAAATCTTCCATGTTGAATTTGGCACATGATGCAGTAATAGCTATAGAGCCGTATAAAACATTTATTTTTTTCTCTCTTCTCTATTGTGGAAAGACTAGCTAGTAAGTATTTGGCACCTAATGAGTCCATTTTTGGTAAATTCAAATGTGAGTTATAAGACAGTTTCCATTGGGGCATATAATTTCGTGAGATGGCAATGAAGAGGCTTGTAGCATCAGACTCTGGCTACCAGAGATCATTGTTGCCTCTTGATTAGACTCTGTGTCAGGCCTCATAGTCTTCTCTCACTTCCTTCTGAAAAAACACTGAGGGAGGTGAATCGACTGCCATCCTGGAAGATCACAGGGATCTTGGTGGGAGCATGCACGCTCTTGTGTAGCCCTGGTACACAATACCAGGAGGATGAGTGGAGAGGTAACAGTTAAGGTCTCTTCATGACATCATGTACACTTCTGACACACCCAGCAGGGGTGTGGAAGGGAGTGATTTAGTCAGTCAGTTTCCTGTCCTTGGACAGAGTAGACGTGTCCAGTCTGAGCCTGTTAGCAGTTCAGAAAGTGGAGGCTAGTACAGGTGGTCTAGTTCACCTCAGCCTAGTCAGAGCTGTGCCCCACTGGAAGACAGACTGAAATATCTATCAAGAGTCGAGCAAATCGAAGGGCAAAGTGGAAAGATTATTGGAAAAGTGCTTTTGGCTTGGAAAAGTCCTGCACATTGCAACCGGTCACTGGGGACCGAAGGATCACTATTAGCTACAAGCATAGTGGTAAGAAAACCAGAGATTTACCGGACTTTAGGTCGCGGCAAACAGCCCCAAATAGTCAGTACGTAACAGGAGTCAGGTGGAATAGGGACTTTGAGTCAAGCGCAGACAAAAGAAAGAACCTAGTTTCATCATTTGGAAGGCTCCACCACAAATCTGACTGGGCAGAACAGCTTTGGAAAAGCTGGAGTTATTGAGGGAACTACGCTGCAGGCTGGTTGTACTCATCATTATTGGACAGTAAAGGAGGCCCCTAACTTGCTTAGCCGTTGCCTCAAAGCTCATCCTCCATCAACCCCATCAGCCTCCCTGGGACCTGCCTTATCATCTTGCAAGTAAAGGTATGGAAAGACGCTGACCGTGTGAGACTGAGTTATTATTGCATGCCTGCACAATCCCTACCTAACTACCGACCTGAGGGAAGAGTCCCACCTGTAGGGGACCCGACATCTAGCTGCATCACCATCCCCTCAGAGATCTACAGCAGCGCTGGTATAAATTACCAGAAGACTACAGGTGGCGTCACGAACTGTATATAAAACTATCCCCTGTAAATATTCCCCCAACATACGCCAGACCGCCAGGGCCACAGACCGAGCCACCGCTACCTGTGACAACCCCATAGACTTCCATGGGCTCGGCTCTGAGTACCCCATTGCCCTGGTAACCCACAATTGTGGTGGCGGGTCGACACAAAACTTTGGCGTCACGAACAGGATACGAAACTTGCAGCATTGCGAGCCCTGTGTGCCTGTGGAGTGTTTTGGTGAAAAAGACTGTTGCTGTTGTTTGGCGCCAAATACCGCCATATTTGCCGCCAGATTCGCGCCCTAAGGCGCTGGAGAAGAAGGTGGGCGTACCTGAAAGAGCGCGCAAAGTCTTGGACACGCCCCCGGCTCTGACTCATCGGCAGGTCCTGCAACAGGAAGTGAACGCTCTGACATCAGAGCGCCTGCGACGAAGGTCCTGTTCCCACTGCGGTGCCTGTGAAATAGCAGCGTCTGAAACGGTAGGCTCCGTTTAACCAAGGGGGCGCTAAGATGTCACAACAACCGGCTGACAGTGCGGCCCCGGCCGGAGGCCCCAATCCCGCACCGCTTGGTATTGTAGCGCCAGATGGGGGCGCAGGCCCTGCACCCAGTCCGGTAGTCCCGATCATGCCACTAACGCTCCCATATATGCCTGGGGCGAAATGGCTTCCCCAGTACAGCGGTGAGCCAGGCACATTAGCAGGCTTCAAGCGGAAGTTATGCAGCATCCTAGAAATGTACTCCATGCCTGAGAGACAAAAAGCTGCTGTGCTAATAGGGCAGCTAACTGGCGCTGCTGAGAGGGAAGTGGAGACTTGGGATACCGTTGATCAGGAGTCGGTACCTGCGATCTTCCTTAAGCTGCATGCTATATTTGAAGACCGCACAGAAACGGATCTCCGGATGGCCTTCTATCACTGTTCACAACAGCCAGGTGACAGCATCCGGGACTACGCTTGCCGACTACAGGGAGCCCTGAGAGCCCTCAAGCAAATTAACAATTTAAATGCTATCGATGAGAATAAAATGTTGAAAGAACAATTTATACAGGGATTGAGATCCCAAGAGGAACGCAGAACTGTAAACTGGTGGTCCTTAGATCATCCGGATGCTACCTTTGATGCCCTAAAGGACATGGCAATAAAAGGGCTGCGGCCCCTGGGCAAACCCGAGGTGGCAACCCAACATCATCAGGCTGAAGTCACTCTGGAACCGGCAGTAAACCCCTTTTCCCCGCTAGTGGCCGAAGCCAAAGCGCAGATGACACCTCCTAGTGAATTGGACTGTCTGCGCTCAGAGGTGCGCCAGCTGACTAAAAATCTGGCTGCTGTAATGAGTGCCCTGCAGCTGCGGAAAGAGGAGGAAGGAAAAATCTTGTTAGCTGACTGCCCAGAAGACGTCCCGTGGATGCACCGGAGAAGAAAGAAGACGTCGCCCCCCCGGAGGAGGACAACGCCACCCCCAGGAGCGACCTCTGACCAACACCCTCCTCGTCGAGAGATCATCTGCTACCGATGCAACCGGAAAGGTCATCTGTCTCCACAGTGTCCTTTAAACGGGCAGAACCTGGGTCCAAGGGCCAACACCCAGGAGAATACCCGTCAGGCCCCCTAGACTGGAACCGCAGGTATGTGGGCGGGCGACCCTACCTGTCTATTATCCTAGATGGTATTGCTGTTCCAGCATTGTTAGACACTGGGTCGCAGGTGACCCTAATACCTGATGCCCTCTATACTAAGTACTGGTCAATGGACAGTCTTAAACCTCCGAGCCTTGACTTTACCGTGTATGCTTCTAATGGTCTTCCTGTAGAAGTACTCGGAACAAAATGTGTAGATGTAAAGGTGGGCAGAGAGGAGTTGAAAGACCAAGGGCTTCTGGTAGTAAAGACTGTAAATGAGGAGAACGGTTTAAATATAATTTTGGGTACTAACATTATCGGTAATTGTTTGGGAGAAGTTGTGTTCTTGCTCCAACAGCTCGCTGAGATTGCCCGACCAAGGCAGAGAGGAGTAATCCAAAGAGAGATCCGGGCCCTGGTGTGTCAGCAGCAAGCGAAGCTTACAGACGGCGAAATTGGTAATGTACGGGTCACTGACTCGGATCCTATTGTGATACCCCCAATGAGTGAAATGATCATTTGGTGCAGGGCAGCCATAGGTCTGAGAGGACAGAATTACCAGGCTGTAGTAGAACCCCACCATTCAGAACATAGACCTACACTTATGACTGCTAGAGGAGTAGTAGAAGTGGTGAATGGAAGAGTACCGGTACGGCTTCTCAATTGGGGAGATGATGAGGTAAATTTACCCCGTTATGCAACCATTGCTAAACTACATGCTGTCGACAATAATTCTATTCTCCCGGCTGAGTCCTTAGACTCCTGTCAAATAGCGGAGAACAATGACCCAGCAACTCAGGTGGCGGAATGGTGTCAGCAGCTCCATGTTGGGACGGACACCACTCCCGCTCACCAGAAGCAAGGGGTATTACGGGTGGTGCAAGAGTACGCCCAAGTGTTTAGCAAAAATCCACTTGATTTTGGGATAATTAAGGGAGTACAACATCATATCCCTACAGGCAGTCATCCTCCCATCAAAGAGCGGTTTAGGCCCATACCTCCAGCTCATTATCAGAAGGCTAAAGAAATGTTGAATGATATGAAGAAAGCCGGGGTGATAAGGGATAGTTGTAGCCCCTGGGCAGCCCCTCTAGTTCTGGTTAAAAAGAAAGATGGTAGTATGAGAATGTGTGTGGATTACAGGCAGGTGAACCGCATAACACACAAGGATGCATACCCGTTACCACGCATAGAGGAATCATTAGCTGCTCTGAAAACGGCTAACTACTTTTCTACCCTCGATCTGACTAGTGGTTACTGGCAAGTGGCTGTGGCTGAGGAGGATCGTGAGAAAACGGCTTTCACCACCCCAATGGGGCTCTGTGAGTTCGACAGAATGCCGTTTGGGCTCAGCAGTGCCCCAGGAACATTTCAGAGAGTGATGGAAAATTGTCTGGGACATCTCAATTTTGAAACCGTGCTGCTATACCTAGACGACGTTATCGTGTATTCCAAGACATATGAGGACCATCTGAAGCACCTGGCAGAAGTGTTCGAGTCCCTGTCCAGGTACGGGATGAAGTTGAAACCCTCAAAATGCCATCTACTCAAACAGAAGGTACAATACTTGGGGCACATCGTCAGTTCGGAAGGAGTAGCGCCGGACCCAGAGAAAGTCACTGCCATCCAGAAGTGGCCGGAGCCGAAGAACCTTAAGGAAGTGCGACAGTTCCTGGGACTAACGGGTTACTACAGGAGATTCGTGAAAGATTACACGAAGAAGGCAGCTCCTTTACAGGACCTCCTAGTAGGACAATCCTTAAAGAGCAGAAACCCTCCCTTTAACTGGGGTAAGGAACAGGCTGAAGCATTCCAAAAGATGAAAGAGATCCTTACAGGTGATGAGATCTTAACCTATCCTGATTACAGCCAACCGTTCCTGTTGTACACCGACGCCAGTAATGAAGGTTTGGGAGCAGTTCTCAGTCAGAAGCAGAATGGCCAAGAAAAAGTCATCGCATATGCCAGCAGAAAACTCAGGCCAACTGAAAGGAATCCGGAAAATTATAGCAGCTTCAAGCTGGAGTTTCTGGCGCTGGTCTGGGCCATTACTGAAAGATTTAAGCACTATCTGGCCTCCAATCGGTTCACTGCGTTTACAGATAACAACCCCTTAACGCACCTGGAAACCGCCAAGCTGGGTGCCATGGAGCAGCGATGGATGGCTCGGTTGTCCAATTACCAGTTTACTATCAAGTACCGGGCAGGTCGAAAGAATGCTAATGCTGATGCGTTGTCCCGGATGCCGCATGACTCTGATACGGAAGAAGAATCGGACGACCTGGAAGAAATTGAGCTACCTGCGTTCCATCGAAATGGGGTAGTCCACGAGCATCGAGTCTACAGAAAGCAGTATGGTGCAACATTAAATCCTTTACCCCATCACAGTTGGAAAGAGACTCAGGACAGTGATCCAGTGGTCAGCCGCATCAAGGAGTTGTTAAGACAGGAAGGCTCCTCTTTGGAAAAGGAAGCACCTATGTCAGCCAAGCTCCTGTGGAACGAGAAAAGCAGGTTGTTCCTATACCGTGAGAAGTTGTGCAGGAGATACGTCAACCCCAGAACCCATGAGATGGTCTGGCAAATAGTGGTCCCCAAGGCAGACGTCCCAATGGTGTTGGAAGCGTACCACGATCAAGCAGGACACTTTGGCTGGAGAAAGCTGGAGACCCTGTTGAGATGCCGGTTCTACTGGGTAGGGATGCGCAGCTCCATCGAGAGGTGGTGTCGGAACTGTGGACCCTGTGGTCTCAGAAGAAAGGACTACGGTAGTCAGAAGACACCCCTGCAACCTATCCGGACGACTCGTCCTCTGGAGATTGTGGCCCTGGACCACGTCAAACTGTCGCCAAGTAGAACTGGATACTCATACGCCTTGACCATGGTGGACCATTACTCCAGATTTCTGGTGGTTGTTCCAGTTAAGGACCAGACCGCAGTGACGGCCGCGAAAACCTTTCAAGCAAGCTTCTGCAGACCGCATGGGTATCCCGAGCAAGTCTTAACCGATCAGGGACCTGCTTTCGAAGCTGATTTATTCAAGGAATTCTGTCACATGTACGGGTGCAAGAAAATTAGAACGACACCATATCACCTCAAACCAACGGTCTTTGCGAGAAAATGAACCATATTGTCCTTGACTTGTTGAGATCCATACCGTTGGAAGACAGAAATCGATGGCCGGACTTACTACCTGATTTGGTTGATTTGTATAATCATATACCTGTAAGTTCAACTAACTGCACTCCAGCCTATCTTATGAGAGCAAGGCCCGGAAAACTACCAATGGATCTAGAACTTGGAGTGGTAGAACCGGAGGCAGACGACGCCGTTGAAAACTGGGACATCAATCGGCAAGAGCAATACAGAAGAGTACAAATCTGTGTAGAGGAAAGTCTCAACAAGGCACGGGAGAAACAGGAAGATGTTTACAACAGAAATGCTCCTGCCAAGCCTTTGATGCCTGGAGAGGTAGTATTAAAAAGAAAAAGGAAAATGCACAAATTGGATAATCAGTGGGAGCAAGAACCCTACGTCATACAAGATTCTAAATATGACAACAGAAAAGTTTGTGTCGTCAGTAAGGACGGAGGAAGAACAACAACCACTGTGTCCAGAGACCATTTGAAATTGTGTCCAGAACCCTTAAAGCGTTGTGAAAAGAACCCTGTCATCAATCAAGGAGAAAGAAAGGAAGAGGTCATACACACAGATCTGGGAGATTTTCCTGCGGATTGGCCTCGACTGGGAGATGCTGTAATAGTTCCGGTGTTGCAGTTTTATCAGCCACAAGAGGACATTCTACCTCCAGTTGTGCCTGTGGTGCCAGTTGAGCCCGCTCAGGAGTTACCCATCCCAGCAACACCTCAACCTGTGGAACCTCAAGAAGGATCATCTGAAGCAGCGCCCCATACTATGGGATCCCCTGGTGAAGCTGACTCACACCGCCCAGCCATCAGTACGCTTGCCAGATCCATAGAAAGATTGAGGCAGTTCTATAGTTTGCCGTTACGCAGTGCAGACAGATCGCAACTTGATATACCTGAAGCTACACCACGTAGATCAGAGCGAACCACCAAAGGGAAGTTACCCATTAGATATCAGCAGTAATTATAACGAATTAATGTGAATACTGTAAAAAAGTCTATATATATATATATGTGTTTTTCCCTATTATGTCTTATAATGGACTCAGAGGCTGAGGACTGAGCCAGCCCAAAAACTGTATCCTGTAAATAGTTGCACTAAGGTGCCTTTTAATGGTTTCACATGAAACCTTGACTTACCTCTGAACAGAAAACCCGTGTGGTGTGGCACTGAGTGAGGTCTGCATTTGGATGTCCTGCAGCCCACCCAGGACCCACGTTGAAGGTTTGGTGCGGGTCCTTCACAAGCATATTGTCTATTTATATGAAAATGTTATTTATATTTGTATTTTTCTATAATGTTATTATTTGCAACGTTCAAGATATCCTCACCTCCCGGATGGGACGAATTACTGTTTAATGTTGATGTTTTCATGCATAAACAAAACTGTCTCTTTATATTTTACAGCCCGGGAGTGCTGTCGTTTACCTTGGGGAATGTGTAGCCCTGGTACACAATACCAGGAGGATGAGTGGAGAGGTAACAGTTAAGGTCTCTTCATGACATCATGTACACTTCTGACACACCCAGCAGGGGTGTGGAAGGGAGTGATTTAGTCAGTCAGTTTCCTGTCCTTGGACAGAGTAGACGTGTCCAGTCTGAGCCTGTTAGCAGTTCAGAAAGTGGAGGCTAGTACAGGTGGTCTAGTTCACCTCAGCCTAGTCAGAGCTGTGCCCCACTGGAAGACAGACTGAAATATCTATCAAGAGTCGAGCAAATCGAAGGGCAAAGTGGAAAGATTATTGGAAAAGTGCTTTTGGCTTGGAAAAGTCCTGCACATTGCAACCGGTCACTGGGGACCGAAGGATCACTATTAGCTACAAGCATAGTGGTAAGAAAACCAGAGATTTACCGGACTTTAGGTCGCGGCAAACAGCCCCAAATAGTCAGTACGTAACAGGAGTCAGGTGGAATAGGGACTTTGAGTCAAGCGCAGACAAAAGAAAGAACCTAGTTTCATCATTTGGAAGGCTCCACCACAAATCTGACTGGGCAGAACAGCTTTGGAAAAGCTGGAGTTATTGAGGGAACTACGCTGCAGGCTGGTTGTACTCATCATTATTGGACAGTAAAGGAGGCCCCTAACTTGCTTAGCCGTTGCCTCAAAGCTCATCCTCCATCAACCCCATCAGCCTCCCTGGGACCTGCCTTATCATCTTGCAAGTAAAGGTATGGAAAGACGCTGACCGTGTGAGACTGAGTTATTATTGCATGCCTGCACAATCCCTACCTAACTACCGACCTGAGGGAAGAGTCCCACCTGTAGGGGACCCGACATCTAGCTGCATCACCATCCCCTCAGAGATCTACAGCAGCGCTGGTATAAATTACCAGAAGACTACAGGTGGCGTCACGAACTGTATATAAAACTATCCCCTGTAAATATTCCCCAACATACGCCAGACCGCCAGGGCCACAGACCGAGCCACCGCTACCTGTGACAACCCCATAGACTTCCATGGGCTCGGCTCTGAGTACCCCATTGCCCTGGTAACCCACAATTGTGGTGGCGGGTCGACACACTCTTATGGCTGAGTCAGAAGGCTGTATAACTCATGCGAGAATCGCATCGCACTGCACGTACTGGCCCAACACCTCTCTTGACCTGAGCAAGACAACATGATGGATTACTATGCAGCTGTCAAGCTCAGGTCAGGAGAGCTGACAGCCAGCAAAAGGTTTTAAGATGTGATTCTCACACGAGAAATACAGCACTCAGTCTCTGTCCAAACAGAGATTTTGGCGCCAAACATAGATTCTCAGTTAGAGACAGTGTTTGTTAGGACTATGTAAACCAGAGCTAAAGACCTCAGTAGTGTATCTACTGTATGATTCGTCAAACTGAATTTGACAGGTACCCCACCACCTATCAATTTGATGTCCTCTTGATTTGTGATTTGATATCCTAGGGATATCAAAGCTGTTGTGTGACCAAGACCTTCCTACTAGCAGCGTATCTGATTCTCATTTTGAAATGATTTGATATGATCCTAGCAATGTATTTATTTGCTACAAGAATTTTAAATCCTATCAGTAGTTTGTTGCTATGTGTTCAACAAAAATGTAGTGGCAATGAATGAAAGTTTCATCCTAAGATAGTCTGTTTTTCCAGAAAACCCCAGACAGAAGGAGTTGTTTTCTTGAAATAAGATATAGGACGCGTGTTTTCGTAGCAAAGGGGGAGACAAATGGTGTTGTTTAAGGGACATAGTAATAAACAAATATCTGTTTTTCTAACCGAGATAGACATACCGCATTTTATAGAGGCATACATAATATGCCATGATAAAATTCATTGTGTAGCACAACAACATAATAATAATAGCCTGACAATCAAAGCTATTTTGATTGTGTCACTAACAAAATCATTGCGCTGTCAGGGGGGGCGCCTACAGCTTGCAGAGGGTTTGAGCAGGATATAAAGTGGGAATCGTTGTAGCCAGTAAAGATGATGCTTTGATATAAATCCATATCAAATGCTACAGAAACACACACTCATTTTGAGGTATGGGGTCCTCATGCTATCAAATAAAAATCCATGAAATATACATTACTATAAAATCACACTATCATATAAAAATACCTGAAATATACAATGCTATAAAATGAGAATCTTACTGATAGGATATAAAGTGTGAATCAAATAAATACAACTCTGAAGAATACAGAATCTGTCTCCCATGTTGCTACAAAAAAAAACAGTCTGCTAGTACGGGAATTTAAAAATAGAGTGACACATGTGTTATGTAATTCAGCATAAATGTGTCTGTCTCTGCCTACTTCAATGACCAGAATGTTTGCCCAGCTGTGTGTATAAAATACCTCATATCTGGTAACCAATTAGCTAAATGTACATTTTGTCATCACAGTTAGTTCTGACAATAAATGCTTTTTAACATGATCACTGGCTTTCAGCATCTGTTTGTCGCATCTGCAGTGGCTCCCATTCCATAAACATCAGAATCTGTCTCCCATGTTGCTACAAAAAAACAGTCTGTTAGTATGGGAATTTCATTCAGAAACATCACCTTCTGTCTATCTCGGCTAGAAAAACAGATATTTGTTTTATTACTATGTCCCATAAACAACACCATTTGTCTCCCTATTGGGTACAAAAACACGCGTCCTGTTATGATTTGGTAGCTGAGGAGAGCAGGCAAAAATGGCAATACACCAGAGAGGTTGGAATCTACTGGATTGCAGTACCCTGACTAACCACCACAACTAAAGGCAGCCGTGGAGCATACCTACGTTGGTCCTAGACGCCTCGTTACAGCCTGAGAGGCTAACTACACTTAAAGATAGAAAGAGGAAAGCTATCTGCCCCGGAGCAGATCCCCAAAGAACATAGGAAGCCCCCAAACATGTAATGGCGGTTAGACAAGAGGAAATAAAGACACAGACAGAAAATAGTATGAGCAAACGTTGGGACCCAATCTTCCTAGAAAGAAAAGGATAGGAAGGACACTTACTGCAATCCAAAAAACCCTAAAAAAATACCAACTCTACTAATTGCAAAAACACCTGAGATCACACGACCTCTACCACCTAAATTAGTTCTCTGTTGTAACAAAACTAAGCCGCAGCCACTGAAAAAACTGGAAAAGGCAAATGAACAAATAACAGTGGCTAAGATAAACTGAGAGGAGCACAATCCCCCAGAGGGGACCTGGCTGACCTCCACAGAAGTGCAGGAAAAAATGCAAAAAGCAAGCACAAAAATAAAAGCAGAAAATATCTTATCTGTTAGCAGAAGATGCAGGCAAGACTCAGCAAGCTTCCAAGTGAACCAGGAACCAAAGTTGAGACAAGAACAATTGATCACCGGCAACCCTGATGGGAGGGAACCTCCCTTATATAAGATTAGTCTGTAACTCCTGATTGCCAATCTTCACAATCTTCATTGAATGGTTTAGTACTGTTTGTAACCACCAGAGGGAGCTTCTGCTCAGAATTCATCTCTAACACATTCACAACAGCGTCCTATATCCCATTTCAAGAAAACTACTTCTGTCTGGGGTCTGCTGGAAAAACAGACTATCTTAGGATGAAAATTTCATTCATTGCCACTACATTTTTGCTGAACATATGGCAACGAACTACTGATAGGATTTAAAATCCTTGTAGCAAATAAATACATTGCTAGGAATATAAAGGTATCTCAAAATGAGAATCAGATATGCTGCAAGTACGAAGGACTTGGTCACACAACAGCTTTGATATCCCTAGAATATCAAATCACAATCAAGAAGACATCATATTGATAGGGGGCGGGGCACCTGTCAAATTCAGTTTCATACAGTAGATATACTACTGACCTCATTAGGGGGAACTTGTGTACAGATAGCCTAACAAAATTTTTACCTTAAAGAATTAAGTTTGTGAATCTCTATGCTGCGCAACTGCAGGGGCAAGCTCTTCTACCCATCTAATTACCATATTCCTTTAGCTAACTCCCAATTGCCGCATTAGGTGGAACCATAGGTAGGCAAAATATAGTGTATAAGTTAGAATATTTTGGGCCTATCAGTTGTGCAGTGCAGGGGTCCCAGCCGACCCAGGCTAGGTGTGTGTGAAATTTAACTGTGTTTCTGTCTTGCGTTGGGGGACTCAGTTTCCACTGCTAGTAGATGTGAGTACCGTAGGAACTCCAAGAGTGGACCCGCTGGGCCGTGACAACGAACCTCTCCTGGGCAAGCTGACCTGATGGACCACCCCCTATACAGGAAGTGTTAGCGGCAGACCCAAGGGAGACTATCGCCACGACAGCTGATACCCAGGGGCAGAGAAAAGGAGACAAAGCAGGGACCGGGTGGACTGACGTCTTCGTCTGCGAAACTGGTAGGCGGGAATGGCAGAGACACAGGCGGACGGGTATGGCTGAAGCACAGGGGCACGGGCTGGACTATGACACTGGCAGAAAGGCACGGCTAAAACACAGGAACACGGGCAGAGGTGAGACACTGAAAGGCAGGCACGGCTGAGACACAGGGACACAGGAAGAATCAGGACACTGGCAGGCGGACCCAAGGAAAGAACAGAGAGAGGGACCTGGATGAGGACTGAGCAACACGGTGGCAACTGCACACGGCGGGACAGGTAGCCAGGAAGCGAGAGAACGCAGGGAAGAGGGGGGCCTGAGTCAAAGGTGAGGCACAATTGAATCAGGCACAGCCTGGAAAAAGAGGCTGCATGATATGCAGAGCGCACCAGCAACTTCCGGGTCAGAGTCCACCTGGGTGATGGAGTGGGAGAATGGAGCGGTTGACATCAGGCTTGCAGAAGTGCCCGATCGCCGCCAAGTCTGGGATGCGAGGTGCGCACGCGCACCCGACAGGACCCAGAAGCTGGCTGTGAGGCAGAAAGTCAAGAGTACGGCTGATGCACGCTCACTCCTGGGGAGCGTCGGGACGGGTGAGTATGCCGGGGCCCGGGGAGAGGTACGGCAGCCTCACCCGACATGAGAGTAGAAAGTAGTTTCTTGACAAATTGTCTGGTTATATTCTTTGTACTTGGCCCGCTGTATTCTAGGAGTGACCACCCAGGTACATTGTCTACACTTCTTCCACCTATATGACATTGCCCAATCATAATTAAGCAGCAACGCTGAGTGGAAAGGAGAACACACCCCAACCAAAACTTAGAGTATGTTTCTTAGTGTATGAGAAATTATAACAGAAAACCCTGATCTTTTGGTCTAACCTGTGCATGATTGGAAAGCACTGGAAGTGGAGCATACATAACTGACACCATTCAGACAACTTCATAGTTGTCAGTGAGGTGGAAGTGGCAATAAAAGCATGTTGGGGATGCAGTGACAGACAGGAGACAGAGCAAGGGTTAACAAATTTAACAGTTTAATTAAACATGGTAACAACTCCTCACAGGGAGATAAATGAATAAAGAATAGATAGAAGAACCAACAAATGCAAAATAATGGTAGTCCAGTTATTAAACTTATCGTGTCCTTTATGCTCCTCCACCGCAGATGATCCCGCAAGGACTGTAGCACCGGCAGTTGTCGGAAAGATGTCCACAGAGGGGTTCTTTGACTAATGATCCATCTTCTGGTAGCAGCAGTCGGTCTCCAGTACCTTCCGCTGAGCTACTAGTCCATGAACTTGTGTCGCCAAAGCAATCCAGGCCGCATCACTTTCATGGTAGTACATGGGCTGGGGTCCAGCAAATGGCAGGGAAGGCCGCAAACGAGTGTCCGGTAGTGTTGAGCATTCCGATACCGCAAGTATCGGGTATCGGCCGATATTCGCGTTATCGGAATTCCGATACTTAATTCCGATACTTTTTCCATATCGTATACCGGAATCGGAAGTTCCCATAATTCTTTGAGAGGCAATGTGATTTTAGTCAGCCAATGAGGAATCCTACGAAGTGTGGGCACATCCTGTAATGCTGCGGTCATCTTAACTAATGGCATGGCTGTGATTGGCTGCTGAAATGATGTCAGAATGCACTATAAAAGGCGCCGCCGCCATTTTAGCGTCACTGTGCTGTGAACTCAGTAAGGGACAGAACGCTACTCTGCTCACTCTGAGGGACAGTTAGATATAGCGATTTTGTGTACTACTGTGCTTGAGGCAGGCTAGTTTACCAACCGCTGTGTAAAGCTTCATTTTGCCAGTGTTGTTTTAACAGCTCTGTGCAAGGTGTGTGTGTGACAGTGCAGGTGACGCTGCAGTTTGCTCTGCATCCACCGCTGTTTGTAGGCATCTGCACGTGTCACTGACTCTTTTTTTTTTTTATTTTATTTAGTGGAATTGGTGCAGCTCCATTATATTAGAAAAAAATCAAATCTATTAGTGTGACGTGCTTCCATCCGTATACAATACATTGGTTGCAAACACTATAGAAGTACACAAAGGAGCTTTTCACAGATAGTGAATAGTTATGTTTCAGTGTTCACTGCAGTCTGTGAGGTTTTGATTTTTTGAGTGCAGATCACGCTCCAGTTAGTTCTTCAACCACTGCTGGTTGTAGTCTGCTGAGCGTGTGTCACTGCCTCATCCTTCACATTTTTCTCTAATTGGTGCTGCTCCATTTTAGTGGAAAAAAATCTAATCTATTAGTGTGACGCGCTTCCATCCGTATACAATACATTGGTTGCAAACACTATAGAAGTACACAAAGGAGCTTTTCACAGATAGTGAATAGTTGTGTTTCAGTGTTCACTGTAGTCTGTGAGCTTTTCATTTTGTGAGTGCAGATTACGCTCCAGTTTGTACTTCAACCACTGCCGGTTGTAGTCTGCTGAGCGTGTGTCACTGCCTCATCCTTCACATTTTTCTCTAATTGGTGCTGCTCCATTTTAGTGGAAAAAAATCTAATCTATTAGTGTGACGCGCTTCCATCCGTATACAATACATTGGTTGCAAACACTATAGAAGTACACAAAGGAGCTTTTCACAGATAGTGAATAGTTGTGTTTCAGTGTTCACTGTAGTCTGTGAGCTTTTCATTTTGTGAGTGCAGATTACGCTCCAGTTTGTACTTCAACCACTGCCGGTTGTAGTCTGCTGAGCGTGTGTCACTGCCTCATCCTTCACATTTTTCTCTAATTGGTGCTGCTCCATTTTAGTGGAAAAAAATCTAATCTATTAGTGTGACGCGCTTCCATCCGTATACAATACATTGGTTGCAAACACTATAGAAGTACACAAAGGAGCTTTTCACAGATAGTGAATAGTTGTGTTTCAGTGTTCACTGTAGTCTGTGAGCTTTTCATTTTGTGAGTGCAGATTACGCTCCAGTTTGTACTTCAACCACTGCCGGTTGTAGTCTGCTGAGCGTGTGTCACTGCCTCATCCTTCACATTTTTCTCTAATTGGTGCTGCTCCATTTTAGTGGAAAAAAATCTAATCTATTAGTGTGACGCGCTTCCATCCGTATACAATACATTGGTTGCAAACACTATAGAAGTACACAAAGGAGCTTTTCACAGATAGTGAATAGTTGTGTTTCAGTGTTCACTGTAGTCTGTGAGCTTTTCATTTTGTGAGTGCAGATTACGCTCCAGTTTGTACTTCAACCACTGCCGGTTGTAGTCTGCTGAGCGTGTGTCACTGCCTCATCCTTCACATTTTTCTCTAATTGGTGCTGCTCCATTTTAGTGGAAAAAAATCTAATCTATTAGTGTGACGCGCTTCCATCCGTATACAATACATTGGTTGCAAACACTATAGAAGTACACAAAGGAGCTTTTCACAGATAGTGAATAGTTGTGTTTCAGTGTTCACTGTAGTCTGTGAGCTTTTCATTTTGTGAGTGCAGATTACGCTCCAGTTTGTACTTCAACCACTGCCGGTTGTAGTCTGCTGAGCGTGTGTCACTGCCTCATCCTTCACATTTTTCTCTAATTGGTGCTGCTCCATTTTAGTGGAAAAAAATCTAATCTATTAGTGTGACGCGCTTCCATCCGTATACAATACATTGGTTGCAAACACTATAGAAGTACACAAAGGAGCTTTTCACAGATAGTGAATAGTTGTGTTTCAGTGTTCACTGTAGTCTGTGAGCTTTTCATTTTGTGAGTGCAGATTACGCTCCAGTTTGTACTTCAACCACTGCCGGTTGTAGTCTGCTGAGCGTGTGTCACTGCCTCATCCTTCACATTTTTCTCTAATTGGTGCTGCTCCATTTTAGTGGAAAAAAATCTAATCTATTAGTGTGACGCGCTTCCATCCGTATACAATACATTGGTTGCAAACACTATAGAAGTACACAAAGGAGCTTTTCACAGATAGTGAATAGTTGTGTTTCAGTGTTCACTGTAGTCTGTGAGCTTTTCATTTTGTGAGTGCAGATTAGCTCCAGTTTGTACTTCAACCACTGCCGGTTGTAGTCTGCTGAGCGTGTGTCACTGCCTCATCCTTCACATTTTTCTCTAATTGGTGCTGCTCCATTTTAGTGGAAAAAAATCTAATCTATTAGTGTGACGCGCTTCCATCCGTATACAATACATTGGTTGCAAACACTATAGAAGTACACAAAGGAGCTTTTCACAGATAGTGAATAGTTGTGTTTCAGTGTTCACTGTAGTCTGTGAGCTTTTCATTTTGTGAGTGCAGATTACGCTCCAGTTTGTACTTCAACCACTGCCGGTTGTAGTCTGCTGAGCGTGTGTCACTGCCTCATCCTTCACATTTTTCTCTAATTGGTGCTGCTCCATTTTAGTGGAAAAAAATCTAATCTATTAGTGTGACGCGCTTCCATCCGTATACAATACATTGGTTGCAAACACTATAGAAGTACACAAAGGAGCTTTTCACAGATAGTGAATAGTTGTGTTTCAGTGTTCACTGTAGTCTGTGAGCTTTTCATTTTGTGAGTGCAGATTACGCTCCAGTTTGTACTTCAACCACTGCCGGTTGTAGTCTGCTGAGCGTGTGTCACTGCCTCATCCTTCACATTTTTCTCTAATTGGTGCTGCTCCATTTTAGTGGAAAAAAATCTAATCTATTAGTGTGACGCGCTTCCATCCGTATACAATACATTGGTTGCAAACACTATAGAAGTACACAAAGGGGCCTTTCACAGATACTGAACAGTTGTCTGCAGGGTTCACTGTAGTCTGTGAGGAATAACCACACTTAGGCCTTAACTTTTCTGACTTTCTTTATCAATCTACCAAGATGAAGAAGTCAGTGAGTAAGGCACGTGGTCGTGGTCGAGGCCGTGGATTTGCAGCAGGGAGAGGACGTGGGGATTCTGTGGCTGCTGCCGCACCCAGTGACACAGCATCCACCAGTTTTCCCCGTGAGCGTTCCTTTATGCGCACTTTTGTAGGAGCTCAGCGTACCCCCCTGCTGCGTGAAGAACAAATTGAAGCCGTTGTTGGTTGGATGGCAGCCAATGCATCGACTTCAATACCTTCCACCTCCTCTCAGGACCACAGCACTGTTGAACAACCATCAGTCTCTTCACCGCCTGCCAAATTGCCCAGGCAGTCAGAGAGCTCTGTACAGGAGCCAGCTGAGTCTCTGCTTCTGTTCTCAGAATCTGTTGGCTTGGAAACAGGGGCCCAGCCAAGCAGCATTCTGGAATGTGAAGAAGAGGCAGTATGCAGTGATGCGCAACAGCTGTGTCTCTCTGAATCTGAAGAGGCGGGTGAGCCAGTGCCGATGGTCAGCACACCGCAGAACGCATCTGATGATGATGAGACTCAGTTGCCAGTTTCTGTTGAGCATGGTGCTGGCCAGACCACCCAACAACAGCAGGTGTTGGAAGAGGGTAGTGGTGGAGATGATGAGGTCCAAGACTCAACATGGCGTGAGGAACAGGAAGGTGGTGGGAGCAGCTCTGAGGAAGAGATTGCACCAACGGTCCAAACAGTAGGGAGAGGTAGGCTGCAGACTCGCTTGCCTGTAGCCTCCAGTTTGGCACCCGTTCGGAGCAGTTCTCTTACAACAGCCAAACCGGGCGCTCCCAGGACTTGCTCTGCGTGGTCCTTTTTTGATACAGTTGCAGATGATATTTGCTATGTAAAATGCAAGCTGTGTAATCAAAAAATTAAAAGAGGTAAAAGTGTCAGTAACCTTAATACAACAAATATGTGGAAACATGTGCGGTCAAAGCACTTTGTTGAGTTACAAAGACACACTGGAGATGTAGGCCAACCTACAGCAGCACCTACATCTTCAGCTCCTGTTGGAGCCTCTTCCTCCAGTTCACACACAGCTGGTAAGGCTTCCTCAAAGGATCGCCATGGAAGAACCTCTGTCACTGTTGTCCAGAGACACAGTGTTATTCCACCCACAGCTGCAAGTTCCCTGTCATCCTCACACACCCAGGCCACAAAACAGCCATCGGTAGCACAGGCATGGGATAAAAGACGGCCATACTCGGCAAACCATCCACGAGCACAGGCTCTGAATGCTGGCATTGCAAAACTCCTGTCCCTTGAAATGCTGTCATTCAGGCTGGTGGAGACTGACAGTTTCCGTGAATTAATGGCATTGGCAGTCCCACAATACAATGTGCCCAGCCGATTTTATTTCAGCAGGCAAGCCGTCCCTGGTCTGCAAAAGCATGTTGAGGCAAAAATTAAACATGCGCTACTAAACGCCGTCAGTAGCAAGGTCCACCTGACCACCGATGCGTGGACCAGTACCCATGGCCAGGGACGATACCTTTCACTCACTGCCCATTGGGTGAATGTTGTGGAGCCGGGTACAGATCTTGCGAGTGGCGCTGTACGTGTTCTGCCAACTCCAAGGATTGCCGGAATCAAGTCTGTCCACATTGACTCCTCCTCCTACTCCAGTTCCTCAGAATCATCGCTGCAGGAGCCGTCACGGTCTACCTCCACATGGACCCGTGGACGCTTACCTGATGCGACCGATATGAGCACAGCCGTGGCCAAACGGCAACAGGCCGTTCTGAAATTAATTCCCATGGGGAATCGAAGCCACACAGCGCAGGAGGTCTGGAATGCCATCAAGCAGGAGAGCGACGTGTGGTTTTTGCCAGCGAATCTCCAGCCAGGCTTGGTAGTGTGTGACAATGGCCGAAATCTGGTGGCAGCTCTGGGCCTTGGCAACCTCACTCACATACCATGTCTAGCACATGTGCTCAACTTGGTCGTGCAGAGTTTTTTGAGGGACTATCCGGATCTTGATGCACTGCTGCACAAGGTCCGCCTAGAGTGCGCTCACTTGCGACGTTCCAGCATGGCCAGATCGCGCATTGCAGCTCTGCAACGCAGATTGCGCCTTCCTGAACATCGCATCATATGTGACGTATCCACCAGGTGGAATTCAACGTTACATATGTTGGAGCGGTTGTGTGAGCAGCAGCCAGCAGTTATGGAGTATCAGCTGCATCAGGCGCAATCAACACGCAATTTGCGCCGTCCACACTTCACCATTAATGAGTGGGCCACTATGAAGGACATGTGCCACGTTTTGCGTGCGTTTGATGAGTCAACGCGGATGGCGAGTGCAGATGATGCACTAGTCAGCCTGACTGTCCCCCTTATCTGCCTGCTTCAAAAAACACTGCAAGCAATAAGGGATGAGGTTTTGGAAGAGGTGGAGGATGAGGAGTCACAAATTCCATCACCTTCTGGAAAGTCAGCGCAACGTGGTTCCTCACAAAGGGCTGGGCAGGGCTCACTTTGTGAGGAGGATGAGGAGGAGGAGTCAATGGAGGAGGAAGACATTGCTCCAGAGGGAGGTACACAACGCTCTAGTCAGTATGTAGAGCGAGGGTGGGGTGATGCAGAGCAGGCAGAGATAACGCCTCTTGCAGAGGACAGCGTTTCTTTGCCAGTTGGGAGTCTGCAGCACATGGTTGATTTCATGCTGCAGTGCCTAAGAAACGACCGCCGCATCGCACACATTCTCACGACGTCTGATTATTGGGTGTACACCCTCCTAGACCCTCGCTACCGGGACAACGTCAAAAGCCTCATCACACCGTTGAACCGGGAGCGTAAAATGCGGGAGTACCAAGACACACTGGTGCAATCCCTAATGTTCTACCTTACTGCCGAGAGCACTGCTGCTGCTACTGCTTTACAAAGCAGCTCTGTGCGTCGAGGCAGTGTAGAGAGCTCTGCAACAAGAGGGAGCACACGCAGTGCCTCTGCACAGGGAAAGACCAGTATGTTAAAAATGTGGCAAAGTTTTGTGGCAGCGCCACAAATGTCTACACCATCCGAGAGGGCTCCAGTCAGCGGGAGGCAACGTATCCGTCAGATGGTGACAGACTACTTGGCTTTGCCTCTCAGTGTACTCCCAGATGGCTCTTCCCCATTCAAGTTTTGGGTCTCGAAGCTGGATACATGGCCAGAGCTTAGCCAGTATGCATTGGAGGTGCTGGCTTGCCCTGCTGCCAGTGTATTATCGGAGCGCGTCTTTAGTGCTGCAGGTGGTGTACTAACAGACCGTCGCATGCGACTATCCTCCGATAATGTAGACCGGCTTACTTTTCTGAAAATGAACAAGGCATGGATCTCGCCAGAATTTGTCTGTCCGTTTTCAGATTAAATAACTGGTTCGCAACGTTATCCATGTCTCCTGTTATGTTCATCTTTCTACCACCTGAACTCCACTCCCTGGGCTCCAACACTGCCAGTTGCTGCTCAGAAGTGTCGTGTCCACAGAACAAAACACAAGCTCTACTGTTAGTGGGGTTCAGTAACGCCAGCTGTTCCCCTGCTGTGTCAACGGCAAGAAGTGTCCTGTTCCCGACACATGGACAGAAAAACACATGACCAACATGCTCCAAATAGGGAAGAGCCGTCACCCTGCTTGTTATGCTGAAAACATGAAATTGTGAAGTTTTGCAGGCCTAGAATGATAAATTTTTATGACAAATATGGACAAATAATAATTTGTCATCACAGCGCATATCTGCACATGTCTATTAGAAATGGTAACAAAAAATAAAACATAGTCTACTCTTCACATTTTTAAATTAATGCATAAAAGTACATTTCAGACTTATGAATTAATGCTTTTTAAGGAACTTTATCTGTACCTGTAAGATAATGCACTCAATGGATGTACGAATCATTAAATCCTCATCATCATCATCACGAGTTTTATTTATGACAGACATTATAAAATACACATACTGATGCCAACTGTAACTTCAAACACCATATAATGAAATGGCCAGCATGTAAACATGGTAATAATGTCCAATAATAAATTATTACATCTAGAAAGTGCATCATGCATACTGACAATAGGTAGTTATACCTGCAAGTGCTGTTGAAACAACCACAAGAGATATAAATTAATACTGGTATATAGGTATCACAGTGCATAGTTACTCATGGACAATGTTGATGTAATACTGTATCTCAATTAAGTCAGCGTCAACCATTAGGCTTGTTAGTCTTGTACATTGTTAAAGAGGGAACGTAATTTTTTGGTTTGTCATAGGTGGAGTATTACACATTAAATTATTACTGCTGTATTTTTTTTTGCGTCCCTAGTGCGCAATAACGCAGCCTAACCTCACATTTGATAGTCAGCTAATTGCCACACGCTACCCTACCCTACGCGTGACAGTAGGAAGGTAGTGTTGACGGATAAAGCTTTGCGCAACCAGACATTCTTTTACCCTCTTCAACACTCTACAAGCAAAAAATGCATGATTTCAGCCGCAGACTTTATTGACGTACAGTATAACATCGGCATTACCCATCAGAGGCTGTCCACTGTCTGATACAGACATAGAATATACCTTTGCTATCCGTAGCCTTTGTTTCACCTACACTTGCAGGCACACACTTAAATTGTGACAAACAATGCCTAATGTTTTTTTAAATGGTTATTTTTTATTGTACATTATTGTGTCATCAATCACATTGATGAGTCCATGCTGGACATGTCATACATGCTATAGAAAGTTACGATTTTATGAACTTAAATAATTGAAATGTCTGTGACTGTCACATAAAATTTGCGATGATGATGATGAGTGACTATTACAAAATCCATTGTCTTCACTATGTTATGGTTTAACATAGCGTTCCTTAAGCATTATTCATAAAAAAAAAAATTTACTTTTATTCTTAAATTTACAACACTATATTTTGTTACCAATTTTTTGGGTGTTGTGTTGTTCCATTTATTTTTGGCATGTGCATATATGCGTTTATATTTGTATTTTCTTTATTTTTCCTTCTTGAAATTAGAAAACATGTGTATCTTTGTACCGTGTTAGCCAGTAGATAGAAAAATATTTAGACTTCAGAGTCAGCAGTGGTTGATACCTTTTAATGGATAACTGAAAAGATGGAAACAAATTGCAAGCTTTCAAGGCTACTCACGTCTCTTCATCAGGGAAAGACTAACTAAAAAAATTAAGCATCACATATTTCTATACACAACAGGACACAGGAATAGTGCAATAGGTAAGACAAGTAAGTGACGTGTATCAGAACTGTCATTATCTCACAGGGATGAACATAAATATTGGAACAGTTCCTAGATAAGGATAGAAAGTTTGATTGCCCTCTCATTGGCGTATTTTTTTGGGTTTTCATGACCCTGGAAGGGCATAGACGCAGATTCCTTAATTGATATAGAATGACATAAATCCATGTGATCTATTCATTCCATCACTAACAGTGTCAAAGGTCATGATGAGCTTATATTCTGAAACCTTTGTACGTTTCTCATATTTGAAGTTATATTTTAATAACAGTAATTCCATATCCATGATGCTATGACCGGGCATACAAAAGTCTTTTGCCACAGGTAAATTCATTAATTTATCTGTGATTGTGTGGCGCTGATAATTCATCCTTGTTCTCCTTTTTGTTGCCGGTCTCCCCTCACTTGTCCCTCCCTCACTTGTCTTAGCTATTCCTGTGTCCTGTTGTGTGTAGAAATATGTGATTCTTCATTTTTGGCTTTACTCTTAGCCTGATGAAGACACCTGAGTAGTCTCGAAAGCTTTGAATTTGTTACCATATTTTCAGTTAGCCATTAAACGTTATCAACCACAGAGGACTGTCAAGTATAAATATTTTTCTATTCTTGTAATTGAAATTTATCATTTTATTGTTGTAGTAAAACTTCATTTATTCTTGTTTGAAGTACATACATTTGCAATGGCCACGTAACAAGGCAATAACTCAATATTTTATGCCTACACCCTCCTTGACCCTGGGCTTCAACAGCGCCAGTTGCTGCTCAGAAGTGTTAGATGCACAGATGAAAACAATCGCTGATGTGTTTGTGGGGTTCAGTAACGCCTGCTGTTCCCCTGCTGTGTGTCTGGCAAAAATTACTGCTGCTAACTACAACTTCAACTTCAAACGTCTCATACTAGGCCTCTGCCTACACCCTCCTTGACCCTGGGCTTCAACAGCGCCAGTTGCTGCTCAGAAGTGTTAGATGCACAGATGAAAACAATCGCTGATGTGTTTGTGGGGTTCAGTAACGCCTGCTGTTCCCCTGCTGTGTGTCTGGCAAAAATTACTGCTGCTAACTACAACTTCAACTTCAAACGTCTCATACTAGGCCTCTGCCTACACCCTCCTTGACCCTGGGCTTCAACAGCGCCAGTTGCTGCTCAGAAGTGTTAGATGCACAGATGAAAACATCGCTGATGTGTTTGTGGGTTCAGTAACGCCTGCTGTTCCCCTGCTGTGTGTCTGGCAAAAATTACTGCTGCTAACTACAACTTCAACTTCAAACGTCTCATACTAGGCCTCTGCCTACACCCTCCTTGACCCTGGGCTTCAACAGCGCCAGTTGCTGCTCAGAAGTGTTAGATGCACAGATGAAACAATCGCTGATGTGTTTGTGGGGTTCAGTAACGCCTGCTGTTCCCCTGCTGTGTGTCTGGCAAAAATTACTGCTGCTAACTACAACTTCAACTTCAAACGTCTCATACTAGGCCTCTGCCTACACCCTCCCTTTACCCTGGGCTTCAACAGCGCCAGTTGCTGCTCAGAAGTGTTAGATGCACAGATGAAAACAATCGCTGATGTGTTTGTGGGGTTCAGTAACGCCTGCTGTTCCCCTGCTGTGTGTCTGGCAAAAATTACTGCTGCTAACTTACAACTTCAACTTCAACACGCCATTATCTAGGCCCTGCTACACCTCCTTGTACCTGGGCTTCAACAGCCCATGTTGCCGCTCGAGTGTAGATGACGGAAAAATCGCTAGTGTTGTGGGGTTCAGTAACGCCTGGCTGTTCCCCTGCTGTGTGTTCTGGCAAAAAGTTACTGTACAGCTAACTACAACTTCACTTCAACGTCTTACTGAGGTCGTATGTCCTTTCCCTCTTTGACCATCCTGGCCTCCACCATGTTTCTTCTCATCCAGTGTTACACATGCCAGTTGAACATCGGAATGCTGTTAGGTTCATGTCCTGTGTTACTGGGTTCAGTAAGTCGCTGTTCCCCTGCTGTGTGAACGGCAAAAAGTCCTGCTGCCTCCACCATGTTCTCTTCTCATCCCTGGGTTACAACACCGCCAGTTGTTTCTCGGAAGTGCTGTTAGCACAGTCTACACTTGCTCCTGTGTTACTGGGGTTCAGTAATGTCAGCTGTTCCCCTGCTGTGTGAACGGCAAAAAGTCCTGCTGCCTCCACCATGTTCTCTTCTCATCCCTGGGTTACAACACCGCCAGTTGTTTCTCGGAAGTGCTGTTAGCACAGTCTACACTTGCTCCTGTGTTACTGGGGTTCAGTAATGTCAGCTGTTCCCCTGCTGTGTGAACGGCAAAAAGTCCTGCTGCCTCCACCATGTTCTCTTCTCATCCCTGGGTTACAACACCGCCAGTTGTTTCTCGGAAGTGCTGTTAGCACAGTCTACACTTGCTCCTGTGTTACTGGGGTTCAGTAATGTCAGCTGTTCCCCTGCTGTGTGAACGGCAAAAAGTCCTGCTGCCTCCACCATGTTCTCTTCTCATCCCTGGGTTACAACACCGCCAGTTGTTTCTCGGAAGTGCTGTTAGCACAGTCTACACTTGCTCCTGTGTTACTGGGGTTCAGTAATGTCAGCTGTTCCCCTGCTGTGTGAACGGCAAAAAGTCCTGCTGCCTCCACCATGTTCTCTTCTCATCCCTGGGTTACAACACCGCCAGTTGTTCTCGGAAGTGCTGTTAGCACAGTCTACACTTGCTCCTGTGTTACTGGGGTTCAGTAATGTCAGCTGTTCCCCTGCTGTGTGAACGGCAAAAAGTCCTGCTGCCTCCACCCTGTTCTCTTCTCATCCCTGGGTTACAACACCGCCAGTTGTTTCTCGGAAGTGCTGTTAGCACAGTCTACACTTGCTCCCTGTGTTACTGGGGTTCAGTAATGTCAGCTGTTCCCCTGCTGTGTGAACGGCAAAAAGTCCTGCTGCCTCCACCCTGTTCTCTTCTCATCCTGGGTTACAACACCGCCA
>JARQOD010000004.1:79688841-79724554 GCA_033576555.1 Oophaga sylvatica | reverse complement strand
TGGGGTTCAGTAATGTCAGCTGTTCCCCTGCTGTGTGAACGGCAAAAAGTCCTGCTGCCTCCACCCTGTTCTCTTCTCATCCCTGGGTTACAACACCGCCAGTTGTTTCTCGGAAGTGCTGTTAGCACAGTCTACACTTGCTCCTGTGTTACTGGGGTTCAGTAATGTCAGCTGTTCCCCTGCTGTGTGAACGGCAAACAGTCCTGCTGCCTCCACCATGTTCTCTTCTCATCCCTGGGTTACAACACCGCCAGTTGTTTCTCGGAAGTGCTGTTAGCACAGTGAACACTTGCTCCTGTGTTACTGGGGTTCAGTAATGTCAGCTGTTCCCCTGCTGTGTGAACGGCAAAAAGTCCTGCTGCCTCCACCATGTTCTCTTCTCATCCCTGGGTTACAACACCGCCAGTTGTTTCTCGGAAGTGCTGTTAGCACAGTCTACACTTGCTCCTGTGTTACTGGGGTTCAGTAATGTCAGCTGTTCCCCTGCTGTGTGAACGGCAAAAAGTCCTGCTGCCTCCACCCTGTTCTCTTCTCATCCCTGGGTTACAACACCGCCAGTTGTTTCTCGGAAGTGCTGTTAGCACAGTCTACACTTGCTCCTGTGTTACTGGGGTTCAGTAATGTCAGCTGTTCCCCTGCTGTGTGAACGGCAAAAAGTCCTGCTGCCTCCACCCTGTTCTCTTCTCATCCCTGGGTTACAACACCGCCAGTTGTTTCTCGGAAGTGCTGTTAGCACAGTCTACACTTGCTCCTGTGTTACTGGGGTTCAGTAATGTCAGCTGTTCCCCTGCTGTGTGAACGGCAAACAGTCCTGCTGCCTCAACTTTAATTTCCATGGGTACCTTCTGCTACCCATCCGGGTTCCAGTACCGTCAGCTGGTTCTCCGCAGTACCTTTGGCCTAGGTGCCTCCATGTCGGTATCCGAGTTCCAGCAACGTCTGCTGGTCCTTGGTAGTGCTTTGGAGCACAGGTACCTCCTGCTTAGTAACCCTGTCCCAGTAACGTCAGCTGGTCCTCGGTTGTGCCATTGGCTCTTTTCCTTCTGCTGACCCTCCGGGTTCCAGCACAGTCAGCTGGTCCTCGTTACTTTCATTGGCTCTTGTACCTTCTGCTACCCATCCGGGTTCCAGTACCGTCAGCTGGTTCTCGCAGTGCCTTTGGCCTAGGTGCCTCCATGTCGGTATCCGAGTTCCAGCAACGTCTGCTGGTCCTTGGTAGTGCTTTGGAGCACAGGTACCTCCTGCTTAGTAACCCTGTCCCAGTAACGTCAGCTGGTCCTCGGTTGTGCCATTGGCTCTTTTCCTTCTGCTGACCCTCCGGGTTCCAGCACAGTCAGCTGGTCCTCGTTACTTCCATTGGCTTTTGTACCATTACCAACAGGACAAAGAAGGTTAAGACAAACTACAAGATACAGAACAAGAGACAGAAGAACAATAAGCAGAAGATCAAAAAGCAGAAGAACATTAAGTATAAGACCAAAATGAAGAGCAAAATATATGCTCTAAATTCTAAGCAGAAGAAGACTAAGCAGTGTATGGGGGTGAGTCCGTTCCTCCTCGTGGTGCCCCTGGAAAATGCCTGATGCTGCTGCAGGCTAAACTGAACGCGGACAAATACTGTTGTAATTAAAATCTTTCGTGACAGCAAGAACGGAAGGATGAAAATTCAGAGTTTTACAGATTACAAGTACAGGAATGTCTGTCACAAATAAGAATATGATGAAAAGGATGAATAGGAAGAAGATGAAGAAGTAGAATATGAAGAATAATAACTGTTTAATAAGAACAATATAAGTAATGTTAACAAAAAGATGAATAGCAAGAAGTTTTAGAAGATTAAGAAGGTGAAGATGAAGAATAATTTGATGAGAAAGATGATGCTGCTGAAAATTATGAAGGAGAAAGTGTGTGAAAAGTTAAAAAGGTGAAGACCATGGAAGTTGTGAAACAGACATATTTGACAAAATAGAAAAAAGGTTAACAACATTGTCAATTTGTTCGTCAATCCGAACGTATTTCCTAAAAAAAAAAAATTAATGCTATTCCATTGGATTGGGTCAAACATCTATGCCTTTAATGTCTCCTCAACCTCCCCCAATACATTCTACATTACTCTTTCTTGTTTTCCTTCATGTACAATTAACCAACAAGGCAAGAATGGGTTTTTTTTAATTTCGATATTTTGTTCCCATAGACTTACATGGGACTTCCGGTATCGGTATCGGGTATCGCCGATATTTTTGTGATATCGGCGATACCATTCCGATTCCGATACTTTAGGATATCGGAAAGTATCGCTCAACTCTAGTGTCCGGTACTCTGTCTTCTCTCCTGCGTGCATGTGCAGTACTCACAGTCTCTGGGTGCACGACACCTCTCTCTTCTTCAGCCCTGATGGTCGCCACAGAAGACGTCAACTGCAGCCTGTTGCAGCACCGGTACTCAGGAGGCGGAACACACACTTCACCCTGCTACTTGTTTGCACCAGATCTCCCGCTGCTGCGCGAGCATTTTCTTTTATATCGCCCCTCCTACCCGGATCTTGGGGTTGGTCCTATCGTTTCTCCCTTCCCCCAGGCAACATCGAAGGCAGCCTCAACAGTTCCGGACCTGGCTCAGTACAGGTACCCGAAGCCTGGTCTTCCTCCTTACAGCAAAACAGCTAAATTTACATGTGTCACATTAAAAACTCTTCTTTCACCTTTCCTCCTTTCTTAGCACTGTGATCTCTGCTGTATTATGCATCACCCCACCAAGCCTGATCAGAGATGTCAATCACACTTATGTCTTTAGTGCTCATTGAAAATGTGCAAACTTATAATGGTTCTGCAGTCAGAGCAGAGAAGACTGTCATTGCATCTTAAATAGAATTAGACTGTTCTGAGCTATTGTGGGGTATATTTTTTTTCTCCTGTGTGTTATTGCCTGTTTATGATTAGGAAATGTAATAAAGGGGGAAAATGTAAATGCCCACATGTAAACTTTCTCATAACATTCGCCTGTAATAAACTTATTAGGCCGGGATCACACATGCGGGAAACTTGCACGATTCTCATACGAGTCTCTCGCATGAACACCTGGCATTGCCTCCGGCAATCGGACCAGAGCATGTGGCACGAGAATCGTTCAAGTCTTTTGCATGTGTGACCCCTGCCTTAGGTGCCAAGTACTTTGATTGCTAATATCTCTGCAATGGGAGGCTAAATAAAAACAAAAAAAAATATTCCACTCTACAGCCCCTATTAAATTACTTGTCCAATTCAACACAAGGAATGAAAAATTTGCTGACCTCTATCGAAATGCAATATGTTAGTTCTAAAGTGCAAAACAAAATCATTGTGTTTCTTTCTCATGGTATGTCTCAAAAATTGCTCCAGATTCAAGGAATCTCTTTACATTGGAATAACAGGATTCATGGTAGACAGGACTGGTCTTATCTGCTATGATTTATCACAATAAAGTGTTTCTTCCCCACAGCAACTTGATCAGTGTGGTTTAATTGTTTTTATACACTTGATTTGCTATTTCTACAAAACAACAGAAACAGACAATAAACAACTAATGAAAGCGGGAACGGACCATCAGTATGCATCTATAATTATTTGTGTCCTTAATCTAATAAAAATTAAAAACTGTTTTGTCCGTAATATCACCGGACCTTCCCTGTTGAGGCTGCAGTCCCCTGCTCTTGCTCATACGCATGTACTTCTGCCCCGATTTCCAGAAAAGACATGCGTGGATTGACCTCCAAGCGCTCCGGCAAGGCCTGTTTAAGCAGCAAATCGCTGAGGCCTGCCACTAGTTGATCTCTCAAAATTACATCAGGGGGCCCCACGCCCACATCATCCTGCTTAGCAATTGCGGCTTATATCTCTTGAAGTGCATTCATATATTGGGTCATACATTCCCCTCCCTTTGAACACGGCTAAACAAGTGCATCCGCAAAACACTGACATCCGTGGGGTCCCCATGCATCTCTTCCAAGATCTGAAACACCTTGATAAAAAAGTGTTCCATTCGTGCGGGGGCCAGAACATGACAGAACATCTGGCTTCGTTGTTCAGGTGCATCACAACAATCTCCGCCTGCATAGCAGTGGTCATGGGGTGCATGCCTTTAACACTCACTCGGACCAGTCCCATAACAACATAACAGTGAATTGCTCCCTGTAATCTTTGGGAGATTGCGGAGCATGGCCACCTCGGTGCTTGTGGACTGCATCCTGCCGACTATGCCAAGTGAAAGCAGGTTTTGGGATGCAGTGACAGACAGGAGGGAGAGTAAGGGTTAACAAATTTAACAGTTTAACCCCTCTCTGACATTAGACGTACTATTCCGTCCATAAAACCCGTGCCATTCTGCCCATGGACGGGATAGTACGTCATAGGCGATCAGCTGCCCTCCTGAGGGGAGCGCAGCTAATCGCCGCCGGGTGTCAGCTGATTATCACAGCTGACACCCGTGACTGTGTGTCAGGAGCGGTCACGGACCGCTCCCGGCACATTAACCCCTAGCACACCGCGATCAAACATGATCGCGGTGTACTGGGGGCACAGGGGAGGATCGCGCAGGGTGGGGGCTCCCTGCGCGCCCCCCTGAGACCCTCAGATCAGCGCGATGTGATCGCGCTGTTCTGAGGGCTTCCTCCCTCCCAGGACCCGGATCCAAGATGGCGCCGGGGTCCTGGAGGGAGGCGGCTTCCTCAGTGCCTGCTGAGAGCAGGCACTGAGAAGCCTGCATCTATGCCTGAGCGATCGCTGGTGTGACAGTGTGCTGTGCACACTGTCACACCAGCGATTTGATAAAATACAGTGATGTCCCACCCTGGGACAAAGTAAAAAAGTTAAAAAATAAAAATAAACATGTTATAAAAAAAAATCCAAAATAAATAAAAAAAAAAAAAATATTCCCCAATAAATTCATTTCTTCCTGTAAATAAAAAAAACAAAACAATAAAAGTACACATATTTGGTATCGCCGCGTCCGTAACGACCCCCCCTATAAAACTTCCCACTAGTTAACCCCTTTAGTGAACCCCTTAAAAAAAAAAAAAACGAAGCAAAAAATCAATGCTTTATCATCATACCGCCGAACAAAAAGTGGAATAACGCGCAATCAAAAAGACCGATATAAATAAACATGGTACCGCTGAAAACTACATCTTGTCCCGCAAAAAACGAGCCGCCATACAGCATCATCAGCCAAAAAATAAAAAAGTTATAGCTCGCAGAATAAAGTGATGCAAAAATAATTATTTTTTATATAAAATTGTTTTTATTCTATAAAAGCGCCACACATAAAAAAATGATATAAATGAGGTATCGCCATAATCATACTGACCCGAAGAATAAAACTGCTTTATCAATTTTACCACACGCGGAACAATAAAAACGCCTCCCCCAAAAGAAATTCATGAATTGCTGATTTTTGTTCATTCTAACCTCCCAAAAATCGAAATAAAAAGCGATCAAAAAATGTCACCTGCTCAAAAATGGTACAAATAAAAACGTCAACTCGTACCGCAAAAAATAAGACCTCACATGACTCTGTGGGCCAAAATATGCAAAAATTATAGCTCTCAAAATGTGGCGATGCAAAAAACTATTTTTGCAATAAAAAGCGTCTTTTAGCGTGACAGCTGCCAATCATAAAAACCCGCTATAAATAGTAAATCAAACCCCCTTTATCACCCCCTTAGTTAGGGAAAAATAATAAAATTAAAAAATGTATTTATTTCCATTTTCCCATTAGGGTTAGGGTTAGGGTTGCGGCTAAAGTTAGGGTTAGGGTTGGCGCTAAAGTTAGGATTAGGGTTAGGGTTGGGATTAGGGGTGTGTTAGGGTTAGGTTTGTGGTTAGGGTTGGGACTAGGGTTAGGGGTGTGTTGGGGTTTAGGGTTGGAGTTAGAATTGGGGGGTTTCCGCTGTTTAGGCACATCAGGGGCTCTCCAAATGTGACATGGCGTCTGATCTCAATTCCAGCCAATTCTGCGTTGAAAAAGTCAAACGGTGCTCCTTCACTTCTGAGCTCTGCCATGCGTCCAAACAGTAGTTTATCCCCACATATGGGGTATCAGCGTACTCTGGACCCCAGAGTTATTGTGCAATTTGTCCTATTTCTTCTGTTACCCTTGGGAAAATAAAAAACTGGGGGCGAAAATATCATTTTTGTACAAAAAAAATTAATTTTTTGTTTTTACGGCTGTACATTATAAACTTCTGTGAAGCACTTGGGGCTTCATAGCACTCACCACACACCTAGATAAGTTCCTTGTGGGGTCTATTTTCCAAAATGGGGTCACTTGTTGGGGATTTCCACTGTTTAGGCGCATCAGGGGCTCTCCAAATGCGACATGACGCCCCCAGACCATTCCATCAAAGTCTGCAATCCAAAACGTCACTACTTCCCTTCCGAGCCCCAACGTGTACCCATACAGTAGTTTTCTCCCACATATTGGGTATCAGCGTACTCAGGACAAATTGGGCAACAACTTTTGGGGTCCAATTTCTCCTGTTACCCTTGTAAAAATAAAATATTGGGGCGAAAAAATCATTTTTGCAAAAAAAAAAAAAAGATTTTTTATTTTTACGGCTGTGCGTTATAAACTTCTGTGAAGCACTTCGGGGTTCAAAGTGCTCACCACACATCTAGATAAGTTCCTTGTGGGGTCTATTTTCCAAAATGGGGTCACTTGTGGGGGGTTTCCACTGTTTAGGCGCATCAGGGGCTCTCCAAATGCGACATGACGCACCCAGACCATTCCATCAAAGTCTGCAATCCAAAACGTCACTACTTCCCTTCCGAGCCCCGACGTGTGCCCATACAGTAGTTTTCGCACACATATTGGGTATCAGTGTACTCAGGACAAATTGGACAACAACTTTTGCGTTCCAATTTCTTCTGTTACCCTTGTGAAAATAAAATATTGGGGGCGAAAAAATCATTTTTGTAAAAAAAAAAAAAAGATTTTTTATTTTACGGCTGTACGTTATAAACTTTAGTGAAACACCTGGGGGTTCAAAGTTCTCACCACACATCTAGATAAGTTCCTTGAGGGGTCTAGTTTCCAAAATGGTGTCATTTATGGGGGTTTCCACTGTTTAGGCAGATCAGGAGCTCTCCAAACACGACATGGCGTCCAGCCAATTCTGCGTTGAAAAAGTCAGACGGCGCTCCTTCCCTTCCAAACTCTGCCATGCACCCAAACAGTGGTTTACCCCCACATATGGGGTATCAGCGCACTCAGGACAAATTTCACAATAACTTTTGGAGTCTTGTTACCCTTGGAAAAATAAAAATTGGGGTGAAAAGATAATTTTTGTGGAAAAAATATGATTTTTAAATTTTACGGCTCTACGTTATAAACTTGTGTGAAGCACTTGGGGGTTCAAATTGCTCATCAAAAATCTAAATAAGTTCCTTAGGGGGTCTAGTTTCCCAAATGGGGTAATTGTGGGGGGTTTCCACTGTTTAGGCACATCAGGGCTCTCCAAATGCAACATGGCATCCAAACTCAATTCCAGCCAATTTTGGTTGGAAAAAGTCAAATGGTGCTCCTTCCATTCCGAGCTCTGCCGTGTGCCCAAACAGTGGTACCCCCCCACATATGGGGTATCAGCGTACTCAGGACAAATTGTACAACAACTTATGTGGTCCAATTTCTCCTGTTACCCTTGGGAAAATAAAAAATTAGTGACTAAAAGATAATTTTTGTGGGAAAAAAATAGGATTTTTTTATTTTCATGCCCGGGCATTATAAACTTGTGTGAAGCACTTGGGGGTTCAAAGTACTCACCAAAGATCTAGATAAGTTCCTTAGGGGGTCTAGTTTCCAAAATGGGGTCACGTGTGGGGGGTTTCCACTGTTTAGGCTCATCTGGGGCACTGCAAACTGAACATGACCCCCATTAACGTCTGCATTCCAAAACGTTACTACTTCCTTTCCAAGCCCTGCCGTGCGCCCAAACAGTTCCCCCCCCCACATATGGGTATCAGCATACTCAGGACAAATTGGACAACAACTGTTGGGGTCCAATTTCCTTGGGAAAATTCAAAAATTTGGGACTAAAAAATCATTTTTGTGGAAAATTGATTTTTTTTTTTTTCACACCCAGGCTTTATAAACTTTTGTGAAACACTTGAGGGTTCAAAGTGCTCACAACAGATCTAGATAAGTACCTTAGGGGGTCTAGTTTCCAAAATGGTGTCACTTGTGGGGGGTTTCCACTGTTTAGGCGCATCAGGGGCTCTCCAAACGCGACATGGCATCCAATCTAAATTCCAGCCAATTTTAGTTTGAAAAAGTCAAACGTCGCTCCTTCCCTTACGAGCTCTGCTGTGTGCCCAAACAGTGGTTTTCCCCCACATATGGGGTATTGGCGTACTCAGGAGAAATTGCATAACAACCTTATCTGTCCATTTTCTCCTTTTACCCTTGTGAAAATAAAAAAAAAGTTTGTAAAAGATCATTTTTGTGGCTAAAAAGTAAAATATTCATTTTTTCCTTCCACGTTGCTTTAGTTACTGTGAAGCACCTGAAGGGTTAATAAACTTCTTGAATGTGGTTTTGAGTACCTTGAGGGGTGCAGTTTTTAGAATGGTGTCACTTTTGGGTATTTTCTGCCATATAGACCCCTCAAAGTGACTTCAAATGTGAGGTGGTCCCTAAAAAAAATGGCTTTGTAAATTTTGTTGTAAAAATGAGAAATCGCTGGTCAACTTTTAACCCTTATAACTTCCTAACAAAAAAAAAATTTTGGTTCCAAAATTGTGCTGATGTAAAGTAGACATGTGGGAAATGTTATTTCTTAACTATTTTTTGTGATATATTTCTCTGTTTTAAGGGAATAAAAATTCAAAGTTTGAAAATTGCAAAATTTTAAAAATTTTCGCCATATTTGCATTTTTTTCAAAAATAAACGCAAGTTATATCGAAGAAATTTTACCACTAACATGAAGTACAATATGTCACGAGAAAACAATCTCAGAATCGCGAAGATCCGTTGAAGCGTTCCAGAGTTATAACCTCATAAAGAGTCAGTGGTCAGAATTGTAAAAATTGGCCCGTCATTAACGTGCAAACCACCCTTGGGGGTGAAGGGGTTTAATTAAACAGGGTATCAACTCCTCGCAGGCAGATAAATGGTTGAAGAACAGATAGAAGAGCCAAAACGTGCAAAATAATGGTAGTCCAATGATTAAACTTATCGTATCCTTTATGCTCCTCCATCGCAGATGATCCCTCAAGGATAGTAGCACCGGCAGTGGTGGGAAAGATGTCAATAGAGGGGGTTCTTTGTACGATGATCCGTCTTCTGGCGGCAGCAGTCGGTCTCTGGTACCTTCTGCTGAGCCCCTAGTCCATGAACTTGTGCGGCAAACACAATCCAAGCCGCAGCACTCTCGGGGTAGTACGTGGGCTGGCGTCCAGCAAATGGCAGGGAAGGCCGCAAATGAGTGTCCGGTACTCGGCCTTCTGTCCTGCGTGCGTGTGCAGTACTCACAGTCTCTGGGTGCGCAACACCAATCTCTCTCCTTCAACCTTGATGGTTGCGACCGGATCCGGCAACCGCAGCGCCGGTACTCAGGAGGCGAAGCACACTATTCACCCTGCTGCATGCTGCTTGTTAGCGCCAGATCTCACGCTGCTGTGTGTTTTTTCTTTTATATCGCCCCTCCTACCCAGGTCATGGGATTCTCGTGCATGTATTTCTATGCAGCCGTATGCTCCAGTACGAGTGCCGGCGGAAGTGCGGGGTGTTCATGCGAGAGACCTTGACCTTAGGTGCCAAGTACTTTGATTACTAATATCTCTACAATGGGAGGCAAAATAAAAACAAACAAAAAATATTCCACTCTACAGCCCCTATTAAATTACTTGTCCAATTCAACACAAGGAATGAAAAATTTGCTGACCTCTATCGAAATGCAATATGTTAGTTCTAAAGTGCAAAATAAAATCATTGTGTTTCTTTCTCATGGTATGTCTCAAAAATTGTTCCACATAACAGGAATCTATTTACACTGTAATAAAAGGATCCATGTGTGAGGGAAATCAGGAACCCTCGGGTCTACACACACACACACATATATAAAGAATTCAAACATTACATATTAGCTCTTGGTCATTCTGGCCCTTGTAATTCTTGTGATTCAAAAAGCTGACACTAAAAAGCTGCACCCAAGGCAGTATTGACTTAACCTTACTGATATGGGTGGTTGTGCTAGGAACTAGCCAGCTTATACAGATAACAGGTTGCAAACTTTATTGGGATAAGGCTAATTGCATGGACATTTGGACCTTACATAACTGAACACCTGTTCATAGTTTACCTTTAATAGAAAATCACCTGATGGATAATATGATCTCACTTATAATAAACAATTCCGCTTACTTGCAATAACAAGTTCTGACATGCGCATAGCTCAGAGATGACATAATGTACACACCTTCCTGAAGAGTATATAAACAAGCCATCTTTTTTGAATAAATTATGGCTCTTGATGCAGAGATACTCCTGTCTGTGTCTGTTCATCATTTGCTCCAGCATCCCAATTTGATTAACACATGGTAGACAGGACTGGTCTTATCTGCTATAATTCATCACGATAAAGTTTTTCTTCCCCACATTAACTTGATCAGTGAGGTTTAACTGTTTTTATACACTTGATTTGCTATTTCAACAAAACAACAGAAACAGACAATAAACAACTCATGAAAGCGGGAGCAGAGCATCAGTATGCATCTATAATTATTTGTGGCCATAATCTAATAAAAATTAAAAACTGTTTTTGTCCATAATATCATAAAGATTGTAAATGTTCCTTATTTCAACAAGAACATGAAAAGCTGACATAAAGCTATGAAATAATGCAAATGGTTTCCATGGACTATGTTGTGATTCAGATGCCGATGAATTAGCCAGCAAGTCAGAAATACAAAAATCCAATACCTGACTTGCTTTTGCGAGGCACGTAGTCCATAACATACAGTTGACCTGTAAAAGAAATAACGCATAGTAGAAGACTCTTATTCTTGGTAAACTATTGGAAGGGCCTGTACAGCGAAATTCCCACTTTGACTAAAAATCAAAACAAAAAACAAACAACTGTGCAGTCTCCTAAACTGAATAGCAATTAAAATAAATGTATCACATGCATTACTTACAATGGCAACTTACCGTATATGCATCAAAAAATGCATCTTTTAGGGAAACAGAGTTGGGAGTCAGTGGTTGAGCAGACTCTGTGAACACTTATAGACCACAAACTAAACACCAACATGCAAAGTCAATCAGTTTTTTCTAAGACAAGCAGGATATTTTCATGTAAAGAGGCATGGAAATGCAGGGGAGGGAAATACTACCAATACTTTACAAATTGTTAGTGCATCTTCATCTGGAATATGCAGGTCGGCTCATAGAAAGGATGGCCTGCAGTTTGAAAACTTCCAAAGAACACTCGCAAAACTGAAAAGAGGCATTGATAATGAGGAAAGTTTAAGAGAATTGAATGAATTTAGAAGAAATGATAGAATCTATGTGCGGTAGGGAAGTGGCCTGACTGAACTAAGAGCTGGAGGTGCTTAACCAGTACTCCCACAGAAATAGAAGAAAATAGGTGGACAAAGAGATCCCTTGATGCCAACAGAGCTCCTGGAAAACCTGCTACCACCCTATACCCCTTAAAAGAGAAGTTGAAGCGGGGGACAGTCTCTGTGCTGCCTCTGATTGTATGAGGAAGGAAGCCGAGGGAATCAGACCAAGAGAAGGCAGGCACCATCTTTATGACCAGAGGGGTTGAAGTGGACGGCGGCTAGAGGCTACAGAGGGCACCGCAGAGGTACCTTGTAACGGGATCAGAGCTGTCCTCCATCCCTTCTGTCCTCCTTTCTCATCTGATCAGTCTCAGCTTTACCCGCCGGTTCCTCATCGCTCATGGGCCCGGCTTGTTGAGAGGTGTGGGGCTTTCTCGGTGCACCTTCGGCTCCCATCCCCGTCCCCTCACCTGTCCATCCAGACAGGAGAGGAGACATCGGTCAACAGAGAGCGTGTTGCAGACGTATACCGCGGTGGAGTGCGGTCTTTTCCCGCTCTCCGCTACATACTCTACCGAAAATGAGACCTGGTGGTGCAGATCCTGGGGCTGTGGGGGAGTATCTGGAATCTCTCCCACCCTTCATCGACACCTTACATAAGTGCACTCCACGGGACGTGCTGTGTCACTTACTTGATTATCGTATGAAGGACTTGGTCCTCTGAAGAGCTCGTGAAACCCAAGAAATTACTCATGAGGAGTCACAAATAAAACTATTTCAAGACCTATCGGCTACAACTTTGAAAAAACGTAGACTGCTAAAGCCTCTTATACAGAAGCCCTAACACAAAAAGGCCATCGTTTCCGGTGGCTATTCCCCTTTGGAATTTACATATCAGATGGAGACAAAAAGCCCCAGGCCAGAACATCCCTAGAGATAAGAGAAATCTTTAAGTCATTAGACATTAACATGGAGCTTTACCCGGACCTTGAGTTATTTCACTCTGCCTCATGTCTTCAACCTTTACCAAACTCAACTTCGTGGCATCTTGTGGGAACTAGTGTTGAGCATTCCGATACTGCAAATATCGGGTATCGGCCGATATTAGCTGTATCGGAATTCCGATTCCGAGTTCCGATATTTTCGTCTTATCGGATACCGGAATCGGGATGTCACTGTCACTGTCAGTGTCCGTCTGTCGGGTCTGTCAGGAGTCAGCGGCACTTACCTGGCAGAAGATCTCCGGCGGTCACGTCCTGCACTGCTTCATGGCCGCAATCTTCTTTCCCCGGCGGTCACATGCAGTTTCTCGCGATAACTGCAGTGACTGCTGGGTAATCCCGGCCATAAAGCAGTCAGTCCGATGACGTCACCGCCGGGGAAGCAGGTAATCAGCTGTGCTGCGTCGCGATGACAGGCTCTGCCTGTCATTGCGATGTAGCAGAGTTGGATCGTCGTGGGACAATCGTTACTATGGACTGCGTCGGACAGGTGGTATACTGTTGGTTTGTTTTTTTCTTTTTTTACAGGAGATCGATGGCGTCGCAGGAATGAGTGTATAATAAAAGAAATGAAAACTGTGTTGTCTCTTTTATTTCATTAAAATACTTTTTTCTTGCTTTGTCTTTTTTTTACACATTTAATAACTTTGGGATTAATAATGGATCGGTGTCTTATTGACACCTCTCCATTATTAACCGGGCTTATTGTCACCGTGCAATCAACGGTGACAATAACCCCTTATTACCCCGCTTGCCACCGCTACTGGGCAAGTGGGAAGAGCCGGGTAAAGTGCCACAATTGGCACATCTTTTGATGCGCCAAATGTGGGGCTGCTGTAGCCTGGTATTATCAGGCTGTTGAGGGCCAAAATCCATGGGCCTTGACAGTCTTTTAATACCAGGCCGCAGCAGTCTGCATTTTACTTGGCTGGTTAACAAAAATAGGGGGGATCCCCACGCCGTTTTTTTTTCGAGGGGATCCCCTATTTTGTTAACCAGCCAAGCTAAGCAGACTGCTGTGGCCTGGTATTATCAGGCTTGCAAGGTCCATTGATATTGGATCCTTACCAGCCTGAAAAACCAGGCCTCAGCGGTCTGCTTCATCTGGCTGGTTAACAAAAATAGGGGGGACCCCACGCCAATTTTTTTCGAGGGGATCCCCTATTTTTGTTAATCAGCCAAGATATGCAGACTGCTGTGGCCTGGTATTATCAGGCTGGCAAGGTCCATGGATCTTGGCTCCTTAACAGCCTGAAAATCCAGGCCTCAGCGGTCTGCTTCATCTGGCTGGTTAACAAAAATAGGGGGGACCCCACGCCAATTTTTTTCGAGGGGATCCCCTATTTTTGTTAATCAGCCAAGATATGCAGACTGCTGTGGCCTGGTATTATCAGGCTGGCAAGGTCCATGGATCTTGGCTCCTTAACAGCCTGAAAATCCAGGCCTCAGCGGTCTGCTTCATCTGGCTGGTTAACAAAAATAGGGGGGACCCCACGCCATTTTTTTTTCGAAGGGAACCCCTATTTTTGTTAATCAGTTCCCTCTGACGTCACTGATTGTGTCCCTGGCTGACCTGAAGTGAAAGTGGAAAGCAATCAATTAAGCTTTCCACTTAAGGGCCCGTCTCACATAGCGATATCGCTACCGAGATCGCTGCTGAGTCACTAGTTTTGTGACGCAGCAGCGAGCTCACCAGCGATATCGCTGTGTGTGACATTCAGCGACGATCAGCCCCCCTGCCGGGTATCGCTGATCGTCGCTGAAATGTCAGGACCTTTGATCGCTGGTTTCCCGCCTGTCACACGCAGCGATGCGTGCCTGTCAGAGGGAAACCAGCGATCAAAAAAAGGTCCTGACATTTCTGCGACGATCAGCGATACCCGGCAGGGGGGCTGATCGTCGCTGAATGTCACACACAGCGATATCGCTGGTGAGCTCGCTGCTGCGTCACAAAACTAGTGACTCAGCAGCGATCTCGGTAGCGATATCGCTATGTGAGACGGGCCCTTAAGCGATGTTACCCACAGTGTCGCTGTCCCAGATCGCTGCCTGAGCTGCCTGTTTGGCAGCTCAGCAGCGATCATGTAGCGATACACCAGCGATCCTGACAAGTGCATATCGTTGTCGGGATCGCTGGTGTATCGTTATGTGACACCCAGCCTTTACTCTCCTGTCAGGCAGGAGAGGAACTCATTCATTTGGGGTTTACTGTGAGGCTGCAGCATTAGCTGCGGTCCCTGCAGTAAACATTAACCCTTTCTGAAGGATTACACCGTGGGACCTGACTGTGCATGGGATAGGTAAGAATAATTTTGCTTTTTTATTTTATTTTTATTACAGGAAATGGTTTTTGCAGTAAAATAAAAGATGGTCAAAAACATGTGTCTTTATTTCATTAAAATGATTTTTAATTAAAGTGTGTGTGTTTTATTTTTATTTCATGCAATAGGATTAATAATTGATAGTTGTCTAATTGACAGCTCTCAATTATTAACCTGGCTTAAGGTCACCTTTCAATAGCAAGGTGGCTTTAACCCCATATTAACCCATTCGCCACCGCTACAGGGCAATGGGAATAGACGGGCAAAGTGCCAGAAAGGGCGAATCTAATTATAGATTTGTCTTTCCTGGGGTGTCTGGGGGCAGATGTAAGTAGCCGGAGGGGGCAAAAATAATGGTCCCTCTCTGGGCTATTATTATCTGCCCCCACTCACTGGCTTTGTCTGTCTGGTTGCGAAAATAGGGCGGGAGCCCACGCATTTTTTTTCAGCAATTTTACACCTCATATATATATATACATGTCATTGAATTTGTGACACATATATATATATATTTATATTTGTAGTTCATACACTTCTACATAGTATAATAGCCGCTAATTCAATTGCCGGCTTTTGTGAAAATGCAGAACCCGACATGAAATGACACTTGGTGTACATAGGGTTAACCATGTCTTTTCATGTCCTTTGCTATCTAATTTGCACAAACAATTAAATCAGACTATGTGTGCAAAATTTCACACCTCTAGGGGTTAATTAAAGGTGTAAATTCGTAGCAAAAAAGTCCGTTTTTTTACAACGAATTTACACCTTTAATTAACCCTTACAGGTGTGAAATTTTGCACACATAGTCTGATTTAATTGTTTGTGCAAATTAGATAGCAAAGGACATGAAAAGAAATGTTTAACCCTATGTACACCAAGTGTCATTTCATGTCGGGTGCTTCTGTCTTTTCACTGAAGCCGGCTTTACCCGGCAATTGAATCAAAGGATATTTTACTATGTAGAAGTGTATAAACTATACATATATGTATATATATATGTCACAATGACATGTATATATATATATATATGTATTCTATGTGTGTATATTTAGTGTTTACAAGGAAAGAATGGGGTTTTTTTTAGTTGCGATATTTTGTTCCCATAGACTTACATGGGACTTCCGGTATCGGTATCGGGTATCGCCGATATTTTAGTGATATCGGCGATACCATTCCGATTCCGATACTTTAGCATATCGGAAAGTATCGCTCAACTCTAGTGGGAACACCTAAATCTCAGAGACTTAAAAAGAAATCAGCTAAAACGCCCCAAAAAAAAAGGAGACAAAAAAGCAACCTGAACTCTGGAAATCATCAACCACGCAGCTGGAGATCCCTTCTCGGAACGCAAAGACACATGGTCCTTATGAACTGAGGGACTAATCCAAATTCCATATGTTTATCTTGTTGACAATATTAAAACTGTACTAGGATTCCTTCCTCTAACCTTTGTCCCATTCCCCTCTTCCTCTTTCCAACACCCACTTCTGTTTACCACATCCATCCCACCTAACCCTTAACCCTTGCCTATACACCCCACAATACCTCATTTCCACCTTCCCCTTCTCAATCTATTACCGCTAACCAAGTTTGACTACAAATTCACTTAAATATGATTAACATGTGTCTTCAGGACCCTGAGAATTTGAGTTTAACATTTCCCCAAAAAAGTCAGCAAGATGAAAATGTTAGCTCTTAATATTGCTTATCACTGTTTTTTGAGTTTTGTGATATTTGTGAATCTCACTGTTTCTTCTCTTTCTCTTCTTTCACTCAATCTGCATAGTTTGCTTCTCTCCTTTCCATCCCCCTCATCCCAACCTCCACACCAAGAGGCACCTGGCACTCAAGCGGTCACATGATCAACAAATTCCCATCTAGCACATCTATTGTATATATGGATACCTACGATTAGGTATTTACTTTTGCTTCTTTTAATGCAAATGGCTTGAATTCACCGAACACCAGACGCCATACATTAGACTTGCTCAGAAGGCAAAAAGCAGACATCTTACTCATCCAAGAAACGCATTTTAAACTTGATAGGCTCCCTAGTTTTGAAGGAACACACTATGATACATGGTTCTATGCCACAACAACCCAAGTGGGCTTGAGGGTACCTGAGTGGCGGTGGCGAGGTGAGTGCCCTTCCTGGCACACAAAATACTGAATGACTCTAATGGCCAATACACTTTAGTCAAAGGTCTCCTGGCTGGGAATCTGGTTACTATTTGCAGCTTGTATGCCCCCAATAGAAAACACATAAAGTGGCTCTTGGCGACACTTTGGAAAATAGAAGACTTTAGGGAAGGGACTCTAATCATTGGTAGGGATATGAATGCAGCTTTAGAACCAATGTTAGATACCACAAAAAAGAAAAGTGCAATTTCTACAAAAGATTTACTTATATAATCACTAGAATTTGCCCCACCAGAATATGTGTAAATTTTCTTCCCTTTTTGCTAGGGTCATATACCACACTCAATTTATAATGCACTTTCATGGAAACCATTCAGTAAAAAAGATGGTACCACACAATGGTATATAAAAAATAAAATTTAACTTTTATTACAATTATTAAAAAAGTTAACAATTAGGTGCAAAAATATATAATAATAGAGGGACCAATTTTCCATAGGAAACTACCATATCCAGCTATAATTGCAATGACTTTCAAGGCATAACGTAGTGTGATCCTGCTTAGAATTCAAGGAAGAGTCCAACTGCAGCAGTATATAATAAATCCAGATTACCTGTACAGGTATTAAACAACATCAACTGCGCTGTCTAAACATCGTCCCTAACTAATAATCGAGGCATGGATCCATAATGCAAGTCAATATTGCAATAGTAACTACATACCGCTGAAGAGCTGGTGGTGTGACCTCGGATGTCCCTCTGCCACGACGCGCGTTTCGCTCAGCTTCTTCGGGAGGCGTGTCAGGGCAGGGTGCTATCCGGTTTAAATAGAAACACATAACTCACTCCATTGGTCATGAAAGGTGCCGCCAGCTGTGTTCAATGACCGCATCAGTGTGGCGTTCTCAAAATACAACGCAGGTCCTGTAAGCGAAGTTACAAGTGGGCATACAACGGCGCATGCGCAGGATCACATGATGCTTGTCAGCCAATGTGGGAGCCATTCTGCGGTCACGTGATAAAAGAGATGCCAGGTCCTCAAAAGAGGACGTGGACATCCCCGATTCACTTAAGACCGCGTATGTATCACACGACAGCCTCATATCCAGCGCATGCGCTCTGTTCCAGATTGAAAATAATACTAATCGCCTCAATTGCCTCTTATGAGTACCGGCTAGAATGGTCAATGGAGTTGGGAACAAAAAACGGCGAATCAAACTTCATGCAATGAGCAATGTGTCATACAAAATTAATTAGAGTGCCCTAAATACTAATGGGATACCTATGTGAAATTAATAAGTCATAAAAATTAAATAAAATAAAAGTGCCTACAAATAATTTGTGTGAATATCAATATGTAAATTATACTAAATGTTACAATGTTCAAAAAATACACAAAATATATAAACCCTATGTACCCTACAATACTATATTTATGACAAATTTAACAATAATACATAAATAATATACATAAAAAATATACATGAAAAATATATATATAAAACAACAAATATAATTCTTCTTAAATGACACATGCTTGAAGGAATAAGCTCTCTTGATTTGCGATAATTTCATCCCAACACGAACGTTCTTCATGTCCAAAGAATAAGTAGAAGATGAATATGTCAATACCATATAAAGACCCGACATCACTAAAATATAAAATATAATTAAAACCACATAAAAGTACAACGATTACTCACTTCCACCACCCCTAAAAATTCCCCCATAACCATAATCTATATGGAACCTATCACAAGAAAGCGCTAAACCCAAAACTCTCATTAAGCCCATTGGGCGCCAAAGTTCCCAGCCTGTAAATCCATTGACATTCCTTCTTAGCCAAGCGTTTGGAAATGTCACCTCCTCTTGGTCCCAGATCAACTATATCAATCCCTTTTACCATAAGTAACCTAGGGTCACTTTTATGGAATTTTTTAAAGTGTCTTGGTAAGGTTTTGAGATTAGATATATCTGTCACGGACATTGCTTTCTCTATGTCCAAGCAATGCTCACGCACCCTAACTTTCAACTCGCGACTAGTCATGCCTATGTATATTTTTCCACAGGGGCACTCGGCGTGATAAATCACCCCTTTTGAACTACATGTCACGTGAACTCTAATGTCAAATTTTCCAGATTTGTCAAAATTATGAAAAACCCTTCCTTTTTTCATATTTGCACAGCCCTTACAAATGCCGCAAGGAAAAAATCCTTTGCGGTCATAGTTCCTCTTATTCCTTTCTTTCCCTTTTGGATCATAGGTGCTGTGTACCAGAATGTCGCGTAAGTTGGGCGCTCTTTTGGCCACAAAAGACAGGGAGTCAGGCAGACATTGTTTAAGAATAGGATCGGTGAACAAGATTTTGTAACGTTTTTCAACTATTTTTCTCAAATCCGTCCACCTCTTGTTATAGTTGGTAATAAATCTTACCTGATTATCCTCTTTGTCTTGCATGGAGAGGGACTGGTTTTTATGTAATAGTTGATTCCTTGACATGCTCTTAGCTTTCATATAGCCCTTCTGAATAGCTCTATGGACATAACCTCGATCTCGAAAGCGTTGTTTCAAAATTTTTGACTGTTCTTCAAATTGTGATTCTTCTGAACATATTCTTCTGACTCGCAGAAACTGTCCAATAGGTATACCTTGAATTGTTGATTTGGGATGGGCTGATGAAGCGTGTAGTAATGAATTGGTGGATGTGGGTTTTCGAAAAACAGTTGTGGATAGTCGACCATTTGGAAGTACTGAGATGGACAAATCCAAAAAATTAATTGCTCGTCCAAATTGGTAGGTTAGTCTAATATTTTGATCATTGACATTAAGATGACCCATAAATGCTTCCAGGTCCACAACTTGACCTTCCCAAATGAATAGAATATCATCTATATAACGGATCCAGTTGTGGACCCGATCTATATGAGGTATGCCTTCCCCTTGAAAGATGGACCACCATTGTATGCCCCACTTGTAACTTCGCTTACAGGACCTGCGTTGTATTTTGAGAACGCCACACTGATGCGGTCATTGAACACAGCTGGCGGCACCTTTCATGACCAATGGAGTGAGTTATGTGTTTCTATTTAAACCGGATAGCACCCTGCCCTGACACGCCTCCCGAAGAAGCTGAGCAAAACGCGCGTCGGGGCAGAGGGACATCCGAGGTCACACCGCCAGCTCTTCAGCGGTATGTAGTTACTATTGCAATATTGACTTGCATTATGGATCCATGCCTCGATTATTAGTTAGGGACGATGTTTAGACAGCGCAGTTGATGTTGTTTAATACCTGTATAGGTAATCTGGATTTATTATATACTGCTGCAGTTGGACTCTTCCTTGAATTCTAAGCAGGATCACACTATGTTATGCCTTGAAAGTCATTGCAATTATAGCTGGATATGGTAGTTTCCTATGGAAAATTGGTCCCTCTATTATTATATATCTTTGCACCTAATTGTTAACTTTTTTAATAATTGTAATAAAAGTTAAATTTTATTTTTTATATACCATTGTGTGGTACCATCTTTTTTACTGAATGGTTTCCATGAAAGTGCATTATAAAAGATTTACTTAGAGTGAAGACGAAACTTAGATACATGCAGATTTTAGACGTTTGGAGATATTTACATCTGGCGGACAGAGACTGCACCTACTATTCCCATCCACATGGGTCGCATCACTGACTCGATAACATTTTTATTCCTAGACAACTGCTCCCTAATGCAAAAAACTCAGATATATCACCTAACATACACGCTGATCATTCCATTGTAACTCTCCAATTGACTTTAGTCAAACCCTTCACCACCAACAGGATGTGGCAACTGAACGAGTCGTTGCTAAACATCTCGGATGTTCGAACTCGTATAACTAAAGCACTAGATCAGTACTTTATCCAAAATGATACAAGGGAAGTCCCAGCTCCAATTCTATGGGAAGCATATAAATCAGTAATTAGGGGAAGCTAACCTCAATTTCCTCGTATATTAATAAGCAGAGACAACAGGAGATAAAAACTTTATATGATGAAATATTTGATCTAGAAACCCAACATAAAAAATAAGAAGACCCACAATTGCTAACCAAATTGTCCACAAAGAGACAACACCTGAAAGATATTCTAAATAGGAAATCTGCAAATTGGTATGCTTTGTGGTGTACGAGATTGTTTGTGCATAGAGATAAAGCAAACAAATTCATGCTTTCGAGAATACGACGGCTCCATGCCCGTACATATATAATGTGGTAGAAACAACACAAAAACGATGATCAAAAAGCCAATTTTTCTATATCAAAATACAATTTTATTATGAAATTTTTTTATTTAAAATCCATAATGCCAAGAATTGGGAAAATAGGGGCAAAAGACAAGCACACACAATCTATCCACGCGTTTCATACTTTCCTTTATCAAGGATCCTACTAACACTAGCATATCAAGGTCTTTTATATCTCCCGGCCGCAGCGTGGTGAACCGCGCGACCGGAAATAGCGGTCCCGGCCCGGAAATGGCGCGCGATGCTACCAAGACAACAGCGACGCCAGCCAGCGTCAACGTTACAAGGTAGGCGGACCAGGGCGGGCCCAGCCACTGCACTGAGACGCCGAAAGCAGTCAGACGTGGCAGCGAAAAGGCAGCACACGCGTGCAAGCCGGGAGCGTAAAGATATTAAATGAAGACATAATAATGAGAAGATGAAACATAACCATACATAGTAATAAACATTGCATATACTGTATATTACACCAAAATAGTATAGTATCAAAACGAAGGTACACTTCTCAGCTTCTCCTCTATAAACATGGCTGATAAACTGCCAAACGTAATTCACCATAGACTGTCAGCATCACACAGGAAAGGATTGGCAATATCACTAAAATTAAAAAGACAAATATTAAAATTAAAAATGAGGACATGTGAACATAAGGTGCAGTCCATTGACACTGAGCAAGAACTATATAAATGGGGAATAACTGATGTTCTCATTAAGTCAAGATGGATAAACCTTAAAAAGTGTCCATATCCATCTGGACTCAAGTTGGGCTAATCTCCTGGAGACCCGACCTCCACGGATACCCACATCTAGCATGTCAATGCCTCTAACCCTGAGGAGGCCCCGTCACAGCCATAGGAGTCAGTAATAGGCTGTCATGAAGGAGCGCTTAGGAAGCAACCCCGGGGTGGACGGGCTGCCGGGTCTCCACCGCAGTTCCAGCCAAAAACCTCCGATAGAGGATGGGAGCAAGGTAAAAATGGAAAACGGTCTTAGGAGAGCAGGTAAGAGACTCAGACGAGAGATGGGGTTAAGCCTTTAATATATGCCAGAATCTATCCAGGATTTTTCTCATATGGGGAAACTGTGAGTGAAAATCTGTAACAAATCTCACAATATTTTGATCCTTACTTTTAGTCCTATAAAGGAATGTATTCCTAGACAAATACTTGGCTTTGTTAAAGGCCTTTTTAATAATGCAGTTACTAAAACCGCGTTCAATCAATCTTTCCCTGAGATCGTCCGCTTGTTTGAAAAAGTCCTCATCCGTTGAACATAACCTACGTAAATGAAGAAATTGTCCAGTGAGGACTGATTGGATCATATGACCAGGATGGGAGGAGATAGCGTGTAACAACATATTAGTAGAGGTCGACTTTCAGAAGAAGTCTGTTTGTACTTCACCATTGTGATCTCTCTTGAGTAACACATCCAAGAACTCAATGCTTTCTGGATCATACTTATAGGTAATGAAAATATTTAATTCATTATCATTAAGGGATGACATAAAGGTTTGAAGACAATCCCTGGACCCCTGCCAGATCAGTAATATGTCGTCGATGTATAGCATCCAAGAGAGGACGCGGCACATCGACGACAACTGATCCGGCAGGGAGAGGTCTCTCCCACAGCCCCAGGAACAGGTTAGCATATGCAGGGGCAAAAGAGGCACCCATAGCTGTTCCCTTGAACTGCAGGAAGAAAGACCCCTCAAAGGGAATCTGTCACACTAAATTGGCGGGATATTTAAATGATGGCAGTCAGGTCAGATGGGCGGTGTTTTGGGTACTTGCCTTAACATGTTGTTCGCTGCTGTCTCCATTATTTCTGGGAATTGTAGTTGTTGCCCTCCATATAACACGCCTGCGCATTGCAATCTGCGGGCAAAGCAAACTGCGCGTGCGCAATTCAAGATTGCAATGCGCAGGCGCGTTATATGGAGGGCAACGACTACAATTCCCAGAAATAATGGAGACAGCGGCGAACAACATGTTAAGGCAAGTACCCAAAACACCGCCCATCTGACCTGACTGCCATCATTTAAATATCCCGCCAATTTAGGGTGACAGATTCCCTCTAAAAACAAAAAAATTATGAGTCAACGTAAACCTAAGGAGCTGAATAATTAACTCTCTAATATCCAGAGGTAAGTTCGACATATTAAGAAAAAATGCTGTAGCTAAAATGCCATCCTCATGTCTGATGCTGGTATACAGGAACTCAATGTCCCCTGTCACCAGCATCATATCGTCCTCCAATTGCAATCCGTCCACCCGTCTCAATAATTCTGCAGAGTCCTTTAAAAATGATGGCAACCTCTCCACCAATGGCTGTAGTTTAGAGTCTATCCACCGATTCACATGCTTCAGGTGATTTTCCCTTCCTGAAATAATTGGACGGCTAGGAAACGTCTGCGCATCCTTATGAATTTTAGGCAGTAAATAAAAGGTCAAAATGGTTGGTTCGGGTACAATCAGAGCCGTTGCCAATTCTTTAGATATAGTACCTGTCTCCTTAGCCTTATTGATGAAAGTATATAATTGTGTAGAATAGGGGGACAAGGGGTTAAACGTGAGTTTCTTGTAACAGATTTTATTGTCAAGTTGGCAAAAGGCCTCTCTTTCATAGAGAGCCTTAAAGCCAAACTACCATATTACCCCCCTTGTCTACCGGTTTATACACCACATCCGTTAAATTCTGAAGGACACGCAGACATCCCCGCTCCTTCCTTGTGAGATTATCCTTATAGATGCATCTTGGAATCTCAAAAATTTCCCTAGTGACAATCTGTTCAAATAAGTCCACATTTGGACAAGAAGACAGAGGGGAAATTTCTTTGATTTAGGACGTATAGATGTTGATACCTTACCTCCCTCTGGAGCACTGTGTTCGGTGGACAGATCCTCCAAAATGCGTAAAGCTACTTGTTCTTCTTCTTTAGGGAAAATTTCAGAGAGGTTGCCATCAAAAAAATGTTTTTTAAAAATCAGGGAACGAGCTAATGGAGGACCTTAATGGCTAAAAACATATCAAATGGTGCCCCAGGAGAAAAAGACAAACCCTTCTCAAGAATAGCCAAATCAGTACTCGTGAATTTATGTGTACTCAGATTAATTACCTTGTTATTATATTTAGTAATTACTGGAGAATGGTTTTGATGTCTATAAGGATGGAAAGTATGTTCTCTTTGATTCCGCCTTATCAATCCGGACCTAGTAGCCAGAGATGACCCAGGTGCCTCAGACACATCACTCATTGATGAAATAGAGCTTTGAGAAGGGATGCGCCCCAATTGGTGGCTATTTGATTGAGATATCGCCACAAATAGACCATATGATTTTCATAGTCTCCTCGATCACGATTCAATTTATTTAACTGAGTGGCCTGAATTTTTTTAACCACGGTTTCCAATGTTTTATCCAACTGACTATGGAATGCGCTCCACTTCTCCACCGTCCTAATAGACATCAGCTCATCTTCCGTATTTTTAATAGTCGCATCCAATTACTAGAGAACAATTAGAGTGATTAAAAATACCAATGAATGAAACTGATGGAACATCTAAACCTCAAACTCTATTCACACCACACCGTGAAATCCGTCCGTTACACGCCTCACCACTGGGTATCGCTCAAGATCCATTGAGGCTTAAAAAAGAGTAATGACGATACTACAATCCACGTGGCTCACTACGTAGAAGTTATCAATTGTATCGCTATAAATTAATAAGTAAGAAATATTATGTTTTCATCCATATGATTGTACTGAAAATGATTTGTTTAATTGCTGAGTATTGTGGAGTTCAAGAAATGTGATGTAACTGATTTGAATCTAATTGAACCATGGAATTTATTCACACGTCTTTATAAAATGTAATTGATTTTGTTCAATAAACATAACTTTTATCTGAAAAAGGTGTCTCGTTCTTTATTTTACAAAAATCTGTACTGTTTATTGTATCAAATTGTCAATAAAAGAGAATAAATATTATTGGGACTATAAATAATAGGCCCTATATAAATAATAGGTGCAATGAAACATTTCTAATTAACGTATCAATTGGCTTATAAAAGAGCTATCGCACTTTGTTTCACTTTGACTAGTGGGAATCGTGTCAGTAACCAATTTATTACACTTTTGATACACTATGATTTCCGTATCATATCTATTTAATACACTTTGATATCACTTTGCCACCAATTTGTTATCAATTTGTGGGAATTGTGTCAGTAATCAATTTGATACACTGATTCACTATGATATTCATATGATATCTATTTAATACACTTTAATGCGCTACAATATCCGTATGATATCTATTTAATACACTCTGATACAGTACGATATCCGTATGATATCTATTTAATTCACTTTAATATCAATTTGTTATGAATTTGTTATCAATTTGCGGAAAATGTGTCAGTAATCAATTTAATACACTTTGATTCACTACGATATCCGTATGATATCTATTTAATACATGCTTTTAAAAGAGATATTGCATTTTGTTTCAATTTGATTACTGGAAATCGTGTCAGTATAACCAATTTAATACACTTTGATACACTACGATATCCGTATGATATCTATTTAACCCCTTCACCCCCAAGGGTGGTTTGCACGTTAATGACCGGGCCAATTTTTACAATTCAATGTCATACAATGTCTCTTTATGAGGTTATAACTCTGGAACGCTTCAACGGATCTTTGCGATTCTGAGACTGTTTTCTCGAGACATATTGTACTTCACGTTAGTAGTAAAATTTCTTCGATATAACTTGCGTTTATTTTTGAAAAAAAATATGGCGAAAATTTTGAAAATTTTTATTCCCTTAAAACAGAGAAATATGGCAAACAAAATAGTTAATAAATAACATTACCCACATGTCTACTTTACATCAGCACAATTTTGGAACCAAATTTTTTTTTGTTAGGAAATTATAAGGGTTAAAAGTTGACCAGCGATTTCTCATTTATACAACAAAATTTACAAAGCCATTTTTTTTAGGGACTACCTCACATTTGAAGTCACTTTGAGGGGTCTATAAGGCAGAAAATACCCAAAAGTGACACCATTCTAAAAACTGCACCCCTCAAGGTACTCAAAACCATATTCAAGAAGTTTATTAACCCTTCAGGTGCTTCACAGGAGCTGAAGCAACGTGGAAGGAAAAAATGAATATTTAACTTTTTCGTCACAAAAAATGAACTTTTACAAACTTTTTTCATTTTCACAAGGGTAAAAGGAGAAAATGGACAGATAAAGTTGTTGTGCAATTTCTCCTGAGTATGCCAATACCCCATATGTGGGGGAAAACCACTGTTTGGGCACACGGCAGAGCTCATACGGGAAGGAGCGCCGTTTGACTTTTTCAAACCAAAATTGGCTGGAATTGAGATTGGACGCCATGTCGCATTTGGAGAGCTTCTGATGCGCCTAAACAGTAGAAAACCCCCACAAGTGACACCATTTTGGAAACTATACCCCTACGGAACTTATCTAGATCTGTTGTGAGCACTTTGAACCCCCAAGTGTTTCAAAAAAGTTTATAATGCCTGGGTGAGAAAAAAAAGAAAAACAATTTTCCACAAAAAATATTTTTTAGTCCAAAATTTTTGATTTTTCCCAAGGAAATTGGACCCCAAAAGTTGTCCAATTTGTCCTGAGCATGCTGATACCCCATATGTGGGGGGGAAATTGTTTGGGCGCATGGCAGGGCTTGGAAAGGAAGTAATAACGTTTTGGAATGCAGACGTTGATGGGGGTCCTGTTCCGTTTGCAGAGCCCCAGATGTGCCTAAACAGTGGAAACTCCCCACAAGTGACCTTATTTTGGAAACTAGACCCCCTAAGGAACTTATTTAAATCTGTGGTGAGCACTTTGAACCCCCAAGTACTTCACACAAGTTTATAATGCCCGAGCATGATAATAAAAAATCCTATTTTCTTCTCACAAAAATTATCTTTTAGTCACCAATTTTTTATTTTCCCAACGGTAGCAGGAGAAATTGGACCACAAAAGTTGTTGCCAATTTGTCCTGAGTACGCTGATACCCCATATTGGGGGGAATCACTGTTTGGGTGCACGGCAGAGCTCGAAATGAAAGGAGCACCCTTTGACTTTTTCCAACCAAAATTGGCTGGAATTGAGATTGGATGCCATGTTGCATTTGGAGAGCCCCTGATATGCCTACACAGTGGAAACCCCCACAAGTGACCCAATTTTGTAAACAAGACCCCTAAGGAACTTATCTAGATCTGTGGTGAGCAATTTGAACCCCCAAGTGCTTCACACAAGTTTATAACGTAGAGCCGTAAAATTGAAAATTCATATTTTTTCAAAAAAAATAATGTTTTCACCCCATTTTTATTATCCCAAGGGTAACAAGACACCAAAAGTTATTGTGCAATTTGTCCTGAGTACGCTGATACCCAATACGTGGGGGTAAACCACTGTTTGCGTGCATGGCAGAGCTCAGAAGGGAAGGAGAGCTGTTTGACTTTTTCAACACAGAATTGGCTGGACGACATGTCGTGTTTGGAGAGCTCCTGATCTGCCTAAACAGTGAAAACCCCCACAAATGACACCATTTTGGAAACTAGACCCCTCAAGGAACTTACCTAGATGTGTGGTGAGAAATTTGAACCCCCAGGTGTTTCACTAAAGTTTATAATGCCCGAGCATGAAAATAAAAAAATCATATTTTTTTCCACAAACATGATCTTTTAGTCTCCAACTTTTTATTTTCCCAAGGGTAACAGGAGAAATTGGACCCCAAAAGTTGTTGTCCAATCTGTCGTGAGTATGCTGATACCCCATATGTGGGAGAAAACTACTGTATGGGCACACGTCAGGGCTCGGAAGGGAAGTAGTGTCGTTTTGGATTGCAGACTTTGATGGAATGGTCTGCGGGCGTTATGTCGCGTTAGGAGAGCCCCTGATGTGCCTAAACAGTGAAAATCCCTGACAAGTGACCCCATTTTGGAAAATAGACCCCAAAGGAACTTATCGAGATGTGTGGTGAGCACTTTGAACCCCAAAGTGCTTCAATGAAGTTTATAACGTACAGCCATAAAAATAAAAAAATTGTTTTTTTTTTACAAGAATGATTTTTTCACACCCAATATTTTATTTTCACAAGGGTAACAGGAGAAATTGGACCCCAAAAGCTGTTGTCCAATTTGTCCTGAGTACGTTGATACCCAATATGTGGGAGAAAATTACTGTATGGGCCCACGTCGGGGCTCGGAAGGGAAGTAGTGACGTTTTGGATTGCAGACTTTGATGGAATGGTCTGCGGGCGTTATGTCGTGTTAGGAGAGCCCCTGATGTGCCTAAACAGTGGAAAACCCCCCACAAGTGACCCTATTTTGGAAAATAGACCCCGCAAGGAACTTATCTAGATGTGTGGTGAGCGCTATGAAGCCTCAAGTGCTTCCCAGAAGTTTATAACGTAAAATCTTTTTTTTTTTTTACAAAAATTATTTTCGCCTCCAATTTTTTATTTTCCCAAGGGTAACAGAAGAAATTGGACCCCAAGAGTTATTGTGCAATTTGTTCTGAGCTGATACCCCATATGTGGGGGTAAAGTACTGTTTGAGCGCATGGCAGAGCTCAGAAGCACCGTTTGACTTTTTCAATGCAGAATTGGCTGGAATTGAGATCAGACGCCATGTCACATTTGGAGAGCCCCTGATGTGCCTAAATAGTGGAAACCCCCAATTCTAACTCCAACCCTAACCCCAACACACCCCTAACCCTAGTCCAAACCCTAACCATAACCCTAACCACAAACCTAACCCTAACACACCCCTAACTCTAATCCCAACCCTAACCCTAATCCTAACTTTAGGCGCAACCCTAACCCTAACTTTAGGCGCAACCCTAAACCTAACTCTAATGGGAAAATGGAAATAAATACATTTTTTTAATTTTATTATTTTTCCCTAACTAAGGGGGTGATAAAGGGGGGTTTGATTTACTATTTATATCGGGTTTTTATGCTTGGCAGCTGTCACGCTAAAAGACACTTTTTATTGCAAAAAATAGTTTTTGCATCACCACATTTTGAGAGCTATCATTTTTGCATATTTTGGTCCACAGAGGCATTTGAGGTCTTATTTTTTGCGGTACGAGTTGACGTTTTTATTGGTACTATTTTTAAGCATATGACATTTTTTGATTGCTTTTTATTTCGATTTTTGGGAGGTTAGAATGAACAAAAATCAGCAATTCATGAATTTCTTTTGGGGGGGAATTTATACTGTTCCACGTGTGGTAAAATTGATAAAGCAGTTTTATTCTTTGGGTTAGTACGATTACAGTGATACCTCATTTATATCATTTTTTTTATGTTTTGGCGCTTTTATACAATAAAAACTATTTTATATAAAAAATAATTATTTTTGCATTGCTTTATTCTGCGAGCTATAACTTTTTTATTTTTTCGCTGATGATGCTGTATTGTGGCTCTTTTTTTGCAGGATAAGATGTCGTTTTCAGCGGTACCATGTTTATTTATATCGGTCGTTTTGATCGCGTGTTATTCCACTTTTTGTTCGGCTTATGATGATAAAGCATTGATTTTTGCTTTGTTTTTTTTTCTGTTTTTTAAAGGGTTCACTAGTGGGACAGTTCTATAGGGCAGGTCGTTACGGACGCGGCAATACCAAATATGTGTACTTTTATTGGTTTGTTTTTTTTATTTACAGGAAGAAATTAATTTATTGGGGAATATTTTTTTTTCCTTATTTTGGAATTTTTTTTTTACACTTGTTAATTTTATTTTTTTAACTTTCTTACTTTGTCCCAGGGTGGGACATTACAGTATAGGGTGTTAGGGGTTGAGTTCCCGCTTCTGCACAAGGGGAATATCGAGCCATTCCGGCTGCGGCCTCCCATTTGTCTCCGGCCGCAGTGTGGTCATGCGTGTGTGTGGTTAGGACCCGGCTGAAATAAGCCCCTAGAATACCAACTTAATCGGTGAGGAGTTTGGTATGGTAGCTGGTCAGGGTCGGTGTCCTAGATGCCCTAGATTACCAGCATAACCGGTGAGGAGTTTGATTGCCATATTCAGGGCCTGGCGTTCAGACGCCATAGATTGCGGGTGACTCCCGCGAGGACTTTAGCGCATGATCACGTTCTATGTTCGCTTAGCACTTAACTGTGTACCTGGGTGCCTGACAGGACACAGAACTTTTTCTCAGTGGCTATGACGTAACAGGGTTCGCTTTCAACGCTAGACAGCGCCCTAGCGTGTTTATTTTGCGACTCAGTGGTGTCAAGTGAGTTCGCACACATCGCCATATAGCGCTGTGGCACTCCTTCTAGCGGCTCTGTGAATAAACAGAGTTCGCACATATTGCCACAGCGCATTGCGGCGTTTATTTTGGCGACTCTGCGGGATAACAGAGTTCGCGTCTTGCGCCATTTTACTAGCAGCAGGCTCCGCCTGCACGGTGGACCCCGGGCTGTGAACGCACCTCTCTATCTCATATATTTGGTGCATTCCGCAGACCCTAATATAGGGTCAGATCGCTGGTGTGACAGTGTGCACAGCACTCTGTCACACCAGCGATGTGACAGGCAGTGCTGCAGGCTTCCTCAGCTCCTGCTCTCAGCAGGCACTGAGGAAGCCGCCTCCCTGCAGGACCCGGCGGCCATCTTGGATCCGGGGTCCTGCAGGGAAGAGGCCTTCAGAACAGCGTGATCACACCGCTCTGTTCTGAGGGCCTCTGAGCCCCCTCCCTGCGCGATGCTCCCCTGTGCCCCCTGTACACCGCGATCATGTTTGATCACGGTGTGCCAGGGGTTAATGTGCCAGGAGCGGTCCATTTCCGGTGACTTTTTAATACACCCTGCAGAGGGTTTGAGCTGTATTTAAAGATAATTTTATATTATTGAAATGTCTTTGAGATGTATTTATTTATTATAATAAAATCTTTTAAATTTTTACAATTGCTTTTTTAAAGGTGTATAAAACATCCGCTATATACTGCTTCATATGGTAACACGGCCATATACAGTACAGACCAAAAGTTTGGACACACATTCTCATTTAAAGATTTTTCTGTATTTTCATGACTATGAAAACTGTACATTCACACTGAAGGCATCAAAACTATGAATTAACACATGTGGAATTATATACTTAACAAAAAAGTGTGTAACCACTGAAATTATGTCTTATATTCTAGGTTAGAATCTGTCTCCCATGTTGCTACAAAAAAACAGTCTGCTAGTATGGGAATTTCATTCAGAAACATCACCTTCTGTCTATCTAGGCTAGAAAAACAGATATTTGTTTTATTACTATGTCCCATAAACAACACCATTTGTCTCCCCATTTGCCACGAAAACACACGTCCTATATCCCATTTCAAGAAAACTACTCCTTCTCTCTGGGGTCTGCTGGAAAAACAGACATCTTAGGATGAAAATTTCATTTATTGACACTAGAGTTGAGCGAAAAAGGTCGGTCAGATTCAAAAGTCGCAACTTTCACAAAAGTCAGGTTTCGTTGTCCGAAACACGACATTAGCGTACAGTCGGCCATGCGATCGGCAAAACGAGCGCCAAAGTCAGTTTTGCCAGAATGCTTTCAGGCGCCTTTTTTCAGCCAATGAGTGAGGACGTACACTGTGGGCAACGAGATGACATGTGCAGCATCCACCACCATCTTAGAGAAGGGCATTGCAGTGATTGGCTTGCTTTGGGGGGCGTCATAGTGTCTATAAAAGCCCTGAGCTACCACCTCCATTTTACTACTGCCGATCTTAACAGTAGGGAGAGGTTGGTGACGCTGTTTATCTATAGGGACAGAGTTAGGGCTGGAAAGAGAAGTTCTTATGTGCTAGTGCTGATAGAAATTGTGCTGTACAGTTAGTGTGCAGCAACAGCGGATGATTTTCTGGTGTGCAGAAGAGCTGGTTAATAGGCTGCCTGATAGCTGTATTATTCTGTGTACACTGCTGTGCAGACTGATTTTTACACAGCACTAATACTTTTAGGCCGGGGTCACACTACCGTATAATACGGACGAGTGCTAGGCGATAAAAAATCGCCTAGCACTGGTCCCAATGTTATTCTATGGGGCAGCTCCCATCAGCCGATTTTTTCTCGCACGTTTTATACGATCGAGTGAAATCGCAGCATGCTGCGATTGTACGCGTATCTCGGCTGAGAATCGCCAATGCAAATCTACGGGTGCGATAAAAAAACGGACATCACACGGACCATCAGTGTGACTTGCGAGAAATACGCACATATTTTCCTCATTACAGCCCACTGAGCCATTAAATTCAAAGGGGAAAAGCAGTGAGAAATGAAAAGCCATACGGACACCACACGGATCCTGACATGCGAGGAAATCGCATCCTCACATTGAAAACAGATTACATACGGATCAACATACGGAGAACTGTTGTGCGATTATCGCATTACAAAATCGGACCTTTTTTTACACGTTCTGTGTGACTCCAGCCTTAGTCTTTTTCTGCACAGTTACCGAGCGTTCATTTTTTCCCACACCGTATAGAGCTGTACGCTCCTCACACACTACTGTGTACCGGCTGGTATCACGGACAAATACATGCTGACTACTCCGGAAATATATACGGAGATTGAAATTTTCCTGTACACCTTATACAGCTGTCTGCTTCTGATAAAGTACCGTATATCTGCTCTTTGTATTACGGTCAAATCCATACTGAGTGAGCGTCTGTGTGTGACTTCGGAAATATATACGGAGATTGAAATTTTCCTGTACACCTTATACAGCTGTCTGCTTCTGATAAAGTACCGTAAATCTGCTCTTTGTATTACGGTCAAATCCATACTGAGTGAGCGTCTGTGTGTGACTTCGGAAATATATACGGAGATTGAAATTTTCCTGTACACCTTATACAGCTGTCTGCTTCTGATAAAGTACCGTATATCTGCTCTTTGTATTACGGTCAAATCCATACTGAGTGAGCGTCTGTGTGTGACTTCGGAAATATATACGGAGATTGAAATTTTCCTGTACACCTTATACAGCTGTCTGCTTCTGATAAAGTACCGTAAATCTGCTCTTTGTATTACGGTCAAATCCATACTGAGTGAGCGTCTGTGTGTGACTTTGGAAATATATACGGAGATTGAAATTTTCCTGTACACCTTATACAGCTGTCTGCTTCTGATAAAGTACCGTATATCTGCTCTTTGTATTACGGTCAAATCCATACTGAGTGAGCGTCTGTGTGTGACTCCGGAAATATATACGGAGATTGAAATTTTCCCGTACACCATATACAGCTGTACGCTCTTCATACAGTACCATATATCTTCTGGTATTTTTGGTACATTTTCTCAAACATGAGTAAGTATGGTGGAAGAGGCCGCGGATGTGGGTGGGGGGGCCTTCTGGAACTGATGGTGGTGTTGGTGCATCTGCTGGCAGTGCCAAAAGCACAATAGCACCTAAGGCAGGAGGTGTTGAGCCTGCGTCATCGTCTGGCTCCAGAAGGCCTGGAAGGCTCCCTTTTCTGGGAGTAGGTAAACCGCTTTTAAAGCCGAGCATCAGGAACAGGCTTTGGCTTACATTGCCGAAACAGCCTACAGCTCTATCGCCTCCTCTTCTGAAGTTTCAAAAAATGCAAGCACTGAGTCGTCAGTGCAGACTCCTGGTCAGGAACAACACCTTTCCTTGTGTCCTTCACCCCCACAACAAGTGAAGGATGCGGCAGGCCATACTTCAGATTACTCCCTGGAGCTCTTTTCACAAACCATGCCTTGGTTATCAAGTGAAATCCTGAATTCCCCAGTCCAAGATGAATATGACATGGAGTGCACTAATGCACAGCCACTGCTATATGATTCCGCTGGTACATTCACCCAGAGTACTGAATTGCCTCGCAGTCTACTGAGCCAGATTCTGACCCTGATGATACTCAGGTGCCCCTTCCCGCATACTATACCACCTTACAAGCTGACACAGAGGAAGGTGCAGATGAAATTGAAGAGGAGGTGATGGATGACCCAGTTGTTGACCCGGATTGGCATCCATTGGGGGAAGAGGGTGCAGCTGCCAAAAGCTCAGAAGAGGAGGAGGATCCGCAGCAGGCATCGACATCGCAGCTGCGGTTATCTGGCAGGCTCGTAGCAGTCCAAAAGCGTGTTCAAAAAACAAAAAGAGTTGCAGGACAGCTTGGCTAGATGGTCATATTAGCACAGCGTGCAAGCCCTGAAAATTTATCCCATAGTAGGAAGAGTGCAGTGTGGCACTTTTTTGACCAAAATCCTATTGATGAGGCAAAGGTTTTCTGTAAGAAGTGCGGAAGGACCTTTAGCCGAGGGAAAAATCTCCGAAATTTGAATACCAGTTGCATGCTTAGACATTTAAAAACCATGCACTTGCAAGCGTGGACGGACTACAAAACCTCACTGGTTTTGAACGCCTACATTGCCAAACTGATCTCATTAGTAGAGTTGAGCGATACTTTCCGATATCCAAAAGTATCGGAATCGGAATGGTATCGCCGATACCCAAAAAATATCGGCGACACCCGATACCGATACCGGAAATCCAATGTAAGTCTATGGGAACAAAATATCGGAATTAAAAAAAACCCATTCTTGCCTTGTTGGTTAATTGTACATGAAGGAAAACAACAAAGAGTAATGTAGAATGTATTGGGGAAGGTTGAGGAGACATTAAAGGCATAGATATTTAACCCAATCAAATGGAATAGCATAAATATTTTTTTTTTTAAAGATGTTCGGATTGACGAAGAAATTGACAATGTTGTTAACGTTTTTTCTATTTTGGCAAATATGTATATTTCACAACTTCCATGCTCTTCACCTTTTTAACTTTTGACACACTTTCTCCTTCATAATCTTCAGCAGCATCATCTTTTTCATCAAATTATTCTTCATCTTCACCTTCTTTATCTTCTTCTTAAACTTCTTGCTATTCATCTTTTTGTTAACATTACTCATATTCTTCTTATTAAACTATTATTCTTATTCATATTGTACTTCATCTTCTTCATCATATTATTATTTGTCACAGAGAATCCTGTACTTGTAATCTGTCAAAGTATGAATTTTTCATCCTTCCGTTCTTGCTGTCACAAAAGATTTAAATTACAACAGTATTTGTCCGTGTTCAGTTTAGCCTGCAGCAGCAGGCATTTTCCAGGGGCACCACGAGGAGGAACGGACTCAACCCCATACACTGCTTAGTCTTCTTCTGCTTATAATTTAGAGCATATATTTTGCTCTTCATTTTGGTCTTATACTTCATGTTCTTCTGCTTTTTGATCTTCTGCTTATTGTTCTTAAGTCTCTTGTTCTGTATCTTGTAGTTTGTCTTAACCTTCTTAGTCCTGTTTGGTAATCTTTTATTTCTTCTTTGTGATGGTGTTTAGGCTGGTTGGCTTGATGCTCGTC
>JARQOD010000004.1:79601610-79688741 GCA_033576555.1 Oophaga sylvatica | reverse complement strand
CCGGGTGGACTGACGAAGAGGCTGTGACACTGGAAGGCAGGAACGGCAGAGACATAGGTGGATGGGTATGGCTGAAGCACAGGGGCACGAGCTGGACTACGACACTGGCAGACAGGCATGGCTGAAACACAGGAACACGGGCAGGGGTGAGACACTGGTAAACAGGCACGGCTGAGACACAGGGACACAGGAAGAATCAGGATACTGGCAGGCTGACCATAGGAAAGAACAGAGAGAGGGACCTGGATGAGGACTGAGGAACACGGTGGCGACTGCGCACGGTGGAACAGGTAGCCAGGATGTGAGAGACCGCAGGGAAGAGGGGGCCTGAGTCAAACATGAGGCACAACTGATAATCAGGCACAGCCTGGAGGGAGAGGCTGCCTGATATGCAGAGCGTGCCAGGAACTTCCGGGTCAGAATCCACCTGGATGATGGAGTGGGAGGACGGAGCAGCTGATGTCAGGCTTGCAGAAGTGTATAATAAGTGATAATGATAAGTGATAATGTGTGCAAACTGTAAAGCGCTGCGGAATATGTTAGCGCTATATAAAAATAAAGATTATAAGATTATAAAGATTATAAGTGTCCAAGCGCCACCGAGTCTTGGATGCGAGGTGCACATGCGCACCCAATGGGACCCAGAAGCCGGCTGTGAGGCAGGAAGTGAAGAGGCCGGGTGACACGCGCTCACTCCCTGGGGTGCGCTGGGATGGGTGAGTATGCCGGGGCCGGGGAGAGGTGCGGCAGGCGCGCTCGACATGACAGTACCCCCTCCTTATGCCCCCTCCTCCCAAGACCGGAAAAGAACTTTGCTAAAATTCAAAGGGACTGGATGTTTTCCTGAGGCTCCCAAGAACTTTCCTCGGGACCAAAGCCTTTCCAATCAATCAAAAAGAGGATTTTTCCCCTAGACCTCTTCATAGCAAGAATGTGTTTAACCTCAAAGACATCCTGTGCGGAAACAGGCTGAGGCGAATAACCAGTAGTGGCATGGAATTGGTTGAGTATGACAGGCTTCAGGAAGGAAACATGGAAAGAATAGGGAATGCGAAGTGAGGCGGGCAACTTTAATTTGTAGGCAACTTCATTGATACGAGCTAAGACCTCAAGTGGATTGATGTACCGGGGACCCAGTTTATGCGAAGAAATTTTAAGGCGGATGAATTTGGAAGATAACCACACTTTATCACCAGGATGGTATAATGGGGGGTCTAGGCACCTCTTATCGGCATGTTTTTTTATCCTGTCACGCGCTCGTTCAAGACCCTGGAGAACACCCGAGACAGGGGGTACCGGCAGAGGTGCACCAGGATGTTTCGAGTAGACGCCAAAGAAGGGCGACTTGGATTAAGGTTCGCTGGTGTGTTTGTTGTATGCAAACTCGGCCCAAGGAAGCATGCTGGCCCAATCGTTCTGGTGAACGTTGGAGAAATGACAGAGATACAGTACAGACCAAAAGTTTGGACACACCTTCTCATTTAAAGACTTTTCTGTATTTTCATGACTATGAAAATTGTACATTCACACTGAAGGTATCAAAACTATGAATTAACACATGTGGAATTATATACTTAACAAAAAAATGGACCTGACCTCACCTCCTTACTGACCAAAATCTCACAATGTCTGTCTGCTATTTCTGCTTTCTTCTCTGCTCGCTTTCTAAAACTGAACATGGACAAAACAGAATTCATCATCTTTCCCCCATCTCACTCTAACCCCCACCAGACCTGTCCATCAACGTCAATGGCTGCTCACTTTCCCCAGTCCCGCACGCTTGGTGCCTCGGAGTGATCCTCTACTCTGCCCTCTCTTTCAAGTCACATGTCCAAACCCTTGCCTCCTCCTGCCGTCTCAAACTCAAAAATATTTCCCGGATCCGTGCATTCCTTGACCATGAAAGTACAAAACCACTAGTGCATGCCCTCATCATCTCCCACCTCGACTACTGCAACCTCCTACTCTCTGGTCTTCCCTCTAGCACTCTGGCACCACTCCAATTCATCCTGCACTTTGCTGCCCGACTAATACACCTGTCTTCCCGTTATTCCCCAGCCTATCCTCTCTGCCAAGCCCTTCATTGGCTTCCTATCATCCAGAGGCTACAGTTCAAAACCCTAACCGTGATCTACAAAGCCATCCACAATCTGTCTCCTCCATACATCTGTGACATGGTCTCTCGGTACATACCCACACGCAACCTTTGATCCTCTCAAGATCTCCTCCTCTACTCCCCTCTTGTCTCTTCTTCCCACAACCGCATACAAAGCTTCTCCCGTGCCTCTCCCATACTCTGGAACTCTCTACCCCAACACATCAGATTCGCGCCTACCATGGAAACCTTCAAAAAGAACCTGAAGACCCACCTCTTCTGACAAGCCTACAACCTGCAGTGATCATCAGTCTACTGAACCACCGCACGACCAGCTCTACCCTCTCCTAGTGTATCCTCAACCATCCCTGTAGACTGTGAGCCCTTGCGGGCAGGGTCCTCTCTCCTTCTGTACTTGTGTGAGCCTTGTATTGCTTATGTTTACTGTAATTGTCTATATTTGCCCCTCTTCACATGTAAAGCGCCATGGAATAAATGGCGCTATAAAAATCTATAATAATAATAATAATAATAAAAAATGTGAAACAACTGAAAATATGTCTTATATTCTAGGTTCTTCAAAGTAGCCACCTTTTGCTTTGATGACTGCTTTGCACACACTTTGCATTCTCTTGATGAGCTTCAAGAGGTAGTCACCGGAAATGGTCTTCCAACAATCTTGAAGGAGTTCCCAGAGATGAATAGCACTTGTTTACCCTTTTGCCTTCACTCTGCGGTCCAGCTCACCCCAAACCATCTCGATTGGGTTCAGGTCTGGTGACTGTGGAGGCCATGTCATCTGGCGTAGCACGCCATCACTCTCCTTCTTGGTCAAATAGCCCCTACACAGCCTGGAGGTGTGTTTGGGGTCATTGTCCTGTTGAAAAATAAATGATGGTCCAACTAAACGCAAACCGGATGGAATAGCATGCCGCTGCAAGATGCTGTGGTAGCCATGCTGGTTCAATATGCCTTCAATTTTGAATAAATCCCCAACAGTGTCATCAGGAAAGCCCCCCACACCATCACACCTCCTTCTCCATGCTTCACGGTGGGAATCAGGCATGTAGAGTCCATCCGTTCACCTTTTCTGTGTCGCACAAAGACACGGTGGTTGGAACCAAAGATCTCAAATTTGGACTCATCAGACCAAAGCACAGATTTCCACTGGTCTAATGTCCATTCCTTGTGTTCTTTAGCCCAAACAAGTCTCTTCTGCTTGATGACTGTCCTTAGCAGTAGTTTCCTAGCAGCTATTTTACCATGAAGGCCTGCTGCACAAAGTCTCCTCTTAACAGTTGTTGTAGAGATGTGTCTGCTGCTAGAACTCTGTGTGGCATTGACCTGGTCTCTAATCTAAGCTGCTGTAAACCTGCGATTTCTGAGGCTGGTGACTCGGATAAACTTATCCTCAGAAGCACAGGTGACTCTTGGTCTTCCTTTCCTGGGGCGGTCCACATGTGAGCCAGTTTCTTTGTAGCGCTTGATGGCTTTTGCAACTGCACTTGGGGACACTTTCAAAGTTTTCCCAATTTTTCAGACTGACTGAGATTCAGTTCTTAAAGTAATGATGGCCACTTGTTTTTCTTACTTAGCTGCTTTTTTCTTGTCATAATACAAATTCTAACAGTCTATTCAGTATGACTATCAGCTGTGTATCCAACAGACTTCTGCACAACACAACTGATGGTCCCAACCCCATTTATAAGGCCAGAAATCCCACTTATTAAACCTGACAGGGCACACCTGTGAAGTGAAAACCATTCCCGGTGACTACCTCTTGAAGCTCATCAAGAGAATGCCAAGAGTGTGCAAAGCAGTCATCAAAGAAAAAGGTGGCTACTTTGAAGAACCTAGAATATAAGACATAATTTCAGTTACACACTTTTTTTAAGTATATAATTCCACATGTGTTAATTCATAGTTTTGATGCCTTCAGTGTGAATTTACAATTTTCATAGTCATGAAAATACAGAAAAATCTTTAAATGAGAAGGTGTGTCCAAACTTTTGGACTGTACTGTAAGTCACCAGGATCTGATTTATGCTCTCTGCCTGACCGTTAGTTTGAGGATGGTAGGCAGAGAAGTCTAGTGTCACATCCATCCGCTTTCATAAGGCTCACCAGAACCGCGAGGTGAAATGAACTCCTTTGTCAGAAAATATATGTTGAGGAAAGCCGTGAAGCCGAAAAACATGGGCGATGAAAACTCTGGCCAACTCGGAGGCAGAGAGTAAACCCAGTAGAGAGATGAAATGAGCCATTTTGGAAAATCGATCAACGACTACGAGAATAAATGTATGACCAGAAGACCTGTTAGAACTCTCCTGTTAGGTTTTTTCTATCTTGCTGGTCACATGACCTTTTTTGCCTACTTAATCCTGCTCCGCCCTTCTGGCTTTGCTGGACTTCACTGTAATTTCTACTCTTAAGTTAGCCAGGTGCTTTGTTACCTTACTCAAATACTTTTGCTTGGTCTTCAGACCTCTATGGTCTATGTTGTTTTTTTTTTTCTTTTTACTGCTACAACTTCTGTTAGGAGGTGTCCATCTTTTCTCCCAGTCCCTAGTGCTTGTAGGGATCCCTTCCTCGCATCTATAGGTCTTCGTTCAGACTAGCTGAGGACTTTAGGCGGTCTGATCGCAGGATCAGGTTCCCCATTACATCGTAGGGATTGAGCTTTATTCTATTGTAGGGACAGATATCCCTTTCTTTCCTTAGTGCTTGTAGCAGAACATAACAGTAAGTCCAGCCAAAAAATATCTCTAAGGAAAGATTACCAGTTTCCATTATGGTGTCGGTTCAGGAATTGGCTCAACGCCTGCAGGGACTCTCTCTGGAGGTGGCTGAACTCCAGCAACACGTGAGTAGCTGTTCTGAAGCACATTTCGTGGAACCAAAAGTACGTTTGCCTGATTTATTTTTTGGTGAACAGCAAGATTTTTTTCTTTTAAAAATGCTTGCTTGTTGTATTTTTGTTTGAGACCCAGATCCTCTGGTGATGAATTGCAGCGCATAGGGTTCATAATGTCACTTTTGCGCAAAGAACCTCAGGAATGGGCCTTTTCTCTGCAACCTAGTGATCCATGCTTTAGATCAGTGGATAGTTTTTTTCTGCTTTGGGGTTATTGTATGATGATCCTGATCGTGTCTCATCAGCTGAGACAGAATTGAGAAGTCTGAGGCAGGGATCAGGTAATGTGGAAAAATATTGTATTCACTTCCGACGGTGGTCTACTCAGGTGGAGTGGAACGATTCAGCTTTGAAAAGTTTGTTTCTTGCAGGGCTAGGTGAAATGGTTAAAGATTTGCTGATTGCTTATCACATACCTGGTAACTTGCAGGAGGCTATGCAATTAGCTATACGGGTGGATAGGAGACTGCGTGCAAAGGTCAATGAGAGTAAATCTGCCATGTCAGCTCCTAGTCTTGAAGGGTCTGTACTGACATTGGAGAGCCGATAGAGATTGGAGCGATGGCACCCCGCTCTCAGGAAAAAGACCGCAGGTTTTCGGAAGGTTTGTGCTTTTATTGCGGCAAATCTGACCATTTCATTAAGAACTGTGCTGCGTATGAATAAAGAAAAAAAAAGGAGGTCAGTGTCGCCCGTATAGCCTGTTTAAACACTAAGGGTGTATTTCTTTCTGCCACTACTGCTGCTCAGGAAGAATTAATGAATTTCGGGTATTTGTCGATTGTGGTTCTACTCTGAATGTGATTGATGGGGGATTCTTGGAAAAACTTAAATTAAAACCCAAACCTTTGTCATCCCCTATTGCCGTGGTTTCTCTTGATGGCTCTCCCTTGAAGAATGTTACTCACAAGGTCTGTGAATTTCCCCTCACTATTAATGGTGTTCACCAAGAAAATTTGGATTTGGTAGTATTGAATAATTTGCCTTCTCCGGTGATTTTGGGGTTACCCTGGTTAAAATTGCACAATCCTGTTCTGGATTGGTCTACCAATGAAATTAAGTCCTGGAGCCCTCAGTGTTATGACAAGTGTTGTAACGGGCGTATTGCTACTGTGGATAAAGGGGAATTACCTGTACCTATTCAGGATTTTTGGAAAGTTTTTTCTGAGAAGGAATCGCAGATGTTACATCCCCATAGAGACTATGATTGTACTATTGAATTTGTCCCTGGAGTGACTCTTCCTAAAAGTCGGTTATTTAATCTTACTATACCTGAGAGGAAGGCTTTGGAGGAATACATACAGACAAGCTTGGCCGCTGGTCACATTAGGCCTTCCAAGTCTCCTGTGGCTGTTGGATTTTTTTTGTTAAAAAAAAGGACGGCGGTTTACATCCTTGTCTGGACTTTCGTGAGATTAATAAAATTACTGTACGCAATCCTTACCCACTGCCATTGATTCCTGATTTGTTTAACCAGTTAGCGGGGGCCAAGTGGTTCTCTAAAATTGATCTTTGGGGGGCATAAAATTTGTTGCGCATAAAGGATGGTGACGAATGGAAGACTGCTTTTAACACTCCTGTGGGTCATTTTGAGAATCTGGTTATGCCTTTTGGCCTTACTAATGATCCTGCATTTTTTCAGAATCTTATTAATGACATCCTTAGACCTTTGATCGGCAAAAATGTGGTTGTGTATTTGGATGACATTTTGGTTTATTAGCCGGATTTGGAGTCTCATTGGCGAAGCGTTCGTGAGGTATTACAGTTATTGAGTGACAATTCGCTTTTTGCTAAGCTGGAGAAATGTGAGTTCGCTCTACAGAGAATTAGTTTTTTGGGCTACATTATCTCCAGCGAAGGTTTTGAAATGGATCCGGTGAAAGTTCAAGCTGTGCAGGAATGGCCTAGGCCTATTGGTTACAGAGGTTTTTGGGTTTCGCCAAATATTATAGAAAATTCATTAAAAATGTTTCTATTATTGTCAAACCACTGACCGATCTCACCAGGAAAGGTGCTAATGCGGTTCAGTGGACTACTGAGGCCATTGAAGCTTTTGTGTTTTTAAAGGAGAGGTTCAGCTCTGCTCCCATCCTTATGCAGCCTGATATGACTAAACCGTTTTTGGTTGAGGTTGATGCTTCTTCTGTGGGGGTCGGCGCGGTGTTGTCTCAGGAAAACACGGATGAAATACATCCCTGTGCCTTTTTTTCAAATAAATTTTCTGAGACTGAACTGAATTATGATATTGGTAATCGGGAATTGTTGGCCATTAAGCTTGCATTTGAACACTGGCGGCATCTCTTGGAAGGTACTGAATTTCCCATTCAGGTTTTCACTGATCATAAAAATTTGATCTATCTTGATGCTGCCAAACGCTTGAATGCCCGTCAGGATAGGTGGGCACTGTTTTTCTCACGGTGTAATTTTTCCGTTACTTACATCCCAGGTACTATGAATGTTAAAGCCGATGCTTTGTGTAGCAGCTTTTCTCCCATGGTCGGTGCTGAGGATGAGGAGAACATTTTACAAGAAGGGGTTGTGATTGCTGCTTTGGACTCTGTGTTGGAAGATGAGATTCTTAAAGCACAGGAGAATGCCCCATCTAACACTCCCCATGGGAGGTTGTTTGTGCCTGGTACCTTTAGGAGAGATTTGTTTGTTGAGTGTCATGAGTCTCGGTTGGCAGGTCATCCTGGAATCTCTGAGACCAAGAGACTTGTGGGTCGCAGTTTTTGGTGGCCTGGATGGCAGAAGGAAGTCATTAAGTGGGTGCGTCAGTGCACTGTGTGTGCTAGATCTAAGTCTTCACATACTCCTGCTGCGGGCTTGCTTTGCCCTCTGGAGATCCCTAGTGCACCTTAGACACATTTGGCTATGGACTTTATTACTGACCTTCCCCCCTCTGAGGGTTTCACTGTCATCTGGGTAGTCGTGGACCGTTTTAGCAAGATGTGTCACTTGGTTCCTTTCATCAAACTGCCCTGCGCTAAGACACTCGCTAAGGCCTTTGTCAAGGAAATTGCCAGACTACATGGTGTTCCTACTGACATTGTTTTTGATAGGGGACCTCAGTTCATGGCTCGTTTTTGGCACGCCTTTTGTGACAGGTTGGGAGTTCATTTGTCGTTTTTGTCCGGATATCATCCTGAGTCTAATGGCCAGACAGAAAGGAAAAACCAGGATGTTGAGCAGTTCTTGCGTTGTTTTGTGGCAGACAATCAAGAGGGGTGGTCGGAGTTTCTGCCACTTGCTGAATTTGCTCTTAACAACCATACATCCTATTCTGCTGGTTGTTCGCCTTTTTTTTGTTGAACCAGGAGACATCCGTTGTTTGGGTCATTCTCCAAATTGGTATCGGCTGTGCCTGAAGAGGAGAATTTTTCCGGTGATTTGGAAAGAGTTTGGACGGATGTGCGTGGTAATCTTCAGGAGGCTAACAGAATATCTAAAAGGTACTTTGATAGGAAAAGGCAAGAGGTTTTGTTTGCTATTGGTGACATGGTTTGGTTGACCTAAGAATCTGCGGTTGAGGATTCCTTCTAAAAAATTGGGTCCCAAGTTTGTAGGACCCTTTAAGGTGCTTCAGGTTGTTAACCAATCTGCTGTTAGGTTGGAGGTTCCTACCTCCTGGAAGATTAATCCGGTGTTTCATGTTTCTCTGTTGAAAAGAGCTGATGTGTCGGATGGAGACGCCTCTGCCTCTGTTCCCCCGGTGGTGGAGGACGGGGAATATGAAATTTCCCGCATCCTAAATTCTAGACGTTATAGAGGGAGTTTGCAGTATCTCGCTGTTTGGAAGGGTTTCGGACCCGAGGATAACTCATGGGTGAGGGCGGATGATGTTTCTGCGTCCAGACTTGTCAGAGCGAGGTTTCCGGGTAAGCCTGGGCCTAGGGGATCCGGAGGATCCTCTTAGAAGGGGGGGTACTGTTAGAACTCTCCTGTTAGGTTTTTTCTATCTTGCTGGTCACATGACCTTTTTTGCCTACTTAATCCTGCTCCGCCCTTCTGGCTTTGCTGGACTTCATTGTAATTTCTACTCTTAAGCTAGCCAGGTGCTTTGTTACCTTACTCAAATAGTTTTGCTTGGTCTTCAGACCTCTATGGTCTATGTTGTTTTGTTTTTCTTTTTACTGCTACAACTTCTGTTAGGAGGTGTCCATCTTTTCTCCCAGTCCCTAGTGCTTGTAGGGATCCCTTCCTCGCATCTATAGGTCTTCGTTCAGACTAGCTGAGAACTTTAGCGGGTCTGATCGCTGGATCAGGTTCCCCGTTACATCGTAGTGATTGAGCTTAGTTCTATTGTAGGGACAGATATCCCTTTCTTTCCTTAGTGCTTGTAGCAGAACATAGCAAGACTGAGGCAGATCAGTAATAAAGTCCATTGCTATGTGTTGCCAAGGAGCCGAGGGGACCAGAAGTGGATGCAAGAGACCAGAGGGTAGATGTCTACGAACTTTGTTTTTGGGACAGGAGGGACAGGAGACGACAAAACTTCAGACGTCTTGAAGAAGGGATGGCACCACTAGTAGCCACACACGAGAATAAGGGTTTTATTGAAACCAACATGGCCTGCAAGCTTGGAAGCATTTCCCCAGTGTAAGACCCGCGTCCTATTGCTTTCTTGAACAAACATCTTTCCCGGAGGCAAGGAAATCAGGTTAATGGGAGCAACCAAGATGACTTTACTAGGATCCATGATGTGCGAGGGTTCCTCATCAACATCGGCTGCCAGAAAGGATCTGGATAGAGCGTCTGCTTTGAAGTCCTTATAGCCAGGACAAAAATGCAGCTCAAAGTCAAATCGGGCAAAGAACAGTGACCACCTGGCTTGGCGGGGATTAAGTCTTTGCACCGACCGGATGTATGCCAGATTCTTGTGGTCAGTGTAGATTTTGAAAGGATGTACGGCTCCCTCCAACAAATACCGCCACTCTTCCGACGCTAACTTGATAGCCAGCAGCTCCCTGTCACCAATGGCATAGCTCCTCTCTGAGGCGAAGAACGTCTTAGAAAAGAAGCCACAGGTGACCAGCCGCCCAGAGGAAGAACTCTGGGAAAGTACAGCACCGGCCTCGATGGCAGAAGCATTCACCTCAAGAATGAAGGGCTTGTTATCCTCAGGACGATGGAGTACGGGGGCTGTAGCAAAGGCTTGTTTCAAGGACCGGAAGGCATTCTCGGCCTCAGGAGACCAGATGTGATTGTTGGCTCCCTTGTGGATCAGAGCGGAAATAGGGCTGGTCAGGGTAGAAAAGTGTGTGACAAACTGCCGGTAGTAATAGCGAAACCAAGGAACTGCTGAATAGCCTTAATCCCCTGGGGACGCTGCCAGTTGAGCACGGCGGACACTTTTTCCGGATCCATATGTAGGCCTGAGTCAGAGATGATAAAACCAAAGAACGGTAGAGAAGACTGTTCGAAGGCGCACTTTTCAAGCTTGGCATAAAGATGATTCTCTCTAAGACATAACAGGACTTGGCGAGCGTCTCTTCTGTGGGTAGACAGATCCGAGGAAAACACAAGGATATCGTCTAAGTACACCACCACAGAGGAATAGAGTAGATCCCGGAACACATCATTCACAAACTCCTGGAGCACTGCTGGGGCGTTTCACAAGCTGAAGGGCATGACCAAATACTCATAATGGCCATCTCGGGTATTGAACGTGGTCTTCCACTCATCTCCAGGGCGGATACGGGTGTGATTGTAGGCCCCTCGAAGATCCAATTTAGTGAAGATTCGTGCTCCTCGTAGGCGGTTGAACAGCTCTGGAATGAGAGAAAGCGGGTACTTGTTTTTAATCGTGAGATTGTTGAGACCCGGTAGTCAATGCAGGGACGGAGGGACCCATCCTTCTTCTTGATGAAGAAGAAACCCGCGCCTGCAGAAGAGAACTTGCGAATAAAGCCTCTTGCAAGATTTTCACGGACATACTCAGCCATGGCTAGGGTCTTGGTAGGGGACAACGGGTAAATTCTGCCCCTGGGTGGAGTAGAGCCTGGAATGAGGTCGATCGGGCAATCATATGGATGATGCGGGGGGCAGACTCTCTGCCTCCTTCATGTTGAAGACGTCCGCAAAGGCCCAATAAGCCGAAGGCAAATATGGAGACGCCGAAGTTGGCCGTGAAGAGTTCTTCGGCTCGACGGGAAGCAAGCACTTACTCTGGCTGGACAGTCCCCAATGCAGAATGTCAATGGACCATCAGTCAAGAATGGGCTCATGAGTTCTCAACCAATGAAGTCCCAGAAGAATCGTATGAGACAACGAGGGCAGCAAGTAGAAGGCTGTCCTCTCCCGGTGCAGGGATCCGATCTGTAGTTCCAGCTCCTCGGTGACCTGAGTAACGGACTCCCGCAGGGGTTGGCCGTCGACCGAAGCTATCTGCCGAAGAGTCTCCAGGGACCTGACAGGAATCCGCAGTTTTTTTATAGCCTCGAGCTGAATGAATCTATGTAACCCAACTCAGAACAACGCTTACAGCCCAGAAGCAAAGGAACAGAAAGGGTCAAGGGTAGAGAGGGATCACAGGCACCTAGGGAGGCCTCTCTTACCTGTCCTAGGAAGAGGCGTTTCCCTCCCTCTTGGGACAGGAATGCAGAAAGTGGGATGCACTCCCACAGTAAAAGCAGAGACCTTGTTTGCGTCTCTCTTTCCTGCGCTGCTCTACCGTCTTCAGTCAGTCCACCTGCATGGGTTCAGGTGCAGGGGCCACAGAAATGTCACAGGGTGTGAGCAGGGGGACTCCGGGTAGCCGGGGTGAGATGGGGAAATCTTCTTTCTCTAGCGATCTCTCGGGAGCGCTCCTGGAAGTGCAAATCTATGCGGGTTGCCAGGGAGATCAGATCCTCCAAAGAGGTCGGAGTGTCCCGACCCGCCAGCTCGTCCTTGATTCGGCCCGAAAGCACTCGCCAAAAGGATGCTACCAAGGCTTCATTGTTCCACCCCAGCTCGGAAGACAGAGTACGGAACCGGGTGGCATATTCAACCACAGAGAGCGTACCCTGGTGCAGGTTAAAGAGCGACACGGTAGTAGAGGCCAAGTGGCCTGGCTCGTCGTATACCTTGTGAAAGGTATCAAGAAAGGTGGAGAGTTGTGAGACTAGGGGATCATCTCGTTCCCAAAGAGGGTTTACCCAGGCTAAAGCCTACCCCTCTAAATGAGACACCACAAAGGCCACCCCAGCTCGGTCAATGGGGCACTGCTGCGGCAGAAGCTCAAAGTGTAATTGGCATTGGTTTTAAAACTCCTACACGATTTGGAATCTCCATATACCGCAGTGGTTTTGCCAAGTGAGTCAGCGGGTGAGGAGCCGAGGCCTCGGCAGGGGCAGAGGCGGCGGACTAAAGGGCAAGAAGATGATTATCCTCCGAAGCCATATAATTAAGGATGTGGGCCTGGGTGTCTCGCTGCTGGGCGAGCTCCTGTTGGAAACTGGCCAGTTGGGAAGCACTCCCCGGGTCGACGGTCTGAAAGGCCGACAGATGGGACTCCATAGTTTTCAGGAAGGATATTATCCTAGTCTGATTCTCCCTCAGGAACACCAGTTCCTTTTGGGTTGGGGACGGGTTACCAGCGGGGTCCATGGCCTGATTATACTGTGAGAATCGGAGGAACTCCAAGAGTGGACCTGCTGGGCCATGACAACAAACCTCTCCTGGGCGAGCTGACCTGATGGACCACCCCCTATACAGGGAGCGTTAGTGGCAGACCCAGGGGAGACTATCGCCACGACAGCTGATACCCAGGGGCGGAGAAAAGGAGACAAAGCAGGGACTGGGTGGACTGACTTCTTTGACTGCGACACTGTAAGGCGGGAATGGCAGAGACACAGGCGGACGGGTATGGCTGAAGCACAGGGGCACGGGCTGGACTATGACACTGGCAGACAGGCACTGCTGAAACACAGGAACATGGGCAAGGGTGAGACACCGGAAGGCAGGCACGGCTGAGACACAGGAAAAATTAGGACACTGGCAGGCAGACCCAAGGAAAGAACAGAGAGAGGGACCTGGATGAGGACTGAGGATCATGGTGGCGACTGTGCACGGCAGAACAGGTAGCCAGGAAGCGAGAGACCACAGGGAAGAGGGGGGCCTGAGACAAACATGAGGCACAATTGATAATCAGGCACAGCCTGGAGAGAGAGGCTGCCTGATATGCAGAGCGTGCCAGGAACTTCCGGGTCAGAGTCCACCTGGGTGATGGAGTGGGAGGACGGAGCGGCTGACGACAGGCTTGCAGAAGTGCCCGAGCGCCGCCGAGTCTGGGATACGAGGTGCGCATGCGCACCCGACAGGACCCAGAAGCCAGCTGTTAGGCAGGAAGTGAAGAGGCCGGGTGACGCGTGCTCACTCTGGGGGAGCGCCGGGACAGGTGAGTATGCCGGGGCCCGGGGAGCGGTGCGGCAGGCGCGCCCAACATGACAGTAGAAAGTAGTTTCTTGACAAATTGTCTGGTTATGTTCTTTGTACTTGGCCCGCTGTATTCTAGGAGAGACCACCCCGGTACACTGTCTACACTTCTTCCACCTATATGACATTGCCCAATCATAATTAAGCAGCAACACTGAGTGGAAAGGAGAACACACCCCAACCAAAGCTTAGAGTATGTTTCTCAGTGTATGAGAAATTATAACAGAAAATCCTGATCTTTTGGTCTAACCTGTGCATGATTACAAAGCACTGGTAGTGGAGCATACATAACTAACACCATTCAGACAACTTCATAGTTGTCAGTGAGGTGGAAGTGGCAATAAAATCAGGTTGCGAGATGCAGTGACAGACAGGAGACGGAGCAAGGGTTAACAAATTTAACAATTTAATTAAACAGGGTAACAACTCCTCACAGGGAGATAAATGAATAAAGAATAGATAGAAGAACCAACAAATGCAAAATAATGGTAGTCCAGTTATTAAACTTATCGTGTCCTTTATGCTCCTCCACCACAGATGATCCCGCAAGGACTGTAGCACCGGCAGCTGTCGGAAAGATGTCCACAGAGGGGTTCTTTGAATGATGATCCATCTTCTGGTAGCAGTGGTAGGTCTCCAGTACCTTCCGCTGAGCTCCTAGTCCATGAACTTGTGCGGTAAAAGCAATCCAGGCCGCATCACTCTCAGGGTAATACATGGGCTGGCGTCCAGCAAATGGCAGGGAATGCCACAAACGAGTGTCCGGGACTCTGCTTTCTCTCCTGTGGGCGTGTGCAGTACTCACAGTCTCTGGGTGCGCGACACCTCTCTCTCCTTCGGCCCTGATGGTCGCCACCGAAGACGTCAACCGCAGCATGTCGCAGCACCGGTACTCAGGAGGCGGAGCACAAACCTCATCCTGCCACTTGTTTGCACCAGATCTCCCGCTGCTGCGTGCGCATTTTCTTTTATATCGACCCTCCTACCTGGGTCATGGGGTTGGTCCGGTCGTTTCTCCCTTCCCCCAGGCAACATCGAAGGCAGCCTCACCAGTTCCGGACCTGGCTCAGTACAGGTACCCGAAGACCAGCTAAATTGAAATGTGTCACATTAAAAACTCTTCTTTCAGCTTTCCTCCTTTCTTAGTACTGTGAACTCTGCTGTATTATGCCTCACCCCACCAAGCCTGATCAGAGATGAGAGCTCAAAGGTGTCAATAATCACACTTATGTCTTTAGTGCTCATGGAAAATGTGCAAACTTATAATGGTTCTGCAGTCAGAGTAGAGAAGACTGTCATTGCATCTTAAACAGAATTAGACTGTTCTGAGCTATTGTGGGGTATATTCCTTTTTCTCCAGTGTGTTATTGCCTGCTTATTATTAGGAAATGTAATAAAGGTGGGAAATGTAAATGCCCGAATGTAAACTTTCTCATAACGTTCGCCTGTAATAAACTTATTAGGCCGGGATCACACATGCGAGAAACTCGCACGATTCTCATGCGAGTCTCTCTCATGGACACCCGGCACTGTCGCTGGCACTTGGACCGGAGCATGTGGCACGAAAATCGTGCGAGTCTCTTGCATGTGTGACCCCTGCCTTAGGTGGCAAGTACTTTGATTGCTAATATCTCTGCAATGGGAGGCAAAATAAAAACAAAAAAAAATATTCCACTCTACAGCCCCTATTAAATTACATGTCCAATTCAATACAAGGAATGAAAAATTTGCTGACCTCTATCGAAATGCAATATGTTAGTTTTAAAGTGCAAAATAAAATCATTTTGTTTCTTTCTCATGGTATGTCTCAAAAATTGTTCCACATAACAGGAATCTATTTACACTGTAATAACAGGATCCATGTGTGAGGGAAATCAGGAACCCTCGGGTCTACACACACACACATATATAAAGAATTCTAACATTACATATTAGTTTTTGGTCATTCTGGCCCTTGTAATTCTTGAGATTCAAACAGCTGACACTAAAAAGCTGCACCCAAGGCAGTATTGACTTAACCTTACTGATATGGGTGGTTGTGCTAGGAACTAGCTAGCTTATACAGATAACAGGTTGCAAACTTTATTGGGATAAGGCTAATTGCATGGACATTTGGACCCGGCGCATGCGTCCTTTTGACTGATGCGGCGAGCGCACCAAAAAGCAGCATGCAACATTTTGGTGCGCTCGGCGCACCGTCAAAAGGACGCATGCGCCGCCAAACGCATACCTGCGCACGGCCTGCGTACCCAATGATAAAGATAGGGTACGCAGGTCGCATGCGGCGCCATGCGCCCATAGGCGGAGCCGCCGAGAGGAGGCGTGGCTGGGGCGGAGCTTAGCGGCGGCCGTGCGCAGACAGGCGCAGGTTGCTCAAACGCAAATGTAAAAGCAGCCTTACTTGCAATAACAAGTTCTGACATGCGCATAGCACAGAGATGACATAATGTACACACCTTCCTGAAGAGTATATAAACAAGCCATCTTTTTTGAATAAATTATGGCTCTTGATGCAGAGATACTCCTGTCTGTGTCTGTTCATCATTTGCTCCAGCATCCCAATTTGATTAACACATGGTAGACAGGACTGGTCTTATCTGCTATAATTCATCACGATAAAGTTTTTCTTCCCCACATTAACTTGATCAGTGAGGTTTAACTGTTTTATACACTTGATTTGCTATTTCTACAAAACAACAGAAACAGACGATAAACAACTCATGAAAGCGGGAGCAGAGCATCAGTATGCATCTATAATTATTTGTATCCATAATCTAATAAAAATTAAAAACTGTTTTTGTCCATAATGTCATAAAGATTGTAAATGTTCCTTATTTCAACAAGAACATGAAAAGCTGACAAAAAGCTATAAAATAATACAAATGGTTTCCATGGACTATGTTGTGATTCAGATGCCGATGAATTAGACAGCAAGTCAGAAATACAAAAATCCAATACCTGACTTGCTTTTGCGAGGCACGTAGTCCATAACATACAGTTGACCTGTAAAAGAAATAACGCATAGTAGAAGACTCTTATTCTTGGTAAACTATTGGAAGGGCCTGTACAGCGAAATTCCCACTTTGACTAAAAAACAAAACAAAAAACAACTGTGCAGTTTCCTAAACTGAATATCAAATACAATAAATGTATCACATGCATTACTTACAATGGCAACTTATATGCATCAGAAAATGCATCTTTTAGGGAAACAGAGTTGGAAGTCAGTGGTTGAGCAGACTCTGGGAACACTTATAGACCACAAACTAAACACCAACATGCAAAGTCAATCAGCTTTTTCTAAGAAAAGCAGGATGTTTTCATGTAAAGAGGCATGGAAATGCAGGGGAGGGAAACACTACCAATACTTTACAAATTGTTAGTGCATCTTCATTTGGAATATGCAGGTCGGCTCATAGAAAGGATGCCCTGCAGTTCGAAAAATTCCAAAGAACACTCACAAAACTGAAAAGAGGCATTGATAATGAGAAAAATTTAAGAAAATTGAATAAATTTAGAAGAAATGATAGAATCTATGTGCGGTAGGGGCATGGCCTGACTGAACTAAGAGCAGGATGCGCTTAACTAGAGCTCCCACAGAAATAGAAGAAAATAGGTGGATGAAGAGATCCTTTGATGCCAGCAGAGCTCCTGGAAGACCTGCTACCACCCTATACCCCATAAGAGAGAATTGAAGCGATAGGCAGTCTCTCTGCTGCCTCTGATTGTGCGAGGAAAAAATTTCAGGAATCAGACCAAGAGAAGGCAGGCACCATCTTTATGACCAGAGGACGTGAAGTGGATGGCGGCAAGAGGCTACGGAGGGCACCGCAGAGATACCTTGTGATGGGATCAGAGCTGTCCTCCATCCCTTCTGTCCTCCCTTCTCTTCCGATCAGTCCCAGCTTTACCCTTTTGTTCCTCCTCGCTCACGGTCCCTGGCTTGCTGAGAGGTGTGGGGCTTTCTCGGCACACCTTCGGCTCCCATCCCCCTCCCCTCACCTGTCCATCCAGACGGTAGAGGAGACATCGGTCAACAGAGAGCATGTTGCAGACGTATACCGCAGCGGAGAATGGTCTTTCCCCGCTCTCCGCTACATACACTAACGAAAATGAGACCTGGTGGTGCAGATCCTGGGGCTGTGGGGGAGTATCTGGAATCTCTCTCACCCTTCATCGACACATTACATAAGTGCACTCCCACGGGACGTGCTGTGTCGCTTTCTTGATTATCGTCTGAAGGACTTGGTCCTCTGAAGAGCTTGTGAAACCCAAGAAATTACTTATGAGGAGTCACAAATAAAACTATTTCAAGACCTATTGGCTACAACTTTGAAAGAAGTAGACTGCTAAAGCCTTTTATACAGAAGCCCTAACACAAAAAGGCCATAGTTTCCTGTGGCTATTCCCCTTTGGAATTTACATATCAGCTGAAGACAAAAAGCTCCATGCCAGAACATCCCTAGAGATAAGAGAAATCTGTAAGTTATTAGACATTAACTTGGAGCTTTACGCGGACCTTGAGTTATTTCACTCGGCCTCATATCTTAAACCTTTACCAAACCCAACTCAGTGGCATCTTGTGGGAACCCCTAAATCTCAGATACTTAAAAGAAAATCAGCTAAAACGTCCCCTAAAAAGGAGACAAAGAAGTAACCTGAACTCTGGAAATCGTCAGCCATACAGCTGGAGATCCCTTCTCGGAACGCAGAGATACATGGTCCTTATGAACTGAGGGACTGATCCAAATTCCATATGTTTATCTTTTTGACAATATTTAAAACTGTACTAGGATTCCTTCCTCTAATCTTAGTCCCCTTCCCCTCTTCCTCTTTCCATCACCACCTTTCTGTTTACCCCATCCATGCCACTTAACCCTTAACCCTTGCCTATGCACCCCACAATACCTCATTTCCACCTTCCCCTCCTCAATCTATTACCCCTAACCAAGTTCGACTATAAATCTACTTAAATATGATTAACATGTGTCTTCAGGACCCTGAGAATTTGAGTTTAACATTTCCCCAAAAAAGTCAGCAAGAAGAAAATGTTAGCTATTAATATTGCTTATCTCTCTTTTTTGAGTTTTGTAATATTTGTGAATCTCACTGTCTCTTCTCTTTCTCTTCTTTCACTCAATCTGCATACTTTGCTTCTTTCCTTTCCATCCCCCTCATCCTAACCTCCACACCAAGAGGCACCTGGCACTCAAGCGGTCACATGATCAACAAATTCCCATCCAGCACATCTATTGCATATATGGATACCTACGATACGGTATTTACTTTTGCTTCTTTAAATGCAAATGGCTTGAATTCACCGAACACCAGACAACATACATTAGACTTGCTCAGAAGGCAAAAAAGGAGACATCTTACTGATCCAAGAAACGCATTTTAAACTTGATAGGCTCCTTAGTTTTGAAGGAACACACAATGACACATGGTTCCATGCCACAACAACCCAAGTGGGCTTGAGGGGCACCTCAGTGGTGGTGGCGAGGTGAGTGCCCTTCCAGGCACACAAAATACTGAATGACTCTAATTGCGGATACACTTTAGTCAAAGGTCTCCTGGCTGGGAATCTGGTTATTGTTTGCAGCTTGTATGCCCCCAATAGAAAACACATAAATTGGCTCTTGGCGACACTTAGGAAAATAGAAGACTTTAGGGAAGGGACTCTCATCATTGACGGGGATATGAATACAGCTTTAGAACCAGTGTTAGATATTACAAAAAAGAAAAGTGCAATATCTACAAAAGATTTACTTATAGTGAAGACGAAACTTAGATATATGCAAATTTTAGACGTTTGGAGATATTTACATCTGGCGGACAGAGACTGCACCTACTATTCCCATCCACATGGGTCGTATCACTGACTCGATAACATTTTTATTCCTAGACAACTGCTCCCTAATGCAAAAAACTCAGATATATTACCTAACATACACTCTGATCATTCCATCGTAACTCTCCAAATGACTTTAATCAAACCCTTCACCAACAACATGATGTGGCAACTGAACGAGTCGTTGCTAAACATCCCGAATGTTCGAACTCGTATAACTAAAGCACTAGATCAGTACTTTATCCAAAATGATACAAGGGAAGTCCCAGCTCCAATTCTATGGGAAGCACATAAATCAGTAATTAGGGGGGAGCTAACCTCAATTTCCTCGTATAATAATAAGCAGAGACAACAGGAGATAAAAACTTTATATGATGAAATATTTGAGTTAGACACCCAACATAAAAAATAAGAAGACCCACAATTGCTAATCAAATTGTCCACAAAGAGACAACACCTGAAAGATATTCTAAATAGGAAATCTGCAAAATGGCATGCTTTGTGGCGTACGAGATTGTTCGTGCATGGAGATAAAGCAAACAAATTCATGCTTTCGAGAATACGACGGCGCCATGCCCGTACATATATACTGAGGTAGAAACAACACAAAAACGATGATCAAAAAGCCAATTTTTATATATCAAAATACAATTTTATTATGAAATTTTTTTATTTAAAATCCATAATGCCAAGAATTGAGAAAATGGGGACAAAATACAAGCACACACAATCTGTCCACAAGTTTCAGATCATCCTGTATCAAGGAGCCTACTAATACTAGCATATCAAGGTCTTTTATATCTCCCGGCCTCAGCGTGGTGAACCGCGCGACCAGAAGTAGCAGTCCCAGCCCAAAATGGCGCGCGATGCTACCAAGTCAACAGTGACGCCAGCATCAGTGTCACAAGGTAGATGGAGCCAGGGCGGGCCCAGCCACCGCACTGAGACGCCTAAAGCAGGCAGACATGGCAGCGAAAAGGCAGCACCTGCATGCAAGCCGGGAGCCTAAAGATATTAAGTGAAGACATAATAATGAGAAGAAGATGAAACATAATCATACATAGTAATAAACATTGCATATACAGTACAGACCAAAAGTTTGGACACACCTTCTCATTCAAAGATTTTCCTGTATTTTTATGACTATGAAAACTGTAGAGGCATCAAAACTATGAAGTAACACATGTGGAATTATACAATACACTTTACAAAAAAGTGTGAAACAACTGAAAATATGTCTTATATTCTAGGTTCTTCAAAGTAGCCACCTTTTGCTTTGATTACTTCTTTGCGTGCAGAAAAAGTGAACGGATGGACACTACATGCCTGGTCCCCACCGTGAAGCATGGAGGAGGTGGTGTGATGTGTGGGGGTGCTTTGCTGGTGACACTGTTGGGGATTTATTCAAAATTGAAGGCATACTGAACCAGCATGGCTTCCACAGCATCTTGCAGCGGAATGCTATTCCATCCTGTTTGCGTTTAGTTGGACCATCATTTATTTTTCAACAGGACAATGACCCCAAACACACCTCCAGACTGTGTAAGGGCTATCTGACCAAGAAGGAGAGTGATGGGGTGCTACGCCAGATGACCTGGCCTCCACAGTCACAAGACCTGAACCCAATCGAGATGGTTTGGGGTGAGCTGGACTGCTCACCGCTTCAATTTTGAATAAATCCTCAACAGTGTCACCAGCAAAGCACCCCCACACCATCACACCACCTCCTCCATGCTCCACGATGGGAACCAGGCATGTAGAGTCCATCCGTTCACCTTTTCTGCATGCAAAGCAGTAATCAAAGCAAAAGGTGGCTACTTTGAAGAACCTAGAATATAAGACATATTTTCAGTTGTTTCACACTTTTTTGTAAAGTGTAATGTATAATTCCACATGTGTTAATTCATAGTTTTGGTGCCTTCAGTGTGATTCTACAATTTTCATAGTCATGAAAATACAGCAAAATCTTTGAATGAGAAGGTGTGTCCAAACTTTTGGTCTGTACTGTATATTACACCTAAATAGTATAGTATCAAAACAAAGGTACACTTCTCAGCTTCTCCTCTATAAATATGGCTGATAAACCGCCAAACGCAATTCACCATAGACTGTCACCATCACACAGGAAAGGGTTGGCAATATCACTAAAATTAAAAAGACAAATATTAAAAATTAAAAATGAGGACATGTGAACATAAGGTGCCATTCATTGACACCGAGCAAGAACTATATAAATGGGGAATAACTGATGTTCTCATTAAGTCCAGATGGATGGACCTTACCAAGTGTTCTTATCCATCTGGACTCAAGTTGTGCTAATCTCCTGGAGACCCCACCTCCACGGATACCCACATCTAGCATGTCAATGCCTCTAACCCTGAGGAGGTCCCCATCACAGCCATGATACTTTTTAAAGTGCCGTGGAATCGTTTTTAATTGGGATGCATCTGTGTAGCCCAGCTGCGCTTGGAGCCACATTACCCAGGAGGATGCACCAAAGGTAACCCCCACACGTACCTGATATTCATTCACACCTTAACTATTTCCTAGAGCCACCAGAGGGAGCCCTTTTGCAGTATATATAGGGTAGTGAAGACACAGCAGTTACCTCAGAACACATCAGTTACCTCAGATGAGATGAGATGAGATGAGAGGAGAGCAGATTACCTCAGAGAGTGAGACAGGCTAGTCACCTCAGACAGAGCTGATTAGCTGGGAGAGTTGTAAAGCTGTTAGTTCCGTTGGAGTGTGGAGAGTCAGCTCCTAGAAGTGTGCACAGATCAGTAGACGGAAGGTCCTGATAGCTGCTTCAGATAGAGCATTACAGAAAGAAAGAAGGAAAGAAAACAGCAGTGACTGATAGAACCTGAAGACTACAGATTTGAGCTTAGTTTATTGTGTGGAGGCTAGTACGAGTGGAGAAAGATAGCCACTTCAGCCTGGTCAGAACTGAGTCAACTGAGTTTAGTTTCAGTGAGCAAGCATGCCAACGCTTTGAGAGCGGTGAAGAGAAGGAAGAATCAGCTATCTACTGCTAGTGTGCTTATGTTAAGGGTCGGAGTAGGACGAAAGGCGAGTGGAAGTAAAGAAGAGAGTAACGGAGGTTGAAACAGCATTGATAGCTTACCTCTACTCTGCACCACCGGACACCGGGTCCAAGCTTGCTAGCATCTACACGACTAGTAGAAGATACCGGAGACCCTGCTGGACTACAGGTCGCAGGGGCCCAGGAGCGCTGATACGTAACCGGGGTCAGGAAGATGGGGGTCTAGCAGGACGCTGCATACAGAGACACTGTTCTATCCAAGAGAAGGCTCCACCACAAAGTCAGCCGGGCGTATAAGTGAAGACAGAGTTAGACTTTGTTTCATACAGGTCAGAAACTCACACAACAGGAGTAAGGAGGCCCTACACCTACTCAGTGGGAATACTGGACGTGCATCCTCCACCCTGCCAGCTTCCCAGGACGTGCCTGCAACTACCATCAGTAAAGGTAGAGAAAGAGACTTTCGTGTGTGTGTCTGCATTATTGCTCCTGCGGCTGGAAGCCCCTTCTCCGTCCTGCACCGCAACACTGCCATCTACCCTGAGGGACCCAGTCTTGCCTGTGGAAGACTTAACACCTTGCTGCCCAGTAACAACCCCTCAGTGGATCTACCCTGCAGCGCTGGTCACCCTGACCAGGTACCACAGGTGGCGTCACGAACAAACTGTAAATACTTTATTCCCCTGTAAATATCCCCCTTTTTAGTGAGCGCCCAGGGCCACGGACCGAGCTGTGCTACCCGTGACATCCCCCATAGAAGTGAACAGGCTCGGTGCCGAGTACCCCCACAGGCCCTGGCTGGCGACTCACATCGTCGGTGGCCGCTGCTGCACCAATGCCGAGCACATGCTCTCTAACACGTATCTTCAACTGTCTAGTAGTCATACCCACATAAATCTTTCTACATGGGCAGACAGTATAGTAAATAACATTTCGACTAGTACATGTAATCCGTTTTTTGATCTTATATTCACGAGAACCATCATGATTGACAAAAGTGTCAGTACGGTCAATATTTACACACGCAACACAGCAGCAACATGAGGCGCATCCATACCGAACTGCCACCCGATCGAGAAAAGTTGTGCCTGATTCCCCAGTATAATGAGTTTAGACTAATCGGTCATGTAGGTTTCTTGATCTTCTGGCTGCAATCGCGGCCCTCTCACGGAGAAACCTGGAAATCACTGGTCCGCCTTTAATATATTCCAGGATCTACCCAGGATTGTTCTCAGATGGGGAAACTGTGAGTGAAAATCTTTAACAAATCTCACAATATTTTGATCCCTACTTTGTTTAGTTCCATAAAGGAGTGTATTCCTAGACGAATACTTGGCATTGTTAAAGGCCTTTGTAATAATGCAGTTACTAAAACCGCGTTCAATCAATCTTTCCCTGAGATCGTCCGCTTGTTTGAAAAAGTCCTCATCCGTTGAACATAACCTACGTAAATATAGAAATTGTCCAGTGAGGACAGATTGGATCATGTGACCCGGATGGGAGGAGATAGCGTGTAACAACATATTAGTGGAGGTCGGCTTTAAGAAGATGTCTGTCTGTACTTCACCATTGTGATCTCTCTTGAGTAACAAATCCAAGATCTCAATGCTTTCTGGTTCACACTTATAGGTAATAAAAATATTTAACTCATTATCATTAAGGGATGACATAAAGGTCTGAAGACAATCCCTGGACCCCTGCCACATCAGTAACATGTCATTGATGTATAGCATCCAAGAGAGGACGCGGCACATCGACGACGACTGATCCGGCAGGGAGAGGTCTCTCTCCCACAGACCCAGGAACAGGTTAGCATATGCAGGGGAAAAAGAGACCCCCATAGCTGTTCCCTGGAGCTGCAGGAAGAAAAACCCCTTAAAAACAAAAAAATTATGAGTCAACATAACCTAAGGAGCTCAATAATTAACTCCCTAATATCCAGAGGTAAGTTCGACATATTAAGAAAAATTCCGCAGCTAAAATGCCATCCTCATGTCGGATGCTGGTATAAAGGAACTCAACGTCCCCTGTCACCAGCATCATATCGTCCTCCAATTGCAATTTGTCCACCCGTCTCAATAATTCTTAAGTGTCCTTTAAAAATTATGGCAACCCCTCCACCAATGGCTGCAGTTTAGAGTCTATCCAAGGATTCATATGCTCTAGGTGATTTTCCCTTTCTGAAATAATTGGGCGGCTAGGAGGCGTCTGCACATCCTTATGAATTTTAGGCAATAAATAAAAGGTCAAAATGGTTGATTTGGGTACAATCAGAGCCATTGCCAATTCTTTAGATATAGTACCTGTCTCATTAGCCTTATTGATGAAAGTACATAATTGTGCAGAATAGGCGGACAAGGGGTTAAATGTGAATTTCTTGTAATAGATATTATTGTCAAGTTGGCGAAAGGCCTCTCTTTCATAGAGAGCCTTAAGGCGAAACTACCATATTACCCCCCTTGTCCGCCGGTTTATACACCACATCCGTTAAATTCTGAAGGGCACGCAGGCATCCCCGCTCCTCCGTTTGTGAGATTATCCTTATAGATGTATCTTGGAATCTCAAGAAATTCCCTCGTGACAATCTGCACAAATAAGTCCACATTTGGACAAGAAGACGGGGGGGGAAATTTCTTTGATTTAGGACATATAGATGTTGATGCCTTACCTCGCTCTGGAGCACTGTGTTCGGTGGACAGATCCTCCAAAATGCGTAAAGCTACTTGTTCTTCTTCTGTAGGGAAAACTTCAGAGAGGTTGCCATCAAAAAAATGTTTTTTAAAAATCAGGGAACAAGCAAACAAATGGAGGTCCTTAACGGCCAAAAACATATCAAATGGTGCCCCAGGAGAAAAAGACAAACCCTTCTCAAGAATAGCCAAATCAGTACTCGAGAATTTATGTGTACTCAGATTAGTTACCTTGATATTATATTTAGTGATTACTGGAGAATGGTTTTGACGTCTATAAGGATGGAAAGTATGTTCTCTCAGATTCCGCCTTATCAATCCAGACCTAGTAGTCAGAGATGACTCAGGTGCCTCAGACACATCACTCATTGATTAAATAGAGGTTTGAGAAGTGTTGCACCCCAATTGGCAGCTCTGTGATTGAGATTTCCGCCACAAATAGACCATATGATTTTCATAGTCTCGTCGATCACGATTCAATTTATTTAACTGAGTGGCGTGTATTTTTTAACCATGGTTTCCAATGTTTTATCCAACTGACTATGGAACGCGCTCCTCTTCTCCACCATCCCAATAGACATCAGCTCATCTTCTGTATTTTTAATAGTCACATCCAATTGAGATATAACAGCACTATTGTGTTCACTCAGGAGTTGCATGAACACCTGTGAACAATTATTACATGCCTCCTCCCATCTAGACACAAATCCACTATCTTCCACTGGAAAAGTAGGGATGACCCGGACTCTCAGGCCTCTAGGAATAATCTTTTTAGTCAGACATTTATTGAGAAATAAAATCACACACAATGCCCCAAAATGTTATACAAATAGACCCTGGTGAGAGGGAATATCTGTAAATATATACCACAACAACTAGATATACACAGAAGTGGTAATCAATTAATCACCATGAAACTCACCACACAAATGGCATATAAATCAATAAATATTTTATTACTCACATATGAGAAAAAATAAACAAGAAAAGATGCAAGATATAATTTAGAAGAGGGACTGTTAGGGTTCGAGTTCCCACTGCTGCACAAGGGGAGTCTCGAACCAGTCCTGCTGCAGTCCCCCATTCGTCTCCGGCCGCAGTGGAGCCTGCTCAGCAGAGACGTTGGTCCCAGCGTCTTGCCCATTCCAGTTCTGTGCAGAGACTTACTGCTGTCTCTCCTGGATCTGCTATTATAGCCAGTGCTGGAGCAGACGTCTTTGGGACGAAGTCCTGCGTTTCCCCTTCTGAGCATGCCCAGGGTAAGATCTCTCATTGGAGATCAGGGGTCACATGTTCAGGTACTGCAGCAGCTCCTATTGGTCCGCCAGTAAGGTCCTGAAACTGCATGTGTTTTGGAACAGTTTCTCATTGGTCCTTGTTTCTGGCAGGTCCTGTAGCTGTTGCTATAAAAGGGTGGCATGGCTGGGCCGCCATGCGCTAATATCAACCATTATATACTTTGCGCCAGTGTGGTCATGCATGTGTGTGGTTAGGGCCTGGCTGAAATAAGCCCCTAGAATACCGACTTAATCGGTGAGGAGTTTGGTATGCTAGCTGGTCAGGGTCGGTGTCCTAGATGCCCTAGATTACCGGCATAACTGGTGAGGAGTTTGATTGCCGTATTCAGGGTCTGGCGTTCAGACGCCATAGATTGCGGGTGACTCCCGCGAGGACATTAGCGCATGATCACGTTCTATGTTCGCTTAGCACTTAACTGTGTACCTGGGTGCCTGACAGGACACAGAACTTTTTCTCAGCGGCTCTGTGACGTAACAAGGTTCGCTTTCAACGCTAGACAGCGCCCTATCGTGTTTATTTTGCGACTCATTTGTGTTCAGTGAGTTCGCACAGCACACATCGCCATATAGCGCTGCGGCACTCCTTCTAGCGGCTCTGTGAAATAATAGAGTTCTCACATATTGCCACAGCGCATTGCGGTGTTTTATTTTGGCGACTCTGCGGGATAACAGAGTTCGCGTCTTGCGCCATTTTACTAGCAGCAGGTTCCGCCTGCACGGTGGACCCTGGGCTGCGAACGCACCTATCTACCTCATAATTTTGTGCGTTCCGCAGACCCTAACATAATATTAGCGCCAGGGTCTGGCTAGTAAAATGGCGGATGACCAGCGTCTACCGCAGTACATCCAGCAGCTGGAGGGTAGGTTGGCGGCTCTTGAGCGCACAACCTCAGCTGTGGATGTTACCGCAGTCGCTGTTCAGGCTGCTAGCGTGGCTGCAGCCAGTTTGTCCTCTGCCACCTCTGCCCCTACATTATCCCACCTCCCGCTTCCTGACAAGTTTGCCGGTGACAGCAAGCAATGTCGGGGATTCGTGAGTCAGTGCTCTATACAGCTCGAGCTTCTGGCTGCACATTTCCCCACGGATCGGGCACAAGTGGGTTTTGTACTGTCTCTACTCTTGGGCAGAGCGTTGGAATGGGCAACGCCGCTGTGGGAGCGCGATGATCGTGTGGTGCAGAGTGCTCCTCGTTTCCTGGAGGCTCTTAAAAAGGTCTTTTTAGGACCTCAGGTCACCCACGATATGGCGCTACAACTGCTGGCATTGGCACAGGGTTCGTCTTTGGTCAGTCAGTTTTCCGTCCAGTTTCGGACTCGTGCCTCAGAGCTAGACTGGTCGGATAAAGTTCTCATTCATGTCTACTGGCGAGGACTGGCTGACCATGTTAAAGACGCTTTGGCTACCAGGGAGATTCCCGCCACACTGGAGAAGCTTATCTCCATATCTACCCGCATCGACCTCCGTTTTCACGAGCGGAGGTTGAGCGGGCTCAGTGTAGGCAGAGGATTCGGTTGGCTCCCACCTTTGCCACACCTCTCGAATCCCCCGATCTGGCGTCCAAACCCCAAAAGGCCACCTTTGCTCGTCGCCACGCAATACATCTGATAGCGCTCGACAAACCAGTGACTGTCCGGGTAGTGAATGGGTTGACATTGCCCTCACCAATTACACATCAGACTGTCCCTCTTACTTTGTGTGTACCCCTTCCCATCAGGAAATTATTTCCCTTCTGGTCCTTCCCGAGGGAATAGACGAAATCCTACTGGGAGTACCCTGGCTCCGTTCCCACTCCCCTCATATTGAGTGGACCTCTGGTAGGATACTGGGTTGGAGTGAGTCATGTAAGGACAGATGTGTCAGGGAGTGCATTCAGGTTACCACTACAGAGATACCCGCAGATCTTTCTCCTCTTCCCAAGTGTTATCAGTCATATGCAGACGTGTTCTCTAAAAAGGCTGCGGAGACTCTGCCGCCCCATCGTCCCTACGACGGTCCTATTGACCTCTTGCCTGGAGCAGAACCTCCTCGGGGAAGGGTCTATCCCCTCTCTCTTCCTGAGACGGAGGCTATATCTCAATATATCCAGGAGAATCTGGCAAGAGGGTTCATTAGGAAGTCGGTGTCACCAGCAGGAGCGGGGTTCTTCTTCATGCAGAAGAAGAGTGGAGAATTACGTCCGTGTATAGATTACAGAGGTCTTAACGCCATCACCGTTAAGAATAAGTACCCGTTGCCCCTGATCTCTGAGCTCTTTGATAGGCTCCGGGAGCAAGGGTATTTACTAAATTAGATCTGCGTGGTGCTTATAACCTGATTCGCATCTGTGAGGGGGACGAATGGAAGACGGCTTTTAATACCAGGGATGGGCATTATGAGTACCTGGTGATGCCCTTCGGGCTCTGTAATGCCCCAGCCGTTTTCCAAGACTTTGTCAATGATATCTTCCGGGATATGCTTTCCACTTCTGTAGTAGTCTATCTGGATGATATTCTTATCTTTTCTCCAGATATTGACTCTCACCGGACGGATGTCTGCAAAGTCTTCGACCTGTTACGGGCGAACTCCCTCTATGCAAAGTTGGAAAAATGCATGTTTGAGAAGGAGTCTTTACCTTTCCTAGGCTATATCATCTCCGCCCAGGGATTGACTATGGATCCTGCCAAACTACAGGCTGTGATGGATTGGCAAGAACCCCATTCTCTTAAAGCGGTGCAGCGCTTTATGGGGTTCATTAATTACTATCGCCAATTCATTCCCCACTTCTCCACTTTGGTAGCTCCCTTGGTAGCCCTCACCAAGAAGGGAGCCAATCCCAAATTGTGGTCAGAGGAGGTCTCCAAGGCCTTTACTTCAATTAAGTCCCATTTTGCTAGCACTCCCATCTTACATCGCCCCGAGGTTGATAAGCCTTTTTTATTGGAGGTCGATGCCTCGTCCGTTGGTGCTGGAGCAGTCCTTTTTCAAAAGGATGCTCAAGGTCGGAAACATCCTTGTTTCTTCTTTTCGAATACCTTCACACGAGCGGAGAGGAATTATTCCATTGGGGATAGGGAGTTGCTAGCCATGAAGTTGGCCTTTTCTGAGTGGAGACATCTCCTGGAGGGGGCTCGCTTTCCCTTTCAAGTTTTCACTGACCACAAAAATTTGGTCTATTTACAGACCGCCCAGCGGCTAAATTCTCGTCAGGCCAGATGGTCCCTGTTCTTCTCCCGGTTTCATTTCACCCTCTATTTCCTCTCCGGTGAGAAGAACATTCGGGCCGATGCGCTTTCTCGCTCCGTGGTGTCCTCTGAGGAGGTGGAGGAGGAGCCTCGGTTGATTGTCCCCACAGAGAGACTAAGAACTGTGGCCCCGGTTTCGCTTGAGTCTGTGCCTCCGGGCAAGACTTTTGTGCCCACCAATTTGCGACCAGAGGTACTCTCTTGGGCACATTCGTCCAGGGTGGGTGGACATTTTGGGGCAAAAAGGACATCTGAGTTGCTGGCGAGGACATACTGGTGGCCACATATGGTCCGTGACGTCAGGGAATATGTTCAGGCGTGCGTCTCCTGCGCCAAGAATAAGTCCCCTCGACAATGGCCAGCTGGGCTACTTTTCCCTTTACCGGTGGCAGACAGGCCTTGGGAAATGGTCGGGATGGATTTTGTGGTGAGCTTACCCAAGTCTCTGGGCTGCACCATCATCTAGGTGATAACCGACCACTTCTCCAAAATGCTGCACTTAGTGCCGTTACCACGGTTACCGTCTGCACGGGCCTTGGCAGCATTGTTCATTAGGCATATTTTCCGCCTACACGGTATGCCAGACAAAATTGTCAGTAATCGAGGTCCCCAGTTTGCGTCTCGGTTCTGGAGAGAGCTGTTTCGTTTACTCAGCATTGAGTTGAATCTCTCCTCTGCATACCATCCCGAGACGAATGGGTTGGTAGAGAGGGCCAACCAGACCTTGGTCACATATTTGCGACATTTTGTCTCTGCCAGGCAGGATGACTGGGCATCCTTGCTACCGTGGGCTGAGTTCGCTCTAAATAATGCTGTGGCTGACTCCACCGGACAGACCCCATACTTCCTGAACTACGGTCAGCATCCGCGGGTACCAGTGCCAATGCCCGTGTCTTCCACCGATTCCAGGGTGGCAGACTGGGCTGTGGAGGCACGGGACATTTGGGACTGCACCCAGGATGCCATTCAGGCGTCCAAGGAGAGGATGAGGTCTTCGGCCGATGTCCATCGGCGCCCCGCTCCTACATTTGCTCCGGGTGACCTAGTGTGGCTTTCTGCCCGAAACATCAGGCTACGTGTAGAGTCCACCAAGTTGGCACCTCACTTTTTGGGCCCCTTGAAAGTTCTTGAGCAGGTGAACCCGGTGGTTTACCGCCTAGCCCTTCCGCCTCGCCTTGGTATCACTGACACCTTTCACGTGTCCCTCCTAAAACCCGTGGCCATTTCCCGGTTTTCTGAGTCATCTGCCGGGACGTCGGGTTCATCTACCGACTATAATGAGGTGAACGCCATTGTTGGGTGCAAGGTGGTACGAGGCAAAAAATTTTATTTGGTGGATTGGAGGGGTTATGGGCCTGAGGATAGGTCCTGGGAGCCTGCCGAGCATGTTCACGCTCCGCAGCTCTCGCTGCTTGAAGGCAGCGAGGCCCAAAGAAGGGGGGCCCTAGGAGGGGGGGTAATGTTAGGGTTCGAGTTCCCACTACTGCACAAGGGGAGTCTCGAACCAGTCCCACTGCGGTCCCACATTTGTCTCCGGCCGCAGTGGAGCCTGCTCAGCAGAGACGTCGGTCCCAGCGTCTTGCCCATTCCAGTACTGTGGAGAGACTTACTGTTGTCTCTCCTGGATCTGCTATTATAGCCAGTGCTGGAGCAGACGTCTTTGGGACGAAGTCCTGCGTTTCCCCTTCTGAGCATGCCCAGGGTAAGATCTCTCATTGGAGATCAGGGGTCACATGTTCAGGTACTGCAGCAGCTCCTATTGGTCCGCCAGGAAGGTCCTGAAACTGCATGTGCTTTGGAACAGTTTCTCATTGGTCCTTGTTTCTGGCAGGTCCTGTAGCTGTTGCTATAAAAGGGTGGCACGGCTGGGCCGCCATGCGCTAATATCAACCATTATATGCTTTGCGCCAGTGTGGTCATGCGTGTGTGTGGTTAGGGCCTGGCTGAAATAAGCCCATAGAATACCGACTTAATCGGTGAGGAGATTGGTATGCTAGCTGGTCAGGGTCGGTGTCCTAGATGCCCTAGATTACCGGCATAACCGGTGAAGAGTTTGATAGCCGTATTCAGGGTCTGGCGTTCAGACGCCATAGATTGCGGGTGACTCCCGCGAGGACATTAGCGCATGATCACGTTCTTTGTTCGCTTAGCACTTAACTGTGTACCTGGGTGCCTGACAGGACACAGAACTTTTTCTCAGCGGCTCTGTGACGTAACAGGGTTCGCTTTCAACGCTAGACAGCGCCCTAGCGTGTTTATTTTGCGACTCAGTTGTGTTCAGTGAGTTCGCACACATCGCCATATAGCGCTGCGGCACTCCTTCTAGCGGCTCTGTGAAATAACAGAGTTCGCACATATTGCCACAGCGCATTGCGGTGTTTATTTTGGCGACTCTGCGGGATAACAGAGTACGCGTCTTGCGCCATTTTACTAGCAGCATGTTTCGCCTGCACGGTGGACCCCGGGCTGCGAACGCACCTATCTACCTCATATATTTGGTGCGTTCCGCAGACCCTAACAGGGACATAATTCTAATAGGAGTTCCACTGAAATTTATCCATCCTAAAACAATGGCCCCACATGGTATAAAGGAGCAAAATACATAGCTGAATGCATATAAGTAAATACACATGTGGTTGCTATAAAAAAATAAATTTTTAACCACAATGGGTTAATAAAATCACATATATCATATGCAACCACAACAATTGACAAAAGATCAATGCAATTTGCAAATAGTCTAACCAATACCAATATATAGACTAATACCAATGTATCGCAATATATTGTTGATAATAGTGATGCATCAGAGATACTATCTACAAAATACACACAGCCTATACAAATGCCAGTCAACATACCAGTGGTGATGGAGTGGAAATCCCCAGATGTCCCTCTGCCCCATTTATTGAGAAATGTGCAATTCCACCACAGTTTAGTTATTTTTATCACCATTTCCTGAAATGCCAGTGTACGTTGCATCCCATCTCCCATCATTGCTCGGCTGCAAATTGGACCCATCTCCCCCAAACACTTGGTCAATATGGGATAGCCAAGTTTTCTCCTTGGCTTGAAAATCCATGTCACATGTAAGACCTGTGCGGAACACAGCAAGAGTTAGATAGCACAAAGTATGACAAAAACACATGGTACAAACTGCTCAAAATTTCCAAACCATGTGTATATATGGATTAATGAAGCCTATCATCAACTACCATAAAGAAACAACACAAAAACGATGATCAAAAGGCCAATCTTTCTATATCAAAACACAATTTTATTATGAAAATGTTTTATTTAAAATCCATAATGCCAAGAATTGAGAAAATGGGGACAAAAGACAAGCACACACTATCTGTCCACATATCACCCATAAGAGGATGCACAGGTCCAGGCAAAAATTGACCGTCATATAACATAAAGGGGCTGCCAATAATACATATATCATAAATAAGATAATTTTACCATGGCAAAAAGAATTACCACATGATCTCACACACATACAGCCATAATTACCTCTAAAAGGGTTAATACCCACATTGCCTAAATATTAATTCAGACATGCATGTATATGTATAGACCAGCGCCACCTAGCTGTCAATTACCCTGACACCCACAACATTAGCAATACAATAATCCAATATCCAATATAATATAAAGTAAAATTTCAATGGGTATCAGGTGCCAATGCTGCCTGGAGCTGCGCATCCACCCCGACACACGTTTTGGACCTTCCATTATCAACGGGCCTACTAATACTAGCATATATCTCCCGGCCGCAGTGTGGTGAACTGTGAGACCGGAAGTTGCGGTCCCGGCCCGGAAGTGACGCGCAATGCTACCAAGTCAACAACAACGCCAGCCAGCGTCAGCGTCACAAGGTAGGCAGAGCCAGGGCGGGCCCAGCCACCGAACTGAGATGACGAAAGCAGGCAGACGTGCAGCGAAAAGGCACCATGCAAGTGCAAGACGGGAGTGTAAAGATATTGAGTGAACCATAACACAAACATACCACAGCCATACTATAGCGACATAGTCATATGGTGGAACAAATATACAAAATATGCTAACAGAGGGCACAGCCATGTAACACAGAGCGTTGTACAAATATGTTCTGCGCGAGTCACCAGGTGGTTTCTGTCCCTGCAAAATTTCAAATTTTCAGTAAATCGGGCAGGCAGACTACAGGGGAATGCAGATGCCCTATCCAGAGTTCACTATAGGTCATGTGTCCACCCCCCTAAGGTTGAACAAAGGGGGGAGGTATGTGGTGCAGCAAAGGGTGTAGTGCTGGATGGAAGATATATTTCTCCCAGCAGGTTAATGTTTGGCCGGGATTTTCCCTAAAGTTGAGGACTTGCAATGATGTCATGATCACATGATCAGCCCATGTGATGTGTACCTCACCTGTGGGTGGGGTTATTGACTATGCAATGGAGATTGTTGTTTGGCACATGGTGAGTGTGTGCAAGGAGTGAGGAACTAGACTGGAGTTAGCCTGAACTTTTTTGTTGGACTACCCATGCTGCAATGCATTAGCAGCAAGACTCAAAACAACCCTGGGAATGGCACCTGGTGGACACCGCTGACCAGGCAGCCGCTTAGTTAGGCCCATCCCATGCAAGGGTCAGTCTAAGACCAGTAGTTCTCCAAGCTGGATATGTTTGTGTTTTCTTTACTTTCTGCTAACCTGCTGTTTAAAAAGTGTCATTAAACCACTGACGTTTGACTCTAAGCCTGTGTGTTGCCTCATTACTGTGGCCCTGACACTGCCTACCAGAGCAAATCCCTACAATACATTCAATTAAAACAACAAATGGACAGATTACTCAAAATTATTCACAAATAGAATCAGAGTTCCTGGCCTATTATATCCAGCTTTTTAATTTACGCCCGTCAGAAACTAATTCAGACAAACTTCAGAGAAAACACGATGTTAGCAACTTCTTATTCCGTCTGAAATTGCCACAATTATCGGAACAACAGAAGCGCCAATTAACCAAACTTTTTCGGTTGGATGAGCTCCGGTCTGCCCTGTCGAAGTGCCTGTCCGGGAAGGCGCCTGGCCCAGATGGACTGCCAATAACTTATTATAAAACCTTCCCCTCAACTCTGCTACCTCATCAGTTAAATATGTGTAACTCGGTGATGGGCAGAGATCAGTTTCCCTCCCAAGCCTTGGAAGCCAAGATATTGTTGATCTATAAAGAAGGCAAAGACAAGGAGCAATGCAGTAGCTACAAACCGTTATCATTATTAAATGTCGATCTGAAGCTTTTTGCCAGTATGCTAGCTCACCGAATTGCTGAGTTTTTGCTAACAATCATATCTACAAATCAAACGGGTTTTGTGGGGGGGAGAGAGGGGAAGGACAATGCATACAAAATATTACATCTCATACAATTCGCAAGGAAGAGAAAAATTCCCTTGGTCCTATTAGGGACAAATGCAGAAAAGGCCTTCGACAGGGTAGACTGGACATATTTAGAGGAGGCACTGTTGGGTTTTGGCTTCCCGCAACAATTAGTTGCAACCATAATGAAGATATATAAAAACCCCAAGGCTCGCATAGGAATCAATGGCATGCAACAGGGCTGTCCGCTGTCGCCATTACTTTTTGTGCTTGCAATGGAGCCCTTATTGAGATGTATACAGCAAAGCCAAGAAATAGAGGACATAAAAATTGTAAATTCACATTATAAAATGGCTGCCTTCGCATTCGATCTGCTTGTCCTGATGACAAGGCCTCTTTGAAGCTTCCCCGCCTTGGTGAAGATTCTGGACGAATAAAACAATTTTTCAAATTTTTAGGTGAATGTGTCCAAATCTGAGGCATTGGATCTGGATATCCCCAAACACACCCTCACTAAACTGAAGACCTTATACTCTTTCATATGATCCAAATGACATATTATGTATTTAGGCGTCAAACTAACCATAACTGACAAAGAATTGTTCCTACTTAATTATTACCCCTTACTAGATCAGGTTTCCGCTACCATTTGATCATGGAGAGACTCATATTTGTCATGGATAGGGAGAAAAAATCTCCTAAAAAGTTTAATACTGCCCGAGTTTACGTACATGTTTCAAATGTTACCTATTCATATATCAGACTCCTATCTTGGCAAAGTAAATTCCCTTTTCTCCAAATATATGTGGAATAGTGTTAAGCCTCGTATAGCCTTCTGCACATTAACATTACCCAGAACAAGAGGTGGAATGAGTGCCCCTGACATTAGGAAATATTATTGCACAGCCCTGTTGTCACGGACAGTGGAATTGATCCATAGATGACAAGCAGTAGGTAGCAGTAGAGGAAGGGCTCTCATCAAAGCCGCTTAGATCACTTTTACTGACCTACACTATGGAGCATCCACCACCCCCTCATCCTAATCAGCTCACTCGAGCATTACTTAAGGTATGGGCGAAAGCACACAGCACACTGATACCTCCCTCATCGCTGCTGCTCACTCTCTCAGATATTTTGGCCTTTCCCGCCAAAGGCATATCCAGTGACAAGAGAAGCAACAAGAGACCAGAAAACATCACTAGACCAAGTGATAGGAGGGTACTCCTCTCGTTGTCCACAGTGACTCCCCCGGCACTTGCATTCTGACACCCCTGGCCTGGGAGTCGGCAGTTCCCTGTGCCGGCTGTCAAGCTGACAGCCAGTGCAGAGAAGCTGCTACGTGCCAGCTCCCATGGACCAATTGTACTGGCGTCTATACAGACTCCAGTACAATTGAATCTCTGACCATCGGGTCAGAGCGACGCCAGCAGCGTGATCAAGTCATGTGATCACACTGCTGACATTACTCGCCGGCAGCGGCAAGAAGGGGGAACGATGGTGGTGAGTGTGCTCCACTGTGGAGCTGAAAAAACCACCGAAGATTAACGAGAGGCATAATATGGGGGGGTGATACTTTATGTGGGGGGATTTGGAGTGGGGATGGGGTACTTTATGTGTGAGGGAATTTGGAGTGGGGATGAGGGGATTCTTTATGTGTGAGGGGATTTGGAGTGGGGATGAGGGGATTCTTAATGTGTGTGGGGGATTTGGAGTGGGGATGAGGGGATTCTTTATGAGTGTGGGGGATTTGGAGTGGGGATGGGGGGATTATTTATGTGTGTGGGGGATTTGGAGTGGGGATGAGGGGATTCTTTATGTGTGAGGGGATTTGGAGTGGGGCTGAGGGGATTCTTTTATGTGTGTGGGGGATTTGGAGTGGGGATGGGGTACTTAATGTGTGTGTGGGGGATTTGGAGTGGGGATGGGGTACTTAATGTGTGTGGGGAATTTGGAGTGGGGATGGGGGGATTTGGAGTAGGGATGGGGGATTTAATGTGTGTGGGGGGATTTGAGGACACTGAAGAGTATGTATGAGGGCATGTATGAGGAAACAGTATGGGTGATGAGTGCAGATACAGTATGGTGAGTAGGGGGGATGGGTGAAGACAGTATGGGGAGCGAACAGATGAATGTATGTGGACACAGTATGGGGAGTCAGGGGTATGTGTGAGCAGACAGTATAGAGAGTAAAGGGGTAAATATATGAGGAGACAGTATGGTGAACAGGGGGGATGTGAGAGGAGACAGTATAATGAGGGAGGGGAATAGTGTGAGGCGACAGTATATTGCAGATATTTTTATTTAGGGGCATTATAATGACTCTTCTGTCTTTAAGGGCATCGTGTGGAGAGTTGGTGCAGAAGACCGGAGAAGATGGAAGACTGCAGAGACGGCTGTGGATGAGAAAACTCATCATGGGGTCTGGATAAGAAGAAGAAAAGAAGGAGACGACGTCATCTATAAGGTACCTGGATGTAAATATTATTTGTGAAACTGACTAATTCTCATGTTTTTCTTTATATTAGGAGCATTAGAGCGGTTCTCCAGGTCTGTGCTGAGTCTGCAGCCATTCTATGTGACTGCAGATTTCTGAAACTCACAGTGCGCTCTGCACGCTGTTTGGATTCTCTCGTGCCGGTGATTTACATACATGCGGTCACATGCTGACTACAGTCATGGCCAAAAGTTTTGAGAATGACACAAATATTAATTTTTACAAAGTCTACTGCTTCACTTTTTCTAATGGCAATTTGCATATACTCCAGAATGTTATAAAGAGTGATCAGCTTAACAGCAATTACTTGCAAAGTCAATATTTGGCTAGAAAATGAACTTTATCCCCCAAAACACATTTCAACATCATTGCAGCCCTGCCTTAAAAGGACAAGCTAACCTCTTTTCAGTGATTGCTCCATTAACACAGGTGTGGGTGTTGATGAGGACATGGCTGGAGATCAATCTGTCATGATTAAGTAAGAATGACACCACTGGACACTTTAAAAGGAGGCTGGTGCTTGGCATCATTGTTTCTCTTCTGTTAACCATGGTTATCTCTAAAGAAACACGTGCAGTCATCATTGCAATGCACAAAAATGGCCTAATAGGGAAGAGTATCGCAGCTAGAAAGCTTGCACCTCAGTCAACAATCTATCGCATCATCAAGAACTTCAAGGAGAGAGGTTCCATTGTTGCCAAAAAGGCTTCAGGGCGCCCAAGAAAGACCAGCAAGCGCCAGGACCATCTATTAAAAGTGTTTCAGCTGCGGGATCGGGCTACCAGCAGTGCAGAGCTTGCTCAGGAATGGCAGCAGGCAGGTGTGAGTGCATCTGCACGCACTGTGAGACGGAGACTCTTGGAGCAAGGCCTGGTCTCAAGGAGGGCAGCAAAGAAGCCACTTCTCTCCAGAAAAAACATCGTGGACAGACTGATATTCTGCAAAAGGTACAGGCAGTGGACTGCTGAGGACTGGGGTAAAGTTATTTTCTCTGATGAATCCCCTTTTCAATTGTTTGGGACATCAGGAAAACGCCTCATTCGGAGAAGACAAGGTGAGCGCTACCACCAGTCTTGTCTCATGCCAACTGTTAAGCATCCTGAAACCATTCATGTGTGGGGTTGCTTCTCAGCCAAGGGAATCGGCTCTCTCACAATCTTGCCTAAAAACACAGCCATGAATAAGAATGGTACCAGAATGTCCTCCAAGATCAACTTCTCCCAACCCTCCAAGAGCAGTTTGGCGATCAACAATGCCATTTCCAGCATGATGGAGCACCTTGCCATAAAGCAAAGGTGATAACTAAATGGCTCAGGGAACAAAACATAGAGATTTTGGGTCCATGGCCTGGAAACTCCCCAGATCTTAATCCCATTGAGAACTTGTGGTCAATCATCAAGAGACGGGTGGACAATAATAATAATAATAATATAATAATAATAATAATCTTTATTTATATAGCGCCATCATATTCCGCAGCGCTTTACAGTTTAACAGTTTCAAAACACAAGTCATATGTAACAACGTTAACAATACAGTAATTAAAGCAAAATAAGAAGGCCCTGCTCGTGAGAGCTTACAATCTACAATGAGGTGGGGGAGATACAAAGTACAGGTGTTTATATACAATGGTGCATTTACAATGATGGTCCAGCCATCTTAAGGGAGTGAGGGATGGATGGAGATAGTGAATGGGCTACACACACACACTTACACATAGAATGACTTTGATTAGTGAATGTGATAGGCCGCTCTGAACAGATGTGTTTTGAGGGAGCGCCTGAAACCATGCAAATTGTGGATAGTCCTAATTTCTTGGGGTAGAGCATTCCAGAGGATTGGCGCAGCGCGGGAGAAGTCTTGGAGTCAGGAGTGGGAGGTACGGATTAGTGCAGAGGTTAGTCGAAAGTCGTTTGCAGAGCGCAGCAGTCGGTTAGGCCGATAGATAGAAATGAGGGAGGAGATGTAGGGGGGTGCTGCAGTGTGGAGAGCTTTGTGGGTGAGAACAAGTACTTTGAATTGGATCCTATAATGAATGGGCAGCCAGTGTAAGGACTGGCGAAGAGCGGACGCGTCCGAGTACCGATTAGCCAGATGGATGACCCTGGCTGCTGCATTAAGGATGGACTGGAGTGGGGATAGTCGAGTAATGGGGAGGCCAAGTAATAGAGCGTTGCAGTAGTCCAGGCGGGAGTGGATCAATGCTACAGTGAGGGTTTTTGTTGTTTCCATGGTGAGAAAAGGGCGGATTCTAGAGATGTTCTTTAGGTGTAGGCGGCAAGAGCGGGCAAGAGATTGTATATGGGAGGTGAAGGAGAGATTGGTGTCAAACATAACACCCAGACAGCGAGCCTGCTGCCGGGGTGTTATTATGGTGCCGCCCACTGAGAGGGAAATGTCAGATTTAGGGAGGTTAGTAGACGGCGGGAGCAGAAGAAGTTCAGTTTTGGAGAGGTTAGGTTTCAGATAGAGAGCAGACATGATGTTGGAGACTGCGGACAGACAGTCGGTGGCATTCTGTAGTACAGTGGGGGTAAGGTCGGGGGATGACGTGTATAGTTGTGTGTCATCAGCATAAAGATGGTACTGAAAGCCAAATCTGCTGATGGTCTGTCCAATTGGGGCGGTGTAGAGAGAGAAGAGAAGGGGGCCAAGGACTGAGCCCTGGGGTACACCGACAGTGAGAGGAAGAGGAGATGAAGTGGAGCCAGAGAACGAAACACTGAAGGAGCGGTCAGAAAGATAGGAGGAGAACCAGGAGAGAACAGTGTCCTTAATACCTAGAGAGTGGAGCCTAGACAGTAGGAGACGGTGGTCAACCGTGTTGAAAGCTGCAGAAAGGTCGAGTAGAATGAGCAGAGAGTGGTCGCCGTTACATTTTGCTGTCAGAAGGTCATTGGTCACTTTGATGAGTGCAGTTTCAGTCGAATGTAGGGGTCGGAAGCCGGACTGTGAGGGGTCTAGGAGGGAGTGAGTGGAGAGGTAACGGGTGAGGCGGGAGTAGACTAGGCGCTCCAAAAGTTTGGAGATGAAGGGGAGATTGGAGACCGGTCTGTAGTTGTTTGTGCAGGAAGGGTCAAGAGCGGGTTTCTTTAGTAGTGGAGTAATGATGGAGTGTTTGAAGGAGGATGGGAAAATGCCAGAGGAGAGTGAGAGATTAAAGATTGTAGTTAGGTGAGTTGTGACAACTGGAGAGAGAGACTGGAGGAGATGTGAGGGAATGGGGTCGGTAGTGCATGTAGTCGGACGAGAGGAAGAGAGGAGTCTGGAGACTTCTTCTTCTGTGATGGGATCAAATGTGGAAATTGAGCCAGGGGAAATGCAGGGTGGGATGGGAGTCACAGCACTTGGTGGTTGAGAGCAGATTTCCTGACGGATAGTATCTATTTTTTCTATAAAGTGGGAGGCCAGGTCGTCAGCACAAATGTCTGTGATAGGGGCTTGTGCTTTTGGCCTGAGGAGGGAGTGAAAAGTGTCAAAAAGTTTCTTGGGGTTGTTGGCTAGTGAGGAGATCAGGGTGGTGAAGTAGGTCTGTTTAGCGAGGTGAAGGGCTGCATTATAAGTTCTTAACATGAATTTAAAGTGGATGAAGTCTTCTGGTGTGCGGGTTTTTCTGCATAGGCGTTCAGCACTCCTAGAGCATCGCTGGAGAAGGTGAGTTTGCGATGTGAGCCAGGGCTGTTTTACTGTGTGTTTGGAGGTTCTGAGGGTGAGCGGTGCTACTTGGTCAAGGGTGCTTCTAAGAGTTTCATTGTAGTGATGAACAGCCAGATCAGGACAAGAAAAAGAGGAGATTGGGGACAGCGAAGAGTGTAGGGAGTCTGAAAGTGTCTGAGGGTTAATGGCTTGTAGATTTCTGAATGTGTGGTAGGTAGGAGTTCGCTGGGGTGGTGGAGGATTTGTGAGCGTGAAGGAGAGAATGTTGTGGTCAGAGAGTGGAAGCGGTGAGTTATTTAGGTGGGAGATTGAACAGAGGCGGACAAAGACCAGGTCAAGGGTGTTGCCATCCTTGTGTGTCTCAGAGGTTGAAAGCTGTGAGAGGCCTAGAGAAGTGGTTAGTGATAGAAGCTGAGATGCAGATGTGGAAGTAGGACTGTTAATGGGGATGTTGAAGTCTCCAAGGATAAGGGTTGGTAGTTCTGAGGACATGAAGTGCGGCAGCCAGGCTGAGAAGTGGTCAAGGAACTGGGTGGATGAGCCTGGGGGCCGATATATGACCGCTACTCTGAGGGAGAGGGGATGGAAGAGCCTGATGGTGTGGACCTCAAAAGAAGGGAATGAGAGTGATGGAATTGGGGGGATGACCTTGGACAAACAAAAACCTAAAAATTCTGACAAAATGAAAGCATTGATTGTGCAAGAATGGACTGCTATCAGTCAGGATTTGGTCCAGAAGTTGATTGAGAGCATGCCAGGGAGAATTGCAGAGGTCCTGAAGAAGAAGGGTCAACACTGCAAATATTGACTTGCTGCTAGTGTTGAGTGATACGATAATGCAAATATCGGCTATCGGCCGATATTAGCTCTATCGGCCTTTCGATAATTCGTTTCGATATTTTCGTCTTATCGAATACCGGAATCGGATTTGTCACTGTCACTGTGAGTGTCCGTCGGTCGGGTCTGTCAGGAGTCAGCGGCACTTACCTGGCAGAAGATCTCCGGCGGTCACGTCCTGGACTGCTTGATGGCCGCCATTATCTTCTCCCTGGCGGTCACATGCAGTTTTTCGCGATAACTGCAGTGACTGCAGGGTAATCCCGGCCGTAAAGCAGTCAGTCCGATGACGTCACCGCCGGGGAAGCAGGTAATCAGCTGTGCTGCGCCGGGATGACAGGCTCTGCCTGTCATTCTGATGTAGCAGAGCTGGATCGTCGTGGGACACTCGTTACTATGGACTGCGTCGGTCAGGTGGTATACTTTTTTTTTTTTTTTTTTTTTTTACAGGAGATCGATGGCGTCGCAGGATGAGACAGTAATAAAAGAAATGAAAACTGTGTTTTTTGTTTTTTATTAAATTAAAAAACTTTTTTAGGAACATTCACCCGTCCGGGTACATAAACAATTTAACTATTTACATACAGGGACCCTGTCCGGGTTATTTAGACTTCTTTGGCTGGCCTCTTCCAGGTACCACCTGGTACTCTTCTTGAGATTGCCAAACATCCGAGGCACCAAGGACCACCAGGACCTGATGACGTCGTGTGGCCTGTACAGTGACGTCGTGACCCGCTATCTGGGTCTGTGTGGCCACCTCTTTCATCTCCCTCCGGGTCTGGAACCCTATGTCCCGGACTGTACGAACCCCAGGGTGCCTAACAGGCGCCGGGTACGGGCCAGCTATACTTATCATGTCCATAGCTGGGGCTGCTGAGGAGACCCTGAGGGAGGCTGGGGAGATTTACGGCGTGGGGTGGGCACTTTTGCAGAGGCCTGGATGTGGGAGGCTGAAGGCTCCGAGGGTCTCACAGGTTCCTGACACACTGGGGAGTAGGGGTCGCACCTGGTAACATTTAGGGCGTACCACCCATTGTAACCCCAGTGTCGGGTGTAAGTCACCAAGTCTCCTGGCAACAGGTCCCTCCCCGGGTGTCCTTCTGGGAGGTGAGCCTCCACGTCCCGCCGGTTCACAAAAACTTCTAAATAAAGTCCAGGCTCCTTGATGAAGCCCCAACCACCTTTCAATTTAAAGCTCCGTACTGCACCCTTACGCCGCGGCTCACTCAGGGTTCCTTTATCCTTTCTCATCCGGTCCTTATCTGCCGGTTCTTCTCCAGGTGACGTTGGCGAAGTTTTAGGGTTTCTCGCTGCTCCCTTTGTCGCTCTGCTTCCCGCTCCCAACGTCTCCACTCTTCCTCCTGACGCCGGTTGAAATTCTCTTCCACCAGCTGCTCCATGTCTCCACCACTCCACTGCAGCTTACAGTGTCCGGTTTGCGGCAGCTCTCCTGTCGCCCCCCAGTCCTGGCGGCGCTCCCCTGCGGAGGAAGCAGACGGCTCTAAATCAGATGACAGTCGGGGCTCCGGTACAGGCAGGTAGTGCTCTGGTGACTGCGCGGCCTCCTCCATGAGGACGGGTGTCGCTTCTTCTGTCTCAGCGACGGGGGCAGACAGCGGGATCTGGGGTGCTGCTGACGGTGCTGCGGTTTTTGCAGGAACGGGTGCGCCACTGCGACAACGTCAACCGGATCACATTGCAAGGACTCCTCTACTAGAACGGGTGCCTCACCTTCCGGTACAGACACTTCAGGTAAGAGGGATTGGCGCCGCTCCAAGTTTATTTTTAGGGCACGCCAGCTGGCTTCCATCCTGGCGACCTCCTCCCGGTGCCGGGCCAGGCCTCTTATTGTATCCGCCGCTTCTTGCAGCGTAGGAGGGTTTACAGGCCGGGTGCCCAACGGTGATTCTGTGGCGATCGGGTCGCTTCCGTGGGGGGAGAGCTCTGACTGCTCCATCCCTTCCCACTTCTGCTCGTCGTGTCCATTAGCCATCTCTGCCAAGTCACATGTGTCATTAGCATCTGGAGAGGGCCCCTCTTTTATAGGGAGGCGGGACCTTCGTGTTAGTTTCCGCACACTGAGGAGGATGAGGAGGCGGAACTCCAGAGCTGTGGGGCACGATGTTACATTGCAGTACCATTTACAGTGGGCGGCCATCGTTTTCACGCCACTGAGTGAGTGACACCCACAAAGAGCACGCCCTTCTTCTTCACCAGTGCCTCGTCGTGACGCAGATATGGCGGAAAAATGGCAAATACATTCTCTGATGATTTTAGCAATTCTCAAGCACAAAACCAGTGCAATTCAGGCACACAAGACTCGCTTATAGCGAGCTACAGAATCCTGTTCATGACGCCCAAGTTGAGTCGCACAGAGCCAGAGGTTTTCGGGGTACTCGGCACCGAGCCCGTCGACTTCTATGGGGTATGTCACGTCTTTACCCGGCAATTGAATTAGAGTCGATTTTACTATGTAGAAGTGTATAAACTATAAATATATGTATATATATATGTCACAATGACATGTATATATATATATATATGTATTCTATGTGTGTATATTTTGTGTTTACAACGAAAGAAAGGGTTTTTTTTGTTGCGATATTTTGTTCCCATAGACTTACATGGGACTTCCGGTATCGAAATCGGATATCGACGATATTTAGTGCTATCGGCGATACAATTTCGATACGATATTTTTAGATATCGAGCAATATCGCTCAACACTACTTGCTGCATTAACTCATTCTGTCAATATAAGCTTTTAATACTCATATGTTTGCAATTATTATATTTCTGTCTGTGATAAAAACATCTGTCAAACACACATAAAAACCAGAGGGCAGCAGATCATGTGAAAATATAATATTTGTGTCATTCTCAAAACTTTTGGCCATGACTGTAGACATGTGTGGCCTCACTCAATGAAAATGAACAGAGTGAGGCCGGGCACGTCTAGTCGGAATGTGGCCAGAAGTACATAAATCACATGCTTGTGCTGATGTGTAGCCCTGGTGTGAAGGCACACGCAGTACCCTGGAGAATGTGTGGAGAGATAGCAGTTTAATGCTCTATACCCATTCACTCAACATACACTTAGACACACCCACAGGATATATATTAGGCTCATTCAGTAAGTTATTGAGTCTGTTTTCCTGTCTTCGGACAGAGCAGTCAGTCTAGCCTGGACCTGGAGGGAGGAAGTAGTCCAGCCTGAGTCTGCGTGCAGTTCAGAGAAGTGGAGGCCAGTAGAGGGGAGCCAGATCACCTCAGCCTGGTCAGAGCTGTGCCCCACTGATAGACAGACTGAGACATCTATTGAGAGAGGAGTGAGTTGCAGATATACTTCAGTCTCCTGTCCCAAGGACAGTGAAGGTTCAGAGACGTGCTCCTGCCTAGAGGATTACTGAGATTCTGGCAACAAACTCTGGAAAGAAGTAAGGAAGGGACTGACTTTTATAACCTTTGAAGTGAGGAATGCTTATGCTACAAGCGCGGACAAGGCGAAAGGCACAGTGGAAGGAATCTGAAGTGCTTTAGGATTGGAGAAGTCCTGCACGTTTGTCACCGGTCACTGGGGACCGAAGCACCACTATAGCTTCACGCATAGTGGTAGGAAAACCAGAGGCTTACCGGACCTTAGGTCGCGGCAAGCAGCCCTTGGAGTGTCGGTACGTAACTGGGGTCAGGTGGAATAGGAACTTTGAGCTAGGCCAAGCATAGAAGAACCTAGTTTCATCACAGGAAGGCTCCGACCACAAAACTGACCGGGCAGTACAGCTTTGAAATAGCTGGAGTTTATAGAGGGAACTACGCTTTATGCTGGTTGGACTCATCATTGTGAAAGTAAAGGAGGCCCCTAACTTGTCCAGCTGCTACCTCAAAACACATTCTCCATTGGATCAGCCTCCCTGGGACCTGCCTTACCATCTTACAAGTAAAAGGTATGGAAAGACGCTGACGGTGTGAGACTGAGTTATTTAATTGCATGCCTGCACAACCCCACCATAACTACCGACCTGAGGGAAGAGTCCCACCTGTAGGGGACCCGACATCTAGCTGCCTCTCCATCCCCTCAGAGATCTACAGCAGCGCTGGTACAAATTACCAGAGACTACAGGTGGCGTCACGAACTGTAAATATATCTATCCCCTGTAAATATTCCCCCAACATACGCCAGACCGCCAGGGCCACAGACCGAGCCACCGCTACCCGTGACAACCCCATAGACTTCCATGGGCTCGGCTCTGAGTACCCCATTGCCCTGGTAATCCACAATTGTGGTGGCGGGTCGAAACACTGACATGATCGTGCACTCTAGCCACCGGTAAGGGAGAACCCTAAAAGTGTGCAGTGCATTAGTTGTGAGAATTCAGAGGCTGCAATGTCAGGATTCAGCTCTGCAGGTTCCAGTAGTCATCACATGGACACCACACATATGTGACTCTCATACTTATGGTCCTGTGACAATGAGCTTCTCTTCCTGCTTCTCTCAGTTTTTCACTGAACATTGAGAGCATTAGGGAGAGCAGCTCGTCGGTACATGACTAAATGTGCAAATCGCAGGTGTGCTTGGGGGGACGCCAAACCGAATTCTTGCCCCTGGTGCCAGAAAGCCTAGATACACCTCTGCCCCTTATAAGTATAATTCAGACACTAAGGTACAGTTGGGTGCCCTCTAAAGTAGGTAACCCTTCTTTGTATGTTATCTAATAAGGTTCGTAGCATAATAGTCATTGGCTATAGTGAACCACAAAAAGACAAATGTACTGGGTACTTTGCTATATGTCTAAGAGAAGCCTTATATACCATTGAGCTTTTGTTCATGTTAATTTATTATTATGTTTTTAAGCTTAATTAAAAGACCATTGAAAAGAAAAAGAATCTATGTGCAGTAATTCAACTTCTGAGTCAAATTTTATAAATGTTTCAGGTCCCTATGAATTCAAATAATTTGTCAATCGATTTGTTGAGAATGCTAATAAAAAAGCCCATTACCATTACACATATTGCTGAACATTACATCTGCTAGAAAGTGGGCTCGCATGACATCAGGAGCCACCCCATTAGATTCCTTGTAATACCTTGCAGCTTTTACATCATATGGTATGGTCTGGTACAGCCAATCGGGGGGAATTACAGCTACTATAAAGGATGAAGTAGGGAAAGCAATTGCCATTTTAGGATATTACGGCAATGAAATGAGGGCAGAGCATACAGGTCAATATTACAGATAGGAATAAGAAAGCATAAAACAGACTGTGATTACACACAAATTTTTATTTCTGAATACTTGTTTTATTAATAGAGATGAGTGAATATCTTCGAATAATGATTGTCAAATACATTTTGCACAAATTTTTATAAAATTGGAAAAAATCAGTACCATTAGTTAAAATGTGCGGGAAAATATTTGCTTTGCCACTGAATAATTTTGACCACTTTGGCTGGGGTAGTGGTGGTGTATGATGAGAAAGGGCCATGTGATTAATGAGTGTAGGGGGTGGGGAGAGCTCAGAGGAGCGGAGTGCCTGTACATTTTTTTTCTAATTTTATGTGTGCACATAGCAGCTAGCCTGTCATGGTTCCACCCCTCAGGGTGTCTGGGATGCAGTTACTGACAGCTCGACTGTCAGGGACACCGCACTGCACTTGCTTACTGAGCCAGTGCGTGTGTCCTGAGTGAACAAACTATGCCCAAAGATACCTGTATTGCAAAGCCGCAGCAGGGAAGACGTGTGCTTCTGAGAAACAGGACCTTCAGCATGTGACTGCTAGTGGGCGGAGCCGGCCACACGTCTCTCAGAGGCAGCAGTAGCAGATAGAGAATGCTTCAGACCAAAGGACCTGCAGGCACGTGACTGCTAGTGGGCGTGGCCTAAGCTCCAGAGAGCTATGAGGTGAAGGAAAACTCCTAGAAGGGTAACTACGGGACACAGTTACCAAGGGGCATATACAGAACGGATAATCAGGACGTAGCCAAGGGGTCATACACATAGAGGGCGACGAAGTACAAGAGGAGCAGGCAGAGCGGAGTCAGAACGTTGTCAAGGGTCATACACGTAGAGGGCAGCAGAGTACAAAAAGGACAGGCAAAACTCGAAACAGGGACACAGCCAAATCAGAACCAGACAGACAGAATGTAGCACAGGCACAAAGCACTGGCACAAGCACAACAGGGTCACACACACTCGGCCAAGGGTCAGAGTATAAGCGACAGAGGATGGCCCCACAATGAGGCAATAAAAAGCCTCCCAGAATCCCAGAGTGAGGCCATCCCAGTTAACCCTAAAACCACCTAATCCCAGAAACTCAGCAGACCATGACATCGACTGTCCAATCCAATAAAGGGGTGTGCTGAACTGTCAGTGTGTTTATTGACAGCTCGACTAGCCAATCTGTGACTGGGAGACGTCGGCTGTCTCATGTGTTCACTATCCCGAGTAATTACAATGCCTACTTAACGGAGCAGCTTCTTCCAGACCACTGCCAGACGTACATTCATCTTGCACTCTGTGCTCTCCTGTGCCTTGTGTGTTCTGTTTGTTTCATCTGTTGCTTGACTTTGGACTTCGTTCTCACCATCTGCCTGTTTAACCCCTTCAGTTCTCAACCTTTAACCTACTGGTACTCTGACCTCAGAACGTTACCTGACTACGCTTTTGTCTCTTCCTTCTGTTTTTGACATACCCTCTTGGCTTCTGACCTTGGACTCCTTGACCACTCTGACTCATGGCCTGGCTGTGAGAAGTGACTAGCATCACATTACATCTGGCTGCTATGTTTTTCTTTTTCACCAGTATGGATCCTGTTCACACGCTTAGTGACCAGGTGGCGAAATTGATGCAGATGATTCAGGATCTGGCAAAGGATTGCCAAAGACTTCGCAATATCAGTTGCAGGGTCAGATAAATAACTTGATGAAGAACACCCATAGCCCCCCACTGCCAGAAGTGACTGTGATGTCAGTATCCTCTTATGTACAATTGGTCTCTCCCAAACCTGTTATATCCCTCCCTGATATATTTTTGGGAGAGAAAGACCAGTTTATGGCATTCAAGGAGAGCTGTAAGTTATTTTTTACCCTGTGGCCCCAGTTGTCAGTGGAGGAGTTCCAGTGGGTGGGAATAATCATGTCCCTACAGAGAGGTGGTCCTCAGACCTGGACATTTTCTTTATCCCCACAAGCGCCAGAACAGTTTTCCATTAATGCCTTTTCTGACACTTTAGGTCAGATATCTGACGAACCCGACAGAATCCAGGCCGTGGAGGCTAAGATCATGAACCTAGCACAGAGGGATCGCACAGCTGAGGACTACTGCACTGAGTTCCGGCAGTGGTCCACAGGAGTTCTATGGAACGATGCTGCTCTTATGTGCCAGATCCAAAGAGGCCTGTCCGAGACACTCAAGGATTCTCAGGTCCTCCATGATGCCCCTTGTTCTCTGATGGAGGCCATGACTCAGGCCATACAAATGGACCGCAGAATCCATGAGGGAAATGGTGAACAGCAGGCCGCATGTACTACTCCTCCGGAGCAGGTCCATTTACCCGAAATTAGTTGTCAGTAGAGTTGAGCAAAACAGGTCGGTCAGATTCATAAGTCGCCGACTTTCGCTAAAGTCGAGTTTCGCCGAGCGACACCCGACCATAGCGTGAAGTCAGCCATGCGGTCGTCAACCTGAGCGCCAAAGTTGGTTTTCCCATAATGCTTGCAGGCACCTCTTCTCAGCCAAAGAACAAGGACATACACTGTGGGCAACGAGATGACATGGGCAGCGTCCACCACCATCTTAGAGAAGGGCATTGCAGTGATTGACTTGCTTTGTGTGGCGTCACAGTGGCTATAAAAGGCCTGACTGCCGACCGCCATTTTACTTCTGCCAATCTTAGCAGTAGGGAGAGGTTGCTGACACTGTTTATCAGTAGGGAGAGCGTTAGGGCTGGAAAGAGAAGTTCTTATGTGCTTGTGCTGATAGCAATTGTGTTGTACAGTTAGTGTGCAGTGACAGGGGAGAATTTTCTTGTGTGCAGCAGCGCTGGTTATTAGGCTGCCTGCCAGTAACAGGGGAGGATTTTCTTGTGTGCAGCAGCGCTGGTTAATAGGCTGCCTGCTAGCTGTATTGCTGTGTGTACACTGCTGTGCAGACTGCTTTTTACACAGCACTAATACTTTTATTCTCTTTTTCTACACAGTTACCGAGCGTTCATTTTTTCCCACACCATATAGAGCTGTACGCTCCTCACACACTACCGTGTACCGGCTGGTATCACGGACAAATACATGCTGACTATCTGTGTGTGACTCCGGAAATATATACAGAGATTGAAATTTTCCCCATACTATATAAACCTGGTATCTTCTGATAGCAGTACCCATTTTCTGCTTTCTATATTCTGGTCTAATCCATACTGAGCCTGAGAGTGTCTGTCTGTGACTCCGGAAATATATACGGAGATTTACAATTTTCCCCTATACTATATACACCTAGTATCTTCTGATACAGTACCCTTTATCTGCTTTTTATATTGTGGTCCAATGCATACTGAGCCTGAGAGCATCTGTCTGTGACTCCGGAAATATATACTGAGTAGTGTTGAGCGATACTGCTCGATATCTAAAAATATCGGATCGGAATGGTATCGCCGATATCACTAAATATCGGCGATATCCGATTCCGATACCGGAAGTCCCATGTAAGTCTATGGGAACAAAATATCGCAACTAAAAAAAACCTTTATTTCCTTGTAAACACTAAATATACACACATAGAATACATATATATATATATATATATATATATATATATACATGTCATTGTGACATATATATATACATATATGTATAGTTTATACACTTCTACATAGTAAAATATCCTCTGATTCAATTGCCGGGTAAAGCCGGCTTCTGTGAAAAGACAGAAGCCAGAAGCACCCGACATGAAATGACACTTGGTGTACATAGGATTAACCATGTCTTTTCATGTCGTTTGCAATCTGATTTGCACAAACAATTACATCAGTCTATGTGTGCAAAATTTCACACCTGTAGGGGTTAATTAAAGGTGTAAATTCGTTGTAAAAAAAACGGACTTTTTTGCTACGAATTTACACCTTTAATTAACCCCTACAGGTGTGAAATTTTGCACACATAGACTGATGTAATTGTTTGTGCAAATCAGATAGCAAAGGACATGAAAAGACATGGTTAACCCTATGTACACCAAGTGTCATTTCATGTCGGGTTCTGCATTTTCACAAAAGCCGTCAATTGAATTAGCGGCTATTATACTATGTAGAAGTGTATGAACTATAAATATAAATATATATATATGTGTCACAAATTCAATGACATATATATATATATATATATATGAGGTGTAAAATTGTTTAAAAAAAATGCGTGGGCTCCCGCCCTATTTTCGCAACCAGACAGACAAAGCCAGCGAATGGGGGCAGATAATAATAGCCCAGAGAGGGACCATTATTTTTGGCCCCCCCTGGCTACTAACATCTGCCCCCAGACACCCCAGAAAAGACAAATCTATAATTAGATTCGCCCTTTCTGGCACTTTGCCCGTCTATTCCCATTGCCCTGTAGCGGTGGCGAATGGGTTAATATGGGGTTAAAGCCACATTGCAATTGAAAGGTGACCTTAAGCCAGGTTAATAATTGAGAGCTGTCAATTAGACAACTATCAATTATTAATCCTATTGCATGAAATAAAAATAAAACACACACACTTTAATTAAAAATCATTTTAATGAAATAAAGACACATGTTTTTGACCATCTTTTATTTGACTGCAAAAACCATTTCCTGTAATAAAAATAAAATAAAAAAGCAAAATTATTCTTACCTATCCCATGCACAGTCAGGTCCCACGGTGTAATCCTTCAGAAAGGGTTAATGTTTACTGCAGGGACCGCAGCTAATGCTGCAGCCTCACAGTAAACCCCAAATGAATGAGTTCCTCTCCTGGCTGACAGGAGAGGAAGTGGAAAGCTTAATTGATTGCTTTCCACTTTCACTTCAGGTCAGCCAGGGACACAATCAGTGACGTCAGAGGGAACTGATTAACAAAAATAGGGGTTCCCTTCGAAAAAAATTGGCGTGGGGTCCCCCCTATTTTTGTTAACCAGCCAGATGAAGCAGGCCGCTGAGGCCTGGATTTTCAGGCTGTTAAGGAGCCAAGATCCATGGACCTTGCCAGCCTGATAATACCAGGCCACAGCAGTCTGCATATCTTGGCTGATTAACAAAAATAGGGGATCCCCTCGAAAAAAATTGGCGTGGGGTCCCCCCTATTTTTGTTAACCAGCCAGATGAAGCAGACCGCTGAGGACTGGTTTTTCAGGCTGGTAAGGATCCAATATCCATGGACCTTGCAAGCCTGATAATACCAGGCCACAGCAGTCTGCTTAGCTTGGCTGGTTAACAAAAATAGGGGATCCCCTCGAAAAAAAAAACGGCGTAGGGGTCCCCCTATTTTTGTTAACCAGCCAAGTAAAATGCAGACTGCTGCGGCCTGGTATTAAAAGACTGTCAAGGCCCATGGATTTTGGCCCTCAACAGCCTGATAATACCAGGCTACAGCAGCCCCACATTTGGCGCATCAAAAGATGTGCCAATTGTGGCACTTTACCCGGCTCTTCCCACTGCCCTGTAGCGGTGGCAAGTGGGGTAATAAGGGGTTAATGTCACCGTTGATTGCACGGTGACAATAAGCCCGGTTAATAATGGAGAGGTGTCAATAAGACACCGATCCATTATTAATCCCAAAGTTATTAAATGTATAAAAAAAAGACGAAGCAAGAAAAAAGTCTTTTAATGAAATAAAAGAGACAACACAGTTTTCATTAATTTTATTATACACTCATTCCTGCGACGCCATCGATCTCCTGTAAAAAAAGAAAAAAAACAAACCAACAGTATACCACCTGTCCGGCGCAGTCCATAGTAACGACTGTCCCACGACGATCCAGCTCTGCTACATCGCAATGACAGGCAGAGCCTGTCATCGCGACGCAGCACAGCTGATTACCTGCTTCCCCGGCGGTGACGTCATCGGACTGACTGCTTTACGGCCGGGATTACCCAGCAGTCACTGCAGTTATCGCGAGAAACTGCATGTGACCGCCGGGGAAAGATGATGGCGGCCATGAAGCAGTCCAGCCCGTGACCGCCGGAGATCTTCTGCCAGGTAAGTGCCGCTGACTCCTGATAGACCCGACCGACGGACACTGACAGTGACAGTGACAATCCCGATTCCGGTATCCGATAAGACGAAAATATCGGAACTAAGTATCGAAAGGCCGATAGAGCTAATATCAGCCGATACCCGATACTTGCGGTATCGTATCGCTCAACACTAATACTGAGATTTACAATTTTCCTCTATACTATATACACCTGGTATATTGTGATACAGTACCCTTTTTCTGCTTTTTATATTCTGGTCTAATCCATACTGAGCCTGAGAGCGTCTCTCTGTGACTCCGGAAATATATACAGAGATTTACAATTTTCCCCTATACTATATACACCTAGTATCTTCAGATACAGTACCCTTTTTCTGCTTTTTATTTTCTAGTCTAATCCATACTGAGCCTGAGAGCGTCTGTCTGTGACTCCGGAAATATATACGGAGATTGAAATTTTCCCCTATACTATTGTGATACAGTACCCTTTTTCTGCTTTTCATATTCTGGTCTAATCCATACTGAGCCTGAGAGCGTCTGTGTGTCACTCCTGAAATATATACGGAGATTTACAATTTTTTCCCTATACTAAATACACCTGGTATCTTTTGATACAGTACCCTTTATCTGCTTTTTATATTCTGGTCTAATCCATACTGAGCCTGAGAGCGTCTGTGTGTGACTCCTGAAATAAATACCGAGATTTACAATTTTTTCCATATACTATATACACCTGGTATCTTCTGATACAGTACCCATTTTCTGCTTTTTATATTCTGATCTAATCCATACTGAGCCTGAGAGCGTCTGTCTGTGACTCCTGAAATATATACAGAGATTGAAATTTTCCCCTTTACCGTATACAGCTGTACGCTTGTGATACAGTACCATATATCTGCTTGTATTTTGGGTACATTTTCCCAAACATGAGGAAGTATGGTGGAAGAGGCCGCGGACGTGGGTGGGTCGGCCAGCTGGTACTGATGCTGGTGGTGCATCTGCTGGTAGTGCCAAAAGCACAATAGCACCTAAGGCAGGAGGTGTTGAGCCTGCGTCATCGTCTGGCTCCAGAAGGCCTGGAAGGCTCCCTTTTCTGGGAGTAGGTAAACGGCTTTTAAAGCAGGAGCATCAGGAACAGGTTTTGTCTTACATTGCCGAAACAGCCTCCAGCTCTATCACCTCATTTCTGAAGTTTCAAAAAATACAAGCACTGAGTCGTCATTGCAGGCTCCTGGTCAGGAACAACACCTTTGCTTGTGTCCTTCACCCCCACCAAAAGTGAAGGATGCGACAGGCCACACTTCTGATTACTGCATGAAGCTCTTTTCACATACCATGCCTGGGTTATCAAGTCAAATCCTGAATTCCCCAGTCCAAGATGAATCTGACATGGAGTGCACTGATGAACAGCCACTGCTATATGATTCTGCTGGTACATTCACCCAGAGTACTACATTGCCCTCGCAGTCTACTGAGCCAGAATATGACCCTGATGAAACTCAGGTGCACCTTCCCGCATACTATACCACCTTACATGGTGACACAAAGGAAGGTGCACATAAAATTGAAGAGGAGGTGATGGATGACCCAGTTGTTGACCCGAATTGGCTTCCATTGGGGATGAGGGTGCCGCTGGCAATAGCTCAGAGGAGGAGGAGGATCTGCAGCAGGCATCAACAGCGCAGCTGCGGTTATCTTGCAGGTCCGTAGCAGTCCAAAAGGGTGTTAAAAAAACAAAAAGGGTTGCAGGACAGCTTGTCTAGACGGTCAAATTATCACAGCGTGCAAGCCCTCAAAATTTATCTCATAGCAGGAAGAGTGCAGTGTGGCACTTTTTTGATCAAAATCCTATTGATGAGGCAAAGGTTATCTGTGAGAAGTGCGGAAGGACCTTTATCCGAGGGAAAAATCTCAGAAATTTGAATATCAGTTGCATGCTTAGACATTTAAACACCATGCACTTGCAAGCGTGGACGGACTACAAAACCTCAGGTAGCACATGTGCACCTGCTCCGATTGAAGGTAGCCAGGAATGCTACATCGCTTCCCCCACTGTAAGCCCACCGGTTTGCACACCACCAGCAAGAAATGTTGAGGTGTCGTTGCAAGGCCAAAGCAGTCAGGGAATCACAATGTTTTTGCAACAAAAGACTGAATCTAGGCCATCACCACCACCAACACCGCCATCATCACCATCACCAACCCCCTCTCAGTCCGCCATGTCCACCACTAATTCCCCCATATGCAGTTCTCAAGTCCAGCTCACCCTAGCAGACACTCTGAGTAGGACAAGAAAGTACTCATCCTCTCATACGTGTACACTGCCTTTGAATGCCTACATTGCCAAATTGATCTCATTAGAGATGATGCCATTCCATTTGGTTGAAAGTGCAGCGTTCTGAGAGCTCATAGCCTTCGCTGTCCCACGCTATGACCTACCCAGTCGCACTTCTTTTCTAGAAAAGCCATCCCTGCCCTCCACCTGCATGTGAAAGACCGCATTGTCCATGCACTCAAACAATCAATGAGTAGAAAGGTGCACCACACAACAGATGCATGGGCCAGTAGGCATTGCCAGGGCCGTGACGTGTCCATCACCATGCACTAGGTTAATGTGGTGGATGCAGGGTCCACAGGGGACAGCGGCAGTGGGACAGTGCTGCCTAGCCCACGGTATAGGCAACAGTTGGCTGTAGGCGTTCGACCCTCTTCCTCCAGAAGTGAAAGCTCCTCTACAGAGCGCAGTCGCATGAGCACTACATCCGCAACTGCCAGTGTTGCACACGAGGTGTCCCACTATCGAACAGCTAGTGGTAAGCGTCAGCAGGCTGTTTTAAAGATGATGTCTTTGGGCGACAACCGACACACCGCGGAGGTACTGGCCGACTACTTGCAGCGAGAAACTGAGTAATGGATGGGCAGTCTACATCTTGAACAAGGCAAGGTAGTCAGTGATAACGGATATAATTTTGTGGTGGCCACAGCCCTGGCAAAACTCAGACACATACCTTGCCTGGCTCACACCTTGAACATGGTGGTGCAGTGCTTCTTAAATAATTATCCGGAGTTAACAGCCCTGCTCCATAAGGTGCGAAGACTGTGCTCGCACATCTGTCGCTCGCCTGTAGACTCCAGTCGTATGCAGAGGCTGCAACGATCGCTCCACCTCCTCAAGCACCGCCTAATCATAGACATTGCAACCAGGTGGAACTCCACCATGCACATGATTTAGAGGCTGTGCGAACAGAGGCAGGCTGTAATGCATTTGTGGTAGGATACACGGGCAGGCAGTTTGAGGGCAGACATCGAATTGTCGGGTGTGCAGTGGTCAAAGCTGAAAGACCTCTGTAAAGTCCTTCAGTGTTTTGAGGAATGCACATGGCTGCAAAGCGCAGATGACATCATCATTAGCATGAGCATCACACTTATGCGTCTGCTCATGCAAACTTTGACGCACATTAAGGATTAGGCCTCTGTAGCGGAGGAGGAAGAGGAGGAGGGAAGCCTTGATGACAGTCAGCCATTGTCTGCTCAGGGAACTGTCCTGGACGAGGTGGAGGAAGAAGAGGAAGAGGAGGAGGATGAGGGGGATGATTATTTTGGGGAGGAGGATGCTTCTCAGGGGGCAAGAGAAAATGTTGACTTGCCTAGGTCAGGTACAGGGTTTGTGCGTGACTGGAGGGATGTGGATTTGGCAGAAAGTGCTCCTCCACCCAACACTGGCAGTGCATCATTGACACCTGGAACATTGCCCCACATGTGTGATTATGTCTTGCGTATTTAAAAAAAGGGACCCCCGCATTGCTAAAATTATGAAGGGTGACGACTGGGCCAAATGGAAGAGGTGTTCGTGGTGCACACTGCCGAAGTGGCGTTGGAGACATGGGTTTCATGACAATGTTGTGGACTGATTTCTCGAGAACTGCTCACCCGACTGTTAATACTGAATCAAATGCAACAGACAGGAGACAGCAGTTGTCACCTATTGTTCAAAATTACCTCTCCTCCCCTATCGATGTTCTCCCTCACAGTTCATTCCCCTTTGACTACTGGGCCTGTAAACTGAACACTTGGCCTGAATTGGCACAATATGTCTTACAGGAGCTCGCTTGCCCTGCTGGTAGTGTGCTATCAGAAAGTGTCTTCAGTGCTGCTGGATCAATCCGGACAGAAAGAAGGACCCGGCTGTCGACCCAAAATGTAGGTGATCTCACCTTCATTAAAATGAACCATGCCTGGGTTTCAAAGGATTTTGTACCACCTTCCCCTGCTGACACATAGGTTGCCAGGAAAATGGCTCGCTTTGTCCTCCTCTTCCTCCAACTTCTCCTATTCCTCCATTTGCAGTGGCTGAACGTCCAGTCTACACCTCAACATATGCAGGTTTTTGCACCTCCCTAACTGGGCTGTACCCCCCCCAAGGCCGGCGTCAGTACCTGGCGCACCCGGGCAATTGCCGGGGCCCTGAGCACATGGGGAGCCCACTCGCCGTCAGTGACACTGGCGTACTTTGAGGGGCCCTGCGCCAGAGCCGACACCCACAAGTGGCCCCCCTGCTTGCTAAGGGCCCCAGCACTTGCAATACTTACCTCTCCCTGCTCCACCGCTGTGATGTCTTCCGCGTTTCCTGACAATGACATTCAGGTCAGAGAGCGCGATGACGTCACGTCTGTGCGCCCTCTGCCTGAACAGTCACAGTGCAGAGAGCTGGAAGATGGCAACGCTGAGGAGTCCAGAGTAGAGCAGTGCCCAGCCAGGAGAGGTATTTCATTTTTTGTGTTTATCAAGTTTATTTAGGTATTAATACACATCAATCATTAATAACAGTAAGAGAAAAGAACATACCTCTTCTACTACACATGCAAAAAAAAATTATATAGCAACTATAACTTTTCCCCAGAAAGTCATACATATAAAACAAATGTTGGAAGTGTCTGCTCATGTAAGCAATTAACATCAGTATTATTTTGTTTATAAATTTTAAACAAGAAGGTAACTAGACTAAGACTCTAGGTCTGCAAAAGAAAAGAAGATAGAGAGGAAACAAGGGGGAAAGAAGGGAAAAGAAAAAAAGAAAAGGGGAAGGGGGAGGATTGTAAGGAGTGGGGTAGGAAATGTGGCTCCATCTAGTAGGTAAACTCATATATCCCATCATATATGGGTCTATCAACCAAGAGATTCTCTAAACATAACCCAGGGGGCCCAAGTGTTATATACCTTTCCTGTGGTACCATTCAGTTGTCCTATCAGCTGTTCCATTCTGTATATGTCGTTGAGTTCCAACACCAAATCAGAAGGCGAGGGAACCTTTTCCTGTTTCCAAAATCTAGTAATCACGTATCGGGTAGCAGTGAGAATATGTCTAAGAAGACCTTTCTTAAATCTAGAAATCGAGGAGCTACACAAGGACAGCAAGACCACCTCCATTGTGGGTGTAATTTTGGTTAGAGACAGCTTGTTGCAGAGATCAAAGCATGCTAACCACAGTTTCTGTATGAGTGGGCAGTGCCACCAAATGTGTACAAATGAACCTCTATCTTTTAAGCATCTCCAGCATGTATCCGGTGTTGTTGGATAAATTAAGCTTAAATCTGATGGGCATCTGTACCACCTCGACAAGATTTTGTAGCACCTCTCCTGTGATGTCGAACAGAGTGATGACCTGAATGTGCATAAGAGAATCTTTGTTCTTTCTTCAACTGATAAGGGTCTACCCAAATCAATCTCCCATTTTGAAAAAATGCTGGGAAATCTCTCGATGGGGTCTGCACTTCTTGGAAGGTTTTGTATAATAAAGAGATAGTGTGATCTATAGAGTTTGTTGATAAACAAAGAGTCTCAAATGGAGATAATATTCTGTATGGATCGGATTGTTTGGCTAACTTAATAATAAAACTATTTATTCATAAAAGAACCATGCACCTGTTGGCGGCTTTTTGTCCAGAAAAATGTCCTGGAGAGACCTCATCCCTGTCCTGTAACATAATCATGGATTATGGGGCTTGAAGCTCTATTTTTATGCAGATAAGTGTCTCTTTTTAATCCTACAGGAAAGGATGGATTGTCATATATAGGAGTTAGGGAGTCAGGAGACGAAGAGACTCCCAGCTCTCGACTCCCTCTTTTGATAAATGATATCATGTTTTTGGTGAGGAAGGGTAAAGGTATATCACGTTCTTCTGTCGGGGACCAAATAACTATACGGGAGTCACGTCCATTAAGATCATTTTCTAATGTAACCCGTTTTTGGTTGTTTTTATTATGAAACAGATCTAAAATACATGTACCAATTGCCGTCTGACTATACATAGCAAAATCTGGCAGATCTATTCCCTCTTCTTGCTTCAATCTACTTAACAAAAAGTATGAAATACGTGCTCGTTTTTGTGACAAAATAAAACGAGTAATAGCTTTTTTAAGACGTGAGAAAAAGGAGGCAGGTAAATACAAGGGGATTGTTTGGAAATAATATAGCAGACGGGGTAATAGATCCATTTTGATAGCACTCACTCTTCCAAACCAAGATAAAGGTAGTTTATGCCATTTTTCTAAGTCTAGCTCAGCTTTATGTAAAGCTGTCTTAAAGTTTGCTTCATAAAGATTAGATACTTTGGCGGTGATTATTATTCCTAGATAGGTAAGAGAATCTGAACACCACTTAAAGGGAAATGAAGCTGCCAACCTCTCCACCTCACTTGGTTGGATTGAGATATTGAAAATCTCCGATTAATTAATTAATTAATTTTGAAACTGCTCAGACTACAAAATCTATGTAATTCTGAGATAATATTTGGGAGACTTATAGTTGGGAAAGAGACATACAATAGGACATCATCTGCAAAAAGTGCCAGTTTGTGCTCTTCTGATTGGGCTTTTATGCCTCTAATGGAGGGATTATTCTGTATCGCGGTTGCTAGATGTTCCATATTGAGTATATAAAGCAAGGGTGAAAGAGGACAGCCTTGCCTCGTGCCGTTCCTAATTAAAAATGTGTTTGAAAGTGCGCCATTAATTTTAACTTGAGCACTGGGAGATGAGTACTGGGCAGAAATTCTACGGAGCATAGTTTCTTTTAAGCCAATTCCTTCTAACGTTTGAAATATAAAATCCCAGCGCACCCTGTAGAAAGCCTTTTCTGCGTCAATCGACAGAATGCACATGGGTTCCTCTTTCTTGACCGCCCCATCAATCAAGGAAATAGTTCGGATGGTGGTATTTCATTTTTTTAAATGTTTGGAGCAATATATGGGGAGCATTATACACTGGAGAATTACATATGGGGCCCATCATACACTTGAGCATCATAGATAGGGCCCATTATAAACTGTAGCATTATATATGGGGCCCATCATACACTGTAGCATTATAAATGGGGCCCATCATACACTGGAGCATCAGCCATGGGGCCCATCATACACTGGAGCATTATTAATGGGGCCCATCATACACTGTAGCATTATAAATGGGGCCCATCATACGCTGGAGAATCATCCATGGGGCCCATCATACACTGGAGCATTATTAATGGGGCCCATCATATACTGGAGCATCATATACGGGGCCCATTATACACTGGAGCATCATATGGGGCCCATTATATATGGAGTATTATATAGGTCCATTATACACTGGAGCATCAGCCATGGGGCCCATCATATACTGGAGCATCATATGGGGCCCATTATATATGGAGCATTATATAGGCACATCATACACTGGAGCATCATCCATGGGGCCTATTATACACTGGAGCATTATAAATGGGGCCCATCATATACTGGAGCATCATATACGGGGCCCATTATACACTGGAGCATCATATGGGGCCCATTATATATGAAGTATTATATAGGCCCATCATACACTGGAGCATCATCCATGGGGCCCATCATATACTAGAGAATCATATAGGGTTCATTATTTATGGGGCATCATATAGGGTATGGAGCATCATATAGAGCACATAAGGGGCCTATTCTGAATGGAGCATTATATGGAGCCCATTCTGTATGGAGCAATATATGGGGCCCATCATAAAGTGTATGGAGCTTTATATGCGACTCATTATACTGTATGGAGCAATATGTGGGGCTCATTATACTCTATGGGGACCGTCCTATACTGTATGGCACATTATATGGGGACCATCATATACTGGAACATTATGTGGAGCTCATCATATACTGTATGGACCATTATATGGGACCAATTCTGTATGGAGCAATATATGGGGCTCATTATTCTGTATGGTGCACTATGTGGTGGCCATAATACTGTATGGAGGAATACACTGTCAAGTTTTTGAGCTATTGTAGAATTTAAAATAGATATCAGTCATGTACTGTAAGAAGTGAAGTAGTTGGCATTGTACTATACCTATATTTCTATGCCGTATCGGAGTATCATGAATTGTGATATGTGTTAAAGGGGCCCACTGATACTCTTTGGCCCGGGGCCCACGAAAACCTGGAGCCAGCCATCCCCCCCCACAAATTTAGCCAAATAACCCAAGTTTTCAATGTGTTACTATTAATATAAAGTAAATTAACCCCTTAATGACCAAGCCATTTTGTAGGTTAAAGACCAGGCCAATTTTTACAATTCTGACCACTGTCTGTTTATGAGGTTATAACTCTGCAACGCTTCTACGGATCTTGGCGATTCTGAGATTGTTTTCTCGTGACATATTGTACTTCATGATAGTGGTAAAATTTCTTCAATATAACGTGCGTTTTTTATGAAAAAAACGGAAATATGGCAAAAATTTTGAAAATTTTGCAATTTTCAAACTTTTAATTTTTATGCCATTAAATCAGAGAGATATGTCACAAAAATTAGTTAATAAATAACATTTCCCACATGTCTACTTTACATCAGCACAATTTTGGAACCAAAATTTTTTTTGTTACGAAGTTATAAGTGTTAAAAGTTGACCAGCGATTTCTAATTTTTCCAACAAAATTTACAAAACCATTTTTTTTAGGGACCACCTCACATTTGAAGTGAATTTGAGGGGTCAATATGACAGAAAATACCCAAAAGTGACACCATTCTAAAAACTGCACCCTCAACGTGTTCAAAGCCACATTCAAGAAGTTTATTAACCCTTTAGGTACTTCACAAGAATTGAAGCAATGTGGAAGGAAAAAATGAACATTTAACTTTTTTTCCCAAAATTTTTCTTTCGACACAATTTTTTTAAATTTTGTCAAGGGTATCAGGAGAAAATGAACCACAATATTTGTTGTACAATTTCTCCAGAGTACACCGATATACCATGTGTGGGGGTAAACCACTATTTGGGCGCATGGCAGAGCTCGGAAGGGAAGCAGCGCCATTTGACTTTTTTGGCTGGAATTGAGATTGGACGCCATGTCGCATTTGGAGAGTCCCTGTGTGCCTAAACAGTGGAAACCCCCACAAGTGACCCCATTTTGGAAACTGGACCCCTCAAGGAACTCATCTAAATGTGCTGTGAGAGCTTTTAACCCCCAAGGGCTTCACAGAAGGTTATAACGTAGAGCCGTAAAATTAAAAAATCATATTTTTTCCACAAAAATGATCTTTTCATCCCAATTATTATTTTCCAAAGGATAAAAGGACCCCAAAAGTTATTGGGCAATTAGTCCTGAGTACGCTGATACCCCATATGTGGGGGTAAACCACTATTTGGGCGCATGGCAGAGCTCAGAAGGGAAGCAGCGCCATTTGACTTTTTTGGCTGGAATTGAGATTGGACGCCATGTCGCATTTGGAGAGTCCCTGTGTGCCTAAACAGTGGAAACCCCCCACAAGTGACCCCATTTTGGAAACTAGACCACCCAAGGAACTTATCTAAATGTGTTGTGAGAGCTTTTAACCCCCAAGCGCTTCACAGAAGGTTATAACGTAGAGCCGTAAATTAAAAAAATCATATTTTTTCCACAAAAATGATCTTTTCATCCCAATTTTTATTTTCCAAAGGATAAAAGGACCCCAAAAGTTATTGTGCAATTAATCCTGAGTACGCTGATACCCCATAGGTGGGGGTAAACCACTATTTGGGCGCATGGCAGAGCTCGGAAGGGAAGCAGCGCCATTTGACTTTTTTGGCTGGAATTGAGATTGGACGCCATGTCGTATTTGGAGAGTCCCTGTGTGCCTAAACAGTGGAAACCCCCACAAGTGACCCCATTTTGGAAACTAGACCCCCCAAGGAACTTATCTAGATGTGTGGTGAGAGCTTTGAACCCCCAAGGGCTTCACAGAAGGTTATAACGTAGAGCAGTAAATTTAAAAAATCATATCTTTTCCACAAAAATGATCTTTCCACCCCCAATTGTTATTTTCCAAAGGGTAACAGGACCCCAAAAGTTATTGTGCAATTTGTCCTGAGTACGTTGATACCCCATATGTGGGGGTAAACCACTATTTTGACGCATGGCAGAGCTCGAAAGGGAAGGAGCGCCTTTTTCAAATGCAGACTTTGATGGAATGGTCTGTGGGTGTCATGTCACGTTTGGATAGCCCCTGATGTGCCTAAACAGTAGAAACCCCCCACAAGTGACTCCATTTTGGAAACTAGACCCCCCAAGGAACTTTTCTAGATGTGTGGTGAGCACTTTGAACCCCCAAGTGCTTCACAGAAGTTTATAACGTAGAGCCATGAAAATAAAAAAATCATATTTTTTTCCACAAAAATAATCTTTTTTCCAAAATTTTTATTTTTATAAGGGTAACAGGAGAAGTAGGACCCCAAAAGCTATTGTGCAATTTGTCCTGAGTACGCTGATATCCCATATGTGGGGGGGAACCACTATTTTGACGCATGGCAGAGATCGGAAGGGAAGGAGCACCGTTTTTAAATGCAGACTTTGATGGAATGGTCTGCGGGTGTCATGTCGCGCTTGGAGAGCCCCTGATGTGCCTAAACAGTAGAAACCCCCCACAAATGACCCATTTTGCAAACTAGACCCCCAAGGAACTTATATAGATGTGTGGTCAGCACTTTGAACCCCCAAGGGCTTCACAGAAGTTTATAACGTAGAGCCGTGAAAATAAAAAAAATCATATTTTTTTCCACAAAAATGACCTTTTTGCCCCCAAATTTTTATTTTTCTAAGGGTAACAGGAGAAATAGGTCCCCAAAAGCTATTGTGCATTTTGTCCTGAGTACGCTGATACCCCATATGCGGGGGGGAACCACTGTGATCGCCTTACTGCGATCTTTGGGAGGCACAATGAACAAATCTACAAAAGGTGATGAATTGGTTTTCTTTTTTACGCCGTTCCTCGTGCGGTATTAGTGATTAGGCGACTTTATTCCTCGGATTGGTGCGATTACAGAGATACCAGATTTACACCCTTTTTTCATGTTTAGCTTCTGTCACACACTAAAAGATGCTTTTTTTTGGAATAATTTTTTGTAAGAATTTTTTGCATCGCCGTATTTTGAGAGCTATAATTTTTCCATATTTCGGCCGACAGAGTTATCTGTGGGCTTATTTTTTGTGGGACGAGCTGACGTACTTATTGGTACCATATTCGGGCACATAACGTTTTTTGATCGCTTCCTATTCCGATTTTTGTGGAAGCAGAATGAACAAAAACCAGCAATTCAGGAATTGTTTTTTTTTTATTTTTTTTCCCCCGTTCCGCGTGTGGTAAAATTGATAAAGCAGCTTTATTCTTCGGGTCACTACGATTACAGCGATACCTCATTTATATATTTTTTTTATGTTTTGGCATTTTTTACACAATAAAGAATTTTATAGAAAAAATAATTATTTTTGCATCAGTTTATTCCGCGAGCTATAACTTTTTTATTTTTTCGCTGATGATGCTATATAGCGGCTTGTTTTTTGCGGGACAAGATGACGTTTTCAGTGGTACCATGATTATTTATATCTGACTTTTTGATCGCGTGTTATTGCACTTTTTCCAAGCGGTATGATGATACCGCTTGGAAAAAGTATAATTTACTACTTTTTTGTGTTTTTTTTTTACGGCTTTCACTGAAGGGGTTAACTAGGGTTACGCTTTTATAGATGGGATTTTTACGGACATGGCGATACCTAACATGTGTATTTTTTTTGTTTTTTATTTTTTTTATTACATAAAAATGTGTATTTTTTAGGGGATTATTTTTAAATTATTTTTTAATATTTTTTTTACAATTTTTTTTAAAAAATGATTTTTTTCAACTTGTCCCTTTATGGGACTTTCACTTTTTTTACTTTTGATTGCAGTTACAATGCATTGCAATGCTCCAGCATTGCAATGCATTGTACCTATGGGGAAAGCTCCTGTGACATGATCACAGCAGCTTCCTGTAGCTAAATGACTCGGAGGTTGTCATGACAACCCCCGGGTCATCAAGGCAGAGATCGGGCCCTGCAAATACAGTGCAGGGTGCCGATCTGAGGCAGAGGGAGCTCCCGACCCTCTGCCTCCCCCCCTGAGCTCTGCGATCGCGCTGGATCGCAGCAGTCAGGGGGTTAACAGCCAGGGGCGGTGGGGGCCCGCTCCTGGCTGTCAGTGCAGGAAGCCTGGCCACTGCAGCACCGGCTCCTGCACTGATCGCGCTGGGGAAGCTGAAATTTCAGCTTCTCCTGCGCGATCGCTGCTGTGTTTGGTCAGTCAGATTGACTGACCAATCACAGCGCTGTGAGTGCGGGGACCGACGGCAAAGGTCCCCGCACCGCTTGCCGTGCCTGTCAGCTGTCTGTGACAGCTGTCGGCACTGATCTACTACTGCGTGTTTACATGCAGTGGTAGATCAAAGGCATGACGTGCATAGTCCGTCCTGGTGCCGGAACTGGCACCTTGCCATGACGGACTCTGCACGTCAGTGGACATTAAGGGGTTAAGGTTGTCCAGCTTAAGTAATAAGAATTGATGTCGTTGGCATTGAAATGGACACTGTAGGTGTGTTTACTGTCCTCTACTCCCTGCCGACTTTTCTTCCCCATTGACTATCATTGGGTTTCGTGTTTCAGTCAGACCTTCGACTTTTGCCGATAGTCGGCCGATTTCGTTCGACTCGACTTTTAGGAAAATAGGGTGGTCCGAAACCCAACTCCACCCTCCCAGAGGCAAAGTCACTCTTCTCTAGTTGTCAGTCTTTGAGTTGTGGAGAGAAGACGGAGAGAAGATCTTGGACTTTTGTCTATACTGTGGTGTCTCTCGATATCTTCTTAAGAATTGCCCAATTCGTCCTCAAGCTATCAAACCATTGGGAGAACGTCTGAGTCTGGGTGATGGCCGAGGAGGTCACCCAGACTCCCAGGTACCTTTCTCTTCCTCTGATAAAGTACTGGTAAATTTGATAATTTCCTTTGAGAACCAGGTGTTATCAACATTGGCATTCATTGACTGTGAGACTGCTGCTAACTTTATTGATTCGGGACTGGTTCTGAAGTTAGGCTTAGGGACAGTTAAATTAGAAAGACCCATTCAAGTCATCAACCTTAACAAGACACCATTGGCTCACAATGTGTTCGAGAGAGCAACGGCGGATTTCACTCTCCAAGTGGGAGCTCTCCACTCTGAATCCATCTCCTGCTTTGTGTTTAATAATTTACCTGCTGGATTGGTACTGCGGTTTCCATGGCTGCAGATTCACAATCCAGTTATTGATTGGTGTCAGAAGGAGATTGTGAAATGGAGCCACAAGTGTTACAAAAAATGTCTAAAAAATGTACAAATATGCTCCGCTAGTCTGGAGGGTCTTCCGGGGTACCTGAAGGACTTCGGAGATGTGTTCTCAGAAAGAGAAGCAGAGATACTACCTCCCCATCATCCCTATGAATGTGCTATTCATCTTATTCCTAGTACCAAGTTGCCAAAAGCTTGCCTTTACAAATTGTCGGGGTTTGAACGAGCCGCCATGAAAGAATATGTTAACGAATGTTTACGGAAGAGTCATATCCGTCCTTCCTCTTCCCCTATAGCTGCTCGATTTTTCTTTGTTAAAAAGAAAGCTGGGGGTCTCTGTCCTTGCCTTGATTTCTGAGAACTAAACAAAATCACGGTTAAAAATACTTACCCACTTCCACTCATCCCCGACCTATACAATCACTTCTGGGGGCCAGGGTGTTTTCTAAACTTGATCTTAGAAGGACTTACAATTTGATATGCATCCGGAAGGATTATGAGGGGAAAACAACATTTTTAACGTCTGAGGGTCTGTTCGAAATCCTTGTCATGCCTTTTGGATTATTTAATGCACCTGCTCTGTTTCAAAAATGATATTTTCTCTGATTGCATTGAAAGATTTGTTGTGATTTATGGCATTTTAAAGTTTTTGCCAGACTTAGATACTCACCAGGTACATGTTCATGTTGTGTTACAGAGGCTAAAGGTACTGCCACACTTAGCGATCTGGTTAGCGATCTCAATAACGACGCAAGCTAATGAGATCGTTGGTGTGATCTCTTTTAGGTCGCTAGTAGCTGCCAAACAGGAGATCTCATTAACAACTCATCAGCGGTCAGCGATCTCTTTAACGACTTTGGCGGTCGTTAGGATCTGTCATTAGCATGTACTGAGCGCTTCTGATTCATAGGAATTTCCAGCATCGCTCCTGCTCTCTGCGTCCTGCTAGCCTGCTTTGCAACTTCTGCGATCTTCTCTGTGACGCAAAAGAGAACTTACAGATATTGCGATCCATTCCGTGACGCTAAACACCATATGCGTCACAAACGAGGTCGCTCGTCGTTCGCAAAAGGTGCCAAACACAGCGATATAGGCTCACCAGCGGGACACCAACGATCAAAAAACGGTTCAGAACGCTAGTGAGCGATCAGCGACATCACAGCAGGGGCCACATCGTTGCTACATGCCACACACAACGAGGTCGCTAACGAGATCGCAAAATAGTGACGTTTTAGTGATCTCGTTTGCGATCTCGTTTAGTGTGGCATACCCTTAAGGGATAACTCTCTGTTTGATAAATTAGAGGAATGTGTTTTTCCTGTGCCAGGAATCTTTCTTTTTATCTTGTCATCAGAAGGGTTTAAGATGGACCCTGGGAAGGTGCAGGCCATAATTGATTGGGTTTAACCTCATGATCTTAAGGTTTTGCAGTTTTCTGGGTTTCGCCAACTATTACAGAAAATTTATCAAGGGGTTTTCAGATTGCTAAACCACTTACTGACCTTACACATAAGGGGCGAATCTCAAGGTTTGGTCACTGGGTACTATCAGGGCTTTTGAAAGATTAAAAGAGTGTTTTATGTCAGCACTCATTCTGATTCAGCCTGATCTTCAAGAACCGTTCACTGTAGAGGTGGATGCTTCGGAGATCAGGGCGGGGGAAGTCCTATCGCAGGGGCCCAAACCTCTGACTATCCAGCATTTAGTTGCATTTCTTTCTAAAAAATTTTCACCGGTAGACAGAAATTATGTTGTGGGTAATCGGGAGTTATTTGCTGTCAAATTGGCCTTTCAGGAAGGAATGGAGGCATTTTTTGGATGGGGCAGTTCATCCAGTTACGGTGAACATGGATCACAAGAATTTAGCTTACATTGAATCGGCAAAAAGGTTAACTCCTAGACAAGTCAGATGGTCCTAGTTTTTCTCTCAATTTAATTTTTCTATTACATTCAGGCCTGGGTCGAATAATGTGAAAGCTGATGCTTTATCTGTTGTCTAGATTCCATTTGTCCTTCAGAACCCCCATCCTCCATTATTCCTCAGGGTACTGTGCTGTCTACGGTAACCTCGGAATTGGAAGAGGAGATTCGTAAAGTCCAGTCTTTGGCTCCTTCCACTTCCCCGTAGACCAAATTATTTGTGCCTGTGTACCTAAGATTGCGGGTGTTACAGGAATTTCATGATTCCGTTTTAAGTAGTCATCCTGGGGTTACTGCCACAAAGAAAGCTGTTGCTAGACTTTTTGGTGGCTGTCCATGCATAATGATATTAAAGATTTTGTATCTGCTTGCGAAGTCTGCGCATGTGCCAAAGTCAGTCATAGCCGGCCGGCTGGGGAATTGGCTCCATTGCCTATTCTTGAAAGACCATGGTCTCATGTGTCCATGGATTTCACTACAGATTTGCCTGTCTGATGGGAAAACTGCTATTTGGGTTGTAGTTAGTAATGAGCGAATGTGCTCGCCACTACTCGTTACTCGCCCAAGTGAGCACCGAGCATTTCCGGGATTACTCAGCGGGAACTCTGGTCTCCACCCAGCATTTTTGGGGGACTTTAGAGACCCAATCACGGTGTAGGGATTGTCTGCCAGGCAATCAAACGCCGCAGCCATCTTTGTTGTGGTCGTACAGGGATTGGCTGGCCGCACAGCATCATCAGGGGTATAAGAGAAGGATGCTGCCCTGCTCGGCGCATTCAGCTCCGTATTGAGATAGTTTAGGTAGAGCTGCTGCTGAGATAGGGTCATATTTGGCGATGTCTTAGTCAGTGTGGGGTCTACCATCCTAAATTACTCAAATCCAGATAAAAAAACAATCCTTCTAGGACTAATTCCGGAGTATATAATGTAGGTTCCACGCCACTTTTCTTTTTTTTCCTGGGTGTGACTGTACTTATATACACCAGTACTTAGACAAAAAAATAGAAAAAGCAGGCCACACATGTTTCTGTGTGGTATCTCCATGACGGCTCATATCTGTGCGTGCTGAAAGTTTGGCCAGTGTACGCCAGGTTTATTTTGTTGCCATGGGTGTGACTGTACTTATATACACCAGTATTTAGGAAAAAAAACAGGCCACATTTTACAGTGGGGTCTATCTGTGACACGCCTCATACATCCGTGTGCCAAAAATTAAGGCATTTTAGGCCTAACTTCCCTTTTTTGGGCAGTCTGTCACTTTCATATCCATCAGTCTTTTTTATCCGAAAAAAAAAAATTAATACAGTCTGTTATCTCAGGCTGAGGCCTGGTGTATCTGTGGTGGAAAAATCTTTTCTTTGCATGCATACGTTGCATAGTTCTGTCTGCTAGCCTTGTTCTACTCATTTTTTACTGTTTTCAAAAAGTAACAAAAAAACATAACAAAAAAAAATTAATACAGGCTGTTATCTCAGGCTAAGGCCTGGTGTATCTGTGGGGGAAAAATTTTTGCTTTGCAGGCATACTGATCACATACAATTTTTCTCCAAATAAATCCATTTGTATTGAGCCTTTCAAATATTTCATTAGCCCATTTTAAATGGGCAAGGCAAGGGGCAAGGTACGGGGAAGTGGACTTGATGCTGATGGTGCATGCAGAGGCCGAGGCCGTGGCCAAGCTGAAGGTGGACCACAGCAAAAACCCACATCTTCGTGCTCGACCTTCCTGTCCCAGTTTCTAGGGGACCGCAGCACACCACTATTGAAGCCAGAGCAGTGTGAAACAGTTGTTGGTTGGATAGTGGATAATGCTTCCAGTCACTTAGCCACCACCATCACCACTTCCATGTCTTCCACACAGTCAAGTCTGAGTAGCTGTGAGTGTGGACTGGATATTACTCAGCCTGCTCCTCCTTCCTCCCACCATGCCGACTGCCCTGAGACAACTGATCCCACACTTGGACACTGCGAAGAGCTGTTCAGTTTTCCATTTGGAGATTCGTGCCTCTAGCCCGCTCCACTTGAAGTGGGGCAAGATGATATTTCATGTAGCAATGCATAAATCTATGAGCATCAACGGTCACAAGAGGTGGTCGATGATGAGACACAATTGATAGAAAGTAAGGTGGAGGAGCAGGGTGCGGATGTGGAAGACGAGGTGGTGGATAACATAGTGACTGACCCAACCTGGCAGGAGGACATGCAGAGTGAAGACAGCAGCACACTTGGGGAAGGAGGCATATCACCCCAACAGGCAGGAAGAAGCAGTGTGTTGGCCGCAGACAAAAGGCATGCATCCGTTCCCCGTAACACCAATTGGACGGAAGTTGACATTCCAACTGTTAGATCTTCCAGAGTCTGATTATTTTTTAAAGACTCTGCCGAGAACCCCAAACAGGCCATTTGCAGCACTTGCCATGCCCGCATCAGCAGAAGTAGAAAAACTATCAGCCTGTCCACCACCAGCATGATTAGGCACATGGCAGCAGAGCAACGACTTTGTGGCCCTAACCGAAGGCTCCAGGAACACTGTCTGCAGGTGACAACACTGCTTCTTCCACTGTTTTGCATACAAGCCAATCCCCAGTTCACCGTGCCTGTGAAGATGCCTCGGGCCCTGCACCTGTTATTGCCCACAATCTACCAGCACCATCATCAAGCCTGTCAACGTCCTTGTTCCAGCCCAGCCTTCAGTTGTCTATGCCCCATTCATTGGATTACAAGCGGAAATACCCAGCCAATACCCCACAGGCCTCAGTACTTAATTTGCACATTTCTCATCTGCTTACGCGCAAAATGTTGCCTTTTTGGCTCTGTGAGATGAAAGCTTTCCGCAACCTGATGGCAGCGGCCGTCCCAAGGTACTCGGTCCCTAGTCACCACTATTTTTCCCATTGTGGCCGTACCGGCATTACACCAGCATGTGTCCCACAACATTTCCTGTGCCCTCCACAGTGCTGTTCCTGGGAAAGTCCACCTAACCTCGGACACGTGGACAAGTGTCTGTGGGCAGGGACTGCATATCTCACTAACGTCACACTGGGTTAACACAGTGGAAGCTGGGACCCAGTCAGACCTTGGGATGGAACACATCCTCCCATGCTGAGGATTGCAGGCTCTACATCAATCAGGGTTGCCCCCACAGTCTACAGCTCCTGCACCTCCTCTTCCTCTTCTTCAGCCTCCATCTCAGAAATGTACACATCAGTCAGAAGCTGGAAGCACTGCAGCACTGCCTCAGCCAAGTGGCAACAGGCTGTGCTGAAGCTAATCGGCATAGGTGATAAACCGCACAATGCAGAAGAGTTGTGGACAGTGCTGAAAGAGCAGTCAGATATTTGGATGACACCGCTGTACCTATAGTCATGGCCAAAAGTTTTGAGAATGACACAAATATTAATTTTTACAAAGTCTACTGTTTCACTTTTTCTAATGGCAATTTGCATATACTTCAGAATGTTATGAAGAGTGATCAGCTTAACAGCAATTACTTGCAAAGTCAATATTTGGCTAGAAAATGAACTTTATCCCCAAAAACACATTTCAACATCATTGCAGCCCTGCCTTAAAAGGAGCAGCTAACCTCTTTTCAGTGATTGCTCCATTAACACAGGTGTGGGTGTTGATGAGGACATGGCTGGAGATCAATTTGTCATGATTAAGTAAGAATGACACCACTGGACACTTTAAAAGGAGGCTGGTGCTTGGCATCATTGTTTCTCTTCTGTTAACCATGGTTATCTCTAAAGAAACACGTGCAGTCATCATTGCAATGCACAAAAATGGCCTAACAGGGAAGAGTATCGCAGCTAGAAAGATTGCACCTCAGTCAACAATCTATCACATCATCAAGAACTTCAAGGAGAGAGGTTCCATTGTTGCCAAAAAGGCTCCAGGGCGCCCAAGAAAGACCAGCAAGCGCCAGGACCGTCTCTTAAAAGTGTTTCAGCTGTGGTATCGGGCTACCAGCAGTGCAGAGCTTGCTCAGGAATGGCAGCAGGCAGGTGTGAGTGCATCTGCACGCACTGTGAGGCGGAGACTCTTGGAGCAAGGCCTGGTCTCAAGGAGGGCAGCAAAGAAGCCACTTCTCTCCAGAAAAAACATCATGGACAGACTGATATTCTGCAAAAGGTACAGGCAGTGGACTGCTGAGGACTGGGGTAAAGTTATTTTCTCTGATGAATCCCCTTTTCGATTGTTTGGGACATCAGGAAAACGCCTCATTCGGAGAAGACAAGGTGAGCGCTACCACCAGTCTTGTCTCATGCCAATTGTTAAGCATCCTGAAACCATTCATGTGTGGGGTTGCTTCTCAGCCAAGGGAATCGGCTCTCTCACAGTCTTGCCTAAAAACACAGCCATGAATAAAGAATAGTACCAGAATGTCCTCCAAGAGCAACTTCTCCCAACCCTCCAAGAGCAGTTTGGCGATCAACAATGCCTTTTCCAGCATGATGGAGCACCTTGCCATAAAGCAAAGGTGATAACTAAATGGCTCAGGGAACAAAACATAGAGATTTTGGGTCCATGGCCTGGAAACTCCCCAGATCTTAATCCCATTGAGAACTTGTGGTCAATCATCAAGAGACGGGTGGACAAACAAAAACCTAAAAATTCTGACAAAATGAAAGCATTGATTGTGCAAGAATGGATTGCTATCAGTCAGGATTTGGTCCAGAAGTTGATTGAGAACATGCCAGGGAGAATTGCAGAGGTCCTGAAGAAGAAGGGTCAACACTGCAAATATTGACTTGCTGCATTAACTCATTCTAACTGTCAATATAAGCTTTTGTTACTCATATGTTTGCAATTATATTTCTGTCTGTGATAAAAACATCTGTCAAACACAAATAAAAACCAGAGGGCAGCAGATCATGTGAAAATATAATATTTGTGTCATTCTCAAAACTTTTGGCCATGACTGTACAGCCAGGTATGGTGTGTGACAATGGCCGGTACCTGGTGGCGGCTCTGAGGAAAGGTGAGCTCACACACGTACCTTTCCTGGCCCATGTGCTTAACGTCGTGGTTCAACGTTTTCTCAAAAGCTACCCGGAGCTGCCAGATCTGCTAGTGAAAGTACGCCATCTGTCTGCCCATTTTAGAAAGTCAGTTACAGCTTCAGCCACCCTTGCCGTGCTTCAGCAGTGATTGCAGCTTCCGGCTCACCGACTGGGGTGTGATGTTGGAACTCTACACTGCATATGTTGGAAAGGATTTGTGAGCAGAAGAAGGCAGTTGTTGACTACCAGCATCAACAAGGCCATCAATATTCAGTTCAGACTCCACACATAAGACCTCAGGAGTGGACATTTATGTCAGACATACAGTTAGGTCCATAAATATTTGGACAGAGACAACATTTATCTAATTTTGGTTCTAGACATTACCACAATGAATTTGAAACAAAACAAATCAGATGCAGTTGAAGTTCAGACTTTCAGCTTTCATTTGAGGGTATCCACATTAAAATTGGATGAAGGGTTTAGGAGTTACAGCTCCTTAACATGTGCCACCCTGTTTTTAAAGGGACCAAAAGTAATTGGACAAATGACTCCAAGGCTATTTCATGGACAGGTGTGGGCAATCCCTTTGTTATGTCATTCTCAATAAAGCAGATGAAAGGGCCGGAGTTGATTTGAGGTGTGGTGTTTGCATTTGGAAGGTTTTGCTGTGAAGGAAACATGTGGTCATAGGAGCTCTCCATGCAGGTGAAACAAGCCATCCTTAAGCTGCAAGAACAGAAAAAAACCCATCCAAGAAATTGCTACAACATTAGAAGTGGCAAAATCTACAATTTGGTACATCCTGAGAAAGAAAGAAAGCACTGGTGAACTCATCAATCCAAAAAGACCTGGGAGCCCACGGAAGACAACAGTGGTGGATGATCGCCGCATACTTTCTTTGGTGAAGAAGAACCCGTTCACAACATCAACTGAAGTCCAGAACACTCTCAGTGAAGTAGGTGTATCTGTCTCTAAGTCAACAGTAAAGAGAAGACTCCATAAAAGTAAATACAAAGGATTCACATCTAGATGCAAACCATTCATCAATTCCAAAAATAGACAGGCCAGAGTTAAATTTGCTGAAAAACACCTCCAGAAGCCAGCTCAGTTCTGGAAAAGTATTCTATGGACAGATGAGACAAAGATCAACCTGTACCAGAATGATGGGAAGCCAAAAGTTTGGAGAAGAAAGGGAACGGCACATGATCCAAGGCACACCACATCCTCTGTAAAACATGGTGGAGGCAACGTGATGGCATGGCCATGCATGGCTTTCAATGGCACTGGGTCACTTGTGTTTATTGATGACATAACAGCAGACAAGAGTAGCCGGATGAATTCTGAAGTGTACCGGGATATACTTTCAGCCCAGATTCAGCCAAATGCTGCAAACTTGATTGGACGGCGCTTCTGTCATGGGTGCATCGCCACGAAGATCGTCGCGATTGCACATTCTGACTTCTCACAGCTGAGCTGCTGTTTCTTTGTGTTTGGTAATGAGAGAGTTAATTTTACCTAGCTCTTTGCTAAGACTAGGTCCAGCCTCGCCCGGCTGCTTTGGATTATGTTCTAATTAGTTTCCTTTATATTCCTGCCAGTCTGGGTGTTTGATGCCGGTGAAAGCATTCATATAGTTTAGCAGACTGGATCGGTTCTGAGAATACTTAAGCTAAGAGCTCCTTAGTTGTTTTTACTCTTACAGCTTATAGTTTATCTCTGAGACCTTAGGTGTTCCTACTGTGTGTGAGTGTTGTATGTAAGACTTTATTTACTTTATTTCTTGTCTTTCTTGTATGTCTTTCTGTTCATTAACCGTTACCTGTTCATTCCCTTTGGTGGTATTCAGGGTCCTTCTTAGGACTAGAATACAGTTGGCAGGGATTGATAGGAGACAGGGTTTACGCTGGTGGCCTGGACCTCTGTACCTTTAACAGTACCTCCAGGTTGAGGGATTAGTTAGGACCCCAGTTTAGGGTCAGCTTAGACCCCGGTCACCCTCTAGCCGGAGACAGCGTATAACGGATTCCGTTTTGACCCACTGGACTTTCTGTCAGGTAAATCTATGTTATCATATAGCTATGCGCATGTTATATAGTATGTTGCCCTTTTGATATAGATTATTGTCATCACATATATATATCTGCTATACAGCGTGACATTTTCACCGGCCTATACTAAAGATTCTCCCCAGCTATCATGGATCCAGTAGCCCAGCTGGCCCGGCAGTTGCAGGGATTGTCCATGGAGTTGGCAGACATTAAGTCCAAGGTTCTGTCCCCCCGGAGCAAACCAGATCTGAACCTAAGGTTGCTCTCCCGGACAGGTTCACTGGTGGGCGGGACAAATTTTTTACTTTCCGGGAGGCATGTAAATTGTACTTTCGGCTGCGGCCTCGGTCATCTGGGAGTGAAGAGCAGAGGGTGGGAATTGTTATCTCGCTCTTACAAGGGGATCCTCAATCTTGGGCGTTCTCTATTCCTCCAGGCTCCCCAGATCTCCAGTCAGTGGATCGATTTTTTACTGCCCTGGGTCTGGTATATGATGATCCGGATCGAGTCTCCCTTGCTGAAACAAGGTTGCGTAAAATACGGCAAGGAAATCGTCCAGCGGAGGAATATTCTTCTGAGTTCCGTAGATGGGCAACAGATACTCAGTGGAATGACCCAGCTCTTAGGAGCCAGTTTTGTCAAGGGTTGTCTGACAAATTAAAAGATGTGTTGGCTCAGTATGATTCTCCTCCATCACTGGAGGCTGCTATGGCCCTCGCTATTCGCATTGATAGACGTCTTCGGGGAAGACGCGAGGTAACTCCGCCCCCCGTGATGACTCCACCTACTACTAAAGTCCCTTATACTGAGGTTCCCCTGGTCTGTTCTGAGGAACCCATGCAGTTGGGAGGGACATCATTTTGTAGGAGGGAATCAGCGGTGCGCCGCAAGACTAGAAGGTGTTTCTTTTGCGGGAGAGGGACATTTTGTTGGGGGTGTCCATCCCGGACCTCTTTGAACCAAGGAGTTAACCTGGGAGTGTGTATTTCGTCCCCAAATCCCTCTCAGTTTCTCGTGCCTGCGGAGGTGGTGATTGGTACTAGAACTGAGAGGATTTCTGTTTTTCTTGATAGTGGGTCCGGGGCTAATTTGGTGGACACTCGGTTTGCCCAGGTGCATGGTATGCAACTGAGTGTATTGGCCAAACCGGTCCCTATACTCTCTATTGATTCTAGACCTCTTGGTCAAGGTAGCTTGGTACAAGCTGTTCATAACATAGATCTTCGAGTAGGGGCAATACATAAAGAGCAATTGTCTTGTTATGTGTTGGAGGGTCTGCCTGCTCCTATTGTGTTGGGACTTCCTTGGTTGGCTAAACATAACCCAGTGATTGATTGGCAATCCAGAAAGATAAGCCAGTGGGGTGAATTTTGCAAGAATAACTGCATGAGCACGGTCATCGGTGCGGTTGTGCCTAGGACTTTGCCTCCTTTTCTGGAGGACTTTTGGGAGAAGTTCTCAGAGGAGGGGTGTAAAGAGTTACCTCCTCATCGCACATATGACTGCTCAATAAAGTTGCTTCCTGATGCCTTATCTCGTACTTTCCCAGGGGTCGGGAAGACGGATGATCCGGTTCCTATTCCTCAGGAGGGAGTTGTAGTGTCAGCTGTATGCTCTGAGCTTGAGGGGGAGGTATTGGGGGCTCAGGGGGACGCCCCTGTGGGACTTCCAGGGAGACTGATAGTTCCAGATCGCTTAAGACTGAAGGTTACGGAGAACCCTTACAAACGGATGGCTGATAGGAGGAGAGTTTCTGGTCTAGATCTGAGGGTGAACGATCTGGTGTGGTTGTCTACCAGGAATATAAAACTTAAAGTTCCCTCCTGGAGGTTGGGTCCCAGATTCATCGGGCCATACAGGATCAGTTCCATAATTAATCCTGTGGCATTTCGTCTGGACCTCCCTCCTACGTTTAAAATTCATAATGTGTTTCACAAGTCATTACTTAAAAAGTATGTGGCACCAGTCATACCGTCACCTCTACCTCCTCCTTCAGTGGTAGTCAATGATAACGTGGAAGTTCATTGGAGGGGGTATGGTCCTGAGGAGAGGACGTGGGTCCCTGCGTCTGATGATAACGCAGATCGATTGGTTCGGACCTTTCACACAATTTACCCAGACAGACCTGGTCATGAGGGTCCGGAGGCCCCTCGTAGAAGGGGGGTACTGTCATGGGTGCATCGCCACGAAGATCGTCGCGATTGCACATTCTGACTTCTCACAGCTGAGCTGCTGTTTCTTTGTGTTTGGTAATGAGAGAGTTAATTTTACCTAGCTCTTTGCTAAGACTAGGTCCAGCCTCGCCCGGCTGCTTTGGATTATGTTCTAATTAGTTTCCTTTATATTCCTGCCAGTCTGGGTGTTTGATGCCGGTGAAAGCATTCATATAGTTTAGCAGACTGGATCGGTTTGAGAATACTTAAGCTAAAGCTCCTTAGTTGTTTTTACTCTTACAGCTTATAGTTTATCTCTGAGACCTTAGGTGTTCCTACTGTGTGTGAGTGTTGTATGTAAGACTTTATTTACTTTATTTCTTGTCTTTCTTGTATGTCTTTCTGTTCATTAACCGTTACCTGTTCATTCCCTTTGGTGGTATTCAGGGTCCTTCTTAGGACTAGAATACAGTTGGCAGGGATTGATAGGAGACAGGGTTTACGCTGGTGGCCTGGACCTCTGTACCTTTAACAGTACCTCCAGGTTGAGGGATTAGTTAGGACCCCAGTTTAGGGTCAGCTTAGACCCCGGTCACCCTCTAGCCGGAGACAGCGTATAACGGATTCCGTTTTGACCCACTGGACTTTCTGTCAGGTAAATCTATGTTATCATATAGCTATGCGCATGTTATATAGTATGTTGCCCTTTTGATATAGATTATTGTCATCACATATATATATCTGCTATACAGCGTGACAGCTTCATAGTACAGATGGATAATGACCCCAAGCATACAGCCAAAGCTACACAGGAGTTCATGAGTGCAAAAAAGTGGAACATTCTTCAATGGCCAAGTCAATCACCAGATCTTAACCCAATTGAGCATGCATTTCACTTGCTCAAATCCAGACTTAAGAGGGAAAGACCCACAAACAAGCAAGACCTGAAGGCTGCGGCTGTAAAGGCCTGGCAAAGCATTAAGAAGGAGGAAACCCAGCGTTTGGTGATGTCCATGGGTTCCAGACTTAAGGCAGTGATTGCCTCCAAAGGATTCGCCACAAAATTTTGAAAATAAAAATATTTTGTTTGGGTTATGTTTATTTGTCCAATTACTTTTGACCTCCTAAAATGTGGAGTGTTTGTAAAGAAATGTGTACAATTCCTACATTTTCTAACACATATTTTTGTTCAACCCTTCAAATTAAACGTTACAATCTGCACTTGAATTCTGTTGTAGAGGTTTCATTTCAAATCCAATGTGGTGGCATGCAGAGCCCAACTCGCGAAAATTGTGTCACTGTCCAAATATTTCTGGCCCTGACTGTATGTACCATCGTCCAGAACTTTCAGGACTGCACCAAGATGGTGAGCAGCTATGACACCATAATTAGCGTCACCATCCCGCTTCTCAGCATTCTGAAAACCTCTCTGTTCCCAATTAAAGATGATGCATTGTAGGCAGAGCACGAGGACATGGAGCAAGGAACCATACAGGGTGATTACACTCAGCTCAACCTCATGTCGTCACAACGTGGATTGTTAGACAATGAGGAGGAGGAGAAAGAACAGGAGCTACTTTCATGGGCTAGAGACGGTATCACAAGCACAGCTGTCATACCATCTGTTCGGCGGGGATGGCCTGAGGACAGGGGAGGAGGAGGATGAGGATGAGGAGGACAGCATGGTCAGTCGTCCTGTTGGTGAGGACACGGAAGTCTTGCCTGTTAGTAGTCTTGCATGCATGGCTGACTTTATGTTGCGCTGCGTTTCCCCTGACCCTAGCATTCAAAAAGTTTTCGGTGACACTCATTACTGGTTGGTGACACTTCTAGACCCACGCTACAAGGAAAACTTTCAATCTCTTCTTTAAGAGGCAGACAGGTGTACAAAAATGTTGTTGTACCACAGGGCCCTTGTAGCGGAATTACTGAAAAAAATCCCATGTGATAACGTTGGCAGCAGACGTCAGAGTTTGTTGTACAGCCAAGGAGACCAAGCGAGAGAGACAGAAGTGCAATCCAGCTCAGGCAGGGGAACAATGGCAAAGTTCTGGGACAGTTTTCTCAGACCCTCCAATCATGCAACCACAGAGGCAAGGGGTGGTGGCACAAGAAGTGCAATGTTTGGGAAGATGGTGAGGGAGTACCTTGCAGATTGTACAAATGTTCTCCTGGATTCCTCTGTGCTTTTTAATCATTGGGAATCCAAGCTGGACACGTGGCATGAACTGACTCTCTACGCCTTGGAGGTCCTGGCCTACCCTGCTGCTAGCATTCTGTCAGAGCGGATTTTTAGTGACGCTGGTGGAATTATAACAGATAAGCGCATCCGCCTGTCAACTGACAATGCTGACAAGCTGATGCTTATAAAAATGAACAAGGGCTGGATTGGGCAAGACTTCTGTACACCACTGAATGCATACAGCGAAACATAACCTCAAATACTTTGTCTTTTTTGTGGAGGTGTAATCTCATGCACCTCTTCACCACCACACATGGGTATCCACTTCCTGATTTGGTCTGTTTGGTGTTATCCTCCTCCTTATCCTCATCCTCATCATCCACAACCAGTACAACACGAGGGTGAATGTATTCCGTGATGCCAAAGTCAATCATTTTTTTGCAAGGGTGTTTTTATGATGCCCGTTACTAATTTGAAACCAAAACAAATGTTACTCCCCAGGATGAAATCTCATAAAAATGACATGTACATATATTCTTCCCATTTGTTCTTATATTTTCCATTTTTACTATCTGTGGAACATCCTCTTATGACCTAGTGTATACTTCTCCAATATGAAAATGGTGAAATCCTATTACATTATATTTTTATTTATATCCCTGTCTGTGAGCTGTTGCTAGGGACAAACATATCTCGTTGGACACATTCTGGCTTCATATCTATGAACCTGTGTTCGCCCCTCCCTTTTGTTATTTTCTTTCATAGGTGGATTCACATTTTTTATTTATTTGTTTGATTTCAGTATGATTTATCATTATGTCTCCTCATTCTCCACCACTAGATCACCAGGGTTACCAGGTTCTGTGCTGCTACAGGCAGTCTAATTTTTGGCAATGGTGTCTATAATGCCCATAGTAAATTGTCAAAAAATGTACCACACATGGGGAAATGTTTGTCAGCCCAAGCACTTCGTGTATGGGCTTACAAGTCTAGGAGAACCGCTCCTTTAAATTGGGCCTAGTTTTTAATGAGGCCCTCCTCCATGTCTGATCATCCTCTGCCACTAGATCAAAAGGGTTTACGTGTTCCATACAGCTACAGCCAGTGTCGAATTCCTAACAAGGGTGGGTGGTTATGCAGGGCGTAAAATACTTGTTATGGAAAAGGTTGAGGTGTACCCTACAGGGGAAAATGTTTGCCAGGCCAAGCAACTTAGTGTATGGGCATTACAAGTCTTGGAGACCCGCTCTTTTATCTTATTGGTAATATGTATGGGTGAAGATGAAGAATTTGTGTCATGGGTGTGTTTATAGTTAAGGATGGTGCACTCCTCTTTAAACTTAGTTTTTCACGAGCATCCATCAGTTTGTTTGGTTTTCCTCTGACACTGATCTGCTTTCTGTAATTCAGCATCTCACGAACATGTTGCACTTTGCCCTTTATACAGACACATGCGTGTTTGGCAACATGTTTTGGATGGGCATTTCTTAGGCCAAGTCTCATACTCGCACCTGTTACACCGATCTTCTGACGGGCATGAACCGATTCTGGTAACTGATGGTGTCTAAACAACGAAACATTATAGGCTGTATCCTGGCTCTCATACCTTCCATAGCCACTGCTGTTATTAATCATGTACTTTCCCATTCCTGTCATCACCATGCCCCTTTTCCTGATCATTTCATCCAACGATTCTTCTGCCATATTTTTCCTAAAAAAACAGCACCTTCCCAGCAGCAACTGTCCAGGAAAACACGTTACAGTTTTGCAAGATGTTTATGATGCCCCTAAAAAAAAAAAAATTTACACACTATGTTGATATCTACCCCCAGGGGAAATGTTTGGCAGCCAGTGTATGGCCATTCCAAGTGTAGGAGACCCGCTCCTTTAAATTGGGCCTAGGTTTGAATCAGGTCTTCCTCCACGTCTCATCAGCCGCTGCCAGCAGATCACCAGGGTTAACGTCTTCAGTGCTGCTACAGCCAGTGTCAAATTCTTAACAAGGGTGGATAGTTATGCTATGTAAAATACTTGTTATGGAAGAGGTTGAGATGAACCCCACAGGGCAAAATGTTTGCCTACCCATACACTTAGCGTATGGGCATTCCAAGTCTAGGAGACCCACTCCTTTAAATTTGGCCTACATTTTAATCAGGTCTTCCTCCACGGCTCATCATCCACCACCACTAAATCACCAGGATTAACGTGTTCCATGCTGATACAGCCAGTGTCAAAATAATAACAATTGTGGGTGTTTTTGCTGGGTGTTAAATACTTGTTTTGGAAAAAGTTGAGGTGTACCCCACAGGGGAAAATGCTGGCCAGTCAACACACTTGGGGTATGGGATTTGTAAGGCTAGGAGACCTGCTCCTTTTTAATGGCACATTTTTTGTTAAGAGGCCCTCCTCCATGTTCCTTTCCATTGGGGATTGGGCTTATTGGGTTGAATATGTCTTGGTAGCAGGCAGACCTTGCAGTCAATGCATAAGAAAACAGAATGGGAGTACAAAAGGAATAATGTGAAGTGGATTTTCCTGGGCCCATCCAGTACCTGGGTTCACAGGCTTATCGGGGTGCATATGACTTGGTAGCAGGGCAGGCCTTGCATTTAATGCAACATTTTTTATGGAAGCCCTCCTGAACATCTCGTGAAAGGGGTATTGGGGTTGCGTCGGAATTCTTGGCAGCCCATCGGCTCACAGCATAGGCTATAAAAAATTTTGGAGAACCACTGTTTAACCCCTTCACCCCCAAGGGTGGTTTGCACGTTAATGACCGGGCCAATTTTTACAATTCTGACCACTGTCTCTTTATGAGGTTATAACTCTGGAACGCTTCAACGGATCTTCGCGATTCTGAGATTGTTTTCTCGTGACATATTGTACTTCACGTTAGTGGTAAAATTTCTTCGATATACCTTGCGTTTATATTGAAAAAAACGCAAATATGGCGAAAATTTTGAAAATTTTGCAATTTTCAAACTTTGAATTTTTTTTCCCTTAAAACAGAGAGATATGTCACACAAAATAGTTAATAAATAACATTTCCCACATGTCTACTTTACATCAGCACAATTTTGGAACCAAAATTTTTTTTTGTTAGGAAATTATAAGGGTTAAAAGTTGACCAGTGATTTCTCATTTTTACAACAAAATTTACAAAGCCATTTTTTTTAGAGACCACCTCACATTTGAAGTCACTTTGAGGGTCTATATGGCAGAAAATACCCAAAAGTGACACCATTCTAAAAACTGCCCCTCAAGGTACTCAAAACCACATTCAAGAAGTTTAATAACCCTTCAGGTACTTCACAGGAGCTGAAGCAATGTGGAAGGAAAAAATTAATATTTAACTTTTTAGCCACAAAAAGGATCTTTTACAAACGTTTTTTTATTTTCACAAGGGTAAAAGGAGAAAATGGGCAGATAAAGTTGTTGTGCAATTTCTCCTGAGTACGCCAATACCCCAATGGGGGGAAAACCACTGTTTGGGCACACGGCAGAGCTCGTAAGGGAAGGAGCGCCGTTTGACTTTTTCAAACTAAAATTGGCTGGAATTGAGATAAGACGCCATGTCGCGTTTGGAGAGCCCCTGATATGCCTAAACAGTGGAAACCCCCCACAAGTGACACCATTTTGGAAACTAGACCCCCTAAGGAACTTATCTATATCTGTTGTGAGCACTTTGAACCCAAAGTGTTTCACAAAAGTTTATAATGCCTGGGTGTGAAAAAAAAAAAAAAAAAATTTCCACAAAAATGATTTTTTTAGTCCCAAATTTTTGATTTTTCCCAAGGAAATTGGACCCCAAAAGTTGTTTTCCAATTTGTCCTGAGTACGCTGATACCCCATATGTGGGGGGGGGGAAACTGTTTGGGCGCACGGCAGGGCTTGGAAAGGAAGCAGTAACGTTTGGAATGCAAACATTGATGGGGTCATGTTCCATTTGTAGTGCCCAGATGAGCCTAAACAGTGGAACCCCCACAAGTGACTCCATTTTGGAAGCTAGACCCCCTAAGGAACTTATATAGATCTTTGGTGAGCACTTTGAACCCCCAAGTGCTTCACACAAGTTTATAATGCCCGAGCATGAAAATAAAAAATCCTATTTTTTTCCCACAAAAATTATCTCTTAGTCACTAATTTTTTATTTTCCCAAGGGTAACAGGAGAAATTGGACCACAAAATTTGTTGTCCAATTTGTCCTGAGTACGCTGATACCCCATATGTGGGGGGAAAACCCCTGTTTGGGCGCATGCAGAGCTTGGAATGGAAGGACCACCATTTGACTTTTCCAACCACAATTGGCTGGAATTGAGATTGGACGCCATGTTGCATTTGGAGAGCCCCTGCTGTGCCTAAACAGTGGAAACCCCCACAAGTCCCCATTTGGGAAACTAGACCCCCTAAGGAACTTATCTAGATCTTTGGTGAGCAATTTGAACCCCCAAGTGCTTCACACAAGTTTATAACGTAGAGCCGTAAAATTAAAAAATCATATTTTTTCCACAAAATTGATTTTTTCACCCCAATTTTTATTTTCCCAAGGGTAACAAGACTCCAAAAGTTATTGTGCAATTTGTCCTGAGTGCGCTGATACCCCATATGTGGGAGTAAACCACTGTTTGGGTGCATGGCAGAGTTTGGAAGGGAAGGAGCGCCGTTTGACTTTTTCAACGCAGAATTGGCTGGATGCCATGTCGTGTTTGGAGAGCTCCTGATATGCCTAAACAGTGGAAACCCCCACAAAAGACACCATTTTGGAAACTAGATCCCCCAAGGAACTTATCTAGATGTGTGGTGAGCACTTTGAACCCCAAAGTGCTTCACAGAAGTTTATAACGTACAGCCGTAAAATAAAAAATCCTTTTTTTTTTTTTACAAAAATGATTTTTTCGCCCTCAATATTTTATTTTCACAAGGGTAACAGGAGAAATTGGACCCCAAAAGTTGTTGTCCAATTTGTCCTGAGTACGCTGATACCCAATATGTGGGAGTAAACTACTATATGGGCGCACGTCGGGGCTCGGAAGGGAAGTAGTGACGTTTTGGATTGCAGACTTTGATGGAATGGTCTGGGGGAGTCATGTCGCATTTGGAGAGCCCTGATGCGTCTAAACAGTGGAAACCCCCCACAAGTGACCCCATTTTGGAAAATAGACCCCACAAGGAAACTTATCTAGATGTGTGGTGAGCACTTTGAACCCCGAAGTGCTTCACAGAAGTTTATAACGTACAGCCGTAAAAAAAAAATCCTTTTTTTTTTTAAAAAAATGATTTTTTCGCCCCCAATATTTTATTTTCACAATGGTAACAGGAGAAATTGGACCCCAAAAGTTGTTGTCCAATTTGTCCTGAGTATGCTGATACCCAATATGTGAGAGTAAACTACTGTATGGGCGCACGCGGGGCTCGGAAGGGAAGTAGTGACGTTTTGGATTGCAGACTTTGATGGAATGGTCTGGGGGAGTCATGTCGCATTTGGAGAGCCCCTGATGAATCTAAACAGTGGAAACCCCCACAAGTGACCCATTTTGGAAAATAGACCCCACAAGGAACTTATCTAGATGTGTGGTGAGCACTTTGAACCCCGAAGTGCTTCACAGAAGTTTATAACGTACAGCGTAAAAAAAAATCCTTTTTTTGTTTACAAAAATGATTTTTTTTCGCCCCCAATATTTTATTTTCACAAGGGAACAGGAGAAATTGGACCCCAAAAGTTGTTGTCCAATTTGTCCTGAGTATGCTGATACCCAATATGTGGGAGTAAACTACTGTATGGGCGCACGTCGGGGCTCGGAAAGGAAGTAGGACGTTTTGGATTGCAGACTTTGATGGAATGGTCTGGGGGCGTCATGTCGCATTTGGAGAGCCCCTGATGCGCCTAAACAGTGGAAACCCCCCCACAAGGACCCCATTTGGAAAATAGACCCCACAAGGAACTTATCTATAGAGCGTGGTGAGCGCTATGAAGCTCCAAGTGCTTCACAGAAGTTTTATAACATACAGCCGTAAAAACAAAAAAATCATTTTTTTTTTACAAAAATGATTTTGTCGCCCCCAGTTTTTTATTTCCCAGGGTAACAGTAGAAATAGGACAAATTGCACAATAACTCTTGTGGTCCAGAGTACGCTGATACCCATATGCAGGAGTAAATACTGTTTGGGCGCATGGCAGAGCTCAGAAGTGAAAGGAGCACCATTTGACTTTTTCAACGCAGAATTGGCTGGAATTGAGATCAGACCCATGTCAACATTTGGAGAGCCCCTGATGTGCCTAAACAGCGGAAACCCCCCAATTCTAACTCCAACCCTAACCCCAACACACCCCTAACCCTAGTCCCAACCCTAACCACAAACTAACCCTAACACACCCCAAACCGTAATCCCAACCCTAATCCTAATCCTAACGTTACGCCAACCCTAACCCTAACTTTAGCCGCAACCCTAACCCTAACGGAAAATGGAAATAAATACATTTTTTTAATTTTATTATTTTCCCTAAACTAAGGGGGTGATAAAGGGGGGTTTGATTTACTATTTATAGCGGGTTTTTGGTGATTGGCAGCTGTCACACTAAAAGACGCTTTTTATTGCAAAAAATAGTTTTTTGCATCACCACATTTTGAGAGCTATAATTTTTGCATACTTTGGCCCACAGAGTCATGTGAGGTCTATTTTTTGCGGGACGAGGTGACGTTTTTATTGGTACCATTTTTGAGCGCGTGACATTTTTTGATGCTTTTTATTTCGATTTTTTGGGGGTTAGAAAGAAAAAAAAATCCCAATTTATGAAAATTTTTTTGGGGGAGGCGTTTTTTACCGTTCCCCGGTGGTAAAATTGATAAAGCGTTTTTTCTTCGGGGCAGTCGATTTGGGGATCCTCATTTTTTTCATTTTTTTATGTTTGGCGTTTTTAAAAAGAATGAAAAAAAATTTATAAAAAAAATTATTATTTTTGCATCGCTTTATTTTGCGAGCTTAAATTTTTTTTTTTTTTTGCTGATGATCTGTATTTGGCTCGTGTTTTGCGGGGCAAAATACTTTTTTTACGGTACCATGCTATTATATCCTCTTTTTTATCGGTGTTTTTCCACTTTTTTGGGGTTA
>JARQOD010000004.1:79557299-79601510 GCA_033576555.1 Oophaga sylvatica | reverse complement strand
GGGTGCACCAGGTGTTGACCCTGGCACTAGGGGGGACAGCCCTGATAGGGAGGTGGCAAAAATGTAATATGTTCAGGTGTAAGCTGGACGTTCAGCAGATGCAAATGGAGGAATTGGATAAGTCAGAGGAAGAGCAGGACAAAGCGAGCCATTTTGCTGGCAACCTATATTTCATCAGGGGAAGGTGGGACAAAATCCTTTGAAACCCATGCATGGTTCATTTTAATAAAGGTTAGATCATCAACATTTTGTGTCGACAGATGGGTCCTTCTTTCTGTCAGTATTGATCCAGCAGCACTGAAGACTCTTTCTGATAACACACTACCAGCAGGGCAAGCGAGCTCCTGTAAGGCATATTGTGCCAATTCAGGCCTGGTGTCCAGTTTACAGGCCCAGTAGTCAAAGGGGAATGACGGGTGAGGGAGAACATCGATGGGGGAGGATAAGTAATTTGTAACCATAATTGATAACTGCTGTCTCGAGTCTGTTGCTATAGATTCCTGATTACCAGGCGTGTGAGCTGTCCTGGAGAAATCAGTCCACAACATGGTGTAAGCTTTTCGGGGGGTTTAGCTCTAGGATCGCTGTCTGGGTAGACAGAATGGCACGGAAACAGTTCATTCAGACAGCAGTTTGGTGAAAACTGGCCGCAACCAGTTTTATTAAAGTCCACAGCACACAGATAAAAACAAATCATAAACAGAAACCCTGGCTTGTCTAGCCTCTAATTACACTTAGATAGATGGCCCTCTCTATCCGGGACCCAGACTCTACCAGTCTGTGCCCAAAACAACACATATCACATATGTTACCAGTATGGAGTTTCACAGACACTCCTCTTTATGTCCGAAGGCAACTCCAATGTCCAGACTTGAGAGAGGTCACCTCCTATTCAGTCGCTATTCGCACGGATTCTCACTGCGACTACTCCTGTGTCCGGGGTACTTCCTGCACCCAGACTGAGATAGCTCACACTCTTAGAGACTGCTTCCTTGTGCCAGGACACCTCCCTGGGGTCCGGGCTAAAGACAGCTCCCACACTCTTGGAGACACCTTCTGGGTCTGGACCCCTTGTCCAGACTGAATGAGCTCCCTGACTGTGCTCACAAGCACCTACTTCTGGCTTCCTAATCAACACCTGAGTGGATTCAGGTCTGAGCTGCAAGCGTGTACTGAATGGCAGGTGTAGTGACCTTTCTTTACCACCAGGTTTACAAAGCCACACATTTCGCTCATACCAGTCAGCAAGGTACTTAGGTGAAATATACACCTCATTCACCACATATTCCTTCACTGTCTCACATATCCCCTCCCTCTTCTCCAGACCGGAGGGCTGGTCATCCAGACCGGAGGGCTGGTCAACAATCCAACAGAGACAGTGACCTCTGGACCAGTCATGGCCCTCATCAGCTTCATCCTCACCACTGTCATAGCCAACATCAGTTTTCTCTTCATCTGAAGCATCCGCACTACTCTGTACCCTCCCAGGCCTATACTCTCTGCGGGCCTCGGGTATCCTACACGGTTTCATCTTGACCTTAGGGCCGGGCTCAGATTCAATATAGTGCCTGGCCAAAGTAGTACGACCAGACACATCAGAACACTTCTGCTGACTCTTCCTCAGAAACTCATGTACCTCCTGTCCCTGGTGCACTGACCATGTGTCACCAACTATCACAGAAGGTATAGGGGGTTTTTCACTTTTCTCCAGTTCCCCACTTTCAGGCTCGTCTGGCAAGACATGCCCAGAAGCCTCACCGTCAGTCCTAGACTCTACCTCTTCAGCCACGTTCTGCATCCCATCTGGGCTCCCGTGTGTCTGCAGTGGCAACGGAGTGACACATCGCTTTTCCCATTTGTTGGGACGTGGCTCCGATGTAGCCTCCCTGAAAGTGCGCTTGAGCTCACCAATGCCAGCTACTGATCCGGACCGTAACCCGTCCACGCCGCTGTCTTCGGCAGAAACAGATTCCTGGACAGAGTCAGTCCCCATATCTTCAGTCTTGCTCCTCACAGCTTCACTTGAAACCTCAGCTTCTGATGAGGCATCTGGCTTGGTGACCACCACTTCCATGGCTTTTTCCACCTCTGCAGCATCACCTTCAGAGTCCTTGGCATGATGCAGATCCACACCACACACTGACAACTTCTCATCTTCAACAGCATCCACTTGTGCTGTGTTCAGTTTCAGAGTCCTGCCTTTAAAGCTCAGCTCTCCTCCTTTCACCTTAGTCTTCGCCAGGGAACCGGCCAACTGTACAACATCTTCAGATGCCATCCTCCGTCCGACTGCAAGGTCAGCCTCAGCCTTCCTCTCAGGACTCTCAATCTCCTCTGCTACCATGCCTTCCTCACTTGCACTGGTTGCTTTACTGTCATCAGATGACTCACTATCACCACCACTATCCCTGTCTGACCCCCTTTTCTCAGCCACATCTGGCTTACTTCCAGGGTTAGACACTTCATTTTCATTCACATCCGGCTCACTGTCAGGGCTATACCCTTCATTTTCATTCATATCCTGCTCACTTTCAGGAGTATAGAATTCATTCTCATTCACATCCTGATCTGGAACCTTAGTTAACATGTCATCCACAACATTAACTTCATCATCTGGTCCCTCAAGTATGTGACTATGTGACAACCCCAGCACTATACTTCTATATAGTTCAGGCACTAGGAGCTGACTCACAACCTCTCCCCGGACTTCAGTGTTTATGGCAACATGAGAGAACCTCTCCTCAGAGTCAGGCTCTTGGGAAACCTCATTTAGAACAATCATATTTTCCTGTGCTGTTTTAAGAGAGGGTTCTCGCCACTGCTCACTCTCAAAACCGTCACAGGACACAGGCAAGTCAGGGACACTCGGTTCCCGAGAACCACCATCCTCGTCTCCCAACATCACCTGCAAAGGAATTTCATCACTATCACAGTCATCATTATTATCAACATCATTATCATGACTATGATCAGTATTATCATCACTATCATTACCAGCATCAGCACCATTTTCATGGTCATCATCATTATCAGGTTCATCATCATCATTAGCATTATCATCATCATTATCACATAATTTTAACATCCCACTAGCATTGTGTTCCGCCCCTCGGGACTGCGTACCCTCAGTAGGGGCTTCATCACACTGTCCATCAGAATCACCCCTCCCCAGAGATCCTTAGACCGGGGAAAGTCATTACCCAATATAACGGGTTGCACCAGGGTCTTCACTACCCCCACTTCACATGAAATCTCCCCGAGTTTGGGGACCAAGTCCACGGCAGTCTCTGGGTAGACTTTGGTGTCTCCATGGATGCACACCATACTCAAGTGCTTATCAGGGATGAAGTCCCTATCAATCAGGCTGTCACATACGGAAGTCACTGGACTCTCTGAGTCCAAGAGGGCCTGCGCTGAGCAACCATTTGTAACCACCGGGGACACCTGTGGTCCAGTCTCTTCGGTTGCGGTGGTCACACACACAGGTTCTGCGCAGAGAGAGAGGGATCTGCCAACATCACGGCACATAGGCTCCCCCTCTATTGGACAGTTCGCTGCAATTTCACGCCAGCTCCAACACTGTCCATCACACTCTCCCACCCACATGTCCCCTCGGGCCTGAACCCGCTTATCAGCATACCCCATGTCCCCAACAGCTGGAACGCTCTTACCGGGAGAGTTCGACGTCCGGGAACTCTGAAGTGACGTCCTCTCAGACGGCTGTAGCTCAGGAGAACATGCTCGGGTGTAGCGGTTCACTGTAGGACATGCTCGGGTGTAGCGGTTCACTACCACCTTTTCAACTCCATAATCAGGCCTGCTGACTGCAGACTCCCAACTGTATCTCCAGTCACGAACTCCTCGGGCACGGGCTGCAACCGTAACACGCAGCCGGGTAAGAATCGCCGCTTTCAACTTTGCATAGTCTTCGCTGTCCTGCTTGCTCAGGTCAGCCCAGACTTTTTGGGGTTCCCCAATCAGATAGGGTACGACCACCATGGCCCATTCAGATAGTGGCAGATTCTCCTTCTCTGCCAGTCTCTCAAACCTAGTAAGATATACCTCCACATCATCACGAGGTGTCATTTTTCTCAAGGACCGTCTTACCGCCTTCTTTATAGCGGACAACGCCGGTGCCTTCACAACATTACTTCGGGACGCGGCACCGAAATCCTTTTTTGGTGCTGTCATCTGCTCAACAAATAACCGGTTATTCTCCTGCTGCTGCTGCAGGAATTGCTGCTGGGCCTGCTGCATGCACTGCTGGTGCTGCAGGCGCTGCTGCTCCATGCTCTGCTGCATGCTTCGCTGGGCCTGGGCCAGGTACTCAATGAGCTCCTCCATACTGCCGGACTCATCTGTCTCAATCACAGCAGTCTTATGTTGCATATTAACTTTCGCCATTTGTTCAAACAGCGCCTCCATGCTGTCATCCATGCTGTCAGACTTCTCTGTCTTCACAACTGTAGTCTTCACTCAAGACATACACACTACACAGCTTTTTTTTTTCCACAGAAAAATTCAGCCTTGCTGTGCAAACACTTTTTTTTTTTTCCCTTTGCAAAGTCTATTAGGGCTACTGTCTCTTTAAGACTGCTCCACAAACTTTTCTTTTACTGCTGCACATTCCACAGTCATTTCACAACAAGTTCAGCTTTGCTGTGCATACATTTTCTTTCTGCAGACCCTATCAGGGCCACTGTCTCTCCAAGACTGCTCCAAACAGACGTTTCTGCTGACACACTTTTTTTTTTTTTTTTTTTCTGTTGCTATTTCAATAGACTTCACCTTTAATGCTGTCTCTCGCCACTGTGCTGCATGCACACTCCAGCACTAACTGTACCAGGCCCTGCGCTGCCCCAGCATTCTCCGCCAATTGTAAGCTTTTCGGGGGTTTAGCTCTAGGATCGCTGTCTGGGTAGACAGAATGGCACGGAAACAGTTCATTCAGACAGCAGTTTGGTGAAAACTGGCCGCAACCAGTTTTATTAAAGTCCACAGCACACAGATAAAAACAAATCATAAACAGAAACCCTGGGCTTGTCTAGCCTCTAATTACACTTAGATAGATGGCCCTCTCTATCCGGGACCCAGACTCTACCAGTCTGTGCCCAAAACAACACATATCACATATGTTACCAGTATGGAGTTTCACAGACACTCCTCTTTATGTCCGAAGGCAACTCCAATGTCCAGACTTGAGAGAGGTCACCTCCTATTCAGTCGCTATTCGCACGGATTCTCACTGCGACTACTCCTGTGTCCGGGGTACTTCCTGCACCCAGACTGAGATAGCTCACACTCTTAGAGACTGCTTCCTTGTGCCAGGACACCTCCCTGTGTCCGGGCTAAAGACAGCTCCCACACTCTTGGAGACACCTTCTGGGTCTGGACCCCTTGTCCAGACTGAATGAGCTCCCTGACTGTGCTCACAAGCACCTACTTCTGGCTTCCTAATCAACACCTGAGTGGATTCAGGTCTGAGCTGCAAGCGTGTACTGAATGGCAGGTGTAGTGACCTTTCTTTACCACCAGGTTTACAAAGCCACACATTTCGCTCATACCAGTCAGCAAGGTACTTAGGTGAAATATACACCTCATTCACCACATATTCCTTCACTGTCTCACAATGGTCATAAAACCCCTGTCTCCAACGCCACTTCGGCTGTGTGCAACATGAACACCTCTTCCATTTTGGCCAGTACGGCTCATGGTAGAACCTGCACTGCTGCTCTTTGCTGGGAATGCCTCTAACAAACAGTTTACCAGAGTTGCTTGCTTGTTGGCCAAGATTAGCTCTAGGTTACCCTGTGACATTATGCTATGGAATTTGCCTTTATAGCGTGGATCGAGGATGCTGGCCAACCAGTAGTCATCATCCTTCATAATTTTTGCAATGCGGGGATCCCTTTTTAGGATCCGCAAGGCATAATCACACATGTGGGCCAATGTTCCAGGTGTCAGTGATGCACTGACACTGGTGGGTGGAGGAGCACTTTCTGCAAAATCAACATCCCTCCAGTCACGCACAAACCCTGGACCTGTAGTTGGCAAGCCAACATTTTCTATTGCCCCCTCAGAAGCATCCTCCTCCCCAAAATAATCATCCCCCCCTCCTCCTCCTCCTCTTCCTCTTCTTCCTCCACCTCGTCCAGGACAGTTCCCGGAGCAGACAATGGCTGACAGTCATCAAGGCTACCCTCTTCCTCGTCTTCCTCCTACACTGCAGACGCCTGATCCTTAATGTGCGTCAAAGTTTGCATGAGCAGACGCATAAGTGGGATGCTCATGCCTATGATGGCATCGTCAGTGCTTACTCGCCGTGTGCATTCTTCAAAACACTGAAGGACTTTACAGAGGTCTTTCAGCTTTGACCACTGCAAACCCGACAACTCCATGTCTGCCCTCAAACTGCCTGCCCCTGTATCCTCCCACAAATGCATTACAGCCTGCCTCTGTTCGCACAGCCTCTGAACCATGTGCATGGTGGAGTTCCACCTTGTTGCAACGTCTATGATTAGGCGGTGCTTGGGGAGGTGGAGCGATTGCTGCAGCCTCTGCATACGACTGGAGTCTACGGGCGAGCAAAGCATGTGCGAGCACAGTCTTAGCACCTTATGGAGCAGGGCTGTTAACTTCGGATAATTATTTAAGAAGCACTGAAACACCAGGTTCAAGGTGTGAGCCAGACAAGGTATGTGTCTGAGTTTTGCCAGGGCTATGGCCGCCACAAAATTACGGCCGTTATCACTGACTACCCAGCCATGACTCAGTTTCTCGATTCAAGTATTGGGCCAGTACGTCCGCTGTGTGTCTGTTGTCGCCCAAACACATCATTTGTAAAACAGCCTGCTGACACTTGCCACTAGCTGTTCGATAGTGAGACACCTCGTGTGCAACACTGGCAGTTGCGGATGGAGTGCTCATATGACTGCGCTCTGTTGAGCTTTTGCTTCTGGAGGAGAGTCGAACGCCTACAGCCAACTGTTACCTATACCGTGGGCTAGGCAGCACTGTCCCACCGCCGCTGTCCCCTGTGGAGCCTGCATCCACCACATTAACCCAGTGCGCAGTTATGGACACGTAATGACCCTGATCATGCCTACTTGTCCATGCATCTGTTGTGAGGTTCACCTTTGCACTCACTGATTGTTTGAGTGCATGGACAATGCGGTCTTTCACATGCAGGTGGAGGGCAGGGATGGCTTTTCTAGAAAAGAAGTGGCGACTGGGTAGGTCATAGCAAGGGACAGTGTAGGTCATGAGCTCTCGGAACGCTGCGCTTTCAACCAAACGGAAGGGCATCATCTCTAATGAGATCAGTTTGGCAATGCAGGCGTTCAAACCCAGTGTACGCGGATGAGAGGATGAGTACTTTCTTGTCCTACTCATAGGGTGAGCTGGACTTGAGAGCTGCATATGGTGGAACTATCGGTGGACATGACGGACTGAGAGTGGGTTGTTGATGGTGGTGGTGGTGATGATGGCCTAGATGCACAAAAATATTGTGATTCCCTGACTGCTTTGACCTTGCGATGACACCTCAACATTTGTTACTGGTGGTGTGCCAACCGGTCGGCTTACAGTGGAGGAAGAGATGGAGCGTTGCTGGCTAACTTCAGTCGGAGCTGGTGCAAATGTGCTACCTGAGTTTTTGCAGTCCGTCCACGCTTGCATGTGCACGGTCATTAAATGTCTAAGCATGCAACTGGTATTCAAATTTTTGAGATTTTTCACTCGGCTAAAGGTCCTTCCACACTTTTTCCAGATAACCTTTGCCTCATCACTAGGATTTTGGTAAAAAAAGTGCCACACTGCACTCTTCCTACTATGGGATAAATTTTCAGACACGCTCAGCTAATTTGACCGTCTGGCCAACCTGTCCTGCAACTCTTTTTGTTTTTTTAACACCTTTTTGGACTGCTACGGGCCTGCCAGATAACCCCAGCTGCGATGGCGATACCTGCTGCGGATCCTCCTCCTCTTCTGAGCTATTGCCAGCGGCACCCTTTTCCCCATTGGATCCCAATCCGGGTCAACAACTGGGTCATCCATCACTTCCTCTTCAATTTCATCTGCACCTTCCTCTCTGTCACCGTATAAGGTGGTAGAGTATGCGGGAAGGGGCACCTGAGTTTCATCAAGGTCACATTCTGGCTCAGTACAGTGTGAGGGCAATGTAGTGTTGTGGTTGAATGTACCAGCACAATCATCTAGCAGTGCCTGTGCATCAGTGCACTCCATGTCACATTCATCTTGTACTGGTGAATTCAGGATTTGACTTGATAACCCAGGCATGGTATGTGAAAAGAGCTCCATGGAGTAATGTGAAGTGTGTCCTGCCGCATCCTTCCCTTTAGGTGGGGGTGAAGGACACAAGGAAAGTAGTTGTTCCTGACCAGAAGCCTGCACTGACGACTCAGTGATTGTAGCTTTTGAAAGTTCAGAAGAGGAGGACATAGAGCTGGAAGCTGTTTTGGCAATGTAAGCCAAAAACTTTTCTTGATGCTCCGGCTTTAAAAGCCGTTTACCTACTCCCAGAAAAGGGAGCCTTCCAGGCCTTCTGGAGCCAGATGATGAGGCAGGCTCAACACCTCCTGCCTTAGCTGCTATTGTGCTTTTAGCACCAGCAGCAGATGCACCACCACCACCACCATCAGTAGCAGGTGGCCCCACACGACCACGTTCGCGACCTCTTACACCACACTTCCTCATGTTTGTGTAACTGTACCCAAAATAACTGCAGATATATGGTATAGTATCAGAAGCGTACAGCTGTATACGGTGAAAAATTTTAATCTCCGTCTATATATTTGCGAAGTAACAGACACTGACTCTCACAGGCTCAGTATGGCTTACACTCGAATATAAAAACAAAAAAAGAATACAGTATCACAAGCGTACAGCTGTATACAGTGTTGGTGGAATTGTAAATCTCCGTATATATTTCAGCAGTAAGACACATGGTCACAGGCCCAGTCTGGCTAACACCAGAATATCAAAATCAGGAAAAGTGTACGGTCTCAGTAGCGGACAGCTGTATACACTGTTGGGGGAATTTAAAATCTCCGTATTTATTTTTGCTGTAAGACACACTGTCACAGGCCCAGTATGGCTAACACCAGAATATCCAAATCAGGAAAAGTGTACGGTATCAGTAGCGTAAAGCTGTATTTAGTGTTGGGGGAATTTAAAATCTCCGTATTTATTTTTGCAGTAAGACACACGGTCACAGACCCAGTATGGCTAACGCCAGAATATCCAAATCAGGAAAAGTGTACGGTCTCAGAAGCGGACAGCTGTATACAGTGGTGGGGTAATTTAAAATCTCCGTATTTATTTTAGCAGTAAGACACATGGTCACAGACCCAGTCTGCCTACCACCAGAATATCAAAATCTGGAATAGTGTACGGTCTCAGTAGCACACAGCTGTGTACAGTATTGGGGGAATTTTAAATCTCCGTCTTTATTTAAGCAGTAAGACACACGGTCACAGGCCCAGTATGGCTACCACCAGAATATCAAAATCAGGAACAGTGTACGGTCTCTGTAGCGTACAGCTGTATACAGTGTTGGGGGAATTGTAAATCTCCGTATATATTTCCAGAGTCACACACAGATAGTCAGCCTGCATTTGTCCGTGATACAAGCCGGTACATGGTACTGTGAGGAGCTTACAGCTCTATACGGTGTGGGAAAAAAAGAGCACTCGGTAACTGAAAAAAATTTCCGCCTTATCACCGGCAGGCAACCTAGTAATCAGCTCTGCTGCTCCACCAAATAATTTTCCCCCTTATCACTGGCAGGCAACCTAGTACTCGGCTCTGCTGCTCCACACAATCAATTTCTACCCTATCACTGGTAGGCAGCCTAATAATCATCTCTGCTGCTCCACAAAATATTTTTCCCATTTATCACTGGCAGGCAGCCTATTAATGAGCTCTGCTGCTGCACACAGGCAATTTCTACTCTGTCACTGGCAGGCAGCCTAAGAACCAGCGCTGCTGCACACACCAAAATCCTCCTCTCTCACTGTACAGCTAATCGCAATCAGCACAAGGTAATTTTTTTTTATGCCCTGCCTAACGCTCTCCCTGCTGACAAGCAGCCGCAGCAACCTGTCCCTACAATGAGATCGGCAGAAGTAAAATAGCGGTCGGCGCTGAGGGATTTTATAGGCACTGTGACGCCACACAAAGCCAGCCAATCGCTGCAATGCCCTTCTCTAAGATGCTACTGGCTGCTGCCCATGTCATCGCGTTGCCCACAGCCTGCGTCCTTGCTCATTGGCCGAGAAAAGGCCCTTGAAGTAGTAGGGGGAGACTGACTTCGGGAAAATGGTCGCCGAACACGTGACCGAACTCACGCCACGGTCGGGTTTCGTTTCATGAAACCAGACTTTGGCGAAAATCGGCGACTTTTGAAACTGAACGACCTGTTTCGCTCAACCCTATAGACGACCTCTGACATAGATAACACACTGGTCAATATGTGGGCTCGATTTATGTTCTTTTTTTGGCCTAAAACAATGTATAGAAATAGGGTAACACACAGCAAATTCAGTGTAATGTGGGCCTGAAATGCCACAATTTTTTGTGCACAGAGATATAGACGACGTCTGACACACATAACGCACTTGTCAATATGTGGGCTTGATTTATTATTTTTTTATCCCAAAAGACTGTATAGAAATAGGGTAACACACAGCATATCCAGTGTAATGTAGGTCTGAAATGCCACAATTTTTAGCACACAGAGATATAGACAACCTCTTACACAGATCAATATGTGGGCTGGATTTATGGGTTTTTTTTTACCCAAAAAGACTGCATAGAAATAGGGTAACACATAGCAAATCCAATGTAATGTAGACCTGAAATGCCAAAATTTGTAGCACACAGAGAAATAGATGATGTCTGACACAGTGTAACGTTGCAGGGCAGGCCTTGCATTCAATACATAAGCAAACAGTATGGCAGTACCAAATGAAAAAAATGGGAACTTTGGTTTCATTTGGCCATCCATGCTCTGAATAAAGTAATAGCCATCAAGACCAAATAATGAACAATATTTCACTGAAATAAGTCATGTGCCCAAAGGGAGCCACATAATTACCCAGATGCGACGGCTTCGTCAGGGGAAATGATCGTTTCCCCTGACGAAGTCGTCCATGTGATGGAGATACGCTTGGGGTCACTTGCGGGCGACCATTGGACCCCCAGGCTTCCCAGGAAATTTTAGATGGAAGGCCCTGACAAACCGATTGGCCTTCACATGTCGAGCAGGTACCCAGGATCTCTCCTCTGGCCCATATCCCCTCCAGTGGATGAGGTACTGGAAGGAATTATGGACCCTTCAAGAATCCACAACCCTCTGAACCTCATACTCCACGCCACCGTCTACTGAAAGTGGAGGAGGAGGGGATGAAGGAAACAGTGCAGAAGGTACATACTCCTTTAATAGGGATTTTTGGAATATGTTAGGGATGCAATGGGATGCAGAAAGCTTTAACCCTTTTACCCCCAAGATTGGTTTGCATGTTAATGATCAGGCCAATTTTTACAATTCTGACCACTGTCCCTTTATGAGGTAATAACTCTGGAACGCTTCCATGGATCCTGGTGATTCTGACACTGTTTTCTTGTGACATATTGTACTTCATGATAGTGGTAAAATTTCTTCCATATGAGTTTTTATGCCCTTAAGGCTGGAGTCACACACAAGGTATAAAAACACGGACCGTATTTCACAGAAGAGAATCACACAAATGTTCCCTGAACAGTGATCCGTATGTCATCCGTGTGCAATGCGAGGATGCGATTTCCTCGCATCAAAATATCCATGTGTCATCCGTATGGCATCCGTATGGCGAGATTTTCTCGCCGGCTTACAAAACCGACATATAATGGATCCCAATGACAGGTTTTAAATCTCAAAAGAAAGAATACATATACGCACATAGAATACATATATATATATATACATATATATATATACACACATGTCATTGAGACACATATATATACAGTACAGACCAAAAGTTTGGACACAAATTCTCATTTAAAGATTTTTCTGTATTTTCATGACTATGAAAATTGTACATTCACACTGAAGGCATCAAAACTATGAATTAACACATGTAGAATTATATACTTAACAAAAAAGTGTGTAACAACTGAAATTATGTCTTATAGTCTAGGTTCTTCAAAGTAGCCACCTTTTGTTTTGATGACTGCTTTGCACACTCTTGCCATTCTCTTGATGAGCTTCAAGAGGTAGTCACCGGGAATGGTTTTCATTTCACAAGTGTGCCCTATCAGGTTTAATAAGTGAGATTTCTGGCCTTATAAATGGGGTTGGAACAATCAGTTGTGTTTTGCAGAAGTCTGGTGAATACACAACTGATATTCCTACTGCTTGAATAGACTGTTAGAATTTGTATTATGGCAAGAAAAAAGCAGCTAAGTAAAGAAAAACGAGTGGCCATCATTACTTTAAGAAATGAAGGTCAGTCAGTCCGAAAAATTGGGAAAACTTTGAAAGTGTCACCAAGTGTAGTTGCAAAAACCATCAAGCGCTACAAAGAAACTGGCTCACATGAGTATCGCCCCAGGAAAGGAATACCAAGAGTCACCTCTGCTTCTGAGGATAAGTTTATCCGAGTCACCAGCCTCAGAAATCGCAGGTTTACAGAAGCTCAGATTAGAGACCAGGTCAATGCTACACAGAGTTCTAGCAGCAGACACATCCCTGCAACAACTGTTAAGAGGAGACTTTGTGCAGCAGGCCTTCATGGTAAAATAGCTGCTAGGAAACCTCTGCTATGGACAGGCAACAAGCAGAAGAGACTTGTTTGGGTTAAAGAGCTCAACGAATGGACATTAGACCAGTGGAAATCTGTGCTTTGGTCTGATGAGTCCAAATTTGAGATCTTTGGTTCCAACCATCGTGTCTTTGTGCGACGGAGAAAAGGTGAACTGATGGACTCTACATGCCTGGTTCCCACCGTGAAGCATGGAGGAGTAGGTGTGATGGTGTGGGGTGCTTTTCTGGTGATACCGTTGTGGATTTATTCAAAATTGAAGGCATACTGAATCAGCATGGCTACCACAGCATCTTGCAGCGGCATGCTATTCCTTCCGGTTTGGGTTTAGTTGGACCATCATTTATTTTCAACAGGACAATGACCCCAAACACACCTCCAGGCTGTGTAAAGGCTATTTGATCAAGAAGGAGAGTGATGGGGTGCTATGCCAGATGACCTGGCCTCCACAGTCACCAGACCTGAACCCAATCGAGATGGTTTGGGGTGAGCTGGACCGCAGAGTGAAGTCAAAAGGGCCAACAAGTGCTAAGCATCTCTGGGAACTCCTTCAAGATTGTTGGAAGACCATTTCCGGTGACTACCTCTTGAAGATCATCAAGAGAATGCCAAGAGTGTGCAAAGCAGTCATCAAAGCAAAAGGTGGCTACTTTGAAGAACCTAGAATATAAGACATATTTTCAGCAGTTTCACACTTTTTGTTAAGTATAGAATTCCACATGTGTTAATTCATAGTTTTGATGCCTTCAGTGTGAATGTACAATTTTCCTAGTCATGAAAATATAGAAAAATCTTTAAATGAGAAAATGTGTCCAAACTTTTGGTCTGTACTGTATATAAATATATTTATAGTTTATACAATTCTGCATAGCATAATAGCCGCTAATTCAATTGCTGGCTTTTGTAAAATCATTGCAGAACCCGACATGAAAAGACACATGGTTTTCATACAGTAAACCATTTCATTTCATGTAGTTTGATATATGGTTTTGATTAACAATTATAGGAGTGTATGTGTGCAAAATTTCATACGTGTAGGTGTTAATTTAATGTGTAAATTCGTTGTAAAAAATGCATGGGCTCCTGCGCTATTGTCTCCGCCAGACAGGGAAAGCCAGTGAGTGAGGACAGATATTAATAGCCTAGGGAGGGACCATTGTTTCTGGGCCCCCCCTGACTACTAACATCTACCTCCAGCCACCCCAGAAAAGGCACATCTATTATTAGATGCGCCTTTTCTGGCACTTAGCCTGTCTTTTCCCATTGCATTTATCGGTGGCTAATGGATTAAAATGGGTTAATGCAACCTTGCTATTGAAAGTTGACATTAATCCGGGTTAAATAAAGGAGAGTTGTCAATTAGACAACTCTCCATTATTAATCCTATTGTATTAAATGGTTAAAAAAACACACACACATTAATTTAAAATTATTTAATTAAATAAATACTAGTGTTGAGCGATACTGCTCGATATCTAAAAATATCGGATCGGAATGGTATCGCCGATATCACTAAATATCGTCGATATCCGATTCCGATACCGGAAGTCCAATGTAAGTCTATGGGAACCAAATATCGACATTAAAAAAAAACATTCTTGCCTTGTTGGTTAATTGTACATGAAGGAAAACAACAAAGACTAATGTAGAATGTATTGGGGGAGGTTGAGGAGACAATAAAGGCATACATGTTTAACCCAATGCATTGGAATAGCATTAATATATTTTTTTTGGAAATACTTTTGGATTGACTAACAAATTGACAATGTTGTTAACCTTTTTTCTATTTTGGCAAATATGTATGTTTCACAACTTCCATGCTCTTCACCTTTTTAACTTTTGCCAGTGCCACACTTTCTCCTTCATAATCTTCAGCAGCAGCATCATCTTTCTCATCAAATTATTCTTCATCTTCACCTTCTTAATCTTCTTCTTAAACTTCTTGCTATTCATGTTTTTGTTTACATTACTCATATTGTTATTATTAAACTAATTAATCTTCTTCATATTCAAATTCTTCATCTTCTTCCTCTTCATCTTCTTCATCATATTCTTATTTGTGACAGAGATTCCTGTACTTGTAATCTGTAAAAGTATGAATTGTTCATCCTTCCGTTCTTGCTGTCACAAAAGATTTAAATTACAACAGTATTTGTCCGTGTTCAGTTTAGCCTGCAGCAGCAGGTATTTTCCAGGGCACCACGAGGAGGAACGGACTCACCCCCATACACTGCTTAGTCTTCTTCTGCTTAGAATTTAGAGCATATATTTTGCTCTTCATTTTGGTCTTATACTTCATGTTCTTCTGCTTTTTGATCTTCTGCTTATTGTTCTTCTGTCTCTTGTTCTGTATCTTGTAGTTTGTCTTAACCTTCTTTGTCCTGTTGGTGATCTTCTTCTGGGTAATCTTTTATTTTTTCTTTGTGATGGTGTTCAGGCTGGTTGGCTTCATGCTCGTCGTCCTTGTTGTCGTCATCTTCTTCTGGGTGGTCTTTAAGGTCGTCTAATTTCCGAGAAACAGCTGACGTTACTGGAACCCTGACGGGTATCAGATGGAGCAAGAGACAATGGAAGTAACGAGGACCAGCTGACTGTGCTGGAACCCGGACGGGTAGCAGAAGGAAAAGAGGCAATGTCACAACCGAGTACCAGCTGACGTTACTGTGACACGGTTACTAAGCAGGAGGTACCTGTGCTCCAAAGCACTACCAAGGACCAGCAGACGTTGGTGGAACTCGGATACGGAGATGGAGGCACCTAGGCCAAAGGCACTGGGGAGAACCAGTTGACGGTACTGGACCCCGGACGGGTAGCATAAGGAAAAGAGGCAATGTCACAACCGAGTACCAGCTGACGTTACTGTGACACGGTTACTAAGCAGGAGGTACCTGTGCTCCAAAGCACTACCAAGGACCAGCAGACGTTGGTGGAACTCGGATACGGAGATGGAGGCACCTAGGCCAAAGGCACTGGGGAGAACCAGTTGACGGTACTGGACCCCGGACGGGTAGCATAAGGAAAAGAGGCAATGTCACAACCGAGTACCAGCTGACGTTACTGTGACACGGTTACTAAGCAGCAGGTACCTGTGCTCCAAAGCACTACCAAGGACCAGCAGACGTTAGTGGAACTCGGATACGGAGATGGAGGCACTTAGGCCAAAGGCACTGGGGAGAACCAGTTGACGGTACTGGACCCCGGACGGGTAGCATAAGGAAAAGAGGCAATGTCACAACCGAGTACCAGCTGACGTTACTGTGACACGGTTACTAAGCAGGAGGTACCTGTGCTCCAAAGCACTACCAAGGACCAGCAGACGTTGGTGGAACTCGGATACGGAGATGGAGGCACCAAGGCCAAAGGCACTGGGGAGAACCAGTTGACGGTACTGGACCCCGGACGGGTAGAAGAACGCACCCATTAAAATGTAAGTTGACAGGACGCAAGCCGTCCGCAGTTACCGAATCACACAGTCCTACAGTGGGTGCTTGTCCTATTGTCACAATGGATACCGCCTTTATTTACATATCCCACAGCACACATAGGAATCACCTAAACTGCAGGCACCATAGAGTCGGCTAACCCGAATGCAACACGACAGCACAACTTATTGGAGGATAATTGACGTTCACACTGCCAGGAAACAGCTGTCGTGCTGTAACCAGGCTGGCCAGGAGTCAGTACCCCTGCAAATTACTTACGAGCAACAAATGGCGGTGTTGTAGCCCAGGGAGTAGAGTTCAGGTGGTAGAAAGATGAACATAACAGGAGACATGGAAAACGTTGCCAAACAGTTATTTAATCTGAAAACGGACAGGCAAATTCAGGTGAGATCCATGCCTTGTTCATTTTCAGAAAAGTAAGCCGGTCTACATTCTCTGAGGATAGTCGCATGCGACAGTCTGTTACTACACCACCTGCAGCACTAAAGACACGCTCAGATAATACACTGGCAGCAGGGCAAGCCAGCACCTCCAATGCATACTGGCTAAGCTCTGGCCATGTATCCAACTTAGAGACCCAAAATTTGAAAGGGGAAGAGGCATCTGGGAGTACACTTAGAGGGAAAGCCAAGTAGTCTGTCACCATCTTACGGAAACGTTTCTTCCTGGTGACTGGAGCCGTCTCGGATGGTGTAGACCTTGCTGGCGCTGTCACAAAACTTCGCCACATTTGTAACATACAGCTCTTGCCCTGTGCAGAGGCGCTGCTTCTGCTCCCTCTTGTTGTAGAGGTGTCTACACTGCCTCGACGCACAGAGCTGCTTTGTAAAGCAGTAGCAGCAGCAGCAGCTCTCTCGGCTGGAATGTACAACAGTATGGATTGCACCAATGTGTCTTGGTACTCCTGCATTTTACGGTCCCGGTTCACCGGTGTGATGAGGGTTTGTAAGTTGTCCCGGTAGCGAGGGTCTAGGAGGGTGTACACCCAATAATCTGACGTGCTGAGAATGTGGGCGATGCGGCGGTCGTTTCTCAGGCACTGAAGCATGAAATCAACCATGTGCTGCAGACTCCAAACTGGCCAACAAAGGCTGTCCTCTGGAAGAGGCGTCATCTCTGCCTCCTCTGCATCACCCCACCCTCGCTCTACATACTGACTAGAGCGTTGTGTACCTCCCTCTGTAGGGATTTCTTCCTCCTCCATTGACTCTCCTCCTCCTCATCCTCCTCACAAAGTGAGCCCTGCCCAGCCCTTTGTGAGGAACCACGTTGCGCTGACTGTCCTGAAGGTAATTGAATTTGTGACTCCTCATCCTCCACCTCTTCCAAAACCTCTTCCTTTAGTGCTTTCAGTGATTTCTGAAGCAGGCAGATAAGGGGGACAGTCATGCTGACTAGTGCATCATCTGCACTCGCCATCCGCATTGAGACATCAAACGCACGCAAAACGTCGCAGATGTCCTTCATACAGGCCCACTCAGTAGTGGTGAAGTGTGAACGGCGCAAATTGCGAGTTGATTGCGCCTGTTGCAGCTGATACTCCATTACTGCTGGCTGCTGCTCACACAACCGCTCCAACATATGTAACGTGGAATTCCACCTGGTGGGTACGTCACATATGATGCGATGTTCAGGAAGGCGAAATCTGACTTGCAGAGCTGCAATGCGCGATCTGGCCATGCTGGAACGTCGCAAGTGAGCGCACTCTAGGCGGACCTTGTGCAGCAGTGCATCAAGATCCGGATAGTCCATCAAAAAACTCTGCACGACCAAGTTGAGCACATGTGCCAGACATGGTATGTGAGTGAGGTTGCCAAGGCCCAGAGCTGCCACCAGATTTCGGCCATTGTCACACACTACCAAGCCTGGCTGGAGATTAGCTGACAAAAACCACACGTCGCTCTCCTGCTTGATGGCATCCCAGAGCTCCTGCGCTGTGTGGCTTTGATTCCCCATGGAAATTAATTTCAGGACGGCCTGTTGACGTTTGGCCACGGCTGTGCTCATATCGGTCGCAACAGGTAAGCGTTCACGGGTCCATGTGGAGGTATACCGTGATGGCTCGTGCAGCGATGATTCTGAGGTACTGGAGTAGGAGGAGGAATCAATGTGTACAGACTGGATTCCTGCAATCCTTGGAGTTGGCAGAACACGTACAGCGCCACTGGCAAGATCTGTACCCGGCTCCACAACATTGACCCAATGGGCAGTGAGGGAAAGGTATCGTCCCTGGCCATGGGTACTGGTCCACGCATCGGTGGTCAGGTGGACCCTGCTACTGACGGCTTTTAGTAGCGCATGTTTAATGTTTCCCTCGACATGTTTTTGCAGAGCAGGGACAGCTTGCCTGCTGAAATAAAATCGGCTTGGCACATTATATTGTGGGACTGCCAATGCCATAAAGTTCCTGAAACTGTCAGTCTCCACCAGCCTGAATGACAGCATTTCAAGGGACAGGAGTTTTGCAATGCCAGCATTCAGAGCCTGTGCTCGTGGATGGTTTGCCGAGTATGGCCGTCTTTTATCCCATGCCTGTGGTACCGATGGCTGTTTTTTGTTCTGGGAGTGTGACGATGACTGTGAACTTGCTGCTGTGGTGTGAATAACAGTTTGTCTATGGACAACAGTGACCGAGGTTCTTCCATGGAGATCCTGTGAGGAAGCCGAACCAGGTGTGTGTGAGCTGGAGGTAGAGGCTCGAACACGACCTGAAGATGTAGGTGCTGCTGTAGGTTGGCCTACATCTCCAGTGTGTCTTTGTATCTCAGCTACGTGCTTTGTCCGTACATGTTTCCACATATTTGTGGTATTCAGGTTACTGATATTTTTACCTCTTTTAACTTTTTGCTTACACAGCTTGCATTGAACATAGCAAATATCATCTACAAGTCTGTCAAAAAAGGACCATGCAGTGCAAGTCATGGGAGCGCCAATTTTGACATTTCTAAGAGAACTGCTCCCAACAGGTGCCAAACTGGAGGCTACAGGCAAGCGAGTCTGCAGCCTACCTCTCCCTCCTCTTTGTACCGTTGGGACAATCTCTTCCTCAGAGCTGCTCCCACCACCTTCCTGTTGCTCACGCCATGTTGGGTCTCGGACTTCATCATCTGCACTACCCTCTTCCAACACCTGCTGCTGTTGGATGGTCTGGGCAGCACCATGCTCCACAAAACCTGGCACCTGAGTCTCATCATCATCATAAGATGCGTTCTGCGGTGTGCTGTCCATCGGCACTGGCTCACCCGCCTCTTCAGATTGAGAGAGACACAGCTGTTGCACATCACTGCATACTCCCTCTTCTTCAAATTGCAGAATGCTGCTTGCCTGTGCCCGTGTTTGCGAGCCAACAGATTCTGAGAACAGAAGCAGAGACTCAGCTGGCTCCTGTACAGAACTCTCTGACTGCCTGGGCAATTTGACAGGCGGTGAACAGACAGATGGTTGCTCAACAGTGTTGTGTTCCTGAGAGGAGGTGGAAGGAATTGAAGTCGATGCATTGGCTGCCATCCAACCAACAACGGCTTCAATTTGTTCTTCCCGCAGCAGGGGGGCACGCCGAGCTCCTACCAAAGTGCGCATAAAGGAACGCTCATGGGTAAAACTGGTGGATGCTGTGTCACTGAGGGCGGCAGCAGCCACAGAATCCCCACGTCCTCTCCCTGCTGAAACTCCACGGCCACGACCACGTGCCTTACTGACTTCTTCATCTTGGTAGATTGATAAAGAAAGTCAGAAAAGTTATAAGTAGTGTTGAGCGATACGATAATGCAAATATCGGCTATCGACCGATATTAGCTCTATCGGCCTTTCGATAATTCGTTTAGATATTTTCGTCTTATCGAATACCGGAATCGGATTTGTCACTGTCACTGTGAGTGTCCGTCGGTCGGGTCTGTCAGGAGTCAGCGGCACTTACCTGGCAGAAGATCTCCGGCGGTCACGTCCTGGACTGCTTGATGGCCGCCATTATCTTCTCCCTGGCGGTCACATGCAGTTTTTCGCGATAACTGCAGTAACTGCAGGGTAATCCCGGCCGTAAAGCAGTCAGTCCGATGACGTCACCGCCGGGGAAGCAGGTAATCAGCTGTGCTGCGCCGGGATGACAGGCTCTGCCTGTCATTCTGATGTAGCAGAGCTGGATCGTCGTGGGACACTCGTTACTATGGACTGCGTCGGTCAGGTGGTATACTTTTTTTTTTTCATTTTTTTACAGGAGATCGATGGCGTCGCAGCAGGATGAGACAGTAATAAAAGAAATGAAAACTGTGTTTTTTTATTTTTTATTAAATTAAAAAAATTTTTTTGGAACATTCACCCGTCCGGGTACATAAACAATTTAACTATTTATTTACATACAGGGACCCTGTCCGGGTTATTTAGACTTCTTTGGCAGGGGTGTTCCAGGTACCACCTGGTACTCTTCTGGTGCTTGCCAAACATCCGAGACACCAAGGACCACCAGGACCTGATGACGTCGTGTGGCCTGTACAGTCAAGTTGTGACCCGCTATCTGGGTCTGTGTGGCCACCTCTTTCATCTCTCTCCGGGTCTGGAGCCCTATGTCACGGACTGTACGAACCCCAGGGGGCCTAACAGGCGCCGGGTACGGGCCAGCTATACTTATCATGTCCATAGCTGGGGCTGCTGAGGAGACCACTGAGGGAGGCTGGGGAGATTTACGGCGTGGGGTGGGCACTTTTGCAGAGGCCTGGATGTGGGAGGCTGAAGGCTTCGAGGGTCTCACAGGTTCCTGACACACTGGGGAGTAGGGGTCGCACCTGGTAACATTTAGGGCGTACCACCCATTGTAACCCCAGTGTCGGGTGTAAGTCACCAAGTCTCCTGGCAACAGGTCCCTCCCCGGGTGTCCTTCTGGGAGGTGAGCCTCCACGTCCCGCCGGGTCACAAAGACTTCTAAATAAAGTCCAGGCTCCTTGATGAAGCCCCAACCACCTTTCAATTTAAAGCTCCGTACTGTACCCTTACGCCGCGGCTCACTCAGGGTTCCTTTATCCTTTCTCATCCGGTCCTTATCCTTCTCCAGGTGACGTTGGCGAAGTTTCTGGGATTCGCGCTGCTCCCTTTGTCGCTCTGCTTCCTTCTCCCAACGTCTCCACTCTTCCTCCTGACGCCGGTTATAATTCTCCTCCACCAGTTGCTCCATGTCTCCACCACTCCACTGCAGCTTACAGTGTCCGGTTTGCGGCAGCTCTCCTGTCGCCCCCCAGTCCTGGCGGCGCTCCCCTGCGGAGGAAGCAGACGGCTCTAAATCAGATGACAGTTGGGGATCCGGTACAGGCAGGTAGTGCTCTGGATGCCTGCGCGGCCTCCTCCATGAGGACGGGTGTCGCTTCTTCTGTCTCAGCGACCGGGGCAGACAGCGGGATCTGGGGTGCTGCGGTTTTTGCAGGAACGGGTGCCTCCACTGCGACAACGTCAACCGGATCACATTGCAAGGGCTCCTCTACTATAACGGGTGCCTCACCTTCCGGTACAGACACTTCAGGTAAGAGGGATTGGCGCCGCTCCAAGTTTATTTTTAGGGCACGCCAGCTGGCTTCCATCCTGGCGACCTCCTCCCGTTGCCGGGCCAGGCCTCTCAGGGTATCCTCCGCTTCTTGCAGCGTAGGAGGGTTTACAGGCCGGGTGCCCAACGGTGATTCCGTGGCGATCGGGTCGCTTCCGTGGGGGGAGAGCTCTGACTGCTCCATCCCTTCCCACTTCTGCTCGTCGTGTCCATTAGCCATCTCTGCCAAGTCACATGTGTCATATCTGGAGAGGGCCCCTCTTTTGTAGGGAGGCGGGACCTCCTCACACTGAGGAGGATGAGGAGGCGGAACTCCAGAGCTGTGGGTCACGATGTTACATTGCAGTACCATTTACAGTGGGCAGCCATCGTTTTCACGCCACTGAGTGAGTGACACCCACGAAGAGCACGCCCTTCTTCTTCACCAGTGCCTCGTCGTGACGCAGATATGGCGGAAAAATGGCAAATACATTCTCTGATGATTTTAGCAATTCTCAAGCACAAAACCAGTGCAATTCAGGCACACAGGACTCGCTTATAGCGAGCTACAGAATCCTGTTCGTGACGCCCAAGTTGAGTCGCACAGAGCCAGAGGTTTTCGGGGTACTCGGCACCGAGCCCGTCGACTTCTATGGGGTATGTCACGTCTTTACCCGGCAATTGAATTAGAGTCGATTTTACTATGTAGAAGTGTATAAACTATAAATATATGTATATATATATGTCACAATGACATGTATATATATATAATATATGTATTCTATGTGTGTATATTTTGTGTTTACAACGAAAGAAAGGGTTTTTTTTGTTGCGATATTTTGTTCCCATAGACTTACATGGGACTTCCGGTATCGAAATCGGATATCGACGATATTTAGTGCTATCGGCGATACAATTTCGATATGATATTTTTAGATATCGAGCAATATCGCTCAACACTAGTTATAAGGCCTAAGTGTGGTTATTACGCAGAGACTGAAGTGAACACTGAAACACAACTGTTCACAATCTGTGAAAGGCTACTCCTTTGTCTACTTCTATAGTGTTTGCAACCAATGTATTGGATACGGATGGAAGCGCGTCACACTAATAGATTATATTTTAAATGGAATGGAGCAGAACCAATTGGAGAGAAATGAAAAGGATGAGGCACTGAGACACGCTCAGCAGAGTACAAGCAGCAGTGCTTGAACAAGTAACTGGAGCGTGATGTGCACTCAAAAAATAAAAAACACAGACTGAAGTGAACACTAAAACACAACTGTTCACAATCTGTGAAAGGCTACTCCTTTGTCTACTTCTATAGTGTTTGCAACCAATGTATTGGATACGGATGGAAGCGCGTCACACTAATAGTTAAATTGCATGGAGCTGCAAGAATTACACTGAAGAAAAAAAAAAGAGTCTGTGAGTGACACGTGCAGATGCCTACAGACAGCGTTGCATGCAGAGCAAACTGCAGCGTCACCTGCACTCACACACACCTTGCAGAGCTGTTAAAACAACACTGCAGGCAAAAGGAAGCTTTACACAGCGGTTGGTTCTAGCCTGCCTACAGCACAGTACACTAAATCGCAATCTCTAACTGTCCCTCAGAGTCAGCACAGCAGCGTTCTGTCCCTTACTGAATTCACAGCACAGTGACGCTAAAATGGCGGCGGCGCCTTTTATAGTGCATTCTGACATCATTTCAGCATCCAATCACAGCCATGCCATTAGTTAACATGACCGCAGCAGTACAGGATGTGCCCACACTTCTTAGGATTCCTCATTGGCTGACTAAAATCACATTGCCTCTCAAAGAATTATGGGAACTTCCGATTCCGGTATACGATATATGGAAAATATCGAAACTAAGTATCGAAAGGCCGATAGAGCTAATATCGGCCGATACCCATACTTGCGGTATCGTATCGCTCAACACTAATAAATACACATAATTTTTGACCACATTTTATTGCACTGGTAATCCTTCTGAAACCCTTGTTCTCCTGTAATAAAAATAAAAAAAGCAACAATATCCTTACATCTCCGCTATTCAGTCAGGTCCCATGCTGCAATCCATCTGAAGGGGTTAACAGGTTTGCAGCACGGACCGGTGCTAATGCTACCAGCCCTGCTGTAAACACCAGCAGAATGAATGAGTTCATCTCTGCGCAGCCTCCCCGGCTGACCGGAGATGAACTGATTAGTGTGAGAACCTTAATTGATTTTTTCCCACGCGATCGAGTTCACTTCAGGTCAGCTAGAGACTCCTCACAGCATCTGTGACGTCAGCGGGAATCCCCGGCTAACCTGAAGTGAACTCAATAGCGTGGGAAAAAAACAATTAAGCTTAACAGGAGAAATTGAACCCCAAAAGTTGTTGCGCAATTGCTCCTGAATTCGGTAATACCCCATATATGTAGGTAAACCACTGTTTGGGCGCATGGCAAAGCTCGGAAGGGAAGGAGCGCCGTTTGACTTTTCAATGCAAAATTGACTGGAATTGAGATCGGACGCCATGTCGCGTTTGGAGAGCTCCTGATGTGCCTAAACAATGGAAAACCCCCACAAATTATACCATTTTGGAAAGTAGACCCCTAAGGAAGTTATCCAGATGTATGGTGAGCACTTTGAACCTCCAAGTGCAAGTGCTTCACAGAAGTTTATACCGTAGAACCGTAAAAATAAAAAATCATATTTTTACATAAAAATGATCTTTTCGCCCCCAATTTTTTATTTTCCCAAGGGTAACAAGAGAAATTGGACCCTAAAACTTGGTGTGCAATTTGTCCTGAGAATGCTGATGCACCATATGTGGGGGTAAACCACTGTTTGGGCGCAAAGCAGATGCTTTTTATCGCAATAAATAGTTTTTGCATCACCATATTTTGAGAGCTATAATTTTTCCATATTTTGGCCGACAGAGTGATGTGAGGTCTCATTTTTTGCAAGATGAGTTGATGTTTTTGTTGGTACCATTTTAGGGCACATTACAATTTTTTATCGCTTTTTATTCTGATTTTTGGGAGGCAGAATGAACAAAAACCAGCAATTCACAAATTTCTTTGGGGGGGCATTCATACCGTTCCACATGTGGTAAAATTGATAAGATAGTCTTATTCTTCGGGTTAGTACGATGACAGTGATACCTCATTTATATCATTTTTTGTGTTTTGGCGCTTTTATACAATAAAAACTATTTTAAATAACAAATAATTATTTTTGCATCGCTTTATTTTGAGAGTTGAACATTTTTTATTTTTTCGCTGATGACACTGTATGGTGGCTCTATTTTTTGGGTCAAGATGACGTTTTCAGCTGTACCATGTTTATTCATATCCGTCTTTTTGATCTCCTGTTATTCCACTTTTTGTTCGGCGGTATGATGATAAAGCATTTTTTTGCCTTGTTTTTTTTTATGGTGTTCACTAAACTAGTGGGACAGTTTTATAGATTGAGTCTTTACGGACGTGGCGATACCAAATATCTGTTTTTATTGGTTAGATTTTTTTTCATTCAAATATTTATTTATTGATAGAATATATATTGATTTTTTATAATTATTATTTATTATTTTTTTAAATATTTTTACAATTATTTTTTTTTTTACTTTATTCTTACTTTTACACTTTGTCCCACTATGTTAAAATCATTTTGTGCAGCTGATCACTTCTATAGCATTCAGCTGAAGCAGCATCTGCAAGCTTCAGAAGATGTCAGTGCTGCACTCTGTGGACACTGACCTGAGAGACTTCCTGACATGCACTGCACATGACAGGATTTTCTCAGCTCTGGTAACCCAGATGTCATCGTGACGACATCGGGTTTCCATGGCAGCAATTGGGACATCGTGTCATGCCGAGGGGTCTCAGATCCAAATGCAGAGGGGCTGTCAGTCTCTGTGCTGGCTGCAGAACGCTGCAATCTTGTTTGATCGCAGTGTTCCGGGGTTAAAGTGCCGGGAGCGGTCTGTGACCACTGCTGGCACTTAGTACCGGGTGTCAGCTGTGATAATTAGCTGACTCCCAACCGATTGCCTTGATGTACTATCCCGTCCAAGGTCAGACAGGCCCAGGGCACATGGACGGTATAGTACATCAGATGGCAGAGAGGGGTTAGTCTAAATGCCACAGGATTGACCACTTCTAGGATATCATATGGACCAATAAACTTTGGAACCTACTTCGCTGATGGCACTTTAAGTTTAATGTTCCTAGATGACAGCCAAACCTTATCCCCAATCTTAAAAATCGGACCCACCGAACATCTTTTATCGACCTTTCGCTTTTGGCGAATCTGAGCAGTCCCAATATTCTTCTGAACCCCATCCAGACTTCCCCAAGTTTCTGTACGGTGACCTCCACCCTTGGGCATTCTAAACTGATCCTTGAAAATTCACCAAAATGGGGATGAAAACCATAATTACAGAAGAATGGTGAGGTTTCGGTAGATTGATTTACTCGACTGTTAAAAGTCAACCTAGCTATATTTGAAAATGAAGACCAGTCCCCCTGACGCGCTGCCACAAAGCACCTTAAAATTTGTTCCATAGGTTGATTTGTCCTCTCAGTCTGACCATTGGTTTCTGGGTGATAAGCAAATGAAAATGACAAGTTAATCCCTAGTTTATTGCAAAAAGCTCTCCAAAATTTAGAGACAACTTGTGCTCTCCTATCAGACACAATGTTCAGAGGGATCCCATGTAGCCTTAGAATGTGAGAAATAACCTGGAGAGTGTCTCTGCATTAGGTAATCCTGAAAAAGGAACAAAAAGTGCTTGTTTGCTGAATCGATCAACTACCACTAGTGATGGGCGAGCACTAAAATGTTTGGGTGCTCATTGTTCGGGTCGAGCAGATTAGAATACTCGGGTACTCGGACAGAACAATGAGCGTCTATGGGAGACCCGAGCATTTTTGCCGCGATCCCCCCGGGGGTCCTTTTAAGGTCTAAATGCGTCTGAAAATTATGGAAACACTGCTCAAATGACATGGGGACATCATCGAGATCGACCCTGGAAGCATTCCTGACTCCTAATTTCACAGCTTTAAACAATGTTGTCAGAGTTTCATGTCATTTTTACCGGTGCACCAAGAAATATACTAAAACGAAACCAAAACTGATTTTGCTGGGAAATATGTAAAGGTACATCCTACCCAGGTTAATGACATGTACAGTATATATGGCAAAATAATAAACCCCAGTCCAAAATGTTCCTCCACCACTTAAGCTATGTTCAGACGCAGCGTTTTTTAAGCGTTTTTCAACTTTAACCCCTTAATGATCCCAGCTTTTTTCGGTTTTGCGTTTTCATTTTTCACTCCCCTTCTTCCCAGAGCCATAACTTTTTTATTTTTCTGTCAATTTTGCCATGTGAGAGCCTATTTTCTGCAGGACGAGTTGTACTTTTCAACGACATCATTGGTTTTAGCATGTCGTGTACTCGAAAACGGGAAAAAAATTCCAAGTGCGGTGAAATTGCAAAAAAGTGCAGTCCCACACTTGCTTTTTGTTTGGCTTTTTTGCTAGGTTCATTTAATGCTAAACCTGACCTGCCAATATGATTCTCCAGGTCATTTCGAGTTCATAGACACCAAACATGAATAGGTTCTTTTTTATCTAAGTGGTGAAAAAAATTCCAAAGTTTGCTAAAAAAAAAAATTTGCGCCATTTTCCGATACCTGTAAAGTCTAAATTTTCGTGATCTGGGGTCGTTGAGGGTTTAATTTTTGCATGCCGAGCTGACTTTTTAAGGATAACATTTATGTGCAGATATGATCTGTTGATCGCCCGTTATTGCATTTTAATGCAATGCCACGGCGACCAAAAAAACGTAATTCTGGTGATTCGATATTTTTTCCCACTACAACCGTTTAGCGATTGGGTTAATCCTTTTCTTTTATTGACAGATCGGGCAATTCTGAATGCGGCAATACCTAATATATTTATGTGTGATTTTTTTTAATTTTTTTATTTTGAATGGGGCGAAAGGGGGTGATTTAAACTTTTATATTTTTTTATTTTTTTCATATTTTTTAAAAAAATTCTTTTGTAATTTTGGCATGCTTCAATAGCCTCCATGGGAGGCTGAAGCTGCCACAACTCGATCGCCTCTGCTACGTATAGGCGATGAGCAGATCGCCTATATGTAGCAGAATTGCAGCATTGCTATGAGCGCTGACCACTGGGTGGCGCTCATAACAATGCCTCATCAACAACCATAGAGGTCTCTATGAGACCTCAGGTTGTTATGGCAACGCATCGCTGACCTCGATCAAGTGACGGGGATCGGCGATGCACATATTTCTGGCCTGACGGCGGGTAGCGCTGGTTAAAACCCGCTGTCGGCGTTTGACAGAGGGATTTAACTAGTTAATAGGCATGGGTGGATCACGATTCTATCTGCACCTAGTGTGGGCACATGTCAGCTGTTCAAAACAGCTGACATGTCCCGGCTTTGATGCTGGCTCACCACCGGAGCCCTCATCAAAGCGAGGGGAACTGACCTTGGACGTACTATCCTGTCCAAGGTCAGAAAGAGGTTAATATTGCTTTCAACCAAAAGAAATGCATTCACTGGGAAATGTCTTTGTAAGGCTGGGATCACACTTGTGAGAGACTCGCACAGAGAGACGATAGAAATACATGCAGCAGCACGCTCCGGTCCGAATGCCGGCTGCAGTGCCAGGTGTTCATGCGAGAAACTTGCACGAGAGTCGTGCGAGTTTCTCGCATGTGTGACCCCGGCCTAACATTTACCAACCCTAGCTGGTCATGTGGTGTGTGACAGATAAGCAGACACATCTTGCTTGATTTATGAAGGAGGGACTCTTAAAGTCACAGAGCCTGTTTTTACAGGGGCTTAAAGGGCCATTATTAACCCCTCTCTGCCATCAGACGTACTATTCCGTCCATGTGACCCTGGACCTTATTCCCATGGACGGAATAGTACGTCATGGGCGATCAGCTGCGCTCCCGGGGGGAGCGCAGCTGATCGCCGCCGGGTGTCAGCTGATTATCACAGCTGACACCCGTGACTGTGTGTCAGGAGCGGTCACGGACCGCTCCCGACACATTAACCCCTGGCACACCGCGATCAAACATGATCGCGGTGTACCCGGGGCACAGGGGAGGATCGCGCAGGCAGGGGGCTCCCTGCGCGCTCCCCTGAGACCCTCAGAGCAGCGCGATGTGTCGCGCTGTTCCGAGGGTCCGTCCTCCCTCCAGGTCCCCGGATCCAAGATGGCGCCGGGGTCCTGCAGGGAGGCGGCTTCCTCAGTGCCTGCTGAGAGCAGGCGCTGGGGAAGCCTGCAGCAGTGCCAGAGCGATCGCTGGTGTGACAGAGTGCTGTGCACACTGTCACACCAGCGATCTGCTAAAATACAGTGATGTGCCACCCTCGGACAAAGTATAAAGGTAAAAAAAATAAAAATAAAAAGTGGTAAAAAAAAATCATAAAAAAAAAAAAAATATTCCCCAATAAATTCATTCTTTCCTGTAAATAAAAAAAACAAAACAATAAAAGTACACATATTTGGTATCGCCACGTCCGTAACGACCCCCCCTATAAAACTGTCCCACTAGTTAACCCCTTTAATGAACCCCTTAAAAAAAAAAAAAAACGAAGCAAAAAATCAATGCTTTATCATCATACCGCTGAACAAAAAGTGGAATAACACGCGATCAAAAAGACGGATATAAATAAGCATGGTACCGCTGAAAACGTCATCTTGTCCCGCAAAACACGAGCCATCATACAGCATCATCAGCAAAAAAATAAAAAAGTTATAGCTCGCAGAATAAAGCGATGCAAAAATAATAATTTTTTATATAAAATTGTTTTCATTCTATAAAAGCGCCAAAACATAAAAAAAATGATATAAATGAGGTATCGCCGTAATCGTACTGACCCGAAGAATAAAACTGCTTTATCAATTTTACCACACGCGGAACGGTACAAACGCCTCCCCCAAAAGAAATTCATGAATTGCTGATTTTTGTTCATTCTAACCTCCCAAAAATCGAAATAAAAAGCGATCAAAAAATGTCACGCGCTCAAAAATGGTACCAATAAAAACGTCACCTCGTCCCGCAAAAAATAAGACCTCACATGACTCTGTGGGCCAAAGTATGCAAAAATTATAGCTCTCAAAATGTGGTGATGCAAAAAACTATTTTTTGCAATAAAAAGCGTCTTTTAGTGTGACAGCTGCCAATCACAAAAACCCGCTATAAATAGTAAATCAAACCCCCCTTTATCACCCCCTTAGTTAGGGAAAAATAATAAAATTAAAAAAATGTATTTATTTCCATTTTCCCGTTAGGGTTAGGGTTGCGGCTAAAGTTAGGGTTAGGGTTGGCGCTAACGTTAGGATTAGGATTAGGGTTGGGATTACGGTTAGGGGTGTGTTAGGGTTAGGTTTGTGGTTAGGGTTGGGACTAGGGTTAGGGGTGTGTTGGGGTTAGGGTTGGAGTTAGAATTGGGGGGTTTCCGCTGTTTAGGCACATCAGGGGCTCTCCAAATGTGACATGGCGTCTGATCTCAATTCCAGCCAATTCTGCGTTGAAAAAGTCAAATGGTGCTCCTTCACTTCTGAGCTCTGCCATGCGCCCAAACAGTAGTTTACTCCTGCATATGGGGTATCAGCGTACTCTGGACCACAAGAGTTATTGTGCAATTTGTCCTATTTCTACTGTTACCCTTGGGAAAATAAAAAACTGGGGGCGACAAAATCATTTTTGTAAAAAAAAAATGATTTTTTTGTTTTTACGGCTGTATGTTATAAAACTTCTGTGAAGCACTTGGAGCTTCATAGCGCTCACCACGCTTCTAGATAAGTTCCTTGTGGGGTCTATTTTCCAAATGGGGTCACTTGTGGGGGTTTCCACTGTTTAGGCGCATCAGGGGCTCTCCAAATGCGACATGACGCCCCCAGACCATTCCATCAAAGTCTGCAATCCAAAACGTCACTACTTCCTTTCCGAGCCCCGACGTGCGCCCATACAGTAGTTTACTCCCACATATTGGGTATCAGCATACTCAGGACAAATTGGACAACAACTTTTGGGGTCCAATTTCTCCTGTTACCCTTGTGAAAATAAAATATTGGGGGCGAAAAAATCATTTTTGTAAACAAAAAAAGGATTTTTTATTTTTACGGCTGTACGTTATAAACTTCTGTGAAGCACTTCGGGGTTCAAAGTGCTCACCACACATCTAGATAAGTTCCTTGTGGGGTCTATTTTCCAAAATGGGGTCACTTGTGGGGGTTTCCACTGTTTAGATTCATCAGGGGCTCTCCAAATGCGACATGACTCCCCCAGACCATTCCATCAAAGTCTGCAATCCAAAACGTCACTACTTCCCTTCCGAGCCCCGACGTGCGCCCATACAGTAGTTTACTCTCACATATTGGGTATCAGCATACTCAGGACAAATTGGACAACAACTTTTGGGGTCCAATTTCTCCTGTTACCATTGTGAAAATAAAATATTGGGGGCGAAAAAATCATTTTTTAAAAAAAAAAAGGATTTTTTATTTTTACGGCTGTACGTTATAAACTTCTGTGAAGCACTTCGGGTTCAAAGTGCTCACCACACATCTAGATAAGTTCCTTGTGGGGTCTATTTTCCAAAATGGGGTCACTTGTGGGGGTTTCCACTGTTTAGACGCATCAGGGGCTCTCCAAATGCGACATGACTCCCCCAGACCATTCCATCAAAGTCTGCAATCCAAAACGTCACTACTTCCCTTCCGAGCCCCGACGTGCGCCCATATAGTAGTTTACTCCCACATATTGGGTATCAGCGTACTCAGGACAAATTGGACAACAACTTTTGGGGTCCAATTTCTCCTGTTACCCTTGTGAAAATAAAATATTGAGGGCGAAAAAATCATTTTTGTAAAAAAAAAAAAAGGATTTTTTATTTTACGGCTGTACGTTATAAACTTCTGTGAAGCACTTTGGGGTTCAAAGTGCTCACCACACATCTAGATAAGTTCCTTGAGGGATCTAGTTTCCAAAATGGTGTCTTTTGTGGGGGGTTTCCACTGTTTAGGCATATCAGGAGCTCTCCAAACACGACATGGCATCCAGCCAATTCTGCGTTGAAAAAGTCAAACGGCGCTCCTTCCCTTCCAAACTCTGCCATGCACCCAAACAGTGGTTTACTCCCACATATGGGGTATCAGCGCACTCAGGACAAATTGCACAATAACTTTTGGAGTCTTGTTACCCTTGGGAAAATAAAAATTGGGGTGAAAAAATCAATTTTGTGGAAAAAATATGATTTTTTAATTTTACGGCTCTACGTTATAAACTTGTGTGAAGCACTTGGGGTTCAAATTGCTCACCAAAGATCTAGATAAGTTCCTTAGGGGGTCTAGTTTCCCAAATGGGGGCACTTGTGGGGGGTTTCCACTGTTTAGGCACAGCAGGGGCTCTCCAAATGCAACATGGCGTCCAATCTCAATTCCAGCCAATTGTGGTTGGAAAAAGTCAAATGGTGGTCCTTCCATTCCAAGCTCTGCCATGCGCCCAAACAGTGGTTCCCCCCCACATATGGGGTATCAGCGTACTCAGGACAAATTGGACAACAAATTTTGTGGTCCAATTTCTCCTGTTACCCTTGGGAAAATAAAAAATTAGTGACTAAGAGATAATTTTTGTGGGAAAAAAATAGGATTTTTTATTTTCATGCTCGGGCATTATAAACTTGTGTGAAGCACTTGGGGGTTCAAAGTGCTCACCAAAGATCTATATAAGTTCCTTAGGGGGTCTAGCTTCCAAAATGGAGTCACTTGTGGGGGGTTTCCACTGTTTAGGCTCATCTGGGGCACTACAAATGGAACATGACCCCCATCAATGTTTGCATTCCAAAACGTTACTGCTTCCTTTCCAAGCCCTGCCGTGCGCCCAAACAGTTTCCCCCCCCCCACATATGGGGTATCAGCGTACTCAGGACAAATTGGAAAACAACTTTTGGGGTCCAATTTCCTTGGGAAAAATCAAAAATTTGGGACTAAAAAATCATTTTTGTGGAAATTTTTTTTTTTTTTTTTTCACACCCAGGCATTATAAACTTTTGTGAAACACTTTGGGTTCAAAGTGCTCACAACAGATATAGATAAGTTCCTTAGGGGGTCTAGTTTCCAAAATGGTGTCACTTGTGGGGGGTTTCCACTGTTTAGGCATATCAGGGGCTCTCCAAACGCGACATGGCGTCTTATCTCAATTCCAGCCAATTTTAGTTTGAAAAAGTCAAACGGCGCTCCTTCCCTTACGAGCTCTGCCGTGTGCCCAAACAGTGATTTTCCCCCACATATGGGGTATTGGCGTACTCAGGAGAAATTGCACAACAACTTTATCTGCCCATTTTCTCCTTTTACCCTTGTGAAAATAAAAAAACGTTTGTAAAAGATCCTTTTTGTGGCTAAAAAGTTAAATATTAATTTTTTCCTTCCACATTGCTTCAGCTCCTGTGAAGTACCTGAAGGGTTATTAAACTTCTTGAATGTGGTTTTGAGTACCTTGAGGGGGCAGTTTTTAGAATGGTGTCACTTTTGGGTATTTTCTGCCATATAGACCCCTCAAAGTGACTTCAAATGTGAGGTGGTCTCTAAAAAAAATGGCTTTGTAAATTTTGTTGTAAAAATGAGAAATCACTGGTCAACTTTTAACCCTTATAATTTCCTAACAAAAAAAAATTTTGGTTCCAAAATTGTGCTGATGTAAAGTAGACATGTGGGAAATGTTATTTATTAACTATTTTGTGTGACATATCTCTCTGTTTTAAGGGAAAAAAAATTCAAAGTTTGAAAATTGCAAAATTTTCAAAATTTTCGCCATATTTGCGTTTTTTTCAAATATAAACGCAAGGTATATCGAAGAAATTTTACCACTAACGTGAAGTACAATATGTCACGAGAAAACAATCTCAGAATCGCGAAGATCCGTTGAAGCGTTCCAGAGTTATAACCTCATAAAGAGACAGTGGTCAGAATTGTAAAAATTGGCCCGGTCATTAACGTGCAAACCACCCTTGGGGGTGAAGGGGTTAAACAGTGGTTCTCCAAAATTTTTATAGCCTATGCTGTGAGCCGATGGGCTGCCAAGAATTCCGACGCAACCCCAATACCCCTTTCACGAGATGTTCAGGAGGGCTTCCATAAAAAATGTTGCATTAAATGCAAGGCCTGCCTGCTACCAAGTCATATGCACCCCGATAAGCCTGTGAACCCAGGTACTGGATGGGCCCAGGAAAATCCACTTCACATTATTCCTTTTGTACTCCCATTCTGTTTTCTTATGCATTGACTGCAAGGTCTGCCCTGCTACCAAGACATATTCAACCCAATAAGCCCAATCCCCAATGGAAAGGAACATGGAGGAGGGCCTCTTAACAAAAAATGTGCCATTAAAAAGGAGCAGGTCTCCTAGCCTTACAAATCCCATACCCCAAGTGTGTTGACTGGCCAGCATTTTCCCCTGTGGGGTACACCTCAACTTTTTCCAAAACAAGTATTTAACACCCAGCAAAAACACCCACAATTGTTATTATTTTGACACTGGCTGTATCAGCATGGAACACGTTAATCCTGGTGATTTAGTGGTGGTGGATGATGAGCCGTGGAGGAAGACCTGATTAAAATGTAGGCCAAATTTAAAGGAGTGGGTCTCCTAGACTTGGAATGCCCATACGCTAAGTGTATGGGTAGGCAAACATTTTGCCCTGTGGGGTTCATCTCAACCTCTTCCATAACAAGTATTTTACATAGCATAACTATCCACCCTTGTTAAGAATTTGACACTGGCTGTAGCAGCACTGAAGACGTTAACCCTGGTGATCTGCTGGCAGCGGCTGATGAGACGTGGAGGAAGACCTGATTCAAACCTAGGCCCAATTTAAAGGAGCGGGTCTCCTACACTTGGAATGGCCATACACTGGCTGCCAAACATTTCCCCCTGGGGGTAGATATCAACATAGTGTGTAAATTTTTTTTTTTTTAGGGGCATCATAAACATCTTGCAAAACTGTAACGTGTTTTCCTGGACAGTTGCTGCTGGGAAGGTGCTGTTTTTTTAGGAAAAATATGGCAGAAGAATCGTTGGATGAAATGATCAGGAAAAGGGGCATGGTGATGACAGGAATGGGAAAGTACATGATTAATAACAGCAGTGGCTATGGAAGGTATGAGAGCCAGGATACAGCCTATAATGTTTCGTTGTTTAGACACCATCAGTTACCAGAATCGGTTTCATGCCCGTCAGAAGATCGGTGTAACAGGTGCGAGTATGAGACTTGGCCTAAGAAATGCCCATCCAAAACATGTTGCCAAACACGCATGTGTCTGTATAAAGGGCAAAGTGCAACATGTTCGTGAGATGCTGAATTACAGAAAGCAGATCAGTGTCAGAGGAAAACCAAACAAACTGATGGATGCTCGTGAAAAACTAAGTTTAAAGAGGAGTGCACCATCCTTAACTATAAACACACCCATGACACAAATTCTTCATCTTCACCCATACATATTACCAATAAGATAAAAGAGCGGGTCTCCAAGACTTGTAATGCCCATACACTAAGTTGCTTGGCCTGGCAAACATTTTCCCCTGTAGGGTACACCTCAACCTTTTCCATAACAAGTATTTTACGCCCTGCATAACCACCCACCCTTGTTAGGAATTCGACACTGGCTGTAGCTGTATGGAACACGTAAACCCTTTTGATCTAGTGGCAGAGGATGATCAGACATGGAGGAGGGCCTCATTAAAAACTAGGCCCAATTTAAAGGAGCGGTTCTCCTAGACTTGTAAGCCCATACACGAAGTGCTTGGGCTGACAAACATTTCCCCATGTGGTGGTACATTTTTTGACAATTTACTATGGGCATTATAGACACCATTGCCAAAAATTAGACTGCCTGTAGCAGCACAGAACCTGGTAACCCTGGTGATCTAGTGGTGGAGAATGAGGAGACATAATGATAAATCATACTGAAATCAAACAAATAAATAAAAAATGTGAATCCACCTATGAAAGAAAATAACAAAAGGGAGGGGCGAACACAGGTTCATAGATATGAAGCCAGAATGTGTCCAACGAGATATGTTTGTCCCTAGCAACAGCTCACAGACAGGGATATAAATAAAAATATAATGTAATAGGATTTCACCATTTTCATATTGGAGAAGTATACACTAGGTCATAAGAGGATGTTCCACAGATAGTAAAAATGGAAAATATAAGAACAAATGGGAAGAATATATGTACATGTCATTTTTATGAGATTTCATCCTGGGGAGTAACATTTGTTTTGGTTTCAAATTAGTAACGGGCATCATAAAAACACCCTTGCAAAAAAATGATTGACTTTGGCATCACGGAATACATTCACCCTCGTGTTGTACTGGTTGTGGATGATGAGGATGAGGATAAGGAGGAGGATAACACCAAACAGACCAAATCAGGAAGTGGATACCCATGTGTGGTGGTGAAGAGGTGCATGAGATTACACCTCCACAAAAAAGACAAAGTATTTGAGGTTATGTTTCGCTGTATGCATTCAGTGGTGTACAGAAGTCTTGCCCAATCCAGCCCTTGTTCATTTTTATAAGCATCAGCTTGTCAGCATTGTCAGTTGACAGGCGGATGCGCTTATCTGTTATAATTCCACCAGCGTCACTAAAAATCCGCTCTGACAGAATGCTAGCAGCAGGGTAGGCCAGGACCTCCAAGGCGTAGAGAGTCAGTTCATGCCACGTGTCCAGCTTGGATTCCCAATGATTAAAAAGCACAGAGGAATCCAGGAGAACATTTGTACAATCTGCAAGGTACTCCCTCACCATCTTCCCAAACATTGCACTTCTTGTGCCACCACCCCTTGCCTCTGTGGTTGCATGATTGGAGGGTCTGAGAAAACTGTCCCAGAACTTTGCCATTGTTCCCCTGCCTGAGCTGGATTGCACTTCTGTCTCTCTCGCTTGGTCTCCTTGGCTGTACAACAAACTCTGACGTCTGCTGCCAACGTTATCACATGGGATTTTTTTCAGTAATTCCGCTACAAGGGCCCTGTGGTACAACAACATTTTTGTACACCTGTCTGCCTCTTAAAGAAGAGATTGAAAGTTTTCCTTGTAGCGTGGGTCTAGAAGTGTCACCAACCAGTAATGAGTGTCACCGAAAACTTTTTGAATGCTAGGGTCAGGGGAAACGCAGCGCAACATAAAGTCAGCCATGCATGCAAGACTACTAACAGGCAAGACTTCCGTGTCCTCACCAACAGGATGACTGACCATGCTGTCCTCCTCATCCTCATCCTCCTCCTCCCCTGTCCTCAGGCCATCCCCGCCGAACAGATGGTATGACAGCTGTGCTTGTGATACCGTCTCTAGCCCATGAAAGTAGCTCCTGTTCTTTCTCCTCCTCCTCATTGTCTAACAATCCACGTTGTGACGACATGAGGTTGAGCTGAGTGTAATCACCCTGTATGGTTCCTTGCTCCATGTCCTCGTGCTCTGCCTACAATGCATCATCTTTAATTGGGAACAGAGAGGTTTTCAGAATGCTGAGAAGCGGGATGGTGACGCTAATTATGGTGTCATAGCTGCTCACCATCTTGGTGCAGTCCTGAAAGTTCTGGACGATGGTACATACAGTCAGGGCCAGAAATATTTGGACAGTGACACAATTTTCGCGAGTTGGGCTCTGCATGCCACCACATTGGATTTGAAATGAAACCTCTACAACAGAATTCAAGTGCAGATTGTAACGTTTAATTTGAAGGGTTGAACAAAAATATGTGTTAGAAAATGTAGGAATTGTACACATTTCTTTACAAACACTCCACATTTTAGGAGGTCAAAAGTAATTGGACAAATAAACATAACCCAAACAAAATATTTTTATTTTCAAAATTTTGTGGCGAATCCTTTGGAGGCAATCACTGCCTTAAGTCTGGAACCCATGGACATCACCAAACGCTGGGTTTCCTCCTTCTTAATGCTTTGCCAGGCCTTTACAGCCGCAGCCTTCAGGTCTTGCTTGTTTGTGGGTCTTTCCCTCTTAAGTCTGGATTTGAGCAAGTGAAATGCATGCTCAATTGGGTTAAGATCTGGTGATTGACTTGGCCATTGAAGAATGTTCCACTTTTTTGCACTCATGAACTCCTGTGTAGCTTTGGCTGTATGCTTGGGGTCATTATCCATCTGTACTATGAAGCGCCGTCCAATCAAGTTTGCAGCATTTGGCTGAATCTGGGCTGAAAGTATATCCCGGTACACTTCAGAATTCATCCGGCTACTCTTGTCTGCTGTTATGTCATCAATAAACACAAGTGACCCAGTGCCATTGAAAGCCATGCATGGCCATGCCATCACGTTGCCTCCACCATGTTTTACAGAGGATGTGGTGTGCCTTGGATCATGTGCCGTTCCCTTTCTTCTCCAAACTTTTGGCTTCCCATCATTCTGGTACAGGTTGATCTTTGTCTCATCTGTCCATAGAATACTTTTCCAGAACTGAGCTGGCTTCTGGAGGTGTTTTTCAGCAAATTTAACTCTGGCCTGTCTATTTTTGGAATTGATGAATGGTTTGCATCTAGATGTGAATCCTTTGTATTTACTTTTATGGAGTCTTCTCTTTACTGTTGACTTAGAGACAGATACACCTACTTCACTGAGAGTGTTCTGGACTTCAGTTGATGTTGTGAACGGGTTCTTCTTCACCAAAGAAAGTATGCGGCGATCATCCACCACTGTTGTCTTCCGTGGGCTCCCAGGTCTTTTTGGATTGATGAGTTCACCAGTGCTTTCTTTCTTTCTCAGGATGTACCAAATTGTAGATTTTGCCACTTCTAATGTTGTAGCAATTTCTTGGATGGGTTTTTTTCTGTTCTTGCAGCTTAAGGATGGCTTGTTTCACCTGCATGGAGAGCTCCTATGACCACATGTTTCCTTCACAGCAAAACCTTCCAAATGCAAACACCACACCTCAAATCAACTCCGGCCCTTTCATCTGCTTTATTGAGAATGACATAACAAAGGGATTGCCCACACCTGTCCATGAAATAGCCTTGGAGTCATTTGTCCAATTACTTTTGGTCCCTTTAAAAACAGGGTGGCACATGTTAAGGAGCTGTAACTCCTAAACCCTTCATCCAATTTTAATGTGGATACCCTCAAATGAAAGCTGAAAGTCTGAACTTCAACTGCATCTGATTTGTTTTGTTTCAAATTCATTGTGGTAATGTCTAGAACCAAAATTAGATAAATGTTGTCTCTGTCCAAATATTTATGGACCTAACTGTATGTCTGACATAAATGTCCACTCCTGAGGTCTTATGTGTGGAGTCTGAACTGAATATTGATGGCCTTGTTGATGCTGGTAGTCAACAACTGCCTTCTTCTGCTCACAAATCCTTTCCAACATATGCAGTGTAGAGTTCCAACATCACACCCAGTCGGTGAGCCGGAAGCTGCAATCACTGCTGAAGCACGGCAAGGGTGGCTGAAGCTGTAACTGACTTTCTAAAATGGGCAGACAGATGGCGTACTTTCACTAGCAGATCTGGCAGCTCCGGGTAGCTTTTGAGAAAACGTTGAACCACGACGTTAAGCACATGGGCCAGGAAAGGTACGTGTGTGAGCTCACCTTTCCTCAGAGCCGCCACCAGGTACCGGCCATTGTCACACACCATACCTGGCTGTACAGTCATGGCCAAAAGTTTTGAGAATGACACAAATATTATATTTTCACATGATCTGCTGCCCTCTGGTTTTTATTTGTGTTTGACAGATGTTTTTATCACAGACAGAAATATAATTGCAAACATATGAGTAACAAAAGCTTATATTGACAGTTAGAATGAGTTAATGCAGCAAGTCAATATTTGCAGTGTTGACCCTTCTTCTTCAGGACCTCTGCAATTCTCCCTGGCATGTTCTCAATCAACTTCTGGACCAAATCCTGACTGATAGCAATCCATTCTTGCACAATCAATGCTTTCATTTTGTCAGAATTTTTAGGTTTTTGTTTGTCCACCCGTCTCTTGATGATTGACCACAAGTTCTCAATGGGATTAAGATCTGGGGAGTTTCCAGGCCATGGACCCAAAATCTCTATGTTTTGTTCCCTGAGCCATTTAGTTATCACCTTTGCTTTATGGCAAGGTGCTCCATCATGCTGGAAAAGGCATTGTTGATCGCCAAACTGCTCTTGGAGGGTTGGGAGAAGTTGCTCTTGGAGGACATTCTGGTACTATTCTTTATTCATGGCTGTGTTTTTAGGCAAGACTGTGAGAGAGCCGATTCCCTTGGCTGAGAAGCAACCCCACACATGAATGGTTTCAGGATGCTTAACAATTGGCATGAGACAAGACTGGTGGTAGCGCTCACCTTGTCTTCTCCGAATGAGGCGTTTTCCTGATGTCCCAAACAATCGAAAAGGGGATTCATCAGAGAAAATAACTTTACCCCAGTCCTCAGCAGTCCACTGCCTGTACCTTTTGCAGAATATCAGTCTGTCCATGATGTTTTTTCTGGAGAGAAGTGGCTTCTTTGCTGCCCTCCTTGAGACCAGGCCTTGCTCCAAGAGTCTCCGCCTCACAGTGCGTGCAGATGCACTCACACCTGCCTGCTGCCATTCCTGAGCAAGCTCTGCACTGCTGGTAGCCCGATACCACAGCTGAAACACTTTTAAGAGACGGTCCTGGCGCTTGCTGGTCTTTCTTGGGCGCCCTGGAGCCTTTTTGGCAACAATGGAACCTCTCTCCTTGAAGTTCTTGATGATGTGATAGATTGTTGACTGAGGTGCAATCTTTCTAGCTGCGATACTCTTCCCTGTTAGGCCATTTTTGTGCATTGCAATGATGACTGCACGTGTTTCTTTAGAGATAACCATGGTTAACAGAAGAGAAACAATGATGCCAAGCACCAGCCTCCTTTTAAAGTGTCCAGTGGTGTCATTCTTACTTAATCATGACAAATTGATCTCCAGCCATGTCCTCATCAACACCCACACCTGTGTTAATGGAGCAATCACTGAAAAGAGGTTAGCTGCTCCTTTTAAGGCAGGGCTGCAATGATGTTGAAATGTGTTTTGGGGGATAAAGTTCATTTTCTAGCCAAATATTGACTTTGCAAGTAATTGCTGTTAAGCTGATCACTCTTCATAACATTCTGAAGTATATGCAAATTGCCATTAGAAAAAGTGAAACAGTAGACTTTGTAAAAATTAATATTTGTGTCATTCTCAAAACTTTTGGCCATGACTATAGGTACAGCGGTGTCATCCAAATATCTGACTGCTCTTTCAGCACTGTCCACAACTCTTCTGCATTGTGCGGTATATCACCTATGCCGATTAGCTTCAGCACAGCCTGTTGCCACTTGGCTGAGGCAGTGCTGCAGTGCTTCCAGCTTCTGACTGATGTGTACATTTCTGAGATGGAGGCTGAAGAAGAGGAAGAGGAGGTGCAGGAGCTGTAGACTGTGGGGGCAACCCTGATTGATGTAGAGCCTGCAATCCTCAGCATGGGGAGGATGTGTTCCATCCCAAGGTCTGACTGGGTCCCAGCTTCCACTGTGTTAACCCAGTGTGACGTTAGTGAGATATGCAGTCCCTGCCCACAGACACTTGTCCACGTGTCCGAGGTTAGGTGGACTTTCCCAGGAACAGCACTGTGGAGGGCACAGGAAATGTTGTGGGACACATGCTGGTGTAATGCCGGTACGGCCACAATGGGAAAAATAGTGGTGACTAGGGACCGAGTACCTTGGGACGGCCGCTGCCATCAGGTTGCGGAAAGCTTTCATCTCACAGAGCCAAAAAGGCAACATTTTGCGCGTAAGCAGATGAGAAATGTGCAAATTAAGTACTGAGGCCTGTGGGGTATTGGCTGGGTATTTCCGCTTGTAATCCAATGAATGGGGCATAGACAACTGAAGGCTGGGCTGGAACAAGGACGTTGACAGGCTTGATGATGGTGCTGGTAGATTGTGGGCAATAACAGGTGCAGGGCCCGAGGCATCTTCACAGGCACGGTGAACTGGGGATTGGCTTGTATGCAAAACAGTGGAAGAAGCAGTGTTGTCACCTGCAGACAGTGTTCCTGGAGCCTTCGGTTAGGGCCACAAAGTCGTTGCTCTGCTGCCATGTGCCTAATCATGCTGGTGGTGGACAGGCTGATAGTTTTTCTACTTCTGCTGATGCGGGCATGGCAAGTGCTGCAAATGGCCTGTTTGGGGTTCTCGGCAGAGTCTTTAAAAAATAATCAGACTCTGGAAGATCTAACAGTTGGAATGTCAACTTCCGTCCAATTGGTGTTACGGGGAACGGATGCATGCCTTTTGTCTGCGGCCAACACACTGCTTCTTCCTGCCTGTTGGGGTGATATGCCTCCTTCCCCAAGTGTGCTGCTGTCTTCACTCTGCATGTCCTCCTGCCAGGTTGGGTCAGTCACTATGTTATCCACCACCTCGTCTTCCACATCCGCACCCTGCTCCTCCACCTTACTTTCTATCAATTGTGTCTCATCATCGACCACCTCTTGTGACCGTTGATGCTCATAGATTTATGCATTGCTACATGAAATATCATCTTGCCCCACTTCAAGTGGAGCGGGCTAGAGGCACGAATCTCCAAATGGAAAACTGAACAGCTCTTCGCAGTGTCCAAGTGTGGGATCAGTTGTCTCAGGGCAGTCGGCATGGTGGGAGGAAGGAGGAGCAGGCTGAGTAATATCCAGTCCACACTCACAGCTACTCAGACTTGACTGTGTGGAAGACATGGAAGTGGTGATGGTGGTGGCTAAGTGACTGGAAGCATTATCCACTATCCAACCAACAACTGTTTCACACTGCTCTGGCTTCAATAGTGGTGTGCTGCGGTCCCCTAGAAACTGGGACAGGAAGGTCGAGCACGAAGATGTGGGTTTTTGCTGTGGTCCACCTTCAGCTTGGCCACGGCCTCGGCCTCTGCATGCACCATCAGCATCAAGTCCACTTCCCCGTACCTTGCCCCTTGCCTTGCCCATTTAAAATGGGCTAATGAAATATTTGAAAGGCTCAATACAAATGGATTTATTTGGAGAAAAATTGTATGTGATCAGTATGCCTGCAAAGCAAAAATTTTTCCCCCACAGATACACCAGGCCTTAGCCTGAGATAACAGCCTGTATTAATTTTTTTTTGTTATGTTTTTTTGTTACTTTTTGAAAACAGTAAAAAATGAGTAGAACAAGGCTAGCAGACAGAACTATGCAACGTATGCATGCAAAGAAAAGATTTTTCCACCACAGATACACCAGGCCTCAGCCTGAGATAACAGACTGTATTAATTTTTTTTTTTCGGATAAAAAAGACTGATGGATATGAAAGTGACAGACTGCCCAAAAAAGGGAAGTTAGGCCTAAAATGCCTTAATTTTTGGCACACGGATGTATGAGGCGTGTCACAGATAGACCCCACTGTAAAATGTGGCCTGTTTTTTTTCCTAAATACTGGTGTATATAAGTACAGTCACACCCATGGCAACAAAATAAACCTGGCGTACACTGGCCAAACTTTCAGCACGCACAGATATGAGCCGTCATGGAGATACCACACAGAAACATGTGTGGCCTGCTTTTTCTATTTTTTGTCTAAGTACTGGTGTATATAAGTACAGTCACACCCAGGAAAAAAAAGAAAAGTGGCGTGGAACCTACATTATATACTCCGGAATTAGTCCTAGAAGGATTGTTTTTTTATCTGGATTTGAGTAATTTAGGATGGTAGACCCCACACTGACTAAGACATCGCCAAATATGACCCTATCTCAGCAGCAGCTCTACCTAAACTATCTCAATACGGAGCTGAATGCGCCGAGCAGGGCAGCATCCTTCTCTTATACCCTGATGATGCTGTGCGGCCAGCCAATCCCTGTACGACCACAACAAAGATGGCTGCGGCGTTTGATTGCCTGGCAGACAATCCCTACACCGTGATTGGGTCTCTAAAGTCCCCCAAAAATGCTGGGTGGAGACCAGAGTTCCCGCTGAGTAATCCCGGAAATGCTCGGTGCTCACTTGGGCGAGTAACGAGTAGTGGCGAGCACATTCGCTCATTACTAACTACAACCCAAATAGCAGTTTTCCCATCAGACAGGCAAATCTGTAGTGAAATCCATGGACACATGAGACCATGGTCTTTCAAGAATAGGCAATGGAGCCAATTCCCCAGCCGGCCGGCTATGACTGACTTTGGCACATGCGCAGACTTCGCAAGCAGATACAAAATCTTTAATATCATTATGCATGGACAGCCACCAAAAAGTCTAGCAACAGCTTTCTTTGTGGCAGTAACCCCAGGATGACTACTTAAAACGGAATCATGAAATTCCTGTAACACCCGCAATCTTAGGTACACAGGCACAAATAATTTGGTCTACGGG
>JARQOD010000004.1:79437380-79557199 GCA_033576555.1 Oophaga sylvatica | reverse complement strand
GGTGTTTAAATTGTTACAGACACGATTCGCTGCCAAAAATTTTTATTCTCATTTATTGAAAATTTTTTTACAAAAACGGTTTGATCTTTGTAAAAAAGAACAGGGAAATTTCTGATTCCTGATTGAAATAGGTTATAGGATTTTGTGTGTTTTTACACTGGGATGTGACAACGGTGTAATAAATCAGAATTTTTTTTTCTAGGAATAGACGGAAGGTATTGCTTCTATGGAATTGTTATAGCGCGTTTGTTCGAATTTAACATTCCTTCAGTTTTATTCATGTTATTTTTAATCTTCTAAGTTCCTAGTACAGGTTTTAAACAACACTGGGGGGCGTTTTTATTTTGGCATAGTCTGCAAAAAGACACCAGCCTAGGGGATCCTGAGGGACAGGGCCCATTCGCGAGTGAAAGTGTCAAATACAACATGTTAGAGCCTGGAATTACAACTCTTATCTGTATTGTGATAAAGACGACTCTACCGCATGCGGGGCAACAACGAATAGATCACTAGCCGTGCATACGCGGGTGTAAACCAATCTATAAAATACAACAATGAAATGTCATAGTAGTGTAGGAACAGTTACCTAAAAACCACACTGGGGCCCCCAACAACGCCGATGCGTGTTAGATTAGCTCGGCGAGCAAACATGGCCCGTATAGAATTTAAGAAAAGCGTGGAGACTCGTCTATGTATGCATCCCGATGTCTGCCAATTTACAGCGCGTGTATTGCAAAGGGGTGCCATTAATTTATTGCAGACTTTTAATGGTAGAAGGGGGAAAAATAAATCTCTCGGTGACAAACCAGCATAGTCTTCAGCCTACTACTCGCGTATTCCAGGGGTGTATGTCCGACGCTGGGGTTTCTTCTTGATCTGCGGCCCAGCTGCGTGAAAGACTAGCGTGCAGGAGGTTGCAATTTGAAAAAGAAAATATACCCATACGACAGCGACCGAGCGGCGTGATGCACGCTATTTCACCAGGCTCTGAAGATCAGTACCCGAGTCATACTTGTTAGTATATTTGTCCAGTCCGCTCTATAGTGTATTCATACATACAATCATACACCGTTTTCACGGATAGCTGATGCGGCTAGCTTTACAAATATTGCGTTGAACCAGAGTAAAGGTAGCTTTTCCTATATTTCGCCCGATTAGCGGCTAACTACACCATGTATTTTTTCTTTAGTTACAGAGGATCTTCAATCGCGAGTTTTGCAACAGCGCAATTTCGGATTTGAGAACAGAGCGACTGTGAGAACAAGGCCTCTTTCACGCAGCTGGGCCGCGGATCAAGAAGAAACCCCAGCGTCGGACGTACACCCCTGGAATACGGCGAGTAATAGGCTGAAGACTATGCTGGTGTGTCAATCTACACAAACTACAGATACCACCCCACCAGAAGCGACTACCAATTTAACCGATACGCTACCTCCAAAGAAACGCGCGGTATCGCGGCGTCATGTAAGAAGCAGAAGGATGATGGTCGGTCAGCTTACACACCAACACCCGTGTGGGCTGATGAACACGTCAAAATGTTTCTTGACATGTCTGCACAGTACGCGCATACCAAAGTCGTGCAGAACAATCTAAAATCTTTCTACGACACGTATGAAAGACTGAAAAATGCGTGTCCAACACCCAACATTATCGCCAAACTATGTGATTTTAAACAAAATTATGCAAGTGTACAACCACCATCTGTGAATTTAACCCCTTACTGTCCAATGACGTGCACAGTCCGTCATGGCAAGGTGCCAGTTCCGGCACCAGGACGGACTGTGCACGTCATGCCTTTGATCTACCACTGCATGTAAACACACAGTGGTAGATCAGTGCCGACAGCTGTCACAGACAGCTGACTGGCACGGCAAGCGGTGCGGGGACCTTTGCCGTCGGTCCCCGCACCCACAGCGCTGTGATTGGTCAGTCAATCTGACTGACCAAACACAGCAGCGATCGTGCAGGAGAAGCTGAAATTTCAGCTTCTCCAGCGCGATCAGTGCAGGAGCCGGCGCTGCAGTGGCCAGGCTTCCTGCACTGACAGCCAGGAGCGGAGCCCCCACCGCCCCTTGCTGTTAACCCCCTGACTGCTGCGATCGAGCGCGATCGCAGAGCTCAGGGGGGGAGGCAGAGGGTCGGGAGCTCCCTCTGCCTCAGATCGGCGCCCTGCAATGTATTTGCAGGGCCCGATCTCTGCCTTGATGACCCGGGGGTTGTCATGACAACCTCCGGGTCATCTAGCTATGGGAAGCTGCTGTGATCATGGTCACAGCATCTTTCCCCATAGGTACAATGCATTGCAATGCTGGAGCATTGCAATGCATTGTAACTGCAATAAAAAGTAAAAAAAGTGAAAGTCCCATAAAGGGACAAGTTAAAAAAAATCATTTTTTAAAAAAAAATTAAAAAAAAATATTAAAAAATAATTTAAAAAAAATCCCCTAAAAAATACACATTTTTATGTAATAAAAAAAATAAAAAACAAAAAAAATACACGTTAGGTATCGCCACGTCCGTAAAAATCCCATCTATAAAAGCGTAACCATAGTTAACCCCTTCAGTGAAATCCGTAAAAAAAAACACAAAAAAGTACTAAATTATACTTTTTCCAAGCGCTATCATCATACCGCTTGGAAAAAGTGCAATAACACGCGATCAAAAAGTCAGATATAAATAATCATGGTACCGCTGAAAACGTCATCTTCTCCGCAAAAAACAAGCCACTATACAGCATCATCAGCGAAAAAATAAAAAAGTTATAGCTCGCGGAATAAACTGATGCAAAAATAATTATTTTTTCTATAAAATTTTTTATTGTGTAAAAAACGCCAAAACATAAAAAAAAATATATAAATGAGGTATCACTGTAATCGTAGTGATCCGAAGAATAAAGTTCCTTTATCAATTTTACCACACGTGGAACGGAGGAAAAAAAAAAAAAAAAAAACAATTCCTGAATTGCTGGTTTTTGTTCATTCTGCTTCCACAAAAATCGGAATAGGAAGCGATCAAAAAACGTTATGTGCCCGAATATGGTACCAATAAATACGTCAGCTCGTCCCGCAAAAAATAAGCCCACAGATAACTCTGTCGGCCGAAATATGGAAAAATTATAGCTCTCAAAATACGGCGATGCAAAAATTTCTTACAAAAAATTATTCCAAAAAAAAGCATCTTTTAGAGTGTGACAGAAGCTAAACATGAAAAAAGGATGTAAATCTGGTATCGCTGTAATCGCACCGATCCGAGGAATAAAGTCGCCTAATCACTAATACCGCACGAGGAACGGCGTAAAAAAGAAAACCAATTCTTCACCTTTTGTAGATTTGTTCATTGTGCCTCCCAAAGATCGCAGTAAGGCGATCACAGTGGTTCCCCCCCACATATGGGGTATCAGCGTACTCAGGACAAAATGCACAATAGCTTTTGGGGTCCTATTTCTCCTGTTACCCTTAGAAAAATAAAAATTTGGGGGCAAAAAGGTCATTTTTGTGGAAAAAAATATGATTTTTTTTATTTTCACGGCTCTACGTTATAAACTTCTGTGAAGCCCTTGGGGTTCAAAGTGCTGACCACACATCTAGATAAGTTCCTTGGGGGGTCTAGTTTGCAAAATGGGGTCACTTGTGGGGGGTTTCTACTGTTTAGGCACATCAGGGGCTCTCCAAGCGCGACATGACACCCGCAGACCATTCCATCAAAGTCTGCATTTAAAAACGGTGCTCCTTCCCTTCCGATCTCTGCCATGCGTCAAAATAGTGGTTCCCCCCACATATAGGATATCAGCGTACTCAGGACAAATTGCACAATAGCTTTTGGGGTCCTATTTCTCCTGTTACCCTTATAAAAATAAAAATTTGGGGGCAAAAAGATTATTTTTGTGGAAAAAAATATGATTTTTTTATTTTCACGGCTCTACGTTTAAACTTCTGTGAAGCACTTGGGGGTTCAAAGTGCTCACCACACATCTAGATAAGTTCCTTGGGGGTCTAGTTTCCAAAATGGAGTCACTTGTGGGGGGTTTCTACTGTTTAGGCACATCAGGGGCTCTCCAAACGTGACATGACACCCGCAGACCATTCCATCAAAGTCTGCATTTGAAAAAGGCGCTCCATCCCTTTCGAGCTCTGCCATGCGTCAAAATAGTGGTTTACCCCCACATATGGGGTATCAGCGTACTCAGGACAAATTGCACAATAACTTTTGGGGTCCTGTTACCCTTTGGAAAATAAAAATTGGGGGTGGAATGATCATTTTTGTGGAAAAGATATGATTTTTTAATTTTACTGCTCTACGTTATAACCTTCTGTGAAGCCCTTGGGGGTTCAAAGCTCTCACCACACATTTAGATAAGTTCCTTGGGGGGTATAGTTTCCAAAATGGGGTCACTTTGGGGGGTTTCCACTGTTTAGGCACACAGGGGCTCTCCAAATACGACATGGCGTCCAATCTCAATTCCAGCCAAAAAAGTCAAATGGCGCTGCTTCCCTTCCGAGCTCTGCCATGCGCCCAAAGAGTGGTTTACCCCCACATATGGGGTATCAGCGTACTCAGGACTAATTGCACAATAAATTTTGGGGTCCTTTTATCCTTTGGAAAATAAAAATTGGGATGAAAAGATTGTTTTTGTGGAAAAAATATGATTTTTTAATTTACGGCTCTACGTTATAACCTTCTGTGAAGCGCTTGGGGGTTAAAAGCTCTCACAACACATTTAGATAAGTTCCTTGGGGGGTCTAGTTTCCAAAATGGGGTCACTTGTGGGGGGTTTCCACTGTTTAGGCACACAGGGACTCTCCAAATGCGACATGGCGTCCAATCTCAATTCCAGCCAAAAAGTCAAATGGCGCTGCTTCCCTTCCGAGCTCTGCCATGCGCCCAAATAGTGGTTTACCCCCACACATGGGGTATCGGTGTACTCTGGAGAAATTGTACAACAAATATTGTGGTTCATTTTCTCCTGATACCCTTGACAAAATTTAAAAAAATTGTGTCGAAAGAAAAATTTTGGGAAAAAAAGTTAAATGTTCATTTTTTCCTTCCACATTGCTTCAATTCTTGTGAAGTACCTAAAGGGTTAATAAACTTCTTGAATGTGGCTTTGAACACGTTGAGGGGTGCAGTTTTTAGAATGGTGTCACTTTTGCGTATTTTCTGTCATATTGACCCCTCAAATTCACTTCAAATGTGAGGTGGTCCCTAAAATAAATGGTTTTGTAAACTTTGTTGGAAAAATGAGAAATTGCTGGTCAACTTTTAACACTTATAACTTCCTAACAAAAAAAAATGTTGGTTCCAAAATTGTGCTGATGTAAATTAAACATGTGGGAAATGTTATTTATTAACTAATTTTTGTGACATATCTCTCTGATTTAATGGCATAAAAATTAAAATTTGAAAATTGCGAAATTTTCAAAATTTTTGCCATATTTCCGATTTTTTCATAAATAAACGCAAGTTATATTGAAGAAATTTTACCACTACCATGAAGTACAATATGTCACGAGAAAACAATCTCAGAATCGCCAAATATCCGTAGAAGCGTTCCAGAGTTATAACCTCATAAAGAGACAGTGGTCAGAATTGTAAAAATTGGCCTGGTCTTTAACCTACAAAATGGCTTGGTCATTAAGGGGTTAAATAAATTTGTGTGAGTAAGAATGTCTGATTATGCGTTGGAAAAATTAACTGAAATGATCAGGCGTTACCCCCAGGGGTTGTTACACGATCTCACAACCCATTTACACAACTATGACGATCCTGGAGATGTCAGCATTCATGAGCATCCAAATGGTCAAAGCTGCGAGCATCTTGATACACACACAAAAATTCTCATGAGGCCGTCTCTGTAGGTAATACTGTTTGTGATAGCGACAAGATCCTAGATCGTTCAGAATTTTTACACCATGACATTCAGCAGGCTCTGGGCTACGGTGAAAAACATGCAAAATATTTTTAAGCTGGTGATGGCCATGCCAGCGGTCCACACATAGGGTATTAATTTCCACTGTGTTTTTACCACGTCTGTGGGGCATGCTATAATGAAAATGATACAAATAAGGTCACGATCACCACCTACCCTACGGACAATTATATTTATTTTTAACTATAAAGAGCAGCATACAGAACTAGGGGATACGTGATAAGCCCTCTCTGGGTGCATGAGCGTCATGAATTGATTGAAGATTCTGTAAGCAAAACTAGATCATACCGTGTATACTACACCGACATTATCTACGACAATTTTGCTTTCATTAAAAATACTTTGACGTTGCTAAAGTCATGGTCTACCCGCTGAGAGATTTATTTTTTCCCCTTCTACCGGTAAAAGTCTTCAATAAATTAATGGCACCCCTTTGCAATACACGCGCTGTAAGTTCACAGGCATCGGGACGCACACATAGACGGGTCTCCACGCTTTTCTTAAATACTTTACGGGCCATGTTTGCTCGCCGAGCTAATCTAACACACGTCGACGTTGTTGGGGGCCCCGGTGTGGTTTTTAGGTAACTGTTCCTACACTACTATGACATTTCATTGTTGTATTTTATAGATTGGTTTACACCCGTGTATGCACGGCTAGAGATCTATTCGTTGTTGCCCGGCATGCGGTAGAGTCATCTTTATCACGATACAGATAAGAGTTGTAATTCCAGGCTCTAACATGTTGGATTTGACACTTAACACATCGCAGAGTCGTGCCATGTCCATCAGGAATCCACCTCAGGACTGGTGTACGTTTATGCAGACTATGCCAGAATTAAATCTGCCCTCCAGTGTTGTGTGTAATCCTGCTACTAGAGAACAATTAGACCGATTAAAAATAACAATAAATAAAACTGAAGGAATGTCTAAACCTCGAACACACGCTGCTAGTATAGCAATTCCATTCAGAAGCAATACCTTCCGTCTATCTCGGCTAGAAAAACAGATATCTGATTTATTACACCGTTTGTCACATCCCAGATGTAAAAACACACAGTCCTATAACCCATTTCAATCAGAGTAGCTCAGAATTATTCCATGCTCTTTATTTTACAAAGATCAGTACCGTTTATCGTATCAAATTGTCAATAAATGAGAATAAATATTATTGGGCCAGCTGGAATCGTGTCTGTAATTAATTTAATACACCTTGATTCGCTACAATATTCGTATGGTAACTATTTAAAATAGCAGCTAAGAGTAGCTACTAGTGTTGAGCGATACGATAATGCAAATATCGGCTATCGGCCGATATTAGCTCTATCGGCCTTTCGATAATTAGTTTCGATATTTTCGTTATATCGGATACCGGAATCGGATTTGTCACTGTCACTGTCAGTGTCCGTCGGTCGGGTCTGTCACTGTCAGTGTCCGTCGGTCGGGTCTGTCAGGAGTCAGCGGCACTTACCTGGCAGAAGATCTCCGGCGGTCACATCCCGGACTGCTTAATGGCCGCCATCCTCTTCTCCCCGGCGGTCACATGCAGTTTCTCGCGATAACTGCAGTGACTGCTGGGTAATCCCGGCCGTAAAGCAGTCAGTCCGATGACGTCACCGCCGGGGAACCAGGTAATCAGCTGTGCTGCGTCGCGATGACAGGCTCTGCCTGTCATTGCGATGTAGCAGAGCTGGATCGTCGTGGGACAATCTTTACTATGGACTGCGTCGGACAGGTGGTATACTGTTGGTTTGTTTTTTTTCTTTTTTTACAGGAGATCGATGGCGTCGCAGGAATGAGAGTACAATAAAAGAAATGAAAACTGTGTTGTCTCTTTTATTTCATTAAAATACTTTTTTCTTGCTTTGTCTTTTTTTTATGCACTTAATAACTTTGGGATTAATAATGGATCGGTGTCTTATTGACGCCTCTCCATTATTAACCGGGCTTATTGTCACCGTGCAATCAACGGTGACATTAACCCCTTATTACCCTGCTTGCCACCGCTACAGGGCAAGTGGGAAGAGCCGGGTAAAGTGCCACAATTGGCACATCTTTTGATGCGCCAAATGTGGGGCTGCTGTAGCCTGGTATTATCAGGCTGTTGAGGGCCAAAATCCATGGGCCTTGACAGTCTTTTAATACCAGGCCGCAGCAGTCTGCATTTTACTTGGCTGGTTAACAAAAATAGGGGGACCCCTACGCCGTTTTTTTTTGAGGGGATCCCCTATTTTTGTTAACCAGCCAAGCTAAGCAGACTGCTGTGTCCTGGTATTATCAGGCTTGCAAGGTCCATGGATATTGGATCCTTACCAGCCTGAAAAACCAGGCCTCAGCGGTCTGCTTCATCTGGCTGGTTAACAAAAATAGGGGGGACCCCACGCCAATTTTTTTCGAGGGGATCCCCTATTTTTGTTAATCAGCCAAGATATGCAGACTGCTGTGGCCTGGTATTATCAGGCTGGCAAAGTCCATGGATCTTGGCTCCTTAACAGCCTGAAAATCCAGGCCTCAGCGGTCTGCTTCATCTGGCTGGTTAACAAAAATAGGGGGGACCCCACGCCATTTTTTTTTCAAAGGGAACCCCTATTTTTGTTAACCAGTTCCCTCTGACGTCACTGATTGTGTCCCTGGCTGACCTGAAGTGAAAGTGGAAAGCAATCAATTAAGCTTTCCACTTCCTCTCCTGTCAGCCAGGAGAGGAACTCATTCATTTGGGGGTTTACTGTGAGGCTGCAGCATTAGCTGCGGTCCCTGCAGTAAACATTAACCCTTTCTGAAGGATTACACCGTGGGACCTGACTGTGTATCGGATTGGTAAGAATAATTTTGCTTTATTATTTTATTTTTATTACAGGAAATGGTTTTAGCAGGAAAATAAAATATGGTCAAAAACTGTGTGATTATTTCATTAAACTTCTTTTTTATTAAAGTGTGTGTGTTTGATTTTTCTTTCATACAATAGGATTAATAATTGATAGTTGTCTAATTGACAGCTCTCAATTATTAACCTGGCTTAAAGTGACCTTTCAATTGCAAGGTCATTTTAACCCCTTATTAACCCATTCGCCACCGCTACAGGGCAATGGGAATAGACGGGCAAAGTGCCAGAAAGGGCAAATCTAATTAGAGATTTGCCCTTTCTGGGGTGTCTGGGGGCAGATGTTAGTAGCCGGGGGGGCCAAAAATAATGGTCCCTCTCTGGGCTATTATTATCTGCCCCACTCACTGGCTTTGTCTGTCTGGTTGCGAAAATAGGGCGGGAGCCCATGCATTTTTTTTCAGCAATTTTACACCTAATATATATATATACATGTCATTAAATTTGTGACACATATATATATATATATATTTTATATTATAGTTCATACACTTCTACATAGTATAATAGCCGCTAATTCAATTGCCGGCTTTTGTGAAAATGCAGAACCCGACATGAAATGACACTTGGTTTACATAGAGTTAACCATGTCTTTTCATGTAGTTTGATATCTGATTTGCACAAACAATTACATGAGTGTAAGTGTGCAAAATTTCACACCTGTAGGGGTTAATTAAAGGTGTAAATTCGTAGCAAAAAAGTCCGTTTTTTTTACAACGAATTTACACCTTTAATTAACCCCTACAGGTGTGAAATTTTGCACACATAGACTGATGTAATTGTTTGTGCAAATCAGATTGCAAACGACATGAAAAGACATGGTTAACCCTATGTACACCAAGTGTCATTTCATGTCGGGTGCTTCTGTCTTTTCACAGAAGCCGGCTTTACCGGCAATTGAATCAGAGGATATTTTACTATGTAGAAGTGTATAAACTATACATATATGTATATATATATGTCACAATGACATGTATATATATATATATATGTATTCTATGTGTGTATATTTAGTGTTTACAAGGAAATAAAGGTTTTTTTAGTTTCGATATTTTGTTCCCATAGACTTACATTGGACTTCCGGTATCGGAATCGGATATCGCCGATGTTTAGTGATATCGGCGATACCATTTCGATACGATATTTTTAGATATCGAGCAATATCGCTCAACACTAGTAGCTACACGAGCTAAAAAGTTTTTCACTAACAGGAGGCGCCGTAACCAGATCACAATACTTCGGTGTGGACTTTACAAACAGATGTAATATTGGCCAAGAGCAGGTTCTCTGCAAATTCATAAAAACAGGTAAAGTGGGCCCAGCTAGAAAAACACTTTAAACTTGTAATAACATGTGCCCATTTACTCTCATGTTAGGACGTTAGTCCTTTACATTCTACTGAAAACATAATGCCAGCATTTAGTATTATAAGTTTAAAAGCCTTCTAGGTTATAAGTCTCATATAAAATCACAGTTTTGAACATGCACCAACATGTCCCAACATGCCCCAACATGTCTGTCAAAGCTGAGAATAGGGCTGGGCATGTCCCAACATGTCTGTCAAAGCTGAGAATAGGGCTGGGCATGTCCCATGTCTGTCAAAGCTGAGAATAGGGCTGTGCATGTCACAACATGTCTGTCAAAGCTGAGAATAGGGCTGGGCATGTCCCAACATGTCTGTCAAAGCTGAGAATAGGGCTGGGCATGTCCCAACATGTCTGTCAAAGCTGAGAATAGGGTTGTGCATGTCCCAACATGTCTGTCAATGCTGAGAATAGGGCTGGGCATGTCCCAACATGTCTGTCAAAGCTGAGAATCATCAGCTCTTGTAAAGTCCCTCAGTACATCCGCTATCTTAGTCTGGCAATATGGATTAAAAATATGTGCAAATAACACACATGAAATGTACAGCCGCGCATCACTCAGGAAACAGAGGGCATTCCCAGAAAACAGCTGCTAATTTACGACCCTTATAAATTATCAAATTGCTGAAATCGTGTCAGTAGTCAATTTATCACACTTTTGATACACTATGGTATCCGCATATCTACTTAATAAACTTTAACACGCCGCAATATCCATTTAATACACTTTTAATACGCTCCGATGTATGTTTAATACACTTTAATATCAGTTTGTTATGAATTTATTGCCAATTTGTGAAAAATGTGTCAGTAAGCAATTTAATACACTTTGATTCACTACGATATTCGTGTGGTACCTATTTAATAAACTTTAATATGCCGTGTCTGTATTGGCAATAAATTTTTTTAAGATAAATGATCTCTTATGCCTATGTCCCACACAGAATGTGTTTTATGACCCCCCCACACAAACCTAAAAATTCCTACAACCCTGTCATAATCAACAACAGCTACTAGAAACCAGTTTTATGACCCACAGAAACCTTTTATGTTTAATGGTCCCACAGAAACTTTAGCTCCTTATTTTCGCCTATGTGATAATTGGTCTAACTCTGATAAGATGAACCCTTTTTTACTCTGTAAATAGTCTACTAAGATATAAGTTTCTATCAAATGCTGCAGAAACACACACTCATTGTTAGGGTCTGCAGAACGCACCAAATATATGATGTAAAGAGGTGCGTTCGCAGCCCGGGGTCCACCGTGCAGGCGGAATCTGCTGCTAGTAAAATGGCGCAAGACGCAAACTCTGTTATCCCGCAGAGTCGCCAAAATAAACACCGCAATGCGCTGTGGCAATATGTGCGAACTCTGTTATTTCAAAGAGCCGCTAGGAGTGCCGCAGCGCAATATGCGATGTGTGCGAACTCACTGAACACAACTGAGTCGCAAAATAAACACGCTAGGGCGCTGTCTAGCATTGAAAGCGAACCCTGTTACGTCACAGAGCCGCTGAGAAAAAGTTCTGTGTCCTGTCAGGCACCCGGGTACACAGTTAAGTGCTAAGCGAACATAGAACATGATCATGCGCTAATGTCCTCGCGGGAGTCACCCGCAATCTATGGCGTCTGAACGCCAGACCCTGAATATGGCAATCAAACTCCTCACCGGTTATGCCGGTAATCTAGGGCATCTAGGACACCGACCCTGACCAGCTAGCATACCAAACTCCTCACCGATTAAGTCGGTATTCTAGGGGCTTATTTCAGCCGGGCCCTAACCACACACACGCATGACCACACTGGCGCAAAGCATATAATGGTTGATACTAGCGCATGGCGGCTCAGCATTGCCACCCTTTTATAATAACAGCTACAGGACCTGCCAGAAACAAGGACCAATGAAACTTGTTCCAGAACACCAGTAGTCACAGGACCTTCCTGGCAGACCAATAGGAGCTGCTGAAGTACCTGAGCATGTGACCCCTGATCTCCAATGAGAGATCTCACCTTGGACATGCTCAGAAGGGAAAAACAAGGACTTTGTCCTAAAGACGTCTGCTCGCCGCTAACCAGTACTGGCCACAATAGCAGAGTCTGGAGGAGCAGCAGTAATCCTCTGCACACTGCCAGACTGGGCGAGACGCTGGACCGACGTCTAAGCTGAGCAGAGTCCACTGCGGCTGGAGACGAATGGGAGACCGCAGCCGGAATGGCTCGAGATTCCCCTTGTGCAGAAGCGGGAACTTGACCCCTAACACTCATTTTGGGCTATGGTAGCCTCTCGCTATAACATACATGAAATAGTCATTACTATAAAATCAGGATGAGAATGACTTCTAGAAAATAGACTACTATTTCATAAGCCTTCTAGCAGATAAATATACCGTGTATACTCGAGTATAAGCCGACCCCCCTAATTTTGCCACAAAAAACTGGAAAAACTTACTGACTCGAGTATAAGCCTAGGGTGAAATATGAGATTCTGCCCTATATGCTGCCCATGTATTATGCCCCATAGATGCTCCATAGATTGTGCCCCCATAGATGCTCCATAGATTATGCCCCCATAGATGCTCCATAGATTGTGCCCCCATATATGATCCATAGATTATGCCCCCATAGATGCTCCACAGATTGTACCCCATATATGATCCATAGATTATGCCCCATAGATGCTCCATAGATAGTGCCCCCATATATGATCTATAGATTATGCCCCATAGATGCTCCACAGATTGTGCCCCCATATATGATCCATAGATTATGCCCCCATATATGATCCATAGATTGTGCCCCATAGATGCTCCATAGATAGTGACCCCATAGATGCTCCATAGATTATGCCCCATAGATTATTCCCCCATAGATGCTCCATAGATTATGCCCCCATAGATGCTCCATAGATTATGCCCCCATAGATTATTCCCCCATAGATGCTCCATAGATTATGCCCCCATAGATTATTCCCCCATAGATTATGCCCCCATAGATTATTCCCCCATAGATTATTCCCCCATAGATGCTCCATAGATTATGCCCCCATAGATTATTCCCCCATAGATTATGCCCCCATAGATTATTCCCCCATAGATGCTCCATAGATTATTCCCCCATAGATTATGCCTCCATAGATTATTCCCCCATAGATGCTCCATAGTATAGGCCTCAATTGCTGCTGCAACCGAAAAAAAAAAAAAGACATACTCACCTCTCATTGCTGGGGGCCAGGTGCCGGTGTCCTGAGCAGGCGGGGACACCAGCGCGCTATGGGGGACAGGTGCCGGTGTCACCGCTCGTTCAGGGCCCCGGCACCTGAGACATTTACCTGTCACTGCTGAGCGCCGATGTCTTCCGGGTCCTCCAGCAGTCAATGATCAGGCAGAGGGCGCTGCGCACAGTAACTACGTCATCGCGCCCTCTGCCTGAACATCGCAGCAAGAGGACCCGAGGACACAGCGGAACGGGACAGGTAAGTATCGCTTATACTTACCCTTCCGCCGGCGCGTCTCTGCACTGCTCTTCTCCCACGGTCCCGGCGCCTGTGTTCAGCGGTCACGTGTTACCGCTCATTAAAGTCATGACTATGTGCATATTCATGACTTTAATGAGCGGTACCAGCTGACCGCTGAACACAGGCGCCGGGACCGTGGGAGAAGTGCAGGGGCTGCAGAGACCGGGCCGGCGGAGGGGTGAGTATACAGGACAGCTGCGCTCCCCCTCCTCCGCTGACCCTCTGGTATATGACTCGAATATAAGCCGAGAGGGGGACCTTCAGCCCTAAAAAATGGGCTGAAAATCTCGGCTTATATTCGAGTATATACGGTATATAAACTCACTTCTGCGGCTGTGCCAGGCTAAAATACAACATACATGAAATAGTCATTACTATAAAATCAAGATGTGAATCACTTCCAGCAAATAGATTACTATTTCACAAGCCTTCTAGCAGATAAATATATATAAACTCACTTCTGCGGCTGTGCCAGGCTAAAATATTACATACATGAAATAGTCATTACTATAAAATCAAGATGAGAATCACTTCTAGCAAATAGATTACTATTTCAAAAGCCTTCTACCAAATAAATATATATATAAACTCACTTCTGCGGCTGTGGCAGGCTAAAAAAGTCTGTCTTTCACATACATTTAGTGTTTTACATACTGAATGATAATGTACAATAAAATCCTTTAGGGTGTAAATAGCCTACTAAGATATAAAATTCCTATCAAAAAGTTTTGAGGCTTATAAAATCAAGAACCAGTTTGATAGAACTTTCCCAGATTCACCAGTCCTGATCAAATCCACAAGGAGACGGATAAAATGATAGGGGGCGTGACGACCTGTCAAATTGAATTTGACGAAAGGTGTACCTCCTATACTACTTGCAGGCATTGGCTGGCATGTTGGAAGTGGAATTATAAAGGCCTCCATGTTGTTGACATTTATAATTGCATATCTTATTTTGCGCTTGAGGAAGGAATAGAGCCGGCTGTAAAACACCGTATCACTGTTGGTCTGGGGGCAGAAACGCAGGAAGCACATATCCTTGGTACATGCAGACCACATATTCACAGACAGATTCCTGAGAGATGATGCCTTTAGTTGTGATCTTCTTTGGTAATTTATGAAAAAGGTGGGCAGTGGGGCAGTATATTAGTGCCTCATTGACACCAGGAAAATTGGCCCACGTGTGTTTAGTTCTTGCTGATATTTTTCTATTCTTGTGTAATCCATACTGAGAATTTTAGCATCAGTCTGCCTGCTGAAATATATGCGGAGAATTACAATTCCCCCCAACAGTGTATATATCTGTACTCGACTTATACAGTACACTTTTCTGCTTTTCATATTTGGGTGTTAGCCAGACTGGGCCTCTGACTATGGGTGTTCCTCTTGAAATAGATACAGAGATGAACAATTCCCCCAACAATGTATACAGCTGTACTGTACTGATACAGTTAACTTTCCTGCTTTTCTGATTTGGGTGTTAGTCAGACTGGGAATCTGATTATGGGTGTTCCTCCAGAAATATATACGAGATGACCAATTCCCCCAACAATGTATACAGCTGTACTGTACTGATACAGTTAACTTTCCTGCTTTTCCATTTGTGTGTAAGCCAGACTGGCCTCTGACTATGGGTGTTCCTCCAGAAATAGATACGGAGATGACCAATTCCCCCAACAATGCATACAGCTGGACTGTACTGATAGAGTAAACTTCCCTGCTTTTCAATTTTGGGTCTTAGCCAGACTGGGCCTCTGACTTGGGTGTTCCTCCAGAAATAGATACGGAGATGACCAATTTCCGTAACAATGTATACAGCTGTACTGTACTGATACAGTTAACTTTCCTGCTTTTCAATTTTGGGTGTTAGCCAGACTGGGCCTCTGATTATGGGTCTTCCTCCGGAAATAGATACAGAGATGAAAAATTCCCCCAACAATGTGTAGAGCTGTACTGTACTGATAGAGTAAACTTTGCTGCTTTTCAATTTTGGGTGTTAGCCAGACTGGGCCTCTGACTCTGGGTGCTCCTCCGGAAATAGATACAGAGATGACCAATTTCCCCAACAATGTATAAAGCTGTACTGTACTGATACAGTTAACTTTCCTGCTTTTCAATTTTGGGTGTTAGCCAGACTGGGCCTCTGATTATGGGTCTTCCTCCGGAAATAGATACAGAGATGAACAATTCCCCCAACAATGTGTACAGCTGTACTGTACTGATAGAGTAAACTTTCCTGCTTTTCAATTTTGGGTGTTAGCCTGACTGGGCCTCTGACTATGGGTGTTCCTCCGGAAATAGATACGGAGTTGACCAATTCCCCCAACAATGTATAGAGCTGTACTGTACTGATACAGTTAACTTTCCTGCTTTTCAATTTTGGGTGTTAGCCAGAGTGTGACTCTGACTATGGGTGTTCCTCCGGAATTTGGTACGGAGATGACCAATTCACCCAACAATGTATAAAGCTGTACTGTACTGATACAGTTAACTTTCCTGCTTTTCCGATTTGGGTGTAAGCCAGACTGGGTCTCTGACTATGGGTGTTCCTCCTGAAATAGATATGGAGATGACCAATTCCCCCAACAATGTATACAGCTGTACTGTACTGATACAGTTAACGTTCCTGCTTTTCTGATGTGGGTGTTAGCCAGACTGGGCCTCTGAATATGGGTGTTTGTCCGCAAATATATACAGAGATGACCAATTCCCCCAACAATGTATACAGCTGTACAGTACTGATGCAGTTAACTTTCCTGCTTTTCAATTTTGGATGTTAGCCAGACTGGGCCTCTGACTATGGGTGTTCCTCTTGAAATAGATACGGAGATGAACAATTCCCCCCAACAATGCATACAGCTGGACTGTACTGCTAGAGTAAACTTTCCTGCTTTTCAATTTTGGGTGTTAGCCAGACTGGGCCTCTGACTATGGGTGTTCCTCCGGAAATAGATACGGAGATGACAAATTCCCCAACAATGTATACAGCTGTACTGTATTGATACAGTTAACTTTCCTGCTTTTAAATTTTGGGTGTTAGCGAGACTGGGCCTCTGACTATGGGTCTTCCTCCAGAAATAGATACAGAGATGAACAATTCCCCCAACAATGTATACAGCTGTACTGTACTGATAGAGTAAACTTTCCTGCTTTTCAATTTTGGATGTTAGCCAGACTGGGCCTCTGACTATGGGTGTTCCTCCGGAAATAGATACGGAGATGACCAATTCCCCCAACAATGTATACAGCTGTACTGTACTGATACAGTTAACTTTCCTGCTTTTCAATTTTGGGTGTTAGCCAGACAGGGCCTTGACTATGGGACTTCCTCTGGAAATAGATACGGAGATGATCAATTCCCCAACAATGTATACAGCTGTACTGTACTGATACAGTTAACTTTCCTGCTTTTCAATTTTGGGTGTTAGCCAGACTGGGCCTCTAACTATGGTTCTTCCTCAGGATAAGATACCGAGATGACCAATTCCCCCAACAATGTATACAGCTGTACTGTGCTGATACTGTTAACTTTCCTTCTTTTCAATTTTGGGTGTTAGCCAGACTGGGCCTCTGACTATGGGTCTTCCACCGGAAATAGATACGGAGATGACCAATTCCCCTAACAATGTATACAGCTGTACTGTACTGAGAGAGTAAACTTTCATGCTTTTCAATTTTGGATGTTAGCCAGACTGGGCCTCTGACTATGGGTATTCCTCCGGGAATAGATACGGAGATGACCAATTCCCCCAACAATGTATACAGCTGTACTGTACTGATACAGTTAACTTTCCTGCTTTTCAATTTTGGGTGTTAGCCAGATTGGGCCTCTGACTATGGTTCTTCCTCAGGATAAGATACCGAGATGACCAATTCCCCCAACAATGTATACAGCTGTACTGTGCTGATACTGTTAACTTTCCTTCTTTTCAATTTTGGGTGTTAGCCAGACTGGGCCTCTGACCATGGGTCTTCCACCGGAAATATATACGGAGATGACCAATTCCGCCAACAATGTATACAGCTGTACTGTACTGAGAGAGTAAACTTTCATGCTTTTCAATTTTGGATGTTAGCCAGACTGGGCCTCTGACTATGGGTGTTCCTCCGGAAATAGATACGGAGATGACCAATTCCCCCAACAATGTATACAGCTGTACTGTACTGATACAGTTAACTTTCCTGCTTTTCAATTTTGGGTGTTAGCCAGACAGGGCCTCTGACTATGGGACTTCCTCTGGAAATAGATACCGAGATGACCAATTCCCCCAACAATGTATACAGCTGTACTGTGCTGATACTGTTAACTTTCCTTCTTTTCAATTTTGGGTGTTAGCCAGACTGGGCCTCTGACCATGGGTCTTCCACCGGAAATATATACGGAGATGACCAATTCCGCCAACAATGTATACAGCTGTACTGTACTGAGAGAGTAAACTTTCATGCTTTTCAATTTTGGATGTTAGCCAGACTGGGCCTCTGACTATGGGTGTTCCTCCGGAAATAGATACGGAGATGACCAATTCCCCCAACAATGTATACAGCTGTACTGTACTGATACAGTTAACTTTCCTGCTTTTCAATTTTGGGTGTTAGCCAGACAGGGCCTCTGACTATGGGACTTCCTCTGGAAATAGATACGGAGATGATCAATTCCCCCAACAATGTATACAGCTGTACTGTACTGATACAGTTAACTTTCCTGCTTTTCAATTTTGGGTGTTAGCCAGACTGGGCCTCTGACTATGGGTCTTCCACCGGAAATAGAAACGGAGATGACCAATTCCCCCAACAATGTATACAGCTGTACTGTACTGAGAGAGTAAACTTTCATGCTTTTCAATTTTGGATGTTAGCCAGACTGGGCCTCTGACTATGGGTGTTCCTCCGGAAATAGATACGGAGATGACCAATTCCCCCAACAATGTATACAGCTGTACTGTACTGAGAGAGTAAACTTTCATGCTTTTCAATTTTGGATGTTAGCCAGACTGGGCCTCTGACTATGGGTGTTCCTCCGGAAATAGATACGGAGATGACCAATTCCCCCAACAATGTATACAGCTGTACTGTACTGATACAGTTAACTTTCCTGCTTTTCAATTTTGGGTGTTAGCCAGACAAGGCCTCTGACTATGGGACTTCCTCTGGAAATAGATACGGAGATGATCAATTCCCCAACAATGTATACAGCTGTACTGTACTGATACAGTTAACTTTCCTGCTTTTCAATTTTGGGTGTTAGCCAGATTGGGCCTCTGACTATGGTTCTTCCTCAGGATAAGATACCGAGATGACCAATTCCCCAACAATGTATACAGCTGTACTGTGCTGATACTGTTAACTTTCCTTCTTTTCAATTTTGGGTGTTAGCCAGACTGGGCCTCTGACTATGGGTCTTCCACCGGAAATAGATACGGAGATGACCAATTCCCCCAACAATGTATACAGCTGTACTGTACTGAGAGAGTAAACTTTCATGCTTTTCAATTTTGGATGTTTAGCCAGACTGGGCCTCTGACTATGGGTGTTCCTCCGGAAATAGATACGGAGATGACCAATTCCCCCAACAATGTATACAGCTGTACTGTACTGATACAGTTAACTTTCCTACTTTTCAATTTTGGGTGTTAGCCAGACAGGGCCTCTGACTATGGGACTTCCTCTGGAAATAGATACGGAGATGATCAATTCCCCCAACAATGTATACAGCTGTACTGTACTGAGAGAGTAAACTTTCATGCTTTTCAATTTTGGATGTTAGCCAGACTGGGCCTCTGACTATGGGTGTTTCTCCGGAAATAGATACGGAGATGACCAATTCCCCAACAATATATACAGCTGTACTGTACTGATACAGTTAACTTTCCTGCTTTTCAATTTTGGGTGTTAGCCAGATTGGGCCTCTGACTATGGTTCTTCCTCAGGATAAGATACCGAGATGACCAATTCCCCCAACAATATATACAGCTGTACTGTGCTGATACTGTTAACTTTCCTTCTTTTCAATTTTGGGTGTTAGCCAGACTGGGCCTCTGACTATGGGTCTTCCACCGGAAATAGATACGGAGATGACCAATTCCCCCAACAATGTATACAGCTGTACTGTACTGAGAGAGTAAACTTTCATGCTTTTCAATTTTGGATGTTAGCCAGACTGGGCTTCTGACTATGGGTGTTCCTCCGGAAATAGATACAGAGATGACCAATTCCCTCAACAATGTAAACAGCTGGACTGTACTGATAGAGTAAACTTTCCTGCTTTTCAATTTTGGGTGTTAGCGAGACTGGGCCTCTGACTGTGGGTGTTCCTCCTGAAATACATACGGAGATTTAGAATATTTTCAATAAACAGAAGCTCGCTTGCCCTGAAATTAGTGTGCTATCATAAAGAGTCTTCGGGCTCAAGAAGGCCTGGAAGGCTAACTTTACTGGGAGTAGGTAAACTTCTTATATGTAGATAAAGAAATTTTTAAAGATACTATATATATATAATTGTCCGCCTACTGAAATATATACAGAGATTTACAATTCCCCCCAAGACTGTATACAGCTGTACTCTACTGATAGAGTACACTTTTGTGATTTTCATATTTGGGTATTAGCCAGACTGGGCCTCTAGCTAACAGTGTTTCTCCTGAAACATATACGTAGATTTACAGTTCCCCAAGAATGTATACAGCTGTACTCTACTTATACAGTAATCTTTTCTGATTTTTAAATTTGGGTGTTAGCCAGACTGGGCCTCTGGCTAACAGTGTTTCTCCTGAAATATATACGGAGATTTACAATTCCCCTCCAAGACTGTATACAGCTGTACTCTACTTATACAGAAAACTTTTTTGATTTTTAGATTTGGGTGATAGCCAGACTGGGCCTCTGCCTAACAGTGTTTCTCCTGAAATATATACGGAGGTTTACAATTCCCCCAAGAATGTATACAGCTGTACTCTACTTATACAGTAAACTTTTCTGATTTTTAGATTTTGGTGTTAGCCAGACTGGGCCTCTGGCTAACAGTGTTTCTCCTGAAATATATACAGAGATTTACAATTCCGCCAAGACTGTATACAGCTGTACTCTACTAATACAGTAATCTTTTCTGATTTTTAGATTTGAGTGTTAGCCAGACTGGGCCTCTGGCTAACAGTGTTTCTCCTGAAATCTGTACGCAGATTTAAAATTCCCCCCAAGAATGTATACAGCTGTACTCTACTTATACAGTAAAGTTGAGCGAAACAGGTCGTTCATTTTAAAAAATCGCCGATTTTCGCCAAAGTCGGGTTTCATGAAACAAAACCCGACCATGGAGTGAGTTCGATCACGTGTTCAGCGACCATTTTGCTGGAGTCGGTTTTCCTCTACACTTTAAGCACCTATTCTCGGCCAATGAGCAAGGACGCAGGCTGTGGGCAACGTGATGACATAGCAGGCGGCCAGCACCATCTTAGAGAAGGGCATTGCAGCGATTGGCTGGCTTTCAGTGGCATCACAGTGCATATAAAATCCCTCAGCGCCGACCGCCATTTTACAACTGCCGAACTCAGTGTAGGGGAAGGTTGCTGTCGGTGCATCTGAGCAGGGAGAGCGTTAGGCAAGGCCTTAAAAAAAAATAACTTTGTGCTGATAGCGATTAGCTGTGCAGTGGCTATGCTTTGAGAGGGGAGGATTTAAGTGTGTGCAGCAACGCTGGTTCTTAGGCTGCCTGCCTGCCAGTGACGCTGTAGAAATTGCTTGTGTGGACCATCAGATCTGATTACAGGCTGCCTGCCTGTGATAAAGGGATAATTAATTTGGTAGAGTAGCAGAGCTGCCTGCCAGTGACAATGTACAAATTGCTTGTGTGGACCATCAGATCTGATTAGTAGGCTGCCTGCCTGTGATAAAGGAGCAATTAATTTGGTGGAGTAGCTGAGATGCCTGCAACTGACAGTGTACAAATTGCTTGTGTGGACCATCTGACCTGATCAGTAGGCTGCCTGCCTGACTGTGATAAGAAGGCAATTAATTTGGTGGAGTAGCAGAGCTGCCTGCCAGTGACAGTGTACAAATTGCTTGAGTGGAGCATCACATCTGATTAGTAGGCTGTCTGACTGTGATAAGGGGGCAATTAAATTGGTAGAGTAGCACAGCTGCCTGTCTCTGACAGTGTACAAATTGCTTGGGTGGAGCATCACATCTGATTAGTAGGCTGCCTGACTGTGATAAAGGGGCAATTAATTTGGTGGAGTAGCTGAGCTGCCTGCCAGTGACAGTGTACAAATTGCTTGTGTGGACCATCTGATCTGATTAGTAGGCTGCCTGCCTGACTGTGATAAGGAGGTAATTAATTTGTTGGACAATACTAGACCAAATGGCAATTAAAGCGACATCATATATAAAAGAAATGAAAACACACCAGTGGGTCGTGTCTATCCCTACAATGGCCTATGTAGCCCTACCTAGCCGCGGAGGTTGGCACCCTAGAACCTGCGCAGTGGCGCCCCCGCTCCTCGACGACTCACCCTGCTCACCCTATAGGGCCCTAAGGTGGCAGGGGGGTGAGGAAAGATTGGAAATATGGTAGGTGAGAAAGAAAAAGAATTATTGATGTATAATTGATTTGTATGTCTTTATAAAGTGTGAGCTAGTTAGATATGATGTTAAATATATCCCACACAAGCACAATACACTATCTTATCATGACATAGGCCACACAGAAGACCCTCAAAACAGTGACAAAAACACAAACAAGATAAACACATGGCTGGATAGGCGATCAGTAGGGACTTTTAGGTGTGGCAGCTGCACTTTTTGTAAATATATTAAGGTGGGGAAAACCTTCTCCAGTGTCTCAACAAGCCACACTTTTTATAATAGACATTTTGCGAATTGTAAAACCAGTGGTGTTGTCTATTTGTTTACTTGCTCTTGCCCGCTTAATTATGTAGGTAAAACTAAAAGAGAGCTAAGAAGACGTATTGGTGATCATAATAAATAATAAAGTTATTTTTAATTGAGGAGATACTGTGATTCTAGCTAAATTTGATCTTCCTTTTCTATTTGACAAAACTGTGATATATTGTCTTTTCCTTCTTACTTCATGGCTGGTTTTTTGTCGGGTCCTGTCAACAGAGAGACATGGGCATTAGATGCTAGAGATGTATTTACTGAACAGACGGGCAACAGTGGTTCTTCTAAATCACCAGATCTGGCTGAACTTTTCCACGAGTTGGCAGATTGCTATAGGGATAATATCAAATCCTGGTGGGAAGTTCAATCCTTTGAAAATTATATAAAAAATAGGATAATACCTAAGGGGTTACGGATTAATATTGTACCAGCTAAAAGAAGCAGGACCCCAGAACTTATCCAAGCGTGGCAAAAAGAACTAGTGGAGAGTTCAATCAGATTTATGCAGATCTTGTTGATTGAAGAAAAACTGACATTTGAGAGGACAAGTAAGAAACTTACTGAACTAATTGATAATATTTCAAAGTTCAGAAGCGACACTGACTTTAACAGGAGAGAATCTATTTTGCAGACGAACATTGAAAGATATCAGGCTGACATCAAAGAGAGGAAGCAAAAACAGTTCAATAGGGATAACTGGGATTTTAAGAACAATAGAGTATACACCCAGTTAGCAGAAGATAAAAATAAGAAATCTGTAGAGAGTACTGATATTTCATCTTCAGACGTCAGTGATAACGAAAGAGGTGAATCAGATAGATACTTTTACACAAGAACACAACGTGAAAGATGGGGGCGATCAGGCAGAAGACGATATGGAAGAGGGGGTGGAAACTTTCATGCATCAGACAATGTATCATCTGGTACCTCCTCTACTGCTTCCTCTACTGCTCAACCTTTTTTAGAGAAGGGGAATTTTGGCACCCCATATCATCTGAGAGAGCGAATTGGGAATCAGAGACGCTGATGAAAGAAATGAATGATAATAGAATTATCAATCTGACCTCTTATAAGTTATCAGACATAGAGAAATCAGTTCTATGTAAAGGATTATCTTTTGTCCCTATAAACCGCTATGATGATTTCTCTTGGATTAAGGATATAAATCTCTTCTGTAGAAATTTGAAATGGAAGAGATTTTTTAAAATACATGATCAAGCCCAATGTATATCTATGGGTATTGATATAGAGGAATTACCAGATGTGAGACTGTTGGCGGACCTCTTTGAGGAAGGCCAGAGACCTATGGGACTGGGACCTTTTACAGATTTGAGACCTAGAAGTGTCAAGATGCCTCCCTTGTCGGATAATAATAGTATTGACATCTTCTTGAAATTGGTTACTGCTGATTTAAAAACACTCAGCAATGTGAGATATAAAAGGCAGGGGAATCTATCATATTCTGAAAGGAAGGCCCTAGACTGCCTTTCTTCCAATAAAAATCTAATTTTCAAGAAATCCGACAAGGGTGGGAATATAGTTATTCTTGATCATGATAACTACAAGGAGATGTGCAATAGAATATTGAGTGATAGATCTACGTATGGAAGGTTACGGGGTGACCCTACTGATGTTTTCAACAGTGAATTAGAGGTCATCCTGGATGGGGCCCTGCAATTGGGCGTCATATCAAAGAACGAAAAGGGGTTTATGTATCGGACAACACCAACGATTCCTATTTTCTATGCCCTTCCAAAAGTGCATAAGGGCTTATCCCCTCTAAAAGGACGCCCCATTGTATCGGGGAATGATTCGATAACCCAGAATTGCGGTATCTATATTGATAAGGTACTACGACAGTTTGTTACTGCATTGCCATCTTACATTAGGGACACCCCTGACCTCCTTCTAAAGATCGAGGGCATATCACTAGAGGAGAGCACACTCCTGGCTTCAATAGATGTTGAAGCTTTGTACAGCAGCATCCCCCATGATAAGGGGTTGGAGGCTGTGGAATTCTTTCTGAAATCAAGAGGGACACATTGTAGTCTGCATAATGAATTTGTGGGTACTCTGTTGAAGTTCGTCCTAACGCACAATTATTTCATGTTTGATGGTGTCCATTACCACCAGCTCAGGGGCACTGCGATGGGTAGCCCCTGTGCGCCAACTTATGCTAATCTGCTCCTGGGCTGGTGGGAGGACACCATGGTTTTTGGTGATGATAGGACTGCCTGGTGGTGCCCCCGGATTATTTTCTGGGGGCGCTACATTGATGATATTCTGATATTCTGGGCAGGTGATAAACCATCCTTTGATCTATTTGTTAAGGACTTGAATAAGAATAATCTTGGTTTGAAATTTACCTATGAGGTAGACTCACTATCCATTAATTTTCTGGATATAAAGATCAAAAAAAGTGAGAATGGTCTACTAGAAACAGAAACCTATAGGAAACCTACTGCAACTAATAATTTATTGAACTGGAGAAGCTATCATCCCCGTAGTCTACGTAGGGGTATTCCCAAGGGTCAATACCTTAGGGTGAAAAGGAATTGCTCTAATCCATCGAATTTCTTTAAACAAGCAAAGGAGCTTAAAAACAGATTTTTGGAGAGGAATTATCCTATGAAGGTGTTGCAGGATGCCTTCAAAGAAGCAGATATGTGCACTAGAAGTAGCCTTTTATGCCCGAAAGAGAAAAAGGTAGAGAAACATGTACGAGTGATTGGGAATTATGACAGCTATTCTCGAGAAGTTCGTGAAATCATCAATAAATACTGGGATATTTTAAAAGCGGACAGTGAAATATGTGAATTCCTACCAGACACCCCTGGAATCACGTACAGAAGAGGGAGGTCCATTGGTGATCAACTAGTACATAGTCTTTATACGCCTCCTCCTAAAAAGGGCACATGGCTGGATAGGCGATCAGTAGGGACTTTTAGGTGTGGCAGCTGCACTTTTTGTAAATATATTAAGGTGGGGAAAACCTTCTCCAGTGTCTCAACAAGCCACACTTTTTATAATAGACATTTTGCGAATTGTAAAACCAGTGGTGTTGTCTATTTGTTTACTTGCTCTTGCCCGCTTAATTATGTAGGTAAAACTAAAAGAGAGCTAAGAAGACGTATTGGTGATCATGTGGGAGATATTCGAAACAAGAGAGAAACCGCTATCTCAAGACATATTAGGGAAATACATCAAAGCAATTTAGAATCCTTTCATTTCTGCGTCATAGAAGTAGTTTCACCATCCGTACGTCGAGGGGATTGGAATAAGAAAATATTACAAAAAGAGCTGGGATGGATTCATAGACTTGACACTGTTTCCCCAAAGGGGTTAAATGAGCAAATGCAGTTCAATTGTTTTTTGTGATTTAATTCCTCTGTTTCCTGTGTTTTGTTGACTGTCTCTTAAGTCTTTTCCTTGTCCTTCTTTTTGATTTGATTCGACAAATATATAACCAGCGAGACTAACCGATCCTAATGGGTCAGGTCATATATGTTACCTCATTCGAGGTCTTGATTTATCTGATTTATTTCCCAGCATTATGGGGGAATATATCTAAGAGAACTATGGATGCTCCTGTACACTTCTATGCTGATATGAGTAAGGGTGTATGTCTGTCTTCTCCTCAAGCCTTCCGTTTATATGGATACTATGTGAACTGTAAATAATTATGTATGTTTGACATATCTGCTCTCCTGTATCTGTGTGTCGCTTATCTAAGAAATTATCAACATTATCTTTTATTTGACAAGATGTGAGATTTTTTGAATATATATGCTGGGACATTGTGACACATATACTTAGCAAAAGACGTATTAACGTCATTTCATTATTAAAAATCATCAGATATCGGTATAGAAATTATCTAAGTATATTGTCGCTATGGATTTTTTGATGCGCTGCCTATTAATGTGAATGAACATCTCAACATTAGATCGCATCTTGGATCTATTGATGCGCTGCCTATTAATATGAATGAACATCTCAGCACACATCAGATCGCGTCTTGGTTCACATGACCAAGATAGGAGGGATAATGAAACTGATCATGTGATCTAGATGGGAGGAGTAACATCTCAGCACACATCAGATCGCGTTTTGGTTCACATGACCAAGATAGGAGGGATAATGAAACTGATCATGTGATCTAGATGGGAGGAGTAACGGAAGTAACTGTGGAACGCACTCTGAGACGCACGCTGCGATATCCCACGCGTGCTGAATGATCACAGGTTAGTTTCATCTGTTTCTAATTAAGGAGGGGTCTGAACAGGTATATATATAACTGCAGGAAGCGCCGATCGCTGACATCATACCAAAAAAGAGGGGATTGTCCCTGCTCATCTGGCTGTATCCATAATGATCTAAGCTAAGTACTCCTATATGTCACCTTACTCCTGATGAACCTCGGAAGAGGAGAAACGCGTCGAGTTGTATTTGGAGTTATAATATACGCAGTGACTATATGGCAACATGACTAATGGCTATAACATCATAATTAATGGGTCATGATTGTAACTAGATCCTATGTTGTGACTAAGATAGCAGCATGAGTAATGGTGATTAACTCCATATCTGATATATAGTTATATTTCACAGCCTGTATGCTGGGTTGATGTAAGTGTGAACTGGAGTTATATCTTATATCCTAGATAGTGACTCAGTGATAATATAATTAAGGGCTATAATATTATAACCGATATATGGCCCTGATATCTGTGATAACCGACGGACACTTTGAGTGATACATCTAATTAGGATGATAATAACTCAGCTGCAATATGGATTTTGGCTATAAGAATATAGAAAAATACTTGGAGTGATATATCTTATCAAGTGAATATTGACTCAGTCACAACATGATTAAGGGTTACAACATGATAAATATTTAGTCATGATATCTGTCTAACCCGAGAGATACTTAAAATTGTTATATATAAGCCGAGAGATATTTGGATATTTGGAGTGATTTATTTAACTGGGCATCTTTGAGATTTCAAAAGGGATCTATTTATCTTTATATGAATACTAGTGTAATACATTTTTATAAGTATTTGTTTTTGTTTTGTGTTTTGGGTTTTTTTGGGTTTATCTTGTTTGTGTTTTTGTCACTGTTTTGAGGGTCTTCTGTGTGGCCTATGTCATGATAAGATAGTGTATTGTGCTTGTGTGGGATATATTTAACATCATATCTAACTAGCTCACACTTTATAAAGACATACAAATCAATTATACATCAATAATTCTTTTTCTTTCTCACCTACCATATTTCCAATCTTTCCTCACCCCCCTGCCACCTTAGGGCCCTATAGGGTGAGCAGGGTGAGTCGTCGAGGAGCGGGGGCGCCACTGCGCAGGTTCTAGGGTGCCAACCTCCGCGGCTAGGTAGGGCTACATAGGCCATTGTAGGGATAGACACGACCCACTGGTGTGTTTTCATTTCTTTTATATATGATGTCGCTTTAATTGCCATTTGGTCTAGTATTGTCCTAGTTTTTTATCGGGTATAAATAATAAAGTTATTTTTAATTGAGGAGATACTGTGATTCTAGCTAAATTTGATCTTCCTTTTCTATTTGACAAAACTGTGATATATTATAATTAATTTGTTGGAGTAGCAGAGGTGCCTGCCAGTGACAGTGTACAAATTGCTTGTGTGGATCAGCAGAGCTGATTACTAGCCAGCCTGCCAGTTCTAAGGGGGAAATTTCAGTTAGTTACCGAGTGTTCTGTTTTTTCCACACTGTATAGAGCTGTACGCTCCACACAGTATCGTGTACCGACTGGTATCAGGGACAAATACAGGCTGACAATCTTTGTGTGACTCCGGAAATATATACGGAGATTTACAATTCCCCCAACACTGTATACAGCTTTATGCAACTGAGACAGTACACTTTTCCTGATTTTGATATTCTGGAGTTAGCCAGACGGGCCTGTGACCATGTGTCTTACTGCTGAAATATATATGGAGCTTTAAAATTCCCCCAACACTGTATACAGCTGTACGCTACTGAGACAGTACACTTTTCCTGATTTTGATGTTCTGGTGTTAGCCAGACTGGGCCTCTGACTGTGTGTGTTGCTCCTGAAATACATACGGAGATTTACAATTCCCCCAACACTGTATACAGCTGTAGGCTACTGAGACAGTATGCTTTTCCTGATTTTGATATTCTGGTGTTAGCCAGACTGGGCCTGTGACCGTGTGTCTTACTGCTGAAATATATACGGAAATTTAAAATTCCCCCAACACTGTATACAGCTGTACGCTTCTGGTAATGTACACTTTTTTGGTTTTTATATTCTAGTGTAATCCATACTGAGCCTGTGAGAGTCTGTGTCTGTTACTCTGCAAATATATACGGAGATTAAAAAATTTCACCTTCACCGTATACAGCTGTACGTTTCTGATACTGTACCATATATCTGCTGTTATTTTGGGTACATTTACACAAACATGAGGAAGTATGGTGGAAGAGGTCGCGGACGTGGTCATGGGGGGCCACCTGCTACTGATGGTGGTGGTGGTGGTGCATCTGCTGGTAGTGCGAAAAGCACAATAGGACCTAAGGCAGGAGGTGTTGAGCCTGCCTCATCGTCTGGCTCCAGAAGGCCTGGAAGGCTCCCTTTTCTGGGAGTAGGTAAACCGCTTTTAAAGCGGGAGCATCAGGAACAGGTTTTGTCTTCCATTGCCAAAACAGCTTCCAGCTCTATCTCCTCCTCTTCTGAAGTTTCAAAAGCTCCAAGCACTGAGTTGTCAGTGCAGGCTTCAGGTCAGGAACAACCTCTTTCCTTGTGTCCTTCACCCCCACAAAAAGTGAAGGATGCGGCAGTCCACTTCAGATTACTCCATGGAGCTCTTTTCACATACCATGCCTGGGATATCAAGTCAAATCCTGAATTCCCCAGTCCAAGATGAATCTGACATGGAGTGCACTGATGCACCGACACTGATATCTGATTCTGCTGGTACATTCACCCAGAGCACTGCATTGCCCTCGCAGTCTGCTGAGCCAGAATCTGACCCTGATGAAACTCAGGTGCCCCATCCCGCATACGATACCACCTTACATGGCGACACAGAGGAAGGTGCAGATGAAATTGAGGAGGAGGTGATGGATGACCAAGTTGTTGACCCGGATTGGCATCCATTGGGGAAGAGTGCGCCACTGGCAATAGCTCAGAAGAGGAGGATCTGCGGCAGTCATCGACATCGCAGCTGCAGTTATCTGGCAGGCCCATACCAGTCCAAAACGTGTTAAAAAAAGAAAAAGAGTTGCAGGACAGCTTGGCCAGAAAGTCAAATTATCACAGCGTGCAAGCCCTGAAAATTTATCCCATAGTAGGAAGAGTGCAGTGTGGCACTTTTTTGATCAAAATTCTATTGATAAGGCAAAGGTTATCTGTAAGAAGTGCGGAAGGACCTTTAGCCGAGGGAAAAATCTCTGAAAATTGAATACCAGTTGCATGCTTAGACATTTAAACACCATGCACTTGCAAGCGTGGATGGACTACAAAACCTCACTAAATTTGAATGCCTACATTGCCAAACTGATCTCATTAGAGATGATGCCCTTCCGTTTGGTTGAAAGCGCAGCGTTCCGAGAGCTACGCTGTCCCACACTATGACCTACCCAGTCGGCACTTCTTTTCTAGAAAAGCCATCCCTGCCCTCCACCTGCATGTGAAAGACCACATTGTCCATGCACTCAAACAATCAGTAAGTGGAAATGTGCACCTCACAACAGATGCATGGGCCAGTAGGCATGGCCAGGGCTGTTACGTGTCCATCACTGCGCACTGGGTTAATGTTGTGGATGCATGGTCCACAGGGGACAGCGGCGGTGGGACAGTGCTGCCTAGCCCACGGTATAGGCAACAGTTGGCTGTAGGTGTTCGACCTTCCTCCTCTTCCTCCTCCTCCTCCAGAAGCAAAAGCTCGTCGACAGAGTGCAGTTGCATGAGCACTCCATCTGCAGCTGCCAGTGTTGCACACGAGGTGTCCCACTATTGATCAGCTAATGGTAAGCGTCAGCAGGCTGTTTAAAAGATGATGTCTTTGGGCGACAACAGACACACCGCGGAGGTACTGGCCTACTACTTGCAGCGAGAAACTGAGTCATGACTGGGCAGTCTACATCTTGAGCCAGGCAAGGTAGTCAGTTATAATGGCTGTAATTTTGTGGCAGCCATAGCCCTGGCAATACTCAGACACATACCTTGCCTGGCTCACACCTTGAACCTGGTGGTGCAGTGCTTCATAAATAATTATCCTGAGTGACCAGCCCTGCTCCATAAGTTGCGAAGACTGTGCTCGCACATCCGTCGCTCGCCCATAGACTCCAGTCGTATGCAGAGGCTGCAGCCATCACTCCACCTCCCCAGCACCGCCTAATCATAGATGTTGCAACAAGGTGGAACGCCACCATGCTCATGGATGAGAGGCTGAGCAAACAGAAGCAGGCTGTAATGCATTTGTGGGAGGATCCATGGGAAGGCAGTTTGAGTACGGACATGGAGTTGTCGGATGTGCAGTGGTCAAAGCTGAAAGACCTCTGTAAAGTCCTTCAGTGTTTTGAGGAATGCACATGGCTGGTAAGCGCAGACGACGCCATCATAAGCATGAGCATCCCACTTATGCGTCTGCTCATGCAAACTTTGACGCACATTAAGGATCATGCATCTGCAGCGGAGGAGGAGGAGGCAAGCCTTCATGACAGTCAAGCTTTGTCTGCTCAGAGAACTGTCCTGGACGAGGTGGAGGAAGAAGAGGAGGGATGAGGATGAAGGGGATGATTATTTTGGGGAAGATTATGCTTCTCAGGGGGCAAGAGAAAATGTTGCCTTGCCAAGGTGAGGTACAGGGTTTGTGCCTGAATGTGGATTTGGCAGAAAGTTCTCCTCCACCCACCACTGGCAGTGTATCACTGACACCTGGAACATTGGCCCAAATGTGAGATTATTTCTTGCGGATCCTAAAAAGGGACCCCCGCATTGCCAAAATTATGAAGGATGACGACTACTGGTTGGCCAGCATCCTCGATCCACGCTATAAAGGCAAATTACAGAACATCATGCCACAGGAAACCAAGAGCTAATATTGGTTAACAAACAAGCAACGCTGGTAAACAGTTTGTTAGAGACATTCCCAGCACACAGCAGCGGTGCAGGTTCAACCACGAGCCGTACTGGGCCAAATGGAAGAGGTGTTCGTGGTGCACACATCCGAAGTGGCGTTGGAGACAGGGGTTTCATGACCATGTTGTGAACTTATTTCTCGAGTACCGCTCACACGTCTGGTAATACTGAATCGATTGCAACAGACAGGAGACAGCAGTTGTCAACTATGGTTCAAAATTACCTCTCCTCCCCTATTGATGTTCTCCCTCACAGTTCATTCCCCTTTGACTACTGGGCCTGTAAACTGGACACCTGGCCTGAATTGGCACAATATGCCTTACAGGAGCTCGCTTGACCTGCTGGTAGTGTGCTATCAGAAAGAGTATTCAGTGCTGCTGGATCAATCCTGACCGAAAGAAGAACACGGCTGTCGAACCAAAATGTAGGTGATCTCACCTTCATTAAAATGAAACATGCCTGGGTTTCAAAGGATTTTGTACCACCTTCCCCTGATGACACATAGGTTGCCCGCAAAATGGCTCGCTTTGTCGTCCTCTTCCTCCGACTTCTCCAATTCCTCCATTTGCAGCTACTGAACGTCCAGCTTACACCTCAACATATGCCAGTTTTTCCACCTCCCTAACTGGGTTGTACCCCCCCCAGGGCCGGGGTGAGCACCTGGTGCACCCAGGCAAATGCCGGTGCCCTGAGCAGGTGGGGGGCCCACTCCCCGTCAGAGACACCAGCGTACTATGAGGGGCCATGTGCCAGTTCCCACCGCCCACAAGTGTGCCCCCCTGCTAGCTCAGGGCCCCAGCACTTGCAATACTTACCACTTCCTGCTCCACTGCTGTGACGTCTTCCATGTTTTCTGACAGTGACATTCAGGTCAGAGAGCGCGATGACTTCACGTCTGTGTTCTCTCTGCCTGAACAGTCACAGTGCAGAGAGCTGGAAGATGGCGACGCTGAGGAGTCCAGAGTAGAGCAGTGCCCAGCGAGGAGAGGTATTTTATTTTTTTTAATGGTTGGAGCAATATATGGGGAGCATTATACACTGGAGCATCATATATGGGGCCCATCATATACTAGAGCATCATATGGGGATCATTATTTATGGAGCATCATATAGGGTATGGAGCATCATATGGAGCACATATTGGGCCTATTCTGTATGGAGCATTATATAGAGCCCATTCTGTATGGAGCAATATATGGACCTCATTATTCTGTATAGAGCAATATATGGGGCTCATTATTCTGTTTGGCGCACTATGTGGTGCCCATAATACTGTATAGAGGACTATACTGTCCGTTTTTTGAGCTATTGTAGAATTTAAAATAGATATCAGTCATGTAATGTAAGAAGTGAAGTATTTGGCATTGTACTATACCTATATTTCTCTGCCGTATCGGAGCATCATGGATTGTGGTATGTGTAAAAGGGCCCACTGAGACTCTTTGGCCCGGGGCCCACAAAAACCTGGAGCGAGCATTGCCCCCCCCACAACTTTAGCCAAATAACAATCAGATTTCAATGCGTTACTATTATTATAAAGTTAATTAAGGTTTCCAAGCTTAAGTAATAAGAATTGATGTAGTTGGCATTGAAATGGGCACTGTAGGTGTGTATGCTGTCCTCCACTCCCTGACAACTTTTATTCTCCATTGACTTGCATTGAGGTCGGATTTTCGACTCCGGCCGACTTCGTTCGACTCGACTTTTAAGATTGTCGGTTTCACGAAACCCGACCCGAAAAGCGGGAAAGTCGCTCATCTCTATTATACAGTACACTTTCATGCTTTTCATATTTCGGTGTTAGCCAGACTGGGCCTCTGACTATGGGTGTTCCTCCTGAAATATATACAGAGATTTACAATACCCCCAAGAGTGTATACAGCTATACTCTACTTATACAGTACACTTTTCTGATTTTTAGATTTGGGTGTTAGCCAGACTGGACCCCTGGCTAACAGTGTTTCTCCTGAAATATATACGGAGATTTACAATTCCCCCCAAGACTGTATACAGCTGTACTCTACTTATACAGTACACTTTCATGCTTTTCATATTTCGGTGTTAGCCAGACTAGGCCTTTGACTATGGATGTTCCTCCGGAAATATATATGGAGATTTACAATTCCCCCCAAGACTGTATACAGCTGTACTCTACTTATACAGTACACTTTGCTGATTTTTATATTTGGGTATTAGCCAAACTGGGCCTCTGGCTAACAGTGTTTCAACTGAAATATAAACGGAGATGATATACAATTCCCCCCCAAGAATGTATACACCTGTACTCTACTTATACAGTAAACTTTTCTGATTTTTATATTTGGGTATTAGCCAGACTGGGCCTCTGGCTAACAGTGTTTCCCCTGAAAATATACGGAGATTTACAATTCCCCCCAAGACTGTATACAGCTGTACTCTACTTATACAGTAAACTTTTCTGATTTTTAGATTTGGGTGTTAGCCAGACTGGGCCACAGGCTAACAGTGTTTCTCCTGAAATATATACGGAGATTTACAATTCCCCCCAAGACTGTATACAGCTGTACTCTACTTATGCAGTAAACTTTTCTGATTTTTAGATTTGGGTGTTAGCTAGACTGGGCCTCTGGCTAACAATGTTTCTCCTGAAATATATACGGAGATTTACAATTCCCCCAAGACTGTATACAGCTGTACTCTACTTTACCTGTACACTTTTGTGATTTTCATATTTGAGTGTTAGCCAGACTGGGCCTCTGACTGTGGGTCTTCCTCCTGAAATATATAGGGAGATTTAGAATATTTTCACTATACTATATATACCTTTTATCTGGTGATACAGTACCCCTTTTTTGGGCCTACTCTTCCTCAGGCTTCTCCAATTAATCAATTTGCAGCAGTTTTACGTCCATTATACACCTCAACATATGGCATTTTTGCTACCTTCCTATCAGGGCTGCCCCACCACCCCTCCTTCACCACAAAATTTTTATATCCTTGTGTAATCCATACTGACCCTTTGAGCGTCAGTCTGCTTGCATGTGGATCGCCTCGCCTCCTGGCCGTCCAATGAAAAGGGGAAACATTTACAGGGGATGATGAGATTTTGTATTGCACTGTTGGTTACGCCACCTGTGGTTTCTGGTCAAAGCTGACCAGCGCTGCAGTGCAGATCCTCAGAGACTTGTGGTGATGCAGCTGAGTTTGACTAGCTTTTCACAGGCACAGCTTCTTGGCTCAGGGCAGAAGTATGTATTGTAAGATGAATGGTGCTGTTAGATGTAGCAGTGTGTACTAGGTGCCACAGGAAGAAATTGAGGTCACACATTCAGGGGCAGTTTCAAAGGCTTTACTCTGAGTTCAGGTGTGCACACATGCCCGCTTGGTACAGTATCCTCCAGGTGAGTGGCTCAGCAAACTCCCAGGTACATTGTGAAGACACCTTTCCAGGATTCCTTTCAATATGTTCCTTTCTGTGTCGTCTCACAGTGTAGTATTACTCGCCTCTCCTTCTGCCAACACCTCGCAATCATTGTCCCAAGGCAGTAGCCACGTGAAGGAGTCCTAATGACTCTGAAGTATTATGTCACTTTTCTGAGTGTACTTCTTTTCCTCCAGAATAGGTAGATTCTAACAAGGCCTTATTGAAGATCTGTAGCAGTTGGGGACGTCACATGTGAAGGCAATAGCATTTGCATTGCTAATAGTAGTAACATGCATAAAACGTGGCAGCTTCCATAATTTTTAGACAGTGGCACATTATTAGCTTACGAAATTCAGGTTGCTGGAGGTCAGAAAAGCTCGGTGACAACCAGGAGGTAAATTGGAAAATGTAATAGAAATGTAATGGGCTTATGAGTGGTGGTTCGATTAGTGCAGTGCACTGATGGTTAAATAAAAAGGCTTATTATCAGGTTGAGGTGCTGACTGTGAGGGGTTTTGGTGGCAGAGGACAGCTTAATGTTTCAAGGCACAAAAGCCCAGACGCTGATCCAGCAAAATAGAAGGTTGAATTTATTAAAAGTACAGAAGTCTAACGCTCCTTTGTGACTGATCACCACAGCCTACTGAGAACATAAATGTGAAAGTCAGTACAGAAACATCAAGCCTAAAATCACTAAGGCATATGACTCCACACTTTGAATTTGGACTACCCATTTTAGTATTACTGTACAGTTAACAAATAGTCAAACAAAATTAAATTCTAAATCCCTATCTGTTTAGTGCTGCAATCTAAGCCACCCCCGAATATCCTTGCATTAAAAATTCCCTACTGTTCCCCAACTACACCAACTGCTATTCTGTTTTTTTTGTCAACATTTACTGTGCGATGACGAGTCACCTGTGAATCTCAGTGGATGAAGGTGCAAAGAGTCATCAGGGATCTTAAAGGGATGTGCAGTTTCCAAGGCTTTACTCCGAGTTCAGGTGTGCACACATGCCCTCTTGGTACAGTGTCCTCCAGGTGAGGGGCTCAGCAAAAACCCAGGTAACTTGGGAAGGCAACTTTCCAGGATTCCTTTAAATATGTTCCTTTCTCCGTTGTCTCACGGTGTAGTATTACTCGCCTCTCCTTCCTGCCAACACCTTGCAATCACTGTCCCAAGGCAGTAGTCACAGAACCTGTGGGATAACGTCTGCTCTTCGTTTCCTTGCTATTATATGGACGCATTTTCAGCAAAGATAATTGCAGTTCGCTAGCTGAGGCTCCTAGAGATGACACTGCCTCCGGCTTGCTGAGTCAGAAAATAAATATGTGATTCTTCAGATTTTGTATTAGTTTAGCCTGATGAAGAGACCTGAGTAGTCTCGAAAGCTTGCAATTTGTTACCATCTTTTCAGTTAGCCATTAAAAGGTATCAACCACTGAGGACTCTCAACTCTAAATATTTTTCTATCTACTGGCTAACACGGTACAAAGATATACATCTTTACTGTACAGTACCACAAAAAATGGCAGATTTTTAGGCGCACTCAGATGTCAGGCCTGGGACAGGCAAATCAGTTTAAAATAGCTGTATTTTCACGCTGTACTATGAAAAGGATCTGCCTGTATTCTGCAGTGTCAACAAGCAATCCGACAAAAAAAGTGGTTCTGGATTGCTTTGGAAAAAATAATCAGATTAAATTGCCAAAAATATTTGCTGCCCACTGAGACCTAGGGCTGTGTAGATACAGTCAATACAGCTTATAGGCAGAAGCAGCAGAAGCAGACAGTGATAGAATGGACCCTCTTGATGTATGCAATTAAGGATGTCACATATAATTTAATAAAACCAAAACCTGGGGTAACACAAATAAGCATGGTCTAAAATAAAGACCAGGGCAACTCTAAATATTAATAAACAATGCAGAGAAAATCAGAGCATCAAGCCCAAAATAGAACAACACATGACATAAAACGATATAAATAAAGAAAAATTTTTTATTTTATTTCAAAAATATAAACACAGTACAGCATACAGTATATATAAATGAGGACATAAAATGGTGAGGTAACAAGATATGCACCTGGGACATATTAAAACGCACATCTCAGCTCCATGTCACTACGTATGGAACAACAAGGGGGACAGTGGGATCAAAAAAGTAATAATGGCATTGTGAAAAAGAGTCCTGAAACCCCTAGTGGGGAACCACATCGTGGTGTCTAGTAAAAGACAGGGCCTAATACCCAAAGTCCCACAAGCTATCCAATATTGCCGGCAAGGAGAATCACATAGAATTGCATTACCATTTAGTGTCTGCTATAAAGTGTCAAAAAGAGTGCAGAGCAAAGTGCAATAGTGCTTACCCATTTGGGAGAATATGTAGCGCCAGGTGCGTGCCCCGACGCACGTTTCGCTTGTCAGGCTTCCTATCTGCTACTGAGATCTATATACCCACATACAGCGCGTGCATGCCTTGCACTGATATTTATAAACGCACATACACTCCCTACCTACCTAGCACTGCAATCCATATACGCCGTAATTAGTCCTTAGAAGGACTGTTGATTAAGCTGGATTTGTATCTTCTTTGATGTTAGACCTACACTGACTTCTAAACCTCCAAATCTGACCCTATCTCGGCAGCAGCTCTCCCTACACTCGCTAATTCCAGAGCAGACAGAGCCGAGCATGGTGCCGCCCGGTCTCTTATACACCTGATGATGCTGTGCGGCCAGAGAATCACTGTAATACCACAATACTACAATAAAGGTGGCTGCGGCATTACAGTGTGTGACAGACAATCCCTGCATGTTGATTTGGCGCTCTGAAGAACGCCAAAAATGCAGGGCATGCACCAGAACTTCCGCTGAGCAATCCTGGAAATGCTCGTGCTAGCCGAGTACAGCGAGTACAGCGATGCTCGGGCGAGTAACGAGTATTACCGAGCATGTTTTATCATCACTACTCGAAAGGTATTTTGGGCCACTCTTCAAGAGAAAACTGCTCCAGTTGTCTCGTGTTTGAAGGTTGCCTTTTCCAGACGGCATGTTTCAGCCCTTTTCAAAGATGCTCAATAGGATTTAGGCCAGTGCTCATAGAAGGCCACTTCAGAATAGTCCAATGTTTTCCTCTAAGCCATTATTGGGTGTTTTTAGCTGTGTGTTTTGGGTCATTATGCTGTTGCAAGACCGATGACCTGCAACTGAGACCAAGCTTCCTGACACTGGGCAGCACATTTCTCTCTAGAATCCCATGATAGTCTTGAGATTTCATTGTACTCTGCACAGATTCCAGACTCCCTGTGCCAGATGCAGCAAAGCAGCCCCAGAACATAACAGAGCCTCCTACATGTTTCACAATAGGGACAGTGTTCTTTTCTTGGTATGCTTCATTTTTCTATCTGTGAACATAGAGCTGTGCCTTGCCAAAAAGTTGCATTTTTGTCTCAGCTGTCCATAGGACATTCTCCCAGAAGCTTTGTGGCTTGTCAACAAGTTCTAGTCTGACTTGATTAGGATTTTTTTTCAACAATAGTGTCCTTCTTCGTCGTCTCTCATCAAGTCCACTTTGGCTCATATGACGGATGGTCTGATCTGACACTGATGTTCCTTGAGCTTGAAGTTCACCTTTAATCTGTTTATACAGCAGGAAATTTGGAGATTAATAATATAAAATCAAATCAACATATAACAATGAATATTTTAATTAATGCCAAATTATGCACCAAAATTCCTCAAAAAAGGATGGCAGACCATCCGGTAAGATAAAAAGAAACCAAAGGGTATGGTGTGGTGAAGCACCCCAGCAGTATTGAAAGGCAAGAAGAAATACTGACAAGCATATAAGTGTGCACCAACAAATTTTATTAATATACAAATAGCACAGCACAAGTTAAAATCAAATTGTGTATAATTTTAATGTTAATAAAATAAGATAAGAAGAAAGAGAAACCCAAAATATAAATGTGCTGGTAAAAATTAGTTAATGTACTGCTCAAAATATAACCAGGTAAAAATATACAACCGCCAATGCAATCACCCAGGCAAAATAATAATATATAAAAATATATATAAACCTAATTGTGCACCACTATAACCTAATATTAGTGTAACATAGAGTAATATTGTGCAAACAAAAATCAAGGAAATCACTCAGGTGCTGAGAACATGTGCCGATTAAAACGTGTCCTTAGAAACCAGGAATAAAATAAACAGCCCTGGATTAAACATATAACATGCGGCGCCAAAAGTCAAAATTACCTGGGAGCAGTTAAACCAGCACAGGGGATCTCAGAAGACGCGCCCCGACGCGCGTTTCGGTATTAAACCTTCGTCATCCCCCTGAAGTTTTTCTGGGCTCCTTTGTTACCATTCATATGATCTGTCTCTTTGATTTGTCATCAATTTTCCTCTTGCGGCCACGTCCAAGGAGGTTGGCTACAGTCCCATGGAACTTAAATTTCTGAATAATATGTGCAACTGTAGTCACAGGAACATCAAGCAGCTTGGAGATGGTCTTATAACTTTTACCTTTAACATGTTTGACTATAATTTTCTTTCTAATCTCATGAGACAACTCTTTCCTTCGCTTCCTCTAGTCCATGTTGATTGTGATACACACCATGTCACCAAACAGCACAGTGAGTATCTATAGCCCTCTATACAGGCCCGCTAACTGATTGCAAGATTGTAATGCTAATTAGTGGACACACCTTAATTTAACATGTCCATTTTGTCACATTATTTTCAGGGGTACCATCATTTTTCTCCAGGCCTATTTCACGAGTTTTATTTTTTTTTTTTAATTCTGTGGAAGCATGATTGAAAAGCAATGTCTGACTTTAATTTGTACATGTTCATAGATTTTTTTTCATTTATTATTACTTTTGTCAGATTCAAGTTATTTCTGTGACCATTGTGAGTTTTTCTGTAATTAAACGAGAGGTATCAACAATTTTGACCACGTGTGTAAATGTAAGGTTATACACATGGGAAGAAGGAATCAATATCACCATTACACACTGAACGGGAAACCACTGGTTAAATCTGACATGGAGACTTGGGGATCCTAGTTAATGATAAGCTTACCTAGAGCAGCCAGTGCCAGGCAGCTGCTGCCAAAGCAAACAGGATCATGGGTTGCATTAAAAGAAGTCTGTATACACATGATGAGAGCATTATACTGCCTCTGTACAAATCCCTGGTTAGACCGCACGTGGAGTACTGTGTACAGTTTTAGGCACTGGTGCTCAGGAAGGATATAATGCAACTAGAGCAAGTACACAGGAGGGCAACACAAATAATAAAGGTGATGGGGGAACTACAATACCCAGAGAGATTAGCAAAATTAGGAATATTTAGTCTAGAAATAGACGACTTAGGGGCAATCTAATAACCATGTATAAGTATATAAGGGGACAATACAAATATCTCTCCGATGATCTGTTTATACCAAGGAAGGTACGGTTACAGGGGGGCATTCTCTGCATCTAGAGGAGAGAAGGTTTTGCCACCAACATAGGGGAAAGAATTTTTAGGCTATGTGCACACGTTGCGCAAATGCTCCAAAATTTTGTGGACCATTTGCGCAACTGCCCGCCGCGGGTAAAATGCATACGTAATTAGTATGCATTTTCCCGCAAAACACAAGCATTTTGCAAGCATTTTTAGCTTGCAGAAGTCTCAAGCTTTTCCAAGCGATTTGAAGCATCGCTTGGAAAAGTGATTGACAGGTTGGTCACACTTGTCAATCATAGTGCTGACAAGTGTGACCAACTGTTTACTAATGAGTAATGTAAAAAATAATAAAGAAAATAAAAAATATTGATATACTCACCCTCCGTCGGCCCCCAGTCTTCCGCTACTCAGTGAGGCTGTCGGCAAGTTCCGTTCCCAGGGATGCATTGCGAGAATGACCTTTGCAACGTCGCGGTCACTCGACCGCTTCATTATCTGGGGTGATTCTCGCAATGCATCCCTGGGAACTTGGAGGCAACTTCGCTGAAGAGCGGGAAGACTCCGTGGGCCGATGGAGGGTAAGTATATCAATATTTTTTGTTTTAATTCTATTTTTGACAGGAATATGGTACCCGGGGCCTGGAGGAGAGTCTCCTCTCCTCCAGACCCTGGGTACCATCCGCACATGAAGCGCTCACTTCACGTATGGTGGGCATAGCTACATGCGGAAAGTGAGCGTTTCCTTGCAATCCTTTGGCGGCGTTATCGCCGTGATTACGCCAAAAGAATGGACATGCTGCTTATTTTTATGCAAAGCGATTATGCACCACAAAAATACGCAGCATGGGCACAGCAATGCGTAATCCTATAGGATTGCATGGGATGCGTTTTTTAACCGTTTTTTAAGTGATTACGCCACGTAAAAACGCGGCAAAAACGCTTAAAAAACGCAATGTATGCACATAGCCTTACTATTAGGGCAGTGAGAATCTTGAATTCCTTGCCTGAGGAGGTGGTGATGGCGAATTCAATTGAAGTGTTAAAGAGACATCTGGCTATCTTCCTGGAGCGTAACAATATTGTATCTTACATTTATTAGGTTCTTTAGAAGGAGGTAGATCTGGGGGTTTATTCTGATGGAATATAGGCTGAACTGGATGGACAAATGTCTTTTTTTGGCCTTGCTAATTATGTTACACTAACTGCTTTATTTTTTTTTACTAGTTCCTCTTTGACTGAGAATCCCAGTGCATGCTGGGATAGTCAAACAAAGCATCATCTGCTGTCATTGCTGCAGTCTCTGCTCACTCCCTGTATCAAAGCAACATTAGTGACCTCCATTTTAGGGGCTCAGCTAGCCCTGCTCTACTGAGCATGTGCCAGTTGTCAATTCCAACATATTCTCAGAAGACTTTTGCCAGTGCATGACATGCATAGTGACAGTGCCCTCTCACTGACTCAGATCAGAAGTAATGAGCCAGCAGTGCACGAGAGCATTCTGCCTGTGTGCATTGTAAGAATACCTGGTGTGCAGTGACCAAAACCGCCACAGCAAGTGAGAGTTAGGCCGGGATCACACATGCGAGGAAATCGTCCGACACTCGCATATGAAATCCCAGCTCTGGCGCCGGCACTCGGGAGTGGAGCGAGCGGCTGCATATAAATACCGGCGCCAGAGCTGGGATTTCACATGCGAGTATCGGACGATTTCCTCGCATGTGTGATCCTGGCCTTAGAAAAAAGATTAAATTATGAAATTAAAGAAATAGGGATTTTGGATTCAAATTAATTTATATTTTGGACCACCCCTTTAAGATTAACTTTTAAAATAGGGAACAAGTGTTTTAAACATTGGTAGCCCATTTGGCTTTTGTAATATGCATTATAACATTTAGGCCTCAATCAGACATGCGTGATTTTTCACATGTGTAAAAAGCTCTGAGTATCATCATTCATTTTCATTAGTGTTTTGTCATATTTCACCACTGATTTTCTAGCATGAAAAAATAAATTGCAAAGCTTCCGCTACTCTTTGCAAAGTTATAAACAGACAGCACATGGACTGCACAATGATGCTATAAAATAAATGCGGTCTATGAATATCTCGGATTCATATCCTTCTATGGGTAAATGTGATCCATGACACTGACACGTATCAAAAAATGGATATGCAAATTGCCTCTTAAGAGAAAAAAAGGACTTGAGCTCTATAGCGCCACTTATTGGAAAAAATGGACATACCTGGACTTTTTTTCCCATACAATAGGACAAATGCTTTTTTTTCCTCATTTTTAATGTATTTTTTTCTGTTTTCAGTATTTGCTGTGTGAGTGAAAAGAATCCATGACTACTCAGAAACACATTTCTATGATGACTGGTCTCAGTCAATTTGACAACTCTGATACATTGTATATATGATTTAGCAGCTTTAATATGGCAAGTTGTAATCATCCCGGTCCACAAGAAGCAAGGCTGCTGAAATATTGCTCAGAAAGCCTATTATTTCAGTTCAGATTATTGCACTTAGGCTGGAGTCACACAGAACGTTTAAAAAAACGGTCCGATTTTGTAATGCGATAATCGCACAACTGTTCTCCGTATGTTGATCCGTATGTGATCCGTTTTAAATGCGAGGATGCGATTTCCTCGCATGTCAGGATCCGTGTGACATCCGTATGGCATCCGTATGGCATTTCATTTCTCACTGTTTTTCCCCTTTGAATTTAATGGCTCAATGGCCTGTAATGAGGAAAATATGTGCGTATTTCTCGCAAGTCACACTGATGGTCCGTGTGATGTCCGTTTTTTTATCGCACCCATAGACTTGCATTGGCGATTCTGAGCCGAGATACGCGTACAATTGCAGCATGCTGCGATTTCACTCGCTCGTATAAAACGCGCGAGAAAAAAGCGGCTGATGGGAGCTGCTCCATAGAATAACATTGGGACGAGTGCTAGGCGATTTTTTATCGCCTAGCACTCGTCCGTATTATACGGTAGTGTGACTCCAGCCTTAATGTGATCTCTGGAAGGACAAGAAGTAAATCGGTAAAAAGCAGGCAGAAATGAAGCCTGAAGGATCAACAGTTGTTTTCCAGCACTGGCATATTTCCATAAGACTGGACAAGCACAGGCTTCAGGTCAGCTGCTACACATCTGACACCAGCGACACCTTTACACAAGACCAGATTACAACACAGTCCTCCACAATTGTTATTAGACAACCAATAGGGAAAGCAGTGGCCATTAATGGCTCGTTGCATGGCGACCTGGCACATCAGGGCAGAGCAGCCTGGCACAGGGCACACTGCTGCTAACAGGACTGCGTGTTAGATGGCATGCAGCCACAAGCTCAGACATCACCACCCCTCCCTCAATGACACCCAGCTATACTGAGCAGTAGAATACATTGCATCCTTTGTGCATTTGTAACATTCGCCTTGGTAGCCACAACGAAGAATGGCCAAGTGTGCCAATGCTCCATGGCATGCAGAACATGCAGCCTGCCTACAGACTGCACAGTGTGGTGGTTGAGCAGCTCTTACCTTTAGAGGGTCTCCTCTGCTTTGTCTGCAGGGAGGAGAAGGTTCCCATCACTGCACCCATTGTGAAGATGACACTTGGGCCACTTGTCTTTATCCTTCTACAGAAACCCGCTTATATTGAGAAACGACAGCAGAATCCAAAGAGCAGTGTGATGCTCAGCCTCCTGCTCACAGCTCGGTGTCCTCTCCCCCTCTTCTGCACAACACTGACTCACACTGTAGTCTAATTAGTGATTATGCACAGCAGCTCCCAGCACAGTTAGAAGATTCCCATGCACCAGAGCAGGCAGCAGATTGGCAGAGCTGGCACATACAAATTGGGCTTTTCCCTGGTATTATGTTCTGTCTAGCTGCTGCTCTCTATTGATCCCACCTCCAAGCTGAATACACCCCTCAATGCATCAGATGGTGGGGGTCTCCAGGGAGGAATGGGCTCGTGTTCTGGGTACCAATAGATGAGATTTTGCTCTACAGGATTGATAGCATGTAAACAGACAGGAGCAGTAGCTCAGAGGAATGAACAGTCACATTGGTTGTTATGCAATACAGGCTCTGCAGAGCTGGAGCATGAGTGACTGGTAACAGCAGGATTTCTCCATCACTGTTCAGCTCTGATGTGTTTCATGTTTTCAGATTTATGTTACTATCACTGCCAGGTTTTATTTTTTATATCTATTTAACATCCCATAGATCTCTGCATACATTGTCACCACTCACTGTGCCCATTGGGACTCACAAGTTACATGACCTTTTAGAGTGTGGGAAGAAACCATAGTATCCAGAAGAAACCTTTACAAACAAGAGGGCATACTGTTGTTGCCGGTGTTGGATTTGAACCCAGGACCTCAATGCCACAAGGCAACAGAGCAGTCCATATCTATAGTAAAGCATAACGACTGTGGCTTCTTAAAATGTTCACGTTGTTCATAGTGATGGGCGAGCACTAAAATGCTCAGGTGCTCGTTGCTCGGGACGAGCAAATTGGAATACTCGGGTACTTGACCCGAGCAACGAGCCCAATGTAAGTCTATAGGAAAACTGAGCATTTTTGCCGCGATCCCCGGGGTTCCTTTTAAAGTCTAAAAACTTCTGAAAATGATAGTAACAGTGCGCAAATGACATGGGAATATCATGGGGAATGCCCCTGGAATAATTTCTGACTCCCAAATCACAGCTGTGACCAATGTTTAACCCAAAGCAAAATTGTTCCTCCACAACTTGGGCTATGTTCACACGTAGTGTTTTTGATGCGTTTTTCAACTTTAGGGCTCATACCCATTTGCGACAAAAAAAACGTTCCGATTTCTGGATGGAAAAAATGGTCCGAATATATGCAATTGTCATGCGATTGTCATGCGATTTGTATGCGATTTTTAATCGCACCATCCGTTTCCATCCGTTTTCCATCTGTATGCAATGCGATTTTAACATGACGTTTTACATAGATACATAGAACAGTTCTCTCTATGTAAAAACTCATGTTAAATTCACATTGTAAAAAAAAAGTACACAAAAAGCAAATATATATATATATATATATATATATATATACAGTTAGGTCCATAAATATTTGGACAGAGACAACATTTATCTAATTTTGGTTCTAGACATTACCACAATGAATTTGAAACAAAACAAATCAGATGCAGTTGAAGTTCAGACTTTCAGCTTTCATTTGAGGGTATCCACATTAAAATTGGATGAAGGGTTTAGGAGTTTCAGCTCCTTAACATGTGCCACCCTGTTTTTAAAGGGACCAAAAGTAATTGGACAATTGACTCCAAGGCTATTTCATGGACAGGTGTGGGCAATCCCTTCATTATATCATTCTCAATTAAGCAGATAAAAGGGCTGGTGTTGATTTGAGGTGTGGTGTTTGCATTTGGAAGGTTTAGCTGTGAAGGAAACATGCGGTCAAAGGAGCTCTCCATGCAGGTGAAACAAGCTATCCTTAAGCTGCAAAAAACAGAAAAAACCCATCCGAGAAATTGCTACAACTTTAGGAGTGGCAAAATCTACAGTTTGGTACATTCTGAGAAAGAAAGAAAGCACTGGTGAACTCATCAATGCAAAAAGACCTGGGCGCCCACGGAAGACAACAGTGGTGGATGATCGCAGAATACTCTCCATGGTGAAGAGAAACCCCTTCACAACAGCCAACCAAGTGAACAACACTCTCCAGGAGGTAGGCGTATCAATATCCAAATCTACCATAAAGAGAAGACTGCATGAAATTAAATACAGAGGGTTCACTGCACGGTGCAAGCCACTCATAAGAATCAAGAATAAAAAGGCTAGGCTGGACTTTGCTAAAAAACATCTAAAAAAGCCAGCACAGTTCTGGAAGAACATTCTTTGGACAGATGAAACCAAGATCAACCTCTACTAGAATGATGGAAAGAGAAAAGTATGGCGAAGGCGTGGTACAGCTCATGATCCAAAGCATACCACATCATCTGTAAAACATGGCGGAAGCAGTGTGATGGCTTGGGCATGCATGGCTGCCAGTGGCACTGGGTCACTAGTGTTTATTGATGATGTGACACAGGACAGAAACAGCCGAATGAATTCTGAGGTATTCAGAGCCATACTGTGTGCTCAGATCCAGCCAAATGCAGCCAAACTGATTGGTCGTCGTTTCATACTACAGATGGACAATGACCCAAAACATAAAGCCAAAGCAACCCAGGAGTTTATTAAAGCAAAGAAGTGGAATATTCTTGAATGGCCAAGTCAGTCACCTGATCTCAACCCAATTGAACATGCATTTCACTTGTTAAAGACTAAACTTCAGACAGAAAGGCCCACAAACAAACAACAACTGAAAACCACCGCGGTGAAGGCCTGGCAGAGCATCAAAAAGAAGGAAACACAGTGTCTGGTGATGTCCATGAGTTCAAGACTTCAGGCAGTCATTGCTAACAAAGGGTTTTCAACCAAGTACTAGAAATGAACATTTTATTTACAATTATTTAATCTGTCCAATTACTTTTGGTCCCTTTAAAAACAGGGTGGCACATGTTAAGGAGCTGAAACTCCTAAACCCTTCATCCAATTTTTATGTGGATACCCTCAAATGAAAGCTGAAAGTCTGATCTTCAACTGCATCTGATTTGTTTTGTTTCAAATTCATTGTGGTAATGTCTAGAACCAAAATTAGATAAATGTCTCTGTCCAAATATTTATGGACCTAACTGTATATATATATATATATATATATATATATATATATATATATAGGTCATACACCTCTACATAGTATAATAGCCGCTAATTCAGCCGGGAGAGGAACTCATTCATTCTGGGGCTTACAGCTGAGCTGCCAGCATTAGCTGCACTGCTTGCTGTTAGCCAGTTAACCCTTTGTGAAGGATTACAGCGTTGGACCTGACTGAGCAGCGGATAGGTAAGACTAATGTTGCTTTATTATTTTATTTTTATTACAGGAGAACAAGGGAATCGAAGGAATGGCAGTAAAATAAAAGATGGTCAAAAACTGTGTGTTTATTTCATTAAAATGATTTTTTATTAAAGTGTGTGTGTTTTATTTTTATTTCATACAATAGGATTAATAATTGAGAGTTGTCTAATTGACAACTCTCAATTATTAACCTGGCTTAAAGTCACCTTCCAATAGCAAGGTGGCTTTAACCCATTATTAACCCATTCGCCACCGCTACAGGGCAATGGGAATAGACGGGATAAGTGCGAGAAAGGGTGCATCTAATTATAGATTTGCCTTTTCTGGGGTGGCTGGGGGCAGATGTTAGTAGCCAGGGGGGCACAAAATAAATGCACCCTCACTAGGCTATTATTATCTGCCCCCACTTGCTGGCTTTGCCTGTCTGGTGGAGAAAATAGCGCGGGAGTCCACGCATTTTTTTCAACGAATTTACACCTTTAATTAACCCCTACCTGTATGAAATTTTGCACACATACACTCATGTCATTGTTAGTGAAAACCATATATCAAACTACATGAAATGACATGGTTAACTGTATGTAAACCATGTGTCATTTCATGTCGAGTCTGTAATTTCATAAAAGCCGGCAATTGAATTAGTGCCTATTATACTATGTAGAAGTGTATGAACTTTAAATATATATATATATGTATATATATATATATATATACATATATATATATATATATGTGTCACAATGACATGTATATCTGTATATATGTGTATTCTATGTGTATATAGTGTTTTGTGAACTGTCAGTGTGATTTTACAGTAGCCGGGGATAAATTGCCGGCTTTTCAAAGGACACCGGTGCGTATAAATCGGACAGCACTCGCATGGTTCGAGTGCTGTCCAATTATTTCTCGCACCCATTGACTTGTATTGGCGAGTCTCATGCGAGAATCGCTGCAAATCGCAGCATGCAGCGATTTATTTCTCAGTCCGATTTCGGCTGAGAAAAAAATCGCAAATGAGATGTCACCTATTAAATAACATTGGTCTGAGTACAATCTGATATTTTATCGGCTTGCACTCGTCCGTTTTTCCCTCCAGTGAGTATGAACCCTTAGCATTGCTTTCAACCAAAACAAACGCATTCTATGGGAAATGTCATTTTAACATTTAACAACCTTAGCTGGCCATGTGGTGTGTGACACATCATCAGATACATCCCGTTTCATTTATGAAGGAAGGACTCTTAAAGTCACAAAGCCTATTTTTACAGGGGCATCAGGCAGCATTAATCTTCTTAAAGTGCCCTCAGCTGTCTATGCTTTGCTGTTCCCATTATTAAACAGTGGGTCTCCTATACTGTTATTGCCTATGCAGTGAGTGGCTGGGCTGCCAAAAATTTACACGCACCCCTATACCCCCTTTGACGAGACATACAGGAGGGCCTCATGAAAAAGTGTTCCAATTATAAGAAAATGGGTCTCCCATAGTGTTAGCCTATGCATTGAATGCAAGGCCTGCCCTGCACCAAAGTAACACGCACCACACTTGGAACAGACGTCCTGGATGGCCAGATGAAACTCAAGTTCCCATTTTTTTCAATTTGGTACTGCCATACTGTTAGGCTTCTTTCACACATCCGTTTTGCGCCTGACGGCACCCCCGGCATTTTGCCGCAGCACCGCATCCGGCAACTAGTATGTAAAACCGGATGAGACGCATCTGGTTTTTCGGCGAATCCGTTTCTGTGCTCCGGAAAAAAAAACGGATCCTCTCATCCGGTGTATCCGGTTTTGCATCTGTTTTCGACGGAATGCGCCGGATCCGGTTTTTAAAAACGCCCTTTTTTGGGGTTCCAAATATGATTGGCTACTGTAATCCTATATATACACTGTTCCTACAGCCCATCTTTGACAGGTTGTAGAGGAGCAAGTGCAGGTTGGAGAGAAGAGAAAGTAGCAAGTGACTGGCGAACATGGATGTGATAATTGGCAATATCTTCAAGAATCTTGTGGATTTTACTGCGGAGGCGAATCGCTTGAGGTTTATAGTTATGGAGAAGGAGCGAAAGATTGAGCAGCGCATTATGCGTCAGCGCCAGCGAAGACGACGCCGTATGTGGATCCACCCCATCACGGCACAGAGATTAACTCGTGAAGTGTATTATACACTGAACATGGAGCTGCGAGAAAATCCAGAGAAATTTTTTGCCTATCTGCGGAATAAAGACAACTTTGATTATTTGCTGGAGCGTGTTGGAGACCAAATAAAAAAATCGGACACCTATTGTCGGTTCTCAATTTCTCCGGCAGAGCGTCTCATGGTCACTATAAGGTAAGCTATATGTATTGGATCTGTTTGCTTGAGCACACTTGTAATGTTATAATTTATTTAACATCACAGGACAACTAGGAAACCATATTAGTAGACAAAAAATTTGTACAAAACAGTGTTTTTCATTGATTTTATTATTTTTGGTATCTCCAATAGTTATAGCTGAGTTCTGGTATGTAATGCTGTGTTTCTGAAATAATTTGTATTTTCTATTTGGTTTTCAGATTTCTGGCAACTGGCGAAACTCTGTCATCGCTCCATTTCCAATACCACCTGGGAATATCAACGCTATCAGGGATATTAAAGTACACTTGTCGTGCTCTGTGGGACTGTTTGGTTGGAGAATTTCTTCCAGAGCCAACTACAGACCGGTGGTTTCAAATAGCGGACCAGTTTCTCTGTATCTGTCAGTTCCCCAATTGCCTGGGCGCTGTTGATGGCAAACATATCCGCATTCAAAAGCCTTCAGGAACTGGATCAGAATTCTACAACTACAAAAAATATTTTTCGGTTGTCCTGATGGCTATTGCAGATGCGGAGTACAAGTTTATTGCGGTGGACATTGGGTCTTATGGACGGTCCAATGACTCTCAAGTTTTTAAACTTTCTGCTATGGGCCGTAAACTGTACGGAAACAATTTTCAGTTTCCACCCCCTAGGCCACTGCCTCAAACCTCAGGCCCACCGATGCCATTCGTTTGTGTAGGTGATGAGGCATTCCAGCTGTCGGAACACCTCTTGAAGCCGTACGCCAGCAGAGGATTAACACATACCAAGAGAATTTTAAACTACCGCCTCACAAGAGCCAGACGGATGGTGGAGTGTGCCTTTGGGATTATGACAGCTAAATGGCGTGTCCTTTTGACTGCAATAAACTTGAAGACCGAGAATGTGGATGATGTTGTTAAAGCCTGCGTGGTCCTACATAATTTTGTCCTAACCAAGGAACCGATTTCTATGGAGGACCACAATCAAGAAACAACTTTGCACGACTACAGCAACATTACCACTCACAGTACAGTCGCGGTTTCAAGAATGAGGGACCACTTTGCCCAATACTTTGTGTCACCAGAAGGTAGTGTTGACTGGCAGGATGACAGAGTGTGATAAATGTATTTGTTGTTTTAAAAATTTCTGTACCCACAATAAACCTTTAAAAGTTAACTTGTCTACCTTCTTGTGTGTTTTCTACTGTCTGTAACCTTTTTGCCATAGTTGTGTACCTGGCTGTTTTTTTTAACAAAAGTATTTCACCTTTTGTCCAAAAAAGCGTACATTGTAGGGCAGGGTTCCCCAACTCCAGTCCTCAAGGCACACCAACAGGTCATGTTTTCACGATTTCCTTTGTATTGCTCAGGTGATAATTGCCTCACCTGTGCAATACAAAGGAAATCCTGAAAACCTGATCTGTTGGTGGGCCTTGAGGACTGGAGTTGGGCAACCCTCTTGTAGGGTATAACCTACAAGTACACAATTTTGGGAAAAAGATAATATACTTTGCATACTACACAACCCGGGACACAACTTTGGCAAAAAGGTTAAATTTATGAACCTTTTAGCCACAGTTAGGTGTTTTTTAATAATTGTGTTTGTGTTACCAAATAGCTTTACCTGTATACAAAATTTAAAACTTAACATCCTATAAATAAAAGACAGGCAACAATGTTAAACCAATGAACAATTTATTAAAAAAAAATTGTTTTTTAATATAATTTTTATAAAAGTAGGCCTTTTGGCCAAATGTTTCACATTGAAAAAAACCTATTTTTTTTATTAAACCTTAATTTTTTTGTCAACTTTATTTTTTTATTAAATTTTATTTTTTCATAATTTAATGAAAAAAATTATTTACACATTAATTACAGGTCAGTGTAGTGTGGGGTGGAAATACTGCTGGAGGGGCTGCAGGACACTTCGACCGTGGGAGTGTGGAGGGACGACCGGGATGGTGGTGGTGAAGCAACAGGAAGAGGTGAAGGGGTGGAAAGAGTAAAGGAATGGAAGACAAGGCAGAACAGGTGGGTGGTGGTGGAGTGGAGGGTTGGGCAGGAGGAGCAGGTGACATGGTAGGGAATTGGAAGGGGGAAGGAGATCGGTACGAGGTAGGAGTGTGGTACGTGGTAGGTGGCTGGTAGTGGGTAGGTTGCTGGTACTGGGGAGGTGACTGCAGTCGGGGAGGTGGGTGGTACTGGGGAGGTGGTTGTAATTGGGGAGGAGGGACGGTGGGTGGAGGGGGGGAAGATGTACGGCGGCTGTAGGGGGGAGGTGGAGGAACGACTGGGGTGGATGGAGGAGGATGGGAGAGAACCTGCACTAGAGCAGCGTGGCACGTATGCATCACATACATCTGCTGGTCAACAGATAGCGGATCTATGCGCTCCGCAACAGACCTAAAAAAGCTGTGGTTTGGTGATACTCTTGCTTCTCACTGCACAGTTTGCAGAAGTGTCTTTACCTCACCAACTACGGAGATTATCTGATGAATGCCTGCGGCAAGTTGTTCAGATAATACCTTAAGACAGTTCTGGAAAGATGCATTCTTATGCAAGAATTCTTCCTGACCCCTCTGACGCTGCCGCCAGTACCCGCAGCTGTACTAGAGGTGGCAGGGTCAGAAGGGTGGGGTAAAGGGAAAGCTATATCCTCACCAGCAGATTCATGTAATGCAGACGGCCGCGATGCTGCAGCGCTGTTGGAGGGGACTGCGGGATAAAATGTGTGGGAAGGTGCAGATGTACTGGGGTGGTCGAAGTATCCCTCGGTGTCGGTCTCATGAGGGATCGCTCTAGAAGGCGCCAACTCTGCGGGCGCCCGAGTGCTGGTCACCGTGCTGTGGAAGAAAGAAAAACATACAATGAATATACAGATGTGGAATGACCCTGGCTGCAAAAAAACATTGGATAGATGTTAACATTTGATGGTAATATTTACCTTCTGGTGACCATTGTTTCACGCAGGAACGCCAGGGCTCGTATGTATTTATACTTGCTCTGGCGTCCTGAAGAACCACTCGGGACCCGCATCTCCTTGTTGAACTCCTTCTTAAAGCGATCCCTCACAGATCGCCACCGCTTCACAATTCTCTCCCCTGAAACGAGAAAGCACAAATTGGTTAGTATACAACATCAGTGTTTCCCAAACCACAGTCTTCGTTTCCCCAGAGGTTATGTTTTCAGTATTTCCATAGTGCTTCACAAAAGGAAATCATGAAAACATGAACCGTGGGGGACACGAGGACTGAAGTTTGGGAAACACAGCTTTACAGTCAGCAACATGAACTATACTTATGGTGTTTAGTCTGGGACCTATCATCGAGGTCCTCCCAGCGGTCCACCATTGCTGATGCCACTTCCTCCCAGAGCCGTCGGGTCACAACTTGATCCGAATGCCGGCGGTCTCCCATGTTCAACAGCGGCTCCCTTTCTCGGACCAGATCGATCATCAACTCTACGTCGAGCCCCTCCTCAGCGTCCGAGTCGGGAGCACGCTGTGAAGCCTGTGAAATTAAAATAGAAAAAAAAAACCATTACCATACACATTATCATCAGAAAATGAAAAAAGTATACAGGTACATGTTAAACTAGAAAAAATTAAGAAAAAAATATATAGATAGCACGTTTGGTAAAAAATGAAATGTTACCAAAAATGGTAAATAGTTAAAAAATTATCAAACAGAAAAATTACATTTTAAAAAATCACCCCAAACAAGAAAAAAATTTGCGTAAAAAAAATAAAATAAATTGGAATACAAAAAAAAAACAAAACTTACCTGTTGGGAACCGCCGACAGTCTGACGACGACGATTCTGGGAGGTGCTGGGAGGAACACTTTGTTGGCTCTCAGATCCGAGAGACTAAAATGACAAAAAAAATTAGGATATTGGCATGTGTTGGCCGCTGTGTCAAGTATGTACTAAATGGTTTTCTATGTGTTGTGTTTAGTGTGATGTTGTGTTTATGCGATTGATGCAGGATACTTACGTATTGTGAGCCCACTCCCGGGTATCTCTCCACCCCGTCCTTCTTCCTCTGGGAGCTCCTCATCATCTTGCGATTCCTGTTATTAAAAAAAGACAATCAATACATATATCCCACAGATGGATTGTGGAGAGAAAAAAAAATAGATATTTTTACGGCCAATTGCTGACGATGGGTAGGAGGGCTCCCAGAAGAAGATGTGTCACGCTCTGGCTCAAGTGGCTGGGAGGGAGGAGATGGAGATGCTGCTGCTGACACCGCTGCTTCCTCTGCCAACGCCACCATTGCGGCAGCTGCAGCAGCTGTTTGACGGTCTCTGCTGTGGAAGAAAGACACAAAAAGGGCCTGTGAATATATTTGTATATTCCTTGTCCCTGGCTGAAAGAGAAAAACAAACATGTAATTTTTTAGGGAAATGGATGTAATATTTACTTTATGCTGGCTGTCCTCTGTGCCCATCTCTCCTCCTCTCGGCTTGCTGCTGCTGCCGCCTCTGCCGCCGCCTGTCTTTGCCGTCTTCTGCTGTTGAGTAAAAAGGGACAGTGAATATACTATTCGTTGTCCCTTACTGAAAGAAAAACAAACATGTAATTTAGAGCAAAATGGGGATGTCATAATTACTTTCTGCTGGCTATCCTCCGAGCTTGGATGTCCTCTACCCTTTCTTCAGCTGTTGCTGCAGCCGCCGCCTCTCGTTGACGTCTTCTGCTGTTGATTAAGGACTCAAAAAGGGACAGTGAATATATTTGTATATTCCTTGTCCCTGGCTGAAAGAGAAAAAAGAACATGTAATTTCTATGGAAATGGGGGATGTCATATTTTCTTTCTGCTGGCTGTCCTCCTAGCTTCGAGGATGTCCAGTCCCCGTGCTGCTGCTGCTTCTGCTGCTGCCGCCTCCTCCCTTTCAAATCTTCTGCTGTGGAATAAACAGACAAAAAGGAACTGTGTTTATATGTATTGATTGTCCCTGTTTTAAAAAATAAGATTCAACCATGGACAGGAGTGAGCTTTATGTTGTACGGAACACAACATCCCATCATTAATTGGACCCATAAACACTACCAGGGGTACCCACCCTATCACTGGAAAAAATGCACACTTGATACAGTACCAGGGGAACCACCCCATCACAGGCAAAAAAAATGTAAAAAAATACAAAACACTAGATCAACATTATGATAGAAAAACATGCACATTTAGTTAGTAGCAGGAAGACCAACCACATCACAGCAAAAAAAAAGTTTTAAAAAAAATAAAGTAGATCAACATTATGATAGAAAAACATGCACATTTCAGATAGTAGCATGAGGAGCAACCCCATCACAGGCCAAAAAATAAAAAATAGATCAACATTATGATAGAAAAACATGCACATTTCATATTGTCGCAGGAAGACCAACCACATCACAGCAAAAAAAAAGTTAAAAAAAAATACAGTAGATCAACATTATGATAGAAAAACATGCACATTTCAGATAGTAGCAGGAGGAGCAACCCCATCACAGGCCAAAAAAAAAAAAAAAACACTAGATCAACAAAAAAAAAGTTTTAAAAAAAATAAAGTAGATCAACATTATGATAGAAAAACATGCACATTTCAGATAGTAGCAGGAGGAGCAACCCCATCACAGGCCAAAAAAATAAAAAATAGATCAACATTATGATACAAAAACATGCACATTTCATATTGTCGCAGGAAGACCAACCACATCATAGCAAAAAAAAGGTTTAAAAAAAATACAGTAGATCAACATTATGATAGAAAAACATGCACATTTCATATTGTCGCAGGAGGACCAACCCCATCACAGGCAAAAAAACAGTACCAGTAGATCCACATTATCAATGAAACACATTCACTACAGTAGCGGGGGATACACAATATCACTTCCAAAACATGCATATTTGAAACACTACCAGGGGACCCACCCCATCAGCGGAAATATATTAACATTTCATACAGTACCAGGGAACCAACCCCATCACAGCAAAAACATGAATTTGAAAATGTACCAGGGTGCAAAAAAAAATGCAGTAGCTCAGGCAGCATTGGTGACAGATGCATTGTAAAATTTGGGGTGGGGGGATGGGGTGTGATATTTACCGTCTGTTGTCCTGGCGCTCCATTGCCTGGCTGCAGATCCTGGTGCTGGCTGCGGAACTGGTGCTGGTGCTGGCTGCGGAACTGGTGCTGGCTGCGGATCCTGGTGCTGGCTGCGAAAATGGTGCTGGCTGCGTATCCTGGTGCTGTGGCTCTGGTTGTGGTCCTCTCTGGTCTGGAGCTATTGTGCATGCTATGTCTGATGTCCCACTGCATGCTTTTTTATATGTTTGCTGTGGGCTGGTATCTCAATTAATAAACTGGATCGGGCCACCGGATCCGAATTTTGCCGGATCCGCCGCATTGCGGCATTCATAGACTTTCATTGTAACAAAAGCCGCAGACAAAAAACGTGACATGCAACGTTTTTGCCAGACGCCGGACTGCGACCAGACACCGGATCCGGAAAAAACCGGACACGCCGCAGGTAAATGCGGCGCCATCCGGCACTAATGTTAGTCTATGGAAGAAAAACACATCCGGCATTACATTTTGCCGGATGCGGTTGGACAAAAAAATTCCGGAGCGCGCCGTCAGGCGCAAAACGGATGTGTGAAAGAGGCCTCAGCCTAGGCATTTGATGCAAGGCCTGCCCTGCAACAAAGTAACACGCACCTCAATAAGCCTTTGAACCCACATACTAGATGGCCACATGAAAACTAAGATCACATTATTCATTTGTGACTCCCATACTGTTTTCCTGCTCTGCACCAAAGTAACACGCACCACACTTGGAAGAGACGTCCTGAATGGCCAGATGGAACCAAAGTTCCCATTTTTTTCCATTTGGTACTGCCATACTGTTTGCCTATGCATTGAATGCAAAGCCTGCCCTGCACCAAAGTAACACCAATGCACCAATGTAATGGATGGCCACCTAAATGCATTGTTCCAACAACCCCTGGCAAAAATAATGGAATCACCGGCCTTGGAGGATGTTCATTCAGTTGTTTTGTTGAAAAAGAAACAGATCACAGACATGGCACAAAATTGAAGTCATTTCAAATGGCAACTTTCCGGCACTAAAAGAAATGAAGAACAAATAATGTGGTAGTCAGTAATGGTTATTTTTTTAACCAAGCATAGGGAAAAAAATTATGGAATCACTCAATTCTGAGGGAAAGAAATTATGGAATCATGAAAAACAAACAAACAAAAAAGCACTCCAACACATCACTAATATTTTGTTGCACCACCTCGGGCTTTTACAACAGCTTGCAGTCTCTGAGGCATGGACTTAATGAGTGTCAAACAGTACTCTTCATCAATCTGGCTCCAACTTTCTCTGATTGCTGTTGCCAGATCAGCTTTGCAGGTTGGTGCCTTGTCATGGACCTTTTTCTTCAACTTCCACCAAAGATTTTCAATTGGATTGAGATCCGGACTATTTGCAGGCCATGACATTGATCTTATGTGTCTTTTTTCAAGGAATGTTTTCACAGTTTTTGCTATATGGCTGGATGCATTATCATCTAGAAAAATGATTTCATCATCCCCAAACATCCAAAAAAATTCCAACGGGATGTTAATGATAAACAATTAAATAGGATGTTGGTTAATTTTCCTAAAATACCAACATTCTATCTTCTTCCCAAAGTACACAAGGACGCCGTCAACCCTCCGGGACGTCCTATAGTGTCAGGAATAGATGGTCTTTGTGACACTATTTGTAAATTCATTGATTTCTATTTGAAGGCAATAGTTGAGACACTGCCATCATATGTTAAAGACACGACGGACGTCCTTAAGAGGGTTGATGGCGTCTTTGTGGATGCTGGAACCATATTAGTGACAGCGGATGTAGAAACATTATATACATGTATCAATCATGATGATGGCCTGCGGGCGGTCGAGCATTTTCTCGAGGCCTCTGACCTGGACGGCTCCCTTTGTGAGTTCATCCTGGAACTGCTGCAATTTGCCCTTACGCACAATTTTTTTACGTTTAAAGATTTATTTTATCATCAGAAGCGCGGCGCAGCCATGGGTGCGGCCTGCGCGCCCGCCTACGCCAACCTCTTTCTTGGCTATTGGGAGAGGTTGGTTTTTGGTGAGGCGGGTGCGGGGGCCACCATGTGCTGTGCTGGATGCGCTATATTGATGATATTCTATTATTTTGGCATGGGACAGTGCGGCAGTTGGAAGAGTTCATGGCGAATTTGAATAACAATTCTTTGAATATCAAAATTACCTTTAAATATGATTATAAAAAAATTGACTTTTTGGACATCAGTCTGGAGGTGGATAATGATTTGTCCATCCAGACTGATGTCTTTTGAAAAAGTACCTCAGTTAATGCATTATTGCATGCTGGATCTGCACATAACCATGCCACAGTGGGAGCCGTCCCGGTCGACAATTCTTGAGGATGCGTTGGATTTGCTCGACAGGCCAAAAATTTGAGATACAAGCAAATGATCTAAGGGAACGATTTAAACAACGCGGGTACAATAAGCGTACTATTAAAAAAGGCTACAATCGGGCCAAGATGACTCCCCGTGATCATTTGCTGTACCATACAGCCCCGAGGACAAATAAGGATAACAATATAAGGTTTATTTCAGTTTTCAACCATGAATGGGAGAGCATGAGAGAGATCCTTACTAGGCACTGGTCAGTTCTAAAAACAGAGCCCGCTCTAGAATCAATCCTCACTGATCGACCCCTCATGACGCCTAGGAGGTCTAGGAATTTAAAGGATATGCTTGTTCAAAGTCATTACATCCCACCTATTAAAAACTTGTTTGGGATTGGTAAACGTAATAAGGGATGTTTTAGCTGTGGCCACTGTATGGCATGCGCGAATATTGTTCGAAGTTCTTCATTTCAATCTAGTGACGGTAATAGAAACTTTGACATTAGAGAGTCCGGTTGACTTTCTCCATGGATTTGGGATTAAATTGGAATTAATATGAAATAAGGAACGAATAATGAATATCATAATTACCCTGATGGAGATCGCTATGGAACAATTTATATATGATTGTATTTTCAAATTCTGTATAGTTGCTGACCATCTGTTATATGGATGTGGTACATTGCTGAGAGCGCATGCGCGTGATAGCTCCCGGTGGCCGTCCCCCGTCATCCGGCAAAGCTTTGCTGACGCATTGCCATGGCTCAGTTTGAGCCCTGGCGGTGTGATAGGCTGGCATGCCTGGGTCACGGGGGCTGGAGCGGCAGCATCGCGCGCATGCGCCAACTGACGGCAAGCCTGTGACTCAGGTGATAACGATCATGTGACGCATAACCCTGGATACTTAAAGGTCCTCAAAGAGGGAATGACACACTTCCCCTTGAGAAAGCGAGGCTCACAGCAGCGAAACGCACGTCGGGGCTCTTTTGGGATGGCAACAAGCTTGTGGTGAGACCCCTTATTTGGCTCCCTTACTTACAACTTAACCACTTAGGAGTTATTTTTACCTTGGGATGCCTGGATCTTGGTGCTAAGAATCGCTACCTTTCTATGGGATTTTGCTATACATGCTCATTTGTATATGATGGTATTGCTTGCACTGTTGATGTCCTAATTTCTAGGGGTGCTTCCCTCACATTACCTATGTGAAGTTAATTATACCTATACTATCTTGTTGCCATTTTTCTTGTGTCTTTTTAAACACACATCTTGCATATTATAAAGGTGATTGTCACTTTGTGTATCATCAATAAATTTTCATACTTTTGTATCAAACTCCTTGATCTTTCTCCTGTTTTTCTGATGTGCATTTATGGAGTTAATAGTAGCTAATGTGTGAACTGGGTTCACAGCTACTTTATATCAATCTGGATATGTGTGTGTTGATGCTAATTTCTGTGTTTTTCACAGTTAGTTCCAGTTATACTATTATGGACTTTAGGGCCTGCGACGGAGCTTGGCTCTCTAAAATTGATGATGTGTTTAAAGATACCAATGATGTTAATATGGAGGGCAATAAAAGTCTTTTGGAAACTACTACCAAATTCAAGGACCTTTTATGAAAAAGGACTAAGATCTGGTGGAACCATGCATTCCTGGATAAATATTTACAAAAGAACCTAATACCCAGAGGGCTCCGGGTACAGGTATTTTCCTCCTTCCCGGTAGAAAATTTAGGGATTCGTGAAAGATGAGAAGGATATGCTAATGAATGCTCATTTGGTTTTATGCAAATCCTTAAAGAGATGAATTTTGATTCCTTAAAATCAATAGAGGCAGAAATTGAAACCTTGCAAGATATAATTAGAAAGGAGATGCCTAATGATGTTCTAAAAAAGTTTAATACAGAAATTGAGGAGGAAACCCAGAAATGGGCCAGAGGAGGTACAGATTACTAAGGCAAAAAAATTCCAACGGGACGTTAATGATAAAGAATTAGGATGCATAAATGGAGAAATTATAATGAGAGATCAAGATCAGTTTATCGGAACGAATCCCGATCAAGATCTCGGTCTGCCTCAGTACAATCAACGGTGTCGACTGATGAAAAACAGCATTCTAGGAGGCAGCAAACGATGACGCAAAAAGATGGAGCCCCATCCAGTAATAAACGAATGAACACACGGTTCAATAATAAGAAAGGGACAACCAGTAAACAGAGTGAGGAGGGATCTAGAAGCGGGCTACAGGTGATTAATTTATCAGACCACGTGCTAACTGATATTCAATTAAAAGTGCTTAGTAGGGGTCTTTCATTCTCTCCAACTAATGGTTTTAATTATTTTTCAGCATTAAAAGATCTACATTTGTTTTCACGGAAACTAATCCTGAAAAAATTATATGGTAAAAATAGATCTGACTTGGATGCATGGAGCCCTGCTGAGTGGGATGCCATTCAGACATTGGAGGCTCTGCTGGAGGAGCAATCCTCACATGATCAAGGTGGGTTTCCAACATCAACATTGCCTAAGTCAACGAGGTTTCCCCCCTTGTCAATTTGCCCAGCTGTAGATATTTTTACAAGACTTGTAACTGAGGATCTGAAGAAATTATCTACACATCGCCGTTATGACAACCTCACTCACAGAGAGAGGGAGGGTATTCGTCAGTTACAATCATGGGATGATGTAGTATTCAAGTCAGCTGACAAGGGGGGAAACATCGTGAGTTGGCCTATTGTTAAATACGAACGTGAGGCCTTCCGGCAGTTACGTGACCAAGAAGTATATGAGAGACTTAGCCATAGTCCTGTGGCCTCTTTCTCAGCACGGCTCCAGGGGATCCTTACTAGAGCGTTTGAGTCTGGTATAATTAACAAAAAAACCTTGGAGGGGCTGTTGGTTAATTTTGCTAAAATACTGTAGGGATCCGCTCTGGTAGGCAGAGGCCGGGCACGCAGTAATGAGGCAATTCGCAGGCATTAAATCAAAAATAAATTGTTTACTGTCCTCTTGACACCAGGTAACAAAACATTATTACACAAATCACAGTCATTCATTAGATTAACATATTCTTCATCACCCCGGTCATCATCAACACGGACCCTGTCCGTTACCTGCTGGTGTCTCAGGTTCGCAGACACCTCAGAGGCATCTTACATTAAGCACAGTACTTAGATTCCATTCTGATCCCAAACAGTCTCACCAAGGTTTTCAGGACCGTCCACTCCACTGGCTCAAGCACACCAGCTCTCAGTCTTTAGTCTGTGCGACATCCCGCCTGGATGTCAGGGAGCTCTGTCCAGCCTGACAGACTCCCGAGACCCTCACAGTCTCAGCACAGACTCTCCAAGACAGACTCCATCCGTCTCCAACTCAATCTCCCACCATGTGCTAAAACACTGCCTTTCATACCTGTAGCCACTCCCCAAGCCAAGGCATGAAGCACATGATCTGGTCACCTGTTCATGACCTCATCACAGGTCCTTCACAATAACTACAATCACCAGATTGCAACATTCATTCTCCCACCACCAGTGGGCAGTGTATGTGTGGTTAGCATGTCCCACCCAGCTCACAAGCTAACCCTGTAGGTTCACCCTTAACAATAATCAGAACTCTTATGGGACTACAAGTCCCAGAACAACATCACTGACCTACAGCACAGAGGAGCTCTGCGACACATACCTTCCATTTATCACCATACCAGGAACTGGTTTTCCATCCATCTCATGCCTCCATGCATAATTAGAGCAACATATACAGCGCCCCCTAGCTGCCACATTAGTCACTACACCACAATACCAACATTCTATCTTCTTCCCAAAGTACACAAGGACGCCGTCAACCCTCCGGGACGTCCTATAGTGTCAGGAATAGATGGTCTTTGTGACACTATTTGTAAATTCGTTGATTTTTATTTGAAGGCAATAGTTGAGACACTGCCATCATATGTTAAAGACACGACGGACGTCCTTAAGAGGGTTGATGGCATCTTTGTGGATGCTGGAACCATATTAGTGACAGCGGATGTAGAAACATTATATACATGTATCAATCATGATGATGGCCTGCGGGCGGTCGAGCATTTTCTCGAGGCCTCTGACCTGGACGGCTCCCTTTGTGAGTTCATCCTGGAACTGCTGCAATTTGCCCTTACGCACAATTTTTTTACGTTTAAAGATTTATTTTATCATCAGAAGCGCGGCGCAGACATGGGTGCGGCCTGCGCGCCCGCCTACGCCAACCTCTTTCTTGGCATTTGGAGAGGTTGGTTTTTGGTGAGTCGGGTGCGGGGGCCGCCGACCATGTGCTGTGCTGGATGCGCTATATTGATGATATTCTATTATTTTGGCATGGGACAGTGCGGCAGTTGGAAGAGTTCATGGCGAATTTGAATAACAATTCTTTGAATATCAAAATTACCTTTAAATATGATTATAAAAAAATTGACTTTTTGAACATCAGTCTGGAGGTGGATAATGATCTGTCCATCCAGACTGATGTCTTTCGAAAAAGTACCTCAGTTAATGCATTATTGCATGCTGGATCTGCACATAACCATGCCACAGTGGGAGCCGTCCCGGTCGGACAATTCTTGAGGATGCGTCGGATTTGCTCGACAGGCCAAAAATTTGAGATACAAGCAAATGATCTAAGGGAGCGACTTAAACAACGCGGGTACAGTAAGCGTACTATTTAAAAAGGCTACAATCGGGCCAAGATGACTCCCTGTGATCATTTGCTGTACCATACAGCCCCGAGGACAAATAAGGATAACAATATAAGGTTTATTTTAGTTTTCAACCATGAATGGGAGAGCATGAGAGAGATCCTTACTAGGCACTGGTCAGTTCTAAAAACAGAGCCCGCTCTAGAATCAATCCTCACTGATCGACCCCTCATGACGCCTAGGAGGTCTAGGAATTTAAAGGATATGCTTGTTCAAAGTCATTACATCCCACCTATTAAAAACTTGTTTGGGATTGGTAAACGTAATAAGGGATGTTTTAGTAGTGGCCACTGTATGGCATGCGCGAATATTGTTCGAAGTTCTTCATTTCAATCTAGTGACGGTAATAGAAACTTTGACATTAGAGAGTATATCTCTTGTTGTACGTGTAACGTTATTTACTATGCCACGTGTAGCTGCCCCCTAATTTATGTAGGTTTGACGTCACGGGAACTCAGATTACGCGTTCGTGAACACGTTTGTGATATTCGCGCTGCCAGTACAGTGGAGGATGTATCAAGTCTCAAAACGATCCCTAGACACTTTAGGGCCAAACACAATTGTAATCCGACTGAATTTCAGGTCCGAGGAATAGATGTTGTGCACCTAGGCATTAGAGGTGGTAACGTTAAAAAGTTTTTGGCACAACGTGAACTTAAATGGATCGTCACATTAGATACGGTCAAACCAGCTGGTTTAAATGAGGCCCTTAATTTTGCTCCCTTTCTTTAAGTTCCCCAGTCTTTTGTTCTCCATTGCATCATATTTTATGTGTGTCATAGTATATGTTTTTTAATTGTTTTATTTTTTATTTTTCTTGTTTTTATCTTTCACTTAGTTTGTATTTCGTTATGCCTTTGAGGATATACACTGTGTTCCAAATTATTATGCAAAAATTGTTTAGGAGTGATAAGGTAAGAATTTTTTTGTTTGTCAGTTAAACTCATAGATGGTGATGTGTGTCAGGGCTCTTTATATCCATGTAAGCAATTGCAGACACCTGTGCTAATTAGTTTGGCAGGTGTGTCCAATGAAAGGCAAGACTACTTAAGAAGGCTGTCCCACATTATTGAGCAGCCTACATTTTCTGCCAAAATGGGAAAGAAAAAGGATGTGTCGGCTGCTGAGAAGCAACAGATTGTGGAGTGTTAAGGTCGAGGCATGACTACAATCAACATTGCCAAGACACTTCATCGTGATCATCGCACAATCAAGAAGTATGTAGCTGATTCACAGTACACACGTGTGCGTGCTGATAAGGGAAAACTGAGGACTCTTTCCTACAGGCAATTACGTCAGGTTAAAAAAGCAGCGGCAAAAAATCCTTGTCATAGCAGCAGACAAGTTTTTGAAGCTGCTGGTGCCTCCAACGTCCCCCGAACAACAAGATGCAGGGTCCTTCAGAGGTTTGCAGCTGTGCGTAAGCCATCCTGTTGACCTCCTCTATCCACTGCACACAAGCAGAATTGGCTCCAGTGGGCCAAACAATACATGAAGACTGACTTCAAAACTGTTTTGTTCACCGATGAGTGCCATGCAACGCTCTATGGTCCACATGGATGGAGTGGAGGATGGCTGGTTGATGGACACCCCATGCAAACACGGCAACGGCGCCAACAAGGAGGAGGTGGAGTAATGTTTTGGGCTGGAATCATGGGGAGAGAGATTGTCGGCCCCTTTAGGATCCCTGAAGGGGTAAAGATGAACTCCATAGTGTATGTTGAGTTTCTCAAACAGCACTTCCTGCAATGGTTCAAGAAGAACCGTGCATTCCGCAGCAAGATCATTTTCATGTATGATAATGCATCGTCTCATGCTGCACATAACACATCTGCATCTCTGGCTGCTATGGGCATAAAAGGGGACAAACTTATTTAGTTGCCCCCATGCTCCCCTGACCTCAACCCCATTGAGCACCTCTGGAGCATCATCAAAAGGAGTGTGTATGATGGCGGGAGGCAGTTCACATCTAAGCAACAGCTCTGGGAGGGTATTCTGTCCTCATGCAAAACAATTGAAGCAGAAACCATCCAAAACCTGACAAATTCAATGGACGAGAGAGTTCAGAAGCTCCTTTTGAGCAAGGGGTCCTATGTGCAAATGTAACATCACCAAGAATAAAGTTTCGAGTTGAAAACTGTTTGATTTCAGTTTGTAATAACCTGCTAATGCTTATAATTTCAAAAATGACCAGTTTTTGTTCTTTATTAAATGAAAAGGTTGAAAACTCTGCTGTGCATAATAATTTGGAACATGCATTTTGAGTGCAGTTTGAGTGTTTTATTTTAAAAAAAATATACTGTTATCATAGGCAGTTTGTACAAAAACCTTTCAATTGTACTCTAATAACTATTTGACTGGAAAATTACAATGACTGCAATTCATATAGGTAATTTGGGAAAATCTGAGAAAATATTATTTGCATAATAATTTGGAACACAGTGTATACATATCTTTGATTTCCCCTCTGTCTGGTTGACTTTCTCCATGGATTTGGGATTAAATTGGAATTAATATGAAATAAGGAACGAATAATGAATATCATAATTACCCTGATGGAGATCGCTATGGAACAATTTATATATGATTGTATTTTCAAATTCTGTATAGTTGCTGACCATCTGTTATATGGATGTGGTACATTGCTGAGAGCGCATGCGCGTGATAGCTCCCGGTGGCCGACCCCCGTCATCCGGCAAAGCTTTGCTGACGCATTGCCATGGCTCAGTTTGAGCCCTGGCGGTGTGATAGGCTGGCATGCCTGGGTCACGGGGGCTGAAGCGGCAGCATCGCGCGCATGCGCCGACTGACGGCAAGCCTGTGACTCAGGTGATAACGATCATGTGACGCATAACCATGGATACTTAAAGGTCCACAAGGAGGGAATGACACTTCCCCTTGAGAAAGCGAGGCTCACAGCAGCGAAACGCGCGTCGGGGCTATTTTGGGATGGCAAAAAGCTTGTGGTGAGACCCCTTATTTGGCTCCCTTACTTACAACTTAACCACTTAGGAGTTATTTTAACCTTGGGATGCCTGGATCTTGGTGCTAAGAATCGCTACCTTTCTATGGGTTTTTGCTATACATGCTCATTTGTATATGATGGTATTGCTTGCACTGTTGATGTCCTAATTACTAGGGGTGTTTCCCTCACATTACCTACGTGAAGTTAATTATACCTATACTATCTTGTTGCCATTTTTCTGGTGTCTTTTTAAACACACATCTTGCATATTATAAAGGTGATTGTCACTTTGTTTGTGTATCATCAATAAATTTTCATACTTTTGTATCAAACTCCTTGATCTTTCTCCTGTTTTTCTGATGTGCATTTATGGAGTTAATAGTAGCTAATGTGTGAACTGGGTTCACAGCTACTTTATATCAATCTGGATATGTGTGTGTTAATGCTAATTTCTGTGTTTTTCACAGTTAGTTCCAGTTATACTATTATGGACTTTAGGGCCTGCGACGGAGCTTGGCTCTCTAAAATTGATGATGTGTTTAACCCCTCTCTGACATCCTACGTACTATCCCTTCCATGAAACTCGTGACAATCTGACCATGGACGGGATAGTACGTCATGCCCTTTAATGCGACATCGCGACTTAAGTAGCGGTGATCGCATTAAAATTCCGATGCCAGCTTACCTCTTGGAAGATGGCGTCGGCATTCCTGGCTGCGTCCTCCCCCCTCAGGCCTCCCGATCGCTGTGATTGGCTGTTCAATTCTGAACAGCCAATCACAGCCTTTCTCACTGTTTCAGCTAATCAGAGCGGCTGAAACAGTGAGATCGCAGGCTAGGATCGAGCACCGATGTACTCGATCCTAGGCCTGGGCCTAGGAAGGTCCAGACCCCCCCGGATTGGCGCGATCGCCGATCACATCGATCGCGCCAATCGCAGGGCACAGTCGCGATATATCCGCGCTGTGCCCTGCCTGTACCTGCCTGGATCGGTGCATTAATAGCACCGATCCTAGGCCAGGGCCTGTAGGGCATGCAGGAGCTGATTGGCGTGATCAATGTCATCGACGATCGCGCCAATCACAGGGCACAGCAGCGGTGTGACCGCTCTGTGCCCTGCTTGTTGACCTGTCGGTGACCTGCCTAGGAATCGGAGCTGTGAGCTCCAATTACTAGGCCGGTGCCTAGCAACCGGCAATACAGGGGTCTCCTTTGATTGGTGGGATTGATGTGATCATCGATCCCACCAATGACAGGTCACAGCAGCGATGTGACCGCTCTGTGACCTGTCTGCAAACTAGATCTGACCTGTCTGACCGCACTGCAGGGGTCCTCACACTTGCTGAGGATTCCTGCTGTGCGGTCACACTGCCAGATCTCCTCCTGTGCTGGGCCTTGTGGTGCCACAGTAGCCTGTGACACCACAACTCCTGCTGAAGAAAGAAGAAAGAAGAGAAGAAACAAGAGAGAAGAAAGAAGAGAGAAGAAAGAAGAGACTACAATTGTGAGTTTTTGAGCCCCGATCCCTGCCCGATCCACCCCAATCCCCCCATTCCCCCCTCCCCCTTCCCTTTCCCCCTCTTTTTACCCCCCTTTGCGCCGCAGAGCATTGATTGGTGACGCAGTTCACCGATCAACACTTCTTTCGCACCCCCCTCCGTGCACACATCCAGCAGCCGCGGAACTTTGATAAGTGACAGCGGTCACTTATCAGAGCTCCTGCCTGCTGTTTTTTTTCACCCCCCTTTCCGCCACTCCCGTGCGCACATCCAGCAGCCGCGGAACTTTGATAAGTGACACCAGTCACTTATCAGAGCTCGTTCCTGCCGTTTTTTTTTTTTTTTTCACCAACTTTTCCGCCACTCCCGTGCGCACATCCAGCAGCCGCGGAACTTTGATAAGTGACACCAGTCACTTATCAGAGCTCGTTCCTGCTGTTTTTTTTTTCTTTTTTTTTCACCAACTTTTCCGCCACTCCCGTGCGCACATCCAGCAGCCGCGGAACTTTGATAAGTGACACCGGTCACTTATCAGAGCTCGTGCCTGCCAGTTTTTTTTTTTTCACCCCCTTTCTGCCACTCCCGTGCGCACATCCAGCAGCCGCAGAACTTTGATAAGTGACAGCGGTCACTTATCAGAGCTCGTGCCTGCCAGTTTTTTCTTTTTCACCCCCTTTCCGCCACTCCCGTGCGCACATCCAGCAGCCACGGAACTTTGATAAGTGACAGCGGTCACTTATCAGAGCTCGTGCCTGCCAGTTTTTTTTTTTCACCCCCTTTCCGCCACATCCCGTGCGCACATCCAGCAGCCGCGGAACTTTGATAAGTGACACCGGTCACTTATCAGAGCTCGTGCCTGCCAGTTTTTTTTTTTCACCCCCCTTTCCGCCACTCCCGTGCGCACATCCAGCAGCCGCGGAACTTTGATAAGTGACACCGGTCACTTATCAGAGCTCGTGCCTGCCAGTTTTTTTTTTTTCACCCCCCTTACCGCCACTCCCGTGCGCACATCCAGCAGCCGCGGAACTTTGATAAGTGACATCGGTCACTTATCAGAGCTCGTGCCTGCCAGTTTTTTTTTTTTCACCCCCCTTTCCGCCACTCCCGTGCGCACATCCAGCAGCCGCGGAACTTTGATAAGTGACACCAGTCACTTATCAGAGCTCGTTCCTGCTGTTTTTTTTTTCTTTTTTTTTCACCAACTTTTCCGCCACTCCCGTGCGCACATCCAGCAGCCGCGGAACTTTGATAAGTGACACCGGTCACTTATCAGAGCTCGTGCCTGCCAGTTTTTTTTTTTTCACCCCCTTTCTGCCACTCCCGTGCGCACATCCAGCAGCCGCAGAACTTTGATAAGTGACAGCGGTCACTTATCAGAGCTCGTGCCTGCCAGTTTTTTCTTTTTCACCCCCCTTTCCGCCACTCCTGTGCGCACATCCAGCAGCCACGGAACTTTGATAAGTGACAGCGGTCACTTATCAGAGCTCGTGCCTGCCAGTTTTTTTTTTTTTCACCCCCCTTTCCGCCACTCCCGTGCGCACATCCAGCAGCCGCGGAACTTTGATAAGTGACACCGGTCACTTATCAGAGCTCGTGCCTGCCAGTTTTTTTTTTTTAACCCCCCTTACCGCCACTCCTGTGCGCACATCCAGCAGCCGCGGAACTTTGATAAGTGACATCGGTCACTTATCAGAGCTCGTGCCTGCCAGTTTTTTTTTTTCACCCCCCTTTCCGCCACTCCCGTGCGCACATCCAGCAGCCGCGGAACTTTGATAAGTGACACCGGTCACTTATCAGAGCTCGTGCCTGCTGGTTTAGACTTTTTTTCACAGGCCTTTTTTTCCCTATTCGCTTTCTTTTCTGTTAGCTTTTTCTTTTCAGCTTAGTTTACACCAATCACTATCCCCCCCCCACACACACACAGTTATAAATAAAGTTCACACAAAGCTCCACATTCACAAAAAAAATGTCCCGCTCGTCACGCTCATCCCAACAGCGCTATTCAGTGGAGGAGGCATACGCTTTCCTTGCCTCCGACACTGATAGCGAGGGAGAGGATCCCACATTTCTTTATTTTTCAGATGATGATTCTTCTTCTTCCTCCTCCTCCTCATCTTCCTCCTCGGGTCCTGCGGAACCGCTACACAGACGCCCCAGGACAGAAGATGAGGCAGCGCCCGCCCCTGAAAATGAACCAGCGCTCCCCTCTTCGGACCCCGTATGGACCCTGGCCCCCGAAAATTACGAGCCACTGATTCCTGATTTTGTGGCAGAATCAGGAATCAGGTTTGACTCCACCGGCTTCACAGAAATAGACTTTTTCAAAGTCTTTTTCTCTGAGGATTTAATTAACCTCATGGTGGAGCAAACAAATTTGTACGCTCGGCAATTTTTGGCGCAAAACCCCCGTTCATCATTTTCCAACTGGTCTCCTGTAGACGCAGTTGAAATGATGCAGTTTTGGGGCCTGGTCCTCCATATGGGGATCCTGAAGAAACCAGAAATTCAGCAATATTGGAGTGTTGATATTATATACAACACTCCACTGTTCCGAATGGTCATGGCTCGGACGCGTTTTGAGGCCATCCACAAATTCCTGCATTATGCACAGTGTCCCCCACGAGATGACCCCAACTTTGACCACCTGTTCAAAGTTCGGCCGGTCATCGAACACTTCAACATAAAGTTTGCTGAAGTGTACGTGCCCCAAAGGGACATTTTAAGGGACGGCTCGCATTCCACCAGTACCTGCCCAGCAAGAGGGCAAAGTACGGAATCAAATTCTTTAAGCTGTGTGAGAGTACCTCAGGGTACACCCACAGCTTTAGAGTTTACGAAGGAAAGGACACCAGGATTGAACCCCCTGAGTGTCCCCCCGTCCTGGGAGTGAGTGGGAAAATTGTGTGGGATTTGGTGCACCCACTGCTGGATAAAGGTTATCACCTTTACACTGATAACTTTTATTCCAGCATCCCAGTCTTCAAATCCCTCTCTGCGCGAGGTACTGCAGCCTGCGGTACCATCCGCAAAAATCAGAGAGGCCTCCCAAAGATGCTGCTTGGGCTGATGCTCAGAAAGGGTGAGAGCAGAGCCCAATGTAGCGACCACCTGTTGGTGGTCAAGTACAAGGACAAGAGGGATGTCCTTCTCTTGACCACCATACATGGTGATGGCAGCGCCGTCAGCACTGTACGGGGTACCTCTACACAGGTCCGCAAACTGGACTGTGTACTGGGGTACTAATACATGTTTAGACTTTGATCAAACTCCTCCAAACAGTGCTTTGAGAGGCCAAGGGTGTACAGCTGTCCTGCACATCGTCCAAATCAATGCTCCAACGTTTCCTGCTTGTGGGCAGCAACAGCGAACGACGGTACCTTCATTCGGGTAGTGTAAGCCCTGTGCTTGGCGCTCAGGAAAGGGCGCCCAGTATCAGGAGCAGCGGGGTACTCACCAGGTCGAAACTCTGGTCTGGGGTACAATAAATAATGGGGGTTTACTCCTATCACTTCCAACGTACAGCTTTCGGAGAAGGAATTGGTCAATGTCCACACCGTCCAATGGCAATCTCAAACTTACGGTCAAGTCACGAACACATCAGAAAGTCCAGGAGTGTGTTACCAAATTGGGTCAGGAAGTACGGCCAAGGACTCACGGACATGAGGTGCCGTAACACCATTGTCGCAAATCCGTGGTCCCATCTGAGAAGTGCCCAAAGTTGTTTCAAATATGGAATACCAGGACCATACCAATGCACTACTGCCAATTTACTTTCCTGGAAAGAATTAGTTCAAATTGGGGACAACATCATTTAGAAAAGAAGATTTTCCAGGAGTCACTTTAAAAACTTGGGTCATGTCCAAAATACACTTGTGTTTTTTTTTTACTGTTTAGGCACATCAGGGGCTCTGCAAACGGAACATGACGACCGCAGACCATTCCATCAAAGTCTGCTTCCAAAACGTCACAATTTCCCTTCTGAGCCCCGACTTGTGCCCAAACATTTTTTTCCCACATATGGAATACCAGTGTACTCAGGACAAATTGGACAACAACTTTTGGTGTCCAATTTCTTCTCTTAACCTTGGGAAAATAAAAAATTGGGGACTAAAACATCATTTTGTGAGGTAAAAAGTGGGATTTTTTTTTACACCTGGGTATTATAAACTTTAGTGAAACACTTGGGGGTTCAAAGTTCTCACCACACACCTAGATAAGTTCGTTAGGGGTCTAGTTTCCAAAATGGGGTCAAATGTGGAGGGTTTCCACTGTTTAGGCACATCAGGGGCTCTGCTAAAGGAACATGAGGCCCGCAGACCATTCCATCAAAGTCTGCATTCCAAAACGTCACTGCTTCCCTTCCGAGCCCTGCCGTGCGCCCAAACAGTGGATCCCCCCAACATATGGGGTATCAGCATACTTAAGACAAATTGGACAACCACTTTTGGGTTCCAATTTCTCCTCTTACCTTTGGGAAAATAAAAAATTGGGGACTAAAAAATCACTTTTGTGGAAAAAAAAATTATTATTTTTTTCACGCCAGGGCATTATAAACGTTAGTGAAACATTTGGGGTTCAAAGTGCTCACCACACACCTAGAAAAGTTCCTTAGGGGTCTAGTTTCCAAAATGGGGTCACATGTGGGGGGTTTCCACTGTTTAGGCACATCAGGGGCTCTGCTAACGGAACATGACGCTCGCAGACCATTCCATCAAAGTCTGCATTCCAAAACGTCACTGCTTCCCTTCCGAGCCCTGCCGTGCGCCCAAACAGTGGATCCCCCCAACACATGGGGTATCAGCGTACTCAGGACAAATTGGACAACCACTTTTGGGGTCCAATTCTCCTCTTACCCTTGGGAAAATAAAAAATTGGGGACTAAATCATCACTTTTGTGGAAAAAAAAATATTTTTTTTTCACGCCAGGGCATTATACACGTTAGTGAAACACTTGGGGTTCAAAGTGCTCACCACACATCTAGATAAGTTCCTTAGGGGGTATAGTTTCCAAAATGGGGTCACATGTGGGGGGTTTCCACTGTTTAGGCACATCAGGGGCCCTCCAAATGCGACATGGCGTCCGTTCGCAATTCCAGCCAATTTTGGTTTGGAAAAGTCAAACGGTGCTCCTTCCCTTTCAAGCCCTGCCGTGCGCCCAACCAGTGGTTCCCCCCACATATGGGGTATCAGCGTACTCAGAACATGTTGGACAACAACTTTTGTTGTCCAATTTCTCCTCTTACCCTTGGGAAAATAAAAATTTGGGGACTAAAACATCATGCTTGTGGAAAAAATATGATTTTTTTTCTTCACGGCTCAACATTACAAACTTGTGTGAAGCACTTGAGGGTTCAAAGTGCTCACCACACATCTAGATAAGTTCCTTAGGGGGTCTAGTTTCCAAAATGGGGTCACATGTGGGGGGTTTCCACTGTTTAGGCACAACAGGGGACCTCCAAACGCGACATGGTGTCCGTTCGCAATTCCAGTCAATTTTGGTTTAGAAAAGTCAAACGGCGCTCCTTACCTTTCAAGCCCTGCCGTGCGCCCAAACAGTGGTTCCCCCCCACATATGTGGTATCAGCGTACTCAGGACATGTTGGACAACAACTTTTGTGGTCCAATTTCTCCTCTTACCCTTGGTAAAATAAAAAATTGGGGATTAAAACATCATGCTTGTGGAAAAAATATGATTTTTTTTCTTCACGGCTCTACATTACAAACTTGCGTGAAGCACTTGAGGGTTCAAACTACTAACCACACATCTAGATAAGTTCCTTAGGGGGTCTAGTTTCCAAAATGGGGTCACATGTGGGGGGTTTCCACTGTTTAGGCACATCAGGGGCCCTCCAAACGCGACATGGCGTCCGTTCACAATTCCAGCCAATTTTGGTTTGGAAAAGTCAAACGGTGCTCCTTCCCTTTCGAGCCCTGCCGTGCGCCCAAACAGTGGTTTCCTCCCACATATGGGGTATCAGCGTACTCAGGACAAGTTGGACAACAAATTTTGTGTTTCAATTTCTCCTCTTACCCTTGGGAAAATAAAATTTGGGGACTAAAACATCATGCTTGTGGAAAAAATATGATTTTTTTTCTTCACGGCTCTACATTACAAACTTGCGTGAAGCACTTGAGGGTTCAAAGTGCTCACCACACATCTAGATAAGTTCCTTAGGGGGTCTAGTTTCCAAAATGGGGTCACATGTCGGGGTTTCCACTGTTTAGGCACATCAGGTGCCCTCCAAACGCGACATGGCGTCCGTTCGCAATTCCAGCCAATTTTGGTTTGGAAAAGTCAAACGGCGCTCATTCCCTTTCAAGCCCTGCCGTGCGCCCAAACAGTGGTTCCCCCCACATATGTGGTATCAGCGTACTCAGGACATGTTGGACAACAACTTTTGTGGTCCAATTTCTCCTCTTACCCTTGGGAAAATAAAAAATTGGGGATTAAAACATCATGCTTGTGGAAAAAATATGATTTTTTTTCTTCACGGCTCTACATTACAAACTTGCGTGAAGCACTTGAGGGTTCAAACTACTCACCACACATCTAGATAAGTTCCTTAGGGGGTCTAGTTTCCAAAATGGGGTCACTTGTGGGGGGTTTCCACTGTTTAGGCACATCAGGGGCCCTCCAAATGCGACATGGCGTCCGTTCGCAATTCCAGCCAATTTTGGTTTGGAAAAGTCAAACGGCGCTCCTTCCCTTTCGAGCCCTGCTGTGCGCCCAAACAGTGCTTCCCCCCACATATGGGGTATCAGCGTATTCAGGACAAGTTGGACAACAAGTTTTGTGGTTCAAATTCTCCTCTTACCCTTGGAAAAATAAAAATTTGGGGACTAAAACATCATGCTTGTGGAAAAAATATGATTTTTTTTCTTCACGACTCTACATTACAAACTTGCGTGAAGCATTTGAGGGTTCAAAGTGCTCACCACACATCTAGATAAGTTCCTTAGGGGTCTAGTTTCCAAAATGGGGTCACATGTTGGGGGTTTCCACTGTTTAGGCAAATCAGGGGCCCTCCAAACGCGTCATGGCGTCCGTTCACAATTCCAGCCAATTTTGGTTTGGAAAAGTCAAACGGCGCTCCTTCCCTTTCAAGCCCTGCCATGCGCCAAAACAGTGGTTCCCCCACAAATGGGGTATCAGCGTACTCAGGACAAGTTGGACAACAACTTTTGTGGTTCAATTTCTCCTCTTACCCTTGGGAAAATAAAAATTTGGGGACTAAAACATCATGCTTGTGGAAAAAATATGATTTTTTTTCTTCACGGCTCTACATTACAAACTTGCGTGAAGCACTTGAGGGTTTAAAACTACTCACCACACATCTAGATAAGTTCCTTAGGGGGTCTAGTTTCCAAAATGGGGTCACATGTGGGGGGTTTCCACTGTTTAGGCACATCAGGGGCCCTCCAAACGCGACATGGCGTCTGTTCGCAATTCCAGCCAATTTTGATTTGGAAAAGTCAAACGGCACTCCTTCCCTTTCGAGCCCTGCCGTGCGCCCAAACAGTGGTTCCCCCACATATGGGGTATCAGCGTACTCAGGACAAGTTGGACAACAACTTTTGTGGTTCAATTTCTCCTCTTACCCTTGAGAAAATAAAAATTTGGGGACTAAAACATCATGCTTGTGGAAAAATATGATTTTTTTTCTTCACGGCTCTACATTACAAACTTGCGTGAAGCACTTGAGGGTTCAAAGTGCTCACCACACATCTAGATAAGTTCCTTAGGGGGTCTAGTTTCCAAAATGGGGTCACATGTGGGGGGTTTCCACTGTTTAGGCACATTAGGGCCTCTCCAAACGCGACATGGCGTCCGTTCTCAATTCCAGCAAATTTTGGTTTGGAAAAGTCAAACTGCGCTCCTTCCATTCCGAGCCCTGCCGTGTGCCCAAACAGTGATTTTCCCTCACATATGGGGTATCGGCATACTCAGGAGAAATTGCCCAACAACTTTATCTGTCCTTTTTCTCCTTTTTCCTTGTGAAAATAAAAAAAATGTTTGTAAAAGATAATTTTTGTGACTAAAAAGTAAAATGTTCATTTTTTCCTTCCACGTTACTTCAGCTCCTGTGAAGCACCTGAAGGGTTAATAAACTTTTTGAATGTGGTTTTGAGTACCTTGAGGGGTGTAGTTTTTAGAATGGTGTCACTTTTGGGTATTTTCTGCTATATAGATCCCTCAAAGTGACTTCAAATATGAGGTGGTCCCTAAAAAAAATGGCTTTGTAAATTTTGTTGTAAAAATGAGAAATCGCTGGTCAAGTTTTAACCCTTATAATTTCCTAACAAAAAAAAATGTTGTTTCCAAAATTGTGCTGATGTAAAGTAGACATGTGGGAAATGTTATTTGTTAACTATTTTGTGTGACATATTTCTCTGTTTTAAGGGAATAAAAATTCAAAATTTGAAAATTGCAAAATTTTCAAAATTTTCGCCATATTTGCATTTTTTTCATAAATAAACACAAGTTATATCGATTAAATTTTACCAGTATCATGAAGTACAATATGTCACGAGAAAACAGTCTCAGAATCACGAAGATCCGTTGAAGCGTTCCAGAGTTATAACTTGATAAAGAGACAGTGGTCAGAATTGTAAAAATTGGCCCGGTCATTAACGTGCAAACCACACTTGGGGGTGAAGGGGTTAAAGATACCAATGATGTTAATATGGAGGGCAATAAAAGTATTTTGGAAAGTACTACCAAATTCAAGGACCTTTTACAAAAAAGGACTAAGATCTGGTGGAACCATGCGTTCATGGATAAATATTTACAAAAGAACCTAATACCCAGAGGGCTCCGGGTACAGGTATTTCCCTCCTTCCCGGTAGAAAAATTAGGGATTCGTGAAAGATGGGAAGGATATGCTAATGAATGCTCATTTGGTTCTATGCAAATCCTTAAAGAGATGAATTCTGATTCCTTAAAATCAATAGAGGCGGAAGTTGAAACCTTGCAAAATATAATTAGGAAGGAGATGCCAAATGATGTTCTAAAAAAGTTTAATACAGAAATTGAGGAGGAAACCCAGAAATGGGCCGAGGAGATACAGATGACTAAGGCAAAAAAATTCCAACGGGACGTTAATGATAAACAATTAAATAGGATGTATAAATGGAGAAATTATAATGAGAGATCAAGATCAGTTTATCGGAACGAATCCCGATCAAGATCTCGGTCTGCCTCAATACAATCAACGGTGTCGACTGATGAAAAACAGCATTCTAGGAGGCAGCAAACGATGACGCAAAAAGATGGAGCCCCATCCAGTAATAAACGAATGAACACACGGTTCAATAATAAGAAAGGGACAACCAGTAAACAGAGTGAGGAGGGATCTAGAAGCGGGCTACAGGTGATTAATTTATCAGACCACGTGCTAACTGATATTCAATTAAAAGTGCTTAGTAGGGGTCTTTCATTCTCTCCAACTAATGGTTTTAATTATTTTTCAGCATTAAAAGATCTACATTTGTTTTCACGGAAACTAATCATGAAAAAATTACATGGTAAAAATAGATCTGACTTGGATGCATGGAGCCCTGCTGAGTGGGAGGCCATTCAGACATTGGAGGCTCTGCTGGAGGAACAATCCTCACATGATCAAGGTGGGTTTCCAACATCAACATTGCCTAAGTCAACGAGGTTTCCCCCCTTGTCAATTTGCCCAGCTGTAGATATTTTTACAAGACTTGTAACTGAGGATCTGAAGAAATTATCTACACATCGCCGTTATGACAACATCACTCACAGAGAGAGGGAGGGTATTCGTCAGTTACAATCATGGGATGATGTAGTATTCAAGTCAGCTGACAAGGGGGGAAACATCTTGATTTGGCCTATTGTTAAATACGAACGTGAGGCCTTCCGGCAGTTACGTGACCAAGAAGTATATGAGAGACTTAGCCATAGTCCTGTGGCCTCTTTCTCCGCACGGCTCCAGGGGATCCTTACTAGAGCGTTTGAGTCTGGTATAATTAACAAAAAAACCTTGGAGGGGCTGTTGGTTAATTTTCCTAAAATACCAACATTCTATCTTCTTCCCAAAGTACACAAGGACGCCGTCAACCCTCCGGGACGTCCTATAGTGTCAGGAATAGATGGTCTTTGTGACCCTATTTGTAAATTCGTTGATTTCTATTTGAAAGCAATAGTTGAGACACTGCCATCATATGTTAAAGACACGACGGACGTCCTTAAGAGGGTTGATGGCGTCTTTGTGGATGCTGGAACCATATTAGTGACAGCGGATGTAGAAACATTATATACATGTATCAATCATGATGATGGCCTGCGTGCGGTCGAACATTTTCTCGAGGCCTCCGACCTGGACGGCTCCCTTTGTGAGTTCATCCTGGAACTGCTGCAATTTGCCCTTACGCACAATTTTTTTACGTTTAAAGATTTATTTTATCATCAGAAGCGCAGCGCAGACATGGGTGCGGCCTGAGCGCCCGCCTACGCCAACCTCTTTCTTGGCTATTTGGAGAGGTTGGTTTTTGGTGAGGCGGGTGCGGGGGCCACCGACCATGTGCTGTGCTGGATGCGCTATATTGATGATATTCTTTTATTTTGGCATGGGACAGTGCGGCAGTTGAAAGAGTTCATGGAGAATTTGAATAACAATTCTTTGAATATCAAAATTACCTTTAAATATGATTATAAAAAAATTGACTTTTTGGACATCAGTCGGGAGGTGGATAATGATCTGTCCATCCAGACTGATGTCTTTCGAAAAAGTACCTCAGTTAATGCATTATTGCATGCTGGATCTGCACATAACCATGCCACAGTGGGAGCCGTCCCGGTCGGACAATTCTTGAGGATGCGTCGGATTTGCTCGACAGGCCAAAAATTTGAGATACAAGCAAATGATCTAAGGGAGCGATTTAAACAACGCGGGTACAGTAAGCGTACTATTTAAAAAGGCTATATTCGGGCCAAGATGACTCCCCGTGATCATTTGCTGTACCATACAGCCCCGAGGACAAATAAGGATAACAATATAAGGTTTATTTCAGTTTTCAACCATGAATGGGAGAGCATGAGAGAGATCCTTACTAGGCACTGGTCAGTTCTAAAAACAGAGCCCGCTCTAGAATCAATCCTCACTGATCGACCCCTCATGACTCCTAGGAGGTCTAGGAATTTAAAGGATATGCTTGTTCAAATTCATTACATCCCACCTATTAAAAACTTGTTTGGGATTGGTAAACGTAATAAGGGATGCTTTAGTTGTGGCCACTGTATGGCATGCGCGAATGTTGTTCGAAGTTCTTCATTTCAATCTAGTGACGGTAATAGAAACTTTGACATTAGAGAGTATATCTCTTGTGGTACGTGTAACGTTATTTACTATGCCACATGTAGCTGCCCCCTAATTTATGTAGGTTTGACGTCACGGGAACTCAGATTACGCGTTTGTGAACACGTACGTAATATTCGCGCTGACAGTACAGTGGAGGATGTATCAAGTCTCAAAACGATCCCTAGACACTTTAGGGCCAAACACAATTGTAATCCGACTGAATTTCAGGTCCGAGGAATAGATGTTGTGCACCTAGGCATTAGAGGTGGTAACATTAAAAAGTTTTTGGCACAACGTGAACTTAAATGGATCGTCACATTAGATACGGTCAAACCAGCTGGTTTAAATGAGGCCCTTAATTTTGCTCCCTTTCTTTAAGTTCCCCAGTCTTTTGTTCTCCATTGCATCATATTTTATGTGTGTCATAGTATATGTTTTTTAATTGTTTTATTTTTTATTTTTCTTGTTTTTATCTTTCACTTAGTTTGTATTTCGTTATGCCTTGAGGATATATACATACCTTCAATTTCCCCTCTGTCCGGTTGACTTTCTCCATGGATTTGGGATTAAATTGGAATTAATATGAAATAAGGAACGAATAATGAATATCATAATTACCCTGATGGAGATCGCTATGGAACAATTTATATATGATTGTATTTTCAAATTCTGTATAGTTGCTGACCATCTGTTATATGGATGTGGTACATTGCTGAGAGCGCATGCGCGTGATAGCTCCCGGTGGCCGTCCCCCGTCATCCGGCAAAGCTTTGCTGACGCATTGCCATGGCTCAGTTTGAGCCCTGGCGGTGTGATAGGCTGGCATGCCTGGGTCACGGGGGCTGAAGCGGCAGCATCGTACGCATACGCCGACTGACGGCAAGCCTGTGACTCAGGTGATAACGATCATGTGATGCATAACCATGGATACTTAAAGGACCTCAAGGAGGGAATGACACACTTCCCCTTGAGAAAGCGAGGCTCACAGCAGCGAAACGCGCGTCGGGGCTATTTTGGGATGGCAACAAGCTTGTGGTGAGACCCCTTATTTGGCTCCCTTACTTACAACTTAACCACTTAGGAGTTATTTTAACCTTGGGATGCCTGGATCTTGGTGCTAAGAATCGCTACCTTTCTGTGGGTTTTTGCTATACATGCTCATTTGTATATGATGGTATTGCTTGCACTGTTGATGTCCTAATTACTAGGGGTGTTTCCCTCACATTAGCTATGTGAAGTTAATTATACCTATACTATCTTGTTGCCATTTTTCTGGTGTCTTTTTAAACACACATCTTGTATATTATAAAGGTGATTGTCACTTTGTGTATCATCAATAAATTTTCATACTTTTGTATCAAACTCCTTGATCTTTCTCCTGTTTTTCTGATGTGCATTTATGGAGTTAATAGTAGCTAATGTGTGAACTGGGTTCACAGCTACTTTATATCAATCTGGATATGTGTGTGTTAACCTTTCCATGTTTTTTGTATTTGGTCCAGATTTTAGACACAGCGGACTGTGAACAACCAACATCTTTTGCAACATTGCGTGATGATTTACCCTCTTTTAAGAGTTTGATAATCGTCTCCTTTGTTTCCATTGACATCTCTCATGTTGGAGCCATGATTCATGTCAGTCCACTTTGTGCAACATCTCTCCAAGGTGTGATCGCTCCTTTTTAGACGCAGACTAACGAGCAGATCTAATTTGATGCAAGTGTTAGTTTTGTGAATGAAAATTTACAGGGTGATTCCATAAATTTTTCCCTCAGAGTTAAGTGATTCCATATTTTTTTCCTTATGCTTGGTTAACCCCTCTCTGACATTAGACGTACTATCCCGTCCATAAAACCCGTGCCATTCTGACCATGGACGGGATAGTACGTCATAGGCGATTAGCTGCGCTCCCGGAGGGAGCGCAGCTAATCGCCGCCGGGTGTCAGCTGATTATCACAGCTGACACCCGTGACTGTGTGTCAGGAGCGGTCACGGACCGCTCCCGGCACATTAACCCCTTGCACACCGCGATCAAACATGATCGCGGTGTACTGGGGGCACAGGGGAGGATCGCGCAGGCAGGGGGCTCCCTGCGCGCCCCCCTGAGACCCTCAGACCAGCGCGATGTGATCGCGCTGCTCTGAGGGCTTCCTCCCTCCCAGGACCCGGATCCAAGATGGCGCTGGGGTCCTGGAGGGAGGCGGCTTCCTCAGTGCCTGCCGAGAGCAGGCATGAGGAAGCGTCCTGCACTGCCTGTCACATCGCTGGTGTGACAGAGTGCTGTGCACACTGTCACACCAGCGATCTGATGAAATACAGTGATGTCCCACCCTGGGACAAAGTAAAAAAGTAAAAAAAAGTAAAAATAAACATGTGTAAAAAAAAATCCAAAAAAAAAAAAAAAAAAAAAAAATATTCCCCAATAAATTCATTACTTATTGTAAATAAAAAAAATAAAACAATAAAAGTACACATATATGGTATCGCCGCGTCCGTAACGACCCCCCCTATAAAACTGTCCCACTAGTTAACCCCTTTTGTGAACCCCTTAAAAAATAAAAAATAAAAACGAAGCAAAAAATCAGTGCTTTATCATCATACCGCTGAACAAAAAGTGGAATAACACGCGATAAAAAAGACGGATATAAATAAACATGGTACCGCTGAAAACGTCATCTTGTCCCGCAAAAAACGAGCCGTCACACAGCATCATCAGCAAAAAAATAAAAAAGTTATAGCTCGCAGAATAAAGCGATGCAAAAATAATTATTTTTTATATAAAATTGTTTTTATTCTATAAAAGCGCCAAAACATAAAAAAATTATATAAATGAGGTATCGCCATAATCGTACTGACCCGAAGAATAAAACTGCTTTATCGATTTTACCACACGCGGAACAATAAAAACGCCTCACCCAAAAGAAATTCATGAATTGCTGATTTTTGTTCATTCTAACCTCCCAAAAATCGAAATAAAAAGCGATCAAAAAATGTCACGTGCTCAAAAATGGTACCAATAAAAGCGTCACCTCGTCCCGCAAAAATTAAGACCTCACATGACATTGTGGGCCAAAATATGCAAAAATTATAGCTCTCAAAATGTGGCGATGCAAAAAACTACTTTTTGCAATAAAAAGCGTCTTTTAGCGTGACAGCTGCCAATCATAAAAACTGCTATAAATAGTAAATCAAACCCCCTTTATCACCCCCTTAGTTAGGGAAAAATAATAAAATAAAAAAAATGTATTTATTTCCATTTTCCCATTAGGGTTAGGGTTAGGGTTTCGGCTAAAGTTAGGGTTAGGGTTGGCGCTAAAGTTAGGATTAGGGTTAGAGTTAGGATTAGGGTTAGGGTTGGGATTAGGGTTGGGACTAGGGTTAGGGGTGTGTTGGGGTTAGGGTTGGAGTTAGAATTGGGGGGTTTCCGCTGTTTAGGCACATCAGGGGCTCTCCAAATGTGACATGGCGTCTGATCTCCATTCCAGCCAATTCTGCGTTGAAAAAGTCAAACGGTGTTCCTTCACTTCTGAGCTCTGCCATGCGTCCAAACAGTAGTTTATCCCCACATATGGGGTATCAGCGTACTCTGGACCCCAAGAGTTATTGTGAAATTTGTCCTATTTCTTCTGTTACCCTTGGGAAAATAAAAAACTGGGGGCGAAAATATTATTTTTGTAAAAAAAATAAGATTTTTTTGTTTTTACGGCTGTACATTATAAACTTCTGTGAAGCACTTGGGGCTTCATAGCGCTCACCACACATCTAAATAAGTTCCTTGTGGGGTCTATTTTCCAAAATGGGGTCACTTGTTGGGGATTTCCACTGTTTAGGCGCATCAGGGGCTCTCCAAATGCGACATGACGCCCCCAGACCATTCCATCAAAGTCTGCAATCCAAAACGTCACTACTTCCCTTTCCGAGCCCTGACATGCGCCCATACAGTAGTTTTCTCCCACATATTGGGTATCAGCGTACTCAGGACAAATTGGACAACAACTTTTGGGGTCCAATTTCTCCTGTTGCCCTTGTGAAAATAAAATATTGGGGGCGAAAAAATCATTTTTGTAAAAAAAAAAAGGATTTTTTATTTTTACGGCTGTGCGTTATAAACTTCTGTGAAGCACTTCGGGGTTCAAAGTGCTCACCACACATCTAGGTAAGTTCCTTGTGAGGTCTATTTTCCAAAATGGGGTCACTTGTGGGGGGTTTCCACTGTTTAGGGGCGCATCAGGGGCTCTCCAAATGCGACATGACGCCCCCAGACCATTCCATCAAAGTCTGCAATCCAAAACGTCACTACTTCCCTTTCCGAGCCCTGACATGCGCCCATACAGTAGTTTTCTCCCACATATTGGGTATCAGCGTACTCAGGACAAATTGGACAACAACTTTTGGGGTCCAATTTCTCCTGTTGCCCTTGTGAAAATAAAATATTGGGGGCGAAAAAATCATTTTTGTAAAAAAAAAAAGGATTTTTTATTTTTACGGCTGTGCGTTATAAACTTCTGTGAAGCACTTCGGGGTTCAAAGTGCTCACCACACATCTAGGTAAGTTCCTTGTGAGGTCTATTTTCCAAAATGGGGTCACTTGTGGGGGGTTTCCACTGTTTAGGCGCATCAGGGGCTCTCCAAATGCGACATGACGCCCCCAGACCATTCCATCAAAGTCTGCAATCCAAAACGTCACTACTTCCCTTTCCGAGCCCTGACATGCGCCCATACAGTAGTTTTCTCCCACATATTGGGTATCAGCGTACTCAGGACAAATTGGACAACAACTTTTGGGGTCCAATTTCTCCTGTTACCCTTGTGAAAATAAAATATTGGGGGCGAAAAAATCATTTTTGTAAAAAAAAAAAGGATTTTTTATTTTTACGGCTGTGCGTTATAAACTTCTGTGAACACTTCGGGGTTCAAAGTGGTCACCACACATCTAGATAAGTTCCTTGTGGGGTCTATTTTCCAAAATGGGGTCACTTGTGGGGGGTTTCCACTGTTTAGGCGTATCAGGGGCTCTCCAAATGCGACATGACGCCCCCAGACCATTCCATCAAAGTCTGCAATCCAAAACGTCACTACTTCCCTTCCGAGCCCTGACGTGCACCCATACAGTAGTTTTCTCCTACATATTGGGTATCAGCGTACTCAGGACAAATTGGACAACAACTTTTGGGTTCCAATTTCTTCTGTTACCCTTGTGAAAATAAAATATTGGGGGCGAAAAAATCATTTTTGTAAAAAAAAAAAAGGATTTTTTATTTTAAGGCTGTACGTTATAAACTTTAGTGAAACACCTGGGGGTTCAAAGTTCTCACCACACATCTAGATAAGTTCCTTGAGGGGTCTAGTTTCCAAAATGGTGTCATTTGTGGGGGGTTTCCACTGTTTAGGCAGATCAGGAGCTCTCCAAACACGACATGGCGTCCAGCCAATTCTGCGTTGAAAAAGTGAGATGGGGCTCCTTCCCTTCCAAACTCTGCCATGCACCCAAACAGTGGTATACCCCCACATATGGGGTATCCGTGTACTCAGGACAAATTGCACAATAACTTTTGGAGTCTTGTTACCCTTGGAAAAATAAAAATTGGGGTGAAAAGATCATTTTTGTGGAAAAAATATGATTTTTAAATTTTACGGCTCTACGTTATAAACTTGTGTGAAGCACTTGAGGGTTCAAATTGCTCACCAAAGATCTAGATAAGTTCCTTAGGGGGTCTAGTTTCCCAAATGGGGTCATTTGTGGGGGGTTTCCACTGTTTAGGCACATCAGGGGCTCTCCAAATGCAACATGGCATCCAATCTCAATTCCAGCCAATTTTGGTTGGAAAAAGTCAAATGGTGCTCCTTCCCTTCCGAGCTCTGCCGTGCGCCCAAACAGTGGTTCCCCCCCACATATGGGGCATCAGCGTACTCAGGACAAATTGGACAACAACTTATGTGGTCCAATTTCTCCTGATACCCTTGGGAAAATAAAAAATTAGTGACTAAAAGATAATTTTTGTGGGAAAAAAATAGGATTTTTTATTTTCATGCCCGGGCATTATAAACTTGTGTGAAGCACTTGGGGTTCAAAGTGCTCACCAAAGATCTAGATAAGTTCCTTAGGGGGTCTAGTTTCCAAAATGGGGTCACTTGTGGGGGATTTCCACTGTTTAGGCTTATCTGGGGCACTGCAAACGGAACATGACCCCCATCAACGTCTGCATTCCAAAACGTTACTACTTCCTTTCCAAGCCCTGCCGTGCGCCCAAACAGTTTTCCACCCCCACATATGGGGTATCAGCGTACTCAGGACAAATTGGACAACAACTTTTGGGGTCCAATTTCCTTGGGAAAATTCAAAAATTTAGGACTAAAAAATCATTTTTGTGGAATTTTTTTTTTTTTTTTTCACACCCAGGCATTATAAACTTTTGTGAAACACTTGGGGGTTCAAAGTGCTCACAACAGATCTAGATAAGTACCTTAGGGGGTCTAGTTTCCAAAATGGTGTCACTTGTGGGGGTTTCCACTGTTTAGGCGCATCAGAGGTTCTCCAAGCGCGACATGGCGTCCAATCTCAACTCCAGCCAATTTTAGTTTGAAAAAGTCAAACGGCGCTCCTTCCCTTACGAGCTCTGCCGTGTGCCCAAACAGTGGTTTTCCCCCACATATGGGGTATTGGCGTACTCAGGAGAAATTGCATAACAACCTTATCTGTCCATTTTCTCCTTTTACCCTTGTGAAAATAAAAAAAAAGTTTGTAAAAGATCATTTTTGTGGCTAAAAAGTTAAATATTCATTTTTTCCTTCCACGTTGCTTTAGTTCCTGTGAAGCACCTGAAGGGTTAATAAACTTCTTGAATGTGGTTTTGAGTACCTTGAGGGGTGCAGTTTTTAGAATGGTGTCACTTTTGGGTATTTTCTGTCATGTAGACCCCTCAAAGTGACTTCAAATGTGAGGTGGTCCCTAAAAAAAATGGCTTTGTAAATTTTGTTGTAAAAATGAGAAATCGCTGGTCAACTTTTAACCCTTATAACTTCCTAACAAAAAAAAATTTTGATTCCAAAATTGTGCTGATGTAAAGTAGACATGTGGGAAATGTTATTTCTTAACTATTTTGTGTTACATATTTCTCTGTTTTAAGGGAATAAAAATTCAAAGTTTGAAAATTGCTAAATTTTCAAAATTTTCGCCATATTTGCGTATTTTTCAAAAATAAACGCAAGTTATATGGAAGAAATTTTACCACTAACATGAAGTACAATATGTCACGAGAAAACAATCTCAGAATCGCGAAGATCCGTTGAAGCGTTCCGGAGTTATAACCTCATAAAGAGACAGTGGTCAGAATTGTAAAAATTGTCCCGGTCATTAACGTGCAAACCACCCTTGGGGGTGAAGGGGTTAAAAAAAATAACCATTACTGACTACCACATTATTTGTTCATGATTTCTTTTAGTGTTTCTTAAAGCCAGAAAGTGGCCATTTGAAATGACTTCAGTTTTGTGCCATGTCTGTGATGTTTTTTTTTTCAATAAAATAAAATAACTGAATGAACATCCTCCAAGGCCAGTGATTTCATAATTTTTGCCAGGAGTTGTATTAATTTGGTACTCCCATATTGTTTGGCTATGCAGTGAATTGTTGAGCCTGAATAGCCTGCATTGGAGAATCTCAGTGTTGAGGATGAAGACCCGGCAGTGGACAACTGCAGTGTTGATGCTAAAGACCCAGGGGTGGAAAAGTGCAGTGTTGAGGTCGAATACCCGGCAGTGGACAATTGCAGTGTTGATGCTAAAGATCCTGCAGTGGACAATTGCAGTGTTAAGGCTGAACAGCCATCAGTGGAGAACTGCGCTGTTGAGGCTTAAGAACCTGCATTGGTGAACTGCATTGGTGAGACTGAAGACCCTGCATTTTAGCATTGCAGTGTTGATGCTGAAGAACTGGCAGTGAAGTATTGCATTGCTGAAGATGAACAACCAACAAAGTTCACATTATTAGGAAGTGTGCCTCCCATACTGTTTGCCTATGCAGTGAATGCAAGGCCTGCCCCAAATTTGGAGAAACCAAAATACCTCTTGGAAAAGATGTGGAGGAAGTCCTCCTAAAATTCTGTTTCCATTACAAAGGAGCGGGTCTCCTATACTTGTAATGCCCATACAGTAAGTGTATGGGCTGACAAGACAATTGCCCCTGTGGGGTATACATCAACATGCTGTATCAACATTTTTGTTACGGACATCATAAACATCCTTCAAAAAATTACGTGGCTGTTGCATCATGGAACATGTTCACCATCGTATTCTAGTGGTGGTGTCTGAAGAGACGTGGATGATGGCCTCAGAAAAAGGTCTTCCGAGTTGAAAGGAGCAGGTCTCCTCTTTTTGGAATTAACATACACTTAGGGCTGACAAATATTTTCCCCTGAGGGGGGGACACATCAACCTACTACGTAAACATTTTTTTTTAACAGACATCATAACACCCTTGCAAAACAATATAGTGGTTGTTTCATCCCGGAACACTGTCACCCTGGTGATCTAGTGGTGGTGGATGATGAGGATGAGGAGAAGGAGGAGGATAATAACACACAAAATAGCCAAAGTCAGGAAGCGTATATCCATGTGTGGGTGTGAAGAGGTGCATGGTATTAAATCTACCAAATAAATACACTGCATTGGAGGTTATGTTTCGCTGATATCATTTGGTGGTGTACAGAAGTCTGCCCCAATCCAGGCCTTATTTATTTTTAAAGAGTCAGCCTGTCAGCATTTTCATTTGACATGCGGAGGCGCTTATCAGTTATTTTTCCACCAGCGGCACTAAAAACCCTCTATGACAAAATGCTAGCGGCAGGGCAGGCCAGGACCTCCAAGGCGTAGAGAGCCAGTTCATGCCACGTGTCCAGCTTGGATACCCAATAATTAAAAGGCACAGCAATTCTCCACTGATGGCTGTTCAGCTTTCAACATCTTTCCAAACTTTCCATTCCTTGTGAGACTACCTCGCGACTCTGGGCCAAAGCGATGAGAGGGTCTGAGAAAAGTGTCCCAGTACTTTGCCAGTGTTCCCCTTCTTCTGCTGGATTATAGTTGTGTCTCTCTCGCCTCTATTTGGTTGTCCAACGAACTGACCTCTGCCGCCAGATGGGAATTTTTTAAGTAATTCTGCAACAATGGCCCTCTGGTACTGCATCATTTTAATACACCTATCTGACTCTGGAAGAAGAGATTGAAAGTTCTCCTTGTAGCATGGGTCTAGAAGTGTCACCAACCAGTAAGGAGTGTCAGCACAAGTTTTGAAAATGTGAGGGTCACGGGAAAGGCAGTACAACATAAAGTCTGCCATGTGTGCCAGACTGATAACTGGCAAGGCTTCTGTGTCCTCACCAACAGGACGACTGACAATGCTGTCCTCCTCCTCCTCCCTGTCCTCAGGCCATCCACGATGAACAGACCGAGTGACAGTTGTGTTTGTAGTACCGTCTATAGCGCATGAAAGTAACTCCTGTTCTTCCTCATTTTTAACCAATCCACTTTGGGATGACATGAGGCTGGGCTGTGTGTAATCACCCTGTATGGTTCCTTGCTCCATCTCATCATGCTCCACCTGCAATGCATCCTCTTTCATTGTGAGCAGAGAGCTTTTCAGAATACAGAGAAGCGGGATGGTGATGCTAATTATGGCGTCGTTGCAGCTCAACATCTTGGTGGACACCTCAAAGTATTGTAGGATGGTATATATGTCTGACATCCATGTTCTCTTCTGAGATATTATGTGTGGAGTCTGAACTGAATACCGATGACCTTGTTGATGCTGGTAGTCAACAACTGCCCTCTTCTGCTCACAAATCTTTTCCAGCATATGCAGTGTAGAATTCCAATGCGTGTGGACATCACACACTAGTCGATGAGCCTGAAGATGCAAACGCTGCTGAAGCATATCAAGGGCGGCTGAAGCTGTAGCTGACTTTCTAAAATGGGCACAAAGGTGGCTTACTTTCACAAGCAGATCTGGCAGCTCAGGGTAGGTTTTGAGAAACTGCTGAACCATGATGTTAAGCACATGGGCCAGGCATGGTACGTGTGTGAGCTCGCCTCACCTCAGAGCCGCCACCAGGTTCCGGCCATTGTCACACACGACCATGCCTGGCTGTAGGTTCGGCGGTGTCAGCCACATATCTGCCTGCTCTTTCAGAGCTGTCCACAACTCTTCAGCATTGTGCGGTTTGTCACCTAAGTATATTACCTTCAATACAGCCTGTTGCCGCTTGGCTGAGTCAGTGCTGCAGTGCTTCCAGCTTGCGACTGATGTGGTCATTTCGGAGATGCAGGCTGAAGAGGAGGAGGAGAATGACGTGCAGGATCTGGAAACTGTGGGGGCAGCCCTGATTGACCTAGGGCCCATATCCTTGGCGCTGGTAGGACGTGTTCCATCCCAAGGTCCAACTGGGTCCTGGCTTCCACTATGTTAGCCCAGTGTGCCATCAGCGAGATGTACCCTCCCCGCCCAGAAGCACTTATCCACTTGTCTGTGGTTAAATGTACTTTCCCAGTAACTGCATTGTTGAGGGCATGGGTAATGTTGTGGGACACGTGCTTGTGTAATGCCAGGACGGCACATCGGGAGAAATAGTATCGGTTGGGGACAGAGTACCATGGGATAGCCGCCGCCATCAGGTTGCGGAAAGCTTCCATCTCCTTGAGCCTTAAAAACAACATTTCAAGCTCAAACAGAAGAGAAATGTGTGAATTTAGTATTGTGGCCTGTTGGGCATTGTTTGGGTGTTTCCGCTTGCATTCCAATGACTAGTGTATGGACAACTGAAGGCTGTGCTGGGACAAAGATGTGGACATGCTTGATGAAGATGGAAGCTGTGTGTGTGCAACAACAGGTGCAGGGCAGGAGGCATCTTAGCAGGCAGCAGGGACAGGGTATTGGCTGCCACGCACAACTGAGGAAGAAGCAGTGGTGTCACCCGCAGACACTGTTCCTGGACCCTGAGGTTCGGCCCACAAGGTCAGGTGCTTTGCTGCAATGTGCCTGGTTATGCTGGTGGTGGTCAGGCTGGTAGTTTTGCTAGCTCTGCTGATGCTGGCATGGCAGGTGGTGCAAATGGCTTGTTTGGGGTTATGGGCAGATTCTTTAAAAAAACAACCAGACTCAGGAAGACCTAACAGTTGTACTGACAACTTCCGTCATGTTGGTGTTATGAGGAATGGTTGCCTGCCTTCTGTCTGCCACCACCACAGTGCTTCTTCCTGCCTGTTGTTGTGCTACGCCTCCCTCCCCCTGTCTGCTGCTGTCCTTGCTCCGCATGTCCTCCTGCCAGGTTGGGTCAGTTAATATATCATCCACCAACTCGGCACTCTGCTGAGTGAAGAAATTTAATAGAGTCCATGCAGAGTAGTACAAAGAGAACATTTCGGTCACATGACCTTCATCAGCTACTACAAAAACAAAAATAAATATAAACAAAAAAATAAAATGCATAAAAAAATAAAGTATATACAATGGGTATGGTCAATACTTAGAGGATGTCTAGAAAACATTAGAGTTGCAGACACATCGAGTATCAATCGTCAGACCTATAGGACAAGTGCACTGGCTAGCAGAAAAAGAAGGGCCAGTGAGGTGAAATGAAGCGTATGAAAAGGTGAACTTACCCAATTATAAGTACTGCCTGACAATTTTTGAACCTACTGCAGATTCACTTAGGAGAGAGCTGTTTGGTAAATAGAAAAATGTATAGAGGTTCTGAAATAAAAACAACAAAATGAGTGATATGAGAGCACAGGGTGTTACATGCCAACACATCAGAGGTGTCAGCAATGAGAGGTGAGACCGTCAGCATTAGGAATAATCAGCCTGTGAATCCAGACACACTGACTGTAGCATAAAGATCCAAAGTGATGAATGATAAAAAGAGAGGCATATGAGAGAACAGACCTGTTCCGAAGTGAGAAGAATGCATGATATGTCCCAGCAGCGTTACGGACGCGGTATCCACCGCTAGTCACATGCTGAGAGTGTGCGTACCTTCCTGGGTGAAATAAGGAAGGGGAGGGACAAGAGGAGGCGAAAGACCAATCGGCCGGCAGTGGGGAGGAGCAGGCTATGTCATCACAGGAAGTGAATAGTCGTGCAAGTCAGTGATAGTCCAGTGCGTTCCAGCAGTGCTGAAGAGGTGGTACAATTGAGTAAACGAGGAGGGAAGAAAGGCGGTGAAGTATTCACAGTCAGAGAGGCTGTGATGTTGCATGAAGAGAGGAATATGAGTGAATCCAAGTAGTGGAGATGAGCATTTTTAATAAAGTCGGCACTAAAAAGAAAAGAGACAAAACAAGTACTTATAAATGCTGGACAAACTGAGGTTGCAGGACATAACGGGCAATATATGGCAATATACAGTACAGACAAAAAGTTTGGACACACTTTCTCATTCAACGATTTTTCAGTATTTTCATGACTGTGAAAATTGTAGAATCACACTGAAGGCATCAAAACTATGAATTAACACATGTGGAATTATACATTACACTTTACAAAAAAGTGTGAAACAACTGAAAATATGTCTTATATTCTAGCTTCTTCAAAGTAGCCACCTTTTGCTTTGATTACTGCTTTGCACGCAGAAAAGGTGAACGGATGGACTCTACATGCCTGGTTCCCACCGTGAAGCATGGAGGACGTTGTGTGATGATGTGGGGGTGCTTTGCTGGTGACACTGTTGGGGATTTATTCATAATTGAAGGCATACTGAACCAGCATGGCTACCACAGCATCTTGCAGCAGCATGCTATTCTATCCGGTTTGCGTTTAGTTGGACCATCATTTATTTTTCAACAGGGCAATGACCCCAAACACACCTCAAGGCTGTGTAAGGGCTATTTGACCAAGAAGGAGAGTGTTGGGGTGCAACGTCAGATGACCTGGCCTCCACAGTCACCAGACCTGAACCCAATCGAGATGGTTTGGGGTGAGCTGGACCGCTCATCGCTTCAATTTTGTTTTGTTAATCAAAACTATGAATTAACACATGTGGAATTATACATTACACTTTACAAAAAAGTGTGAAACAACTGAAATTATGTCTTACATTCTAGGTTTTCTCAAAGTAGCCACCTTTTGCTTTGATTACTGCTTTGCACGCAGAAAAGGTGAACGGATGGACTCTACATGCCTGGTTTCCACAGTGAAGTATGGAGGAGGAGGTGTGATGGTGTGGGGCTGCTTTGCTGGTGACACTGTTGGTGATTTATTCAAAATTGAAGGCATAGTGAACCAGCATGGCTACCACAGTATCTTGCAGCGGCATGCTATTCCATCCGGTTTGCGTTTAGTTGGACCATAATTTATTTTTCAACAGGACAATGACCCCAAACACACCTCCAGGCTGTGTAAGGGCTATTTGACCAAGAAGGAGAGTGTTGGGGTGCAACGCCAGATGACCTGGCCTCCACAGTCACCAGACCTGAACCAAATCAAGATGGTTTGGGGTGAGCTGGACCGCTCACCGCTTCAATTTTGAATAAATCCCCAACAGTGTCACCAGAAAAGCACCCCCACACCATCACACCACCTCCTCCATGCTTCACGGTGGGAACTAGGCATGTAGAGTCCATCCGTTCACCTTTTCTGCGTGCAAAGCAGTAATCAAAGCAAATGGTGGCTACTTTGAAGAACCTAGAATATAAGACATATTTTCAGTTGTTTCACACTTTTTTGTAAAGTGTAATGTATAATTCCACATGTGTTAATTCATAGTTTTGATGCCTTCAGTGTGATTCTACAATTTTCATAGTCATGAAAATACAGAAAAATCTTTGAATGAGAAGGTGTGTCCAAACTTTTGGTCTGTACTGTACATAGCTCAATAACAGTTGGTCCTGACTAAGATCGCATGTAACATAGTCTTGCGATAGGGTGTGTGCAGGACATCAGTATAAATGGATGGTACATGTTACAGATATAGAGAGCAATACATAATCCAAATACATATATCTGTAGTAAAGTCATTGGAGTAAACCAATACGGTCAGACATGTGCCAAAGTCACAAAGGGACAGTGATGGATCATGTATACCCCCGATAATATGTCCATGATAAACTGTGGACCAGGTGAGAGGCCCGAATCTATAAATGGAAAAGTGAACAGCTCTTCCTAGTGTCCACGTGTGGGATCAGTTGTCTCCGGGCACTCGAAATGGGAGGAGGAAGGAGGATCATGGTGAGGAATATGCAGTCCAGACTCATGTTGTTAAACCATTGACTGATTTGACCAAAAAGGGTTCTGATGTGGTGAATTGGCCTCCTGAGGCAGTCTCTGCGTTTCAGGAACTTAAACAGAGATTCACTTCTGCTCCTGTTCTACGGCAGCCTGATGTTTCTCTGCCATATCAGGTGGAGGTTGATGCCTCTGAAATTGGGGCAGGTGCCATTTTGTCCCAAAGAGATCCTGAGACCTCTAAAAGTAACACTTGTGCTTTTTTCTCTCGAAAATTTTCTCCAACTGAACGTAATTATGACTTGGGTAATCGGGAGTTATTGGCCATGAAGTGGGCTTTTGAAGAGTGGAGACATTGGCTGGAAGGAGCCAAACATCAGGTGGTGGTCCTCACGGACCATAAGAATCTGGATTATCTGGAATCAGCCAAGCGACTTAATCCTAGACAGGCCAGGTGGGCCTTGTTTTTCACACGTTTTAATTTTGTGGTTTCCTTTCTTCCTGGCACTAAGAATGTTAAGGCGGTTGCCCTCTCAAGGAGTTTCCTTGCGGACTCTCCTGAGTTAACTGATCCTCCTGTTATTTTAAGAGGGTGTAGTTCTTTCCGCCACCTCGCCCAATTTGAGACTGGCTCTGGAATGGTGTCAGGAGGATAAACCCGAGCGCTGCCCTGTTGGGAAATTGTTTGTCCCAGACCAGTGGAAGAAGAGTGTGATGTCTGAGATTCATTGTTCCGCGTTGGTCGGTCATCCCGGAATTTTTGGTACCAGAGACTTGGTGAGTAGAGTTGAGCGATACTTTCCGATATCCTAAAGTATCGGAATCGGAATGGTATCGCCGATATCACAAAAATATCGGCGATACCCGATACCGATACCGGAAGTCCCATGTAAGTCTATGGGAACAAAATATCGAAATTAAAAAAAACCCATTCTTGCCTTGTTGGTTAATTGTACATGAAGGAAAACAAGAAAGAGTAATGTAGAATGTATTGGGGGAGGTTGAGGAGACATTAAAGGCATAGATGTTTGACCCAATCCAATGGAATAGCATTAATTTTTTTTTTTTAGGAAATACGTTCGGATTGACGAACAAATTGACAATGTTGTTAACCTTTTTTCTATTTTGTCAAATATGTCTGTTTCACAACTTCCATGGTCTTCACCTTTTTAACTTTTCACACACTTTCTCCTTCATAATTTTCAGCAGCATCATCTTTCTCATCAAATTATTCTTCATCTTCACCTTCTTAATCTTCTAAAACTTCTTGCTATTCATCTTTTTGTTAACATTACTTATATTGTTCTTATTAAACAGTTATTATTCTTCATATTCTACTTCTTCATCTTCTTCCTATTCATCCTTTTCATCATATTCTTATTTGTGACAGACATTCCTGTACTTGTAATCTGTAAAACTCTGAATTTTCATCCTTCCGTTCTTGCTGTCACGAAAGATTTTAATTACAACAGTATTTGTCCGCGTTCAGTTTAGCCTGCAGCAGCATCAGGCATTTTCCAGGGGCACCACGAGGAGGAACGGACTCACCCCCATACACTGCTTAGTCTTCTTCTGCTTAGAATTTAGAGCATATATTTTGCTCTTCATTTTGGTCTTATACTTAATGTTCTTCTGCTTTTTGATCTTCTGCTTATTGTTCTTCTGTCTCTTGTTCTGTATCTTGTAGTTTGTCTTAACCTTCTTTGTCCTGTTGGTGATGGTACAAAAGCCAATGGAAGTAACGAGGACCAGCTGACTGTGCTGGAACCCGGAGGGTCAGCAGAAGGAAAAGAGCCAATGGCACAACCGAGGACCAGCTGACGTTACTGGGACAGGGTTACTAAGCAGGAGGTACCTGTGCTCCAAAGCACTACCAAGGACCAGCAGACGTTGCTGGAACTCGGATACCGACATGGAGGCACCTAGGCCAAAGGCACTGCGGAGAACCAGCTGACGGTACTGGAACCCGGATGGGTAGCAGAAGGTACAAGAGCCAATGAAAGTAACGAGGACCAGCTGACTGTGCTGGAACCCGGAGGGTCAGCAGAAGGAAAAGAGCCAATGGCACAACCGAGGACCAGCTGACGTTACTGGGACAGGGTTACTAAGCAGGAGGTACCTGTGCTCCAAAGCACTACCAAGGACCAGCAGACGTTGCTGGAACTCGGATACCGACATGGAGGCACCTAGGCCAAAGGTACTGCGGAGAACCAGCTGATGGTACTGGAACCCGGATGGGTAGCAGAAGGTACCCATGGAAATTAAAGTTGAGGCAGCAGGACTGTTTGCCGTTCACACAGCAGGGGAACAGCTGACATTACTGAACCCCAGTAACACAGGAGCAAGTGTAGACTGTGCTAACAGCACTTCCGAGAAACAACTGGCGGTGTTGTAACCCAGGGATGAGAAGAGAACAGGGTGGAGGCAGCAGGACTTTTTGCCGTTCACACAGCAGGGGAACAGCTGACATTACTGAACCCCAGTAACACAGGAGCAAGTGTAGACTGTGCTAACAGCACTTCCGAGAAACAACTGGCGGTGTTGTAACCCAGGGATGAGAAGAGAACAGGTGGAGGCAGCAGGACTTTTTGCCGTTCACACAGCAGGGGAACAGCTGACATTACTGAACCCCAGTAACACAGGAGCAAGTGTAGACTGTGCTAACAGCACTTCCGAGAAACAACTGGCGGTGTTGTAACCCAGGGATGAGAAGAGAACATGGTGGAGGCAGCAGGACTTTTTGCCGTTCACACAGCAGGGGAACAGCTGACATTACTGAACCCCGTAACACAGGAGCAAGTGTTCACTGTGCTAACAGCACTTCCGAGAAACAACTGGCGGTGTTGTAACCCAGGGATGAGAAGAGAACATGGTGGAGGCAGCAGGACTTTTGCCGTTCACACAGCAGGGGAACAGCTGACATTACTGAACCCCAGTAACACAGGAGCAAGTGTAGACTGTGCTAACAGCACTTCCGAGAAACAACTGGCGGTGTTGTAACCCAGGGATGAGAAGAGAACAGGGTGGAGGCAGCAGGACTTTTTGCCGTTCACACAGCAGGGGAACAGCTGACATTACTGAACCCCAGTAACACAGGAGCAAGTGTAGACTGTGCTAACAGCACTTCCAAGCAACAACTGGCGGTGTTGTAACCCAGGGATGAGAAGAGAACAGGGTGGAGGCAGCAGGACTTTTTGCCGTTCACACAGCAGGGGAACAGCTGACATTACTGAACCCCAGTAACACAGGAGCAAGTGTAGACTGTGCTAACAGCACTTCCGAGAAACAACTGGCGGTGTTGTAACCCAGGGATGAGAAGAGAACAGGGTGGAGGCAGCAGGACTTTTTGCCGTTCACACAGCAGGGGAACAGCTGACATTACTGAACCCCAGTAACACAGGAGCAAGTGTAGACTGTGCTAACAGCACTTCCAGAAAACAACTGGCGGTGTTGTAACCCAGGGATGAGAAAGAAACAGGGTGGAGGCAGCAGGACTTTTTGCCGTTCACACAGCAGGGGAACAGCTGACATTACTGAACCCCAGTAACACAGGAGCAAGTGTAGACTGTGCTAACAGCACTTCCGAGAAACAACTGGCGGTGTTGTAACCCAGGGATGAGAAGAGAACAGGTGGAGGCAGCAGGACTTTTTGCCGTTCACACAGCAGGGGAACAGCTGACATTACTGAACCCCAGTAACACAGGAGCAAGTGTAGACTGTGCTAACAGCACTTCCGAGAAACAACTGGCGGTGTTGTAACCCAGGGATGAGAAGAGAACAGGTGGAGGCAGCAGGACTTTTTGCCGTTCACACAGCAGGGGAACAGCTGACATTACTGAACCCCAGTAACACAGGAGCAAGTGTAGACTGTGCTAACAGCACTTCCGAGAAACAACTGGCGGTGTTGTAACCCAGGGATGAGAAGAGAACAGGGTGGAGGCAGCAGGACTTTTTGCCGTTCACACAGCAGGGGAACAGCTGACATTACTGAACCCCAGTAACACAGGAGCAAGTGTAGACTGTGCTAACAGCACTTCCAAGCAACAACTGGCGGTGTTGTAACCCAGGGATGAGAAGAGAACAGGGTGGAGGCAGCAGGACTTTTTGCCGTTCACACAGCAGGGGAACAGCTGACATTACTGAACCCCAGTAACACGGAGCAAGTGTAGACTGTGCTAACAGCACTTCCAAGCAACAACTGGCGGTGTTGTAACCCAGGGATGAGAAGAGAACAGGGTGGAGGCAGCAGGACTTTTTGCCGTTCACACAGCAGGGGAACAGCTGACATTACTGAACCCCAGTAACACAGGAGCAAGTGTAGACTGTGCTAACAGCACTTCCGAGAAACAACTGGCGGTGTTGTAACCCAGGGATGAGAAGAGAACAGGGTGGAGGCAGCAGGACTTTTTGCCGTTCACACAGCAGGGGAACAGCTGACATTACTGAACCCCAGTAACACAGGAGCAAGTGTAGACTGTGCTAACAGCACTTCCAGAGCAACAACTGGCGGTGTTGTAACCCAGGGATGAGAAGAGAACAGGGTGGAGGCAGCAGGACTTTTGCCGTTCACACAGCAGGGAACAGCTGACATTACTGAACCCCAGTAACACGGAGCAAGTGTAGACTGTGCTAACAGCACTTCCGAGAAACAACTGGCGGTGTTGTAACCCAGGGATGAGAAGAGAACAGGTGGAGGCAGCAGGACTTTTGCCGTTCACACAGCAGGGGAACAGCTGACATTACTGAACCCCAGTAACACAGGAGCAAGTGTAGACTGTGCTAACAGCACTTCCGAGAAACAACTGGCGGTGTTGTAACCCAGGGATGAGAAGAGAACATGGTGGAGGCAGCAGGACTTTTTGCCGTTCACACAGCAGGGGAACAGCTGACATTACTGAACCCCAGTAACACAGGAGCAAGTGTAGACTGTGCTAACAGCACTTCCGAGAAACAACTGGCGGTGTTGTAACCCAGGGATGAGAAGAGAACATGGTGGAGGCAGCAGTAATTTTTGCCGGACACACAGCAGGGGAACAGCAGGCGTTACTGAACCCCACAAACACATCAGCGATTGTTTTCATCTGTGCATCTAACACTTCTGAGCAGCAACTGGCGCTGTTGAAGCCCAGGGTCAAGGAGGGTGTAGGCAGAGGCCTAGTATGAGACGTTTGAAGTTGAAGTTGTAGTTAGCAGCAGTAATTTTTGCCAGACACACAGCAGGGGAACAGCAGGCGTTACTGAACCCACAAACACATCAGCGATTGTTTTCATCTGTGCATCTAACACTTCTGAGCAGCAACTGGCGCTGTTGAAGCCCAGGGTCAAGGAGGGTGTAGGCAGAGGCCTAGTATGAGACGTTTGAAGTTGAAGTTGTAGTTAGCAGCAGTAATTTTTGCCAGACACACAGCAGGGGAACAGCAGGCGTTACTGAACCCACAAACACATCAGCGATTGTTTTCATCTGTGCATCTAACACTTCTGAGCAGCAACTGGCGCTGTTGAAGCCCAGGGTCAAGGAGGGTGTAGGCAGAGGCCTAGTATGAGACGTTTGAAGTTGAAGTTGTAGTTAGCAGCAGTAATTTTTGCCAGACACACAGCAGGGGAACAGCAGGCGTTACTGAACCCCACAAACACATCAGCGATTGTTTTCATCTGTGCATCTAACACTTCTGAGCAGCAACTGGCGCTGTTGAAGCCCAGGGTCAAGGAGGGTGTAGGCAGAGGCCTAGTATGAGACGTTTGAAGTTGAAGTTGTAGTTAGCAGCAGTAATTTTTGCCAGACACACAGCAGGGGAACAGCAGGCGTTACTGAACCCCACAAACACATCAGCGATTGTTTTCATCTGTGCATCTAACACTTCTGAGCAGCAACTGGCGCTGTTGAAGCCCAGGGTCAAGGAGGGTGTAGGCATAAAATATTGAGTTATTGCCTTGTTACGTGGCCATTGCAAATGTATGTACTTCAAACAAGAATAAATGAAGTTTTACTACAACAATAAAATGATAAATTTCAATAACAAGAATAGAAAAATATTTATACTTGACAGTCCTCTGTGGTTGATAACGTTTAATGGCTAACTGAAAATATGGTAACAAATTCAAAGCTTTCGAGACTACTCAGGTGTCTTCATCAGGCTAAGAGTAAAGCCAAAAATGAAGAATCACATATTTCTACACACAACAGGACACAGGAATAGCTAAGACAAGTGAGGGAGGGACAAGTGAGGGGAGACCGGCAACAAAAAGGAGAACAAGGATGAATTATCAGCGCCACACAATCACAGATAAATTAATGAATTTACCTGTGGCAAAAGACTTTTGTATGCCCGGTCATAGCATCATGGATATGGAATTACTGTTATTAAAATATAACTTCAAATATGAGAAACGTACAAAGGTTTCAGAATATAAGCTCATCATGACCTTTGACACTGTTAGTGATGGAATGAATAGATCACATGGATTTATGTCATTCTATATCAATTAAGGAATCTGCGTCTATGCCCTTCCAGGGTCATGAAAACCCAAAAAAATACGCCAATGAGAGGGCAATCAAACTTTCTATCCTTATCTAGGAACTGTTCCAATATTTATGTTCATCCCTGTGAGATAATGACAGTTCTGATACACGTCACTTACTTGTCTTACCTATTGCACTATTCCTGTGTCCTGTTGTGTATAGAAATATGTGATGCTTAATTTTTTTAGTTAGTCTTTCCCTGATGAAGAGACGTGAGTAGCCTTGAAAGCTTGCAATTTGTTTCCATCTTTTCAGTTATCCATTAAAAGGTATCAACCACTGCTGACTCTGAAGTCTAAATATTTTTCTATCTACTGGCTAACACGGTACAAAGATACACATGTTTTCTAATTTCAAGAAGGAAAAATAAAGAAAATACAAATATAAACGCATATATGCACATGCCAAAAATAAATGGAACAACACAACACCCAAAAAATTGGTAACAAAATATAGTGTTGTAAATTTAAGAATAAAAGTAAATTTTTTTTTTTATGAATAATGCTTAAGGAACGCTATGTTAAACCATAACATAGTGAAGACAATGGATTTTGTAATAGTCACTCATCATCATCATCGCAAATTTTATGTGACAGTCACAGACATTTCAATTATTTAAGTTCATAAAATCGTAACTTTCTATAGCATGTATGACATGTCCAGCATGGACTCATCAATGTGATTGATGACACAATAATGTACAATAAAAAATAACCATTTAAAAAAACATTAGGCATTGTTTGTCACAATTTAAGTGTGTGCCTGCAAGTGTAGGTGAAACAAAGGCTACGGATAGCAAAGGTATATTCTATGTCTGTATCAGACAGTGGACAGCCTCTGATGGGTAATGCCGATGTTATACTGTACGTCAATAAAGTCTGCGGCTGAAATCATGCATTTTTTGCTTGTAGAGTGTTGAAGAGGGTAAAAGAATGTCTGGTTGCGCAAAGCTTTATCCGTCAACACTACCTTCCTACTGTCACGCGTAGGGTAGGGTAGCGTGTGGCAATTAGCTGACTATCAAATGTGAGGTTAGGCTGCGTTATTGCGCACTAGGGACGCAAAAAAAATACAGCAGTAATAATTTAATGTGTAATACTCCACCTATGACAAACCAAAAAATTACGTTCCCTCTTTAACAATGTACAAGACTAACAAGCCTAATGGTTGACGCTGACTTAATTGAGATACAGTATTACATCAACATTGTCCATGAGTAACTATGCACTGTGATACCTATATACCAGTATTAATTTATATCTCTTGTGGTTGTTTCAACAGCACTTGCAGGTATAACTACCTATTGTCAGTATGCATGATGCACTTTCTAGATGTAATAATTTATTATTGGACATTATTACCATGTTTACATGCTGGCCATTTCATATATGGTGTTTGAAGTTACAGTTGGCATCAGTATGTGTATTTTATAATGTCTGTCATAAATAAAACTCGTGATGATGATGATGAGGATTTAATGATTCGTACATCCATTGAGTGCATTATCTTACAGGTACAGATAAAGTTCCTTAAAAAGCATTAATTCATAAGTCTGAAATGTACTTTTATGCATTAATTTAAAAATGTGAAGAGTAGACTATGTTTTATTTTTTGTTACCATTTCTAATAGACATGTGCAGATATGCGCTGTGATGACAAATTATTATTTGTCCATATTTATCATAAAAATTTATCATTCTAGGCCTGCAAAACTTCACAATTTCATGTTTTCAGCATAACAAGCAGGGTGACGGCTCTTCCCTATTTGGAGCATGTTGGTCATGTGTTTTTCTGTCCATGTGTCGGGAACAGGACACTTCTTGCCGTTGACACAGCAGGGGAACAGCTGGCGTTACTGAACCCCACTAACAGTAGAGCTTGTGTTTTGTTCTGTGGACACGACACTTCTGAGCAGCAACTGGCAGTGTTGGAGCCCAGGGAGTAGAGTTCAGGTGGTAGAAAGATGAACATAACAGGAGACATGGATAACGTTGCGAACCAGTTATTTAATCTGAAAACGGACAGACAAATTCTGGCGAGATCCATGCCTTGTTCATTTTCAGAAAAGTAAGCCGGTCTACATTATCGGAGGATAGTCGCATGCGACGGTCTGTTAGTACACCACCTGCAGCACTAAAGACGCGCTCCGATAATACACTGGCAGCAGGGCAAGCCAGCACCTCCAATGCATACTGGCTAAGCTCTGGCCATGTATCCAGCTTCGAGACCCAAAACTTGAATGGGGAAGAGCCATCTGGGAGTACACTGAGAGGCAAAGCCAAGTAGTCTGTCACCATCTGACGGATACGTTGCCTCCCGCTGACTGGAGCCCTCTCGGATGGTGTAGACATTTGTGGCGCTGCCACAAAACTTTGCCACATTTTTAACATACTGGTCTTTCCCTGTGCAGAGGCACTGCGTGTGCTCCCTCTTGTTGCAGAGCTCTCTACACTGCCTCGACGCACAGAGCTGCTTTGTAAAGCAGTAGCAGCAGCAGTGCTCTCGGCAGTAAGGTAGAACATTAGGGATTGCACCAGTGTGTCTTGGTACTCCCGCATTTTACGCTCCCGGTTCAACGGTGTGATGAGGCTTTTGACGTTGTCCCGGTAGCGAGGGTCTAGGAGGGTGTACACCCAATAATCAGACGTCGTGAGAATGTGTGCGATGCGGCGGTCGTTTCTTAGGCACTGCAGCATGAAATCAACCATGTGCTGCAGACTCCCAACTGGCAAAGAAACGCTGTCCTCTGCAAGAGGCGTTATCTCTACCTGCTCTGCATCACCCCACCCTCGCTCTACATACTGACTAGAGCGTTGTGTACCTCCCTCTGGAGCGATGTCTTCCTCCTCCATTGACTCCTCCTCCTCATCCTCCTCACAAAGTGAGCCCTGCCCAGCCCTTTGTGAGGAACCACGTTGCGCTGACTTTCCAGAAGGTGATGGAATTTGTGACTCCTCATCCTCCACCTCTTCCAAAACCTCATCCCTTATTGCTTGCAGTGTTTTTTGAAGCAGGCAGATAAGGGGGACAGTCAGGCTGACTAGTGCATCATCTGCACTCGCCATCCGCGTTGACTCATCAAACGCACGCAAAACGTGGCACATGTCCTTCATAGTGGCCCACTCATTAATGGTGAAGTGTGGACGGCGCAAATTGCGTGTTGATTGCGCCTGATGCAGCTGATACTCCATAACTGCTGGCTGCTGCTCACACAACCGCTCCAACATATGTAACGTTGAATTCCACCTGGTGGATACGTCACATATGATGCGATGTTCAGGAAGGCGCAATCTGCGTTGCAGAGCTGCAATGCGCGATCTGGCCATGCTGAAACGTCGCAAGTGAGCGCACTCTAGGCGGACCTTGTGCAGCAGTGCATCAAGATCCGGATAGTCCCTCAAAAAAACTCTGCACGACCAAGTTGAGCACATGTGCCAGACATGGTATGTGAGTGAGGTTGCCAAGGCCCAGAGCTGCCACCAGATTTCGGCCATTGTCACACACTACCAAGCCTGGCTGGAGATTCGCTGGCAAAAACCACACGTCGCTCTCCTGCTTGATGGCATTCCAGACCTCCTGCGCTGTGTGGCTTCGATTCCCCATGGGAATTAATTTCAGAACGGCCTGTTGCCGTTTGGCCACGGCTGTGCTCATATCGGTCGCATCAGGTAAGCGTCCACGGGTCCATGTGGAGGTAGACCGTGACGGCTCCTGCAGCGATGATTCTGAGGAACTGGAGTAGGAGGAGGAGTCAATGTGGACAGACTTGATTCCGGCAATCCTTGGAGTTGGCAGAACACGTACAGCGCCACTCGCAAGATCTGTACCCGGCTCCACAACATTCACCCAATGGGCAGTGAGTGAAAGGTATCGTCCCTGGCCATGGGTACTGGTCCACGCATCGGTGGTCAGGTGGACCTTGCTACTGACGGCGTTTAGTAGCGCATGTTTAATTTTTGCCTCAACATGCTTTTGCAGACCAGGGACGGCTTGCCTGCTGAAATAAAATCGGCTGGGCACATTGTATTGTGGGACTGCCAATGCCATTAATTCACGGAAACTGTCAGTCTCCACCAGCCTGAATGACAGCATTTCAAGGGACAGGAGTTTTGCAATGCCAGCATTCAGAGCCTGTGCTCGTGGATGGTTTGCCGAGTATGGCCGTCTTTTATCCCATGCCTGTGCTACCGATGGCTGTTTTGTGGCCTGGGTGTGTGAGGATGACAGGGAACTTGCAGCTGTGGGTGGAATAACACTGTGTCTCTGGACAACAGTGACAGAGGTTCTTCCATGGCGATCCTTTGAGGAAGCCTTACCAGCTGTGTGTGAACTGGAGGAAGAGGCTCCAACAGGAGCTGAAGATGTAGGTGCTGCTGTAGGTTGGCCTACATCTCCAGTGTGTCTTTGTAACTCAACAAAGTGCTTTGACCGCACATGTTTCCACATATTTGTTGTATTAAGGTTACTGACACTTTTACCTCTTTTAATTTTTTGATTACACAGCTTGCATTTTACATAGCAAATATCATCTGCAACTGTATCAAAAAAGGACCACGCAGAGCAAGTCCTGGGAGCGCCCGGTTTGGCTGTTGTAAGAGAACTGCTCCGAACGGGTGCCAAACTGGAGGCTACAGGCAAGCGAGTCTGCAGCCTACCTCTCCCTACTGTTTGGACCGTTGGTGCAATCTCTTCCTCAGAGCTGCTCCCACCACCTTCCTGTTCCTCACGCCATGTTGGGTCTTGGACCTCATCATCTCCACCACTACCCTCTTCCAACACCTGCTGTTGTTGGGTGGTCTGGCCAGCACCATGCTCAACAGAAACTGGCAACTGAGTCTCATCATCATCAGATGCGTTCTGCGGTGTGCTGACCATCGGCACTGGCTCACCCGCCTCTTCAGATTCAGAGAGACACAGCTGTTGCGCATCACTGCATACTGCCTCTTCTTCACATTCCAGAATGCTGCTTGGCTGGGCCCCTGTTTCCAAGCCAACAGATTCTGAGAACAGAAGCAGAGACTCAGCTGGCTCCTGTACAGAGCTCTCTGACTGCCTGGGCAATTTGGCAGGCGGTGAAGAGACTGATGGTTGTTCAACAGTGCTGTGGTCCTGAGAGGAGGTGGAAGGTATTGAAGTCGATGCATTGGCTGCCATCCAACCAACAACGGCTTCAATTTGTTCTTCACGCAGCAGGGGGGTACGCTGAGCTCCTACAAAAGTGCGCATAAAGGAACGCTCACGGGGAAAACTGGTGGATGCTGTGTCACTGGGTGCGGCAGCAGCCACAGAATCCCCACGTCCTCTCCCTGCTGCAAATCCACGGCCTCGACCACGACCACGTGCCTTACTCACTGACTTCTTCATCTTGGTAGATTGATAAAGAAAGTCAGAAAAGTTAAGGCCTAAGTGTGGTTATTCCTCACAGACTACAGTGAACCCTGCAGACAACTGTTCAGTATCTGTGAAAGGCCCCTTTGTGTACTTCTATAGTGTTTGCAACCAATGTATTGTATACGGATGGAAGCGCGTCACACTAATAGATTAGATTTTTTTCCACTAAAATGGAGCAGCACCAATTAGAGAAAAATGTGAAGGATGAGGCAGTGACACACGCTCAGCAGACTACAACCGGCAGTGGTTGAAGTACAAACTGGAGCGTAATCTGCACTCACAAAATGAAAAGCTCACAGACTACAGTGAACACTGAAACACAACTATTCACTATCTGTGAAAAGCTCCTTTGTGTACTTCTATAGTGTTTGCAACCAATGTATTGTATACGGATGGAAGCGCGTCACACTAATAGATTAGATTTTTTTCCACTAAAATGGAGCAGCACCAATTAGAGAAAAATGTGAAGGATGAGGCAGTGACACACGCTCAGCAGACTACAACCGGCAGTGGTTGAAGTACAAACTGGAGCGTAATCTGCACTCACAAAATGAAAAGCTCACAGACTACAGTGAACACTGAAACACAACTATTCACTATCTGTGAAAAGCTCCTTTGTGTACTTCTATAGTGTTTTCAACCAATGTATTGTATACGGATGGAAGCGCGTCACACTAATAGATTAGATTTTTTTCCACTAAAATGGAGCAGCACCAATTAGAGAAAAATGTGAAGGATGAGGCAGTGACACACGCTCAGCAGACTACAACCGGCAGTGGTTGAAGTACAAACTGGAGCGTAATCTGCACTCACAAAATGAAAAGCTCACAGACTACAGTGAACACTGAAACACAACTATTCACTATCTGTGAAAAGCTCCTTTGTGTACTTCTATAGTGTTTGCAACCAATGTATTGTATACGGATGGAAGCGCGTCACACTAATAGATTAGATTTTTTTCCACTAAAATGGAGCAGCACCAATTAGAGAAAAATGTGAAGGATGAGGCAGTGACACACGCTCAGCAGACTACAACCGGCAGTGGTTGAAGTACAAACTGGAGCGTAATCTGCACTCACAAAATGAAAAGCTCACAGACTACAGTGAACACTGAAACACAACTATTCACTATCTGTGAAAAGCTCCTTTGTGTACTTCTATAGTGTTTGCAACCAATGTCTTGTATACGGATGGAAGCGCGTCACACTAATAGATTAGATTTTTTTCCACTAAAATGGAGCAGCACCAATTAGAGAAAAATGTGAAGGATGAGGCAGTGACACACGCTCAGCAGACTACAACCGGCAGTGGTTGAAGTACAAACTGGAGCGTAATCTGCACTCACAAAATGAAAAGCTCACAGACTACAGTGAACACTGAAACACAACTATTCACTATCTGTGAAAAGCTCCTTTGTGTACTTCTATAGTGTTTGCAACCAATGTATTGTATACGGATGGAAGCGCGTCACACTAATAGATTAGATTTTTTTCCACTAAAATGGAGCAGCACCAATTAGAGAAAAATGTGAAGGATAAGGCAGTGACACACGCTCAGCAGACTACAACCAGCAGTGGTTGAAGAACTAACTGGAGCGTGATCTGCACTCAAAAAATCAAAACCTCACAGACTGCAGTGAACACTGAAACACAACTATTCACTATCTGTGAAAAGCTCCTTTGTGTACTTCTATAGTGTTTGCAACCAATGTATTGTATACGGATGGAAGCACGTCACACTAATAGATTTGATTTTTTTCTAATATAATGGAGCTGCACCAATTCCACTAAATAAAATAAAAAAAAAAAAGAGTCAGTGACACGTGCAGATGCCTACAAACAGCGGTGGATGCAGAGCAAACTGCAGCGTCACCTGCACTGTCACACACACACCTTGCACAGAGCTGTTAAAACAACACTGGCAAAATGAAGCTTTACACAGCGGTTGGTAAACTAGCCTGCCTCAAGCACAGTAGTACACAAAATCGCTATATCTAACTGTCCCTCAGAGTGAGCAGAGTAGCGTTCTGTCCCTTACTGAGTTCACAGCACAGTGACGCTAAAATGGCGGCGGCGCCTTTTATAGTGCATTCTGACATCATTTCAGCAGCCAATCACAGCCATGCCATTAGTTAAGATGACCGCAGCATTACAGGATGTGCCCACACTTCGTAGGATTCCTCATTGGCTGACTAAAATCACATTGCCTCTCAAAGAATTATGGGAACTTCCGATTCCGGTATACGATATGGAAAAAGTATCGGAATTAAGTATCGGAATTCCGATAACGCGAATATCGGCCGATACCCGATACTTGCGGTATCGGAATGCTCAACACTATTGGTGAGTTGGTCCTTTTGGTGGCCTACTTTGTCTCGTGACGTCAGGGAATTTGTGCAGTCCTGTGGGACTTGCTCTCGCTCCAAGCCTTGCTCTCGCTCTAGTGGTTTGTTGATGCCATTGCCTGTGCCCAAGAGACCATGGACCCATACCTCTATGGATTTTATTTCCGACCTCCCTGTTTCTCAGAGAATGACCGTTATCTGGGTGATTTGTGATAGGTTTTCCAAGATGATACATCTTGTGCCATTACCTAAGTTGCCTTCCTCCTCCGAATTGGTGCCTTTGTTCCTTCAGCACGTGGTTCGGTTACATGGCATTCCTGAGAACATTGTGTCTGACAGAGAAGTCCAGTTTGTTTCCAGATTTTGGAGGACATTTTGTTCTAAACTTGGTGTTCAATTGTCTTTCTCCTCTGCTTTTCATCCTCAGACCAATGGACAAACTGAGAGAACAAACCAGACATTGGAGACTTATCTGATATGCTTTGTGTCTGCTGATCAAGATGACTGGGTCTCTTTTTTGCCTTTGGCTGAGTTTGCTCTTAATAATAGGGCAAGCTCTGCCACTTTGATGTCTCCATTTTTCTGCAATTTTGAGTTTCACCCTCGATTTTCTTCGGGACAGATGGAGGCTTCTGTCTGTCTGGGTGTTGACTCTGTTGTGGAGCGTATGCAGCAGATTTGGGACAAGGTAGTGAAGAGGTTGTCCCTCTCTCAGGTGAAGGCCCAGCGTTTTGCCAACCGGCATAGGACTGATGGTCCTCGGTTTAAAGTGGGGGACTTGGTCTGGTTGTCCTCAAGAAATATCCCTATGAGAGTTGCATCTCCTAAGTTTAAGCCTAGGTTCATTGGACCTTATAAGATCATGGAGATTCTTAATCCTGTTTCCTTTCGTTTACTTCTTCCAGGGACATTTAATATCCATGACGTGTTCCACAAGTCCTTATTGAAGAGGTTTGTCGAGCCAGTGGTTCCTATGGCTGCGCCTCCTGACCCTGTTTTGGTTAAGGGCAATCTGGAGTATGTGGTTGATAAAATATTGGATTCTCGTTTTTCTAGACGGAAACTCCAGTATTTGGTTAAGTGGAGAGGTTATGGTCAGGAGGACAATTCTTGGGTGTTTGCTTCGGACATCCATGCTAGGAGACTGATCCGTGCGTATCACAGAGCTCATCCTGACCGACCTGGTTGCACAAATGAGGGTTCGGTGACCCCTCCTCAAGGGGGGTACTGTTGTGAATGTTTTAGAAATGAATTCTGAGGAGAAGCTCCCTCTGCTGGTTGCAAACAGTACTGAACCATTCAATGAGGATTGGCAATCAGGGATCACAGACTGGCTGGATATAAGGGAGGTTTCCCCCCATCATGGTTGCCGGTGATCAATTGTTCTTGTCTCAACGTTGTTTCCTGGTTCACTTGGAAGCTTGCCTCTTCTCCTGCTCTCAGATAAGATATTTTCTGTTTTTTGTTTTTGTGCTTGCCATTTGCATATTTCTCTGCATTTCTGTAAGGTTGGCCAGGTTCCCCTCCCCGGGGGGCTTGGGCTCCTCTTTTTTCTCTAGAGCCACTGTTGTTTGTTCATTTGCCTTTTCCAGTTTTTCAGTGGCTGCGGCTTAGTTTTGTTACACCAGAGAACTAATTTAGGTGGTAGAGGTCGTGTGATCTCAGGTGTTTTTGCAATTAGTAGCGTTGGCTTTTTTAGGGTTTTTTTTGGATTGCAGTAAGTATCCTTCCTATCCTTTTCTGTCTAGGCAGATTGGGCCCCAGCGTTTGCTCATACTATTTTCTGTCTGTGTCTGTATTTCCTCTTGTCTAACTGCCATTACATGTTTAGGGGCTTCCTATGTTCTTTGGGGATCTGCTCCGGGGCAAATAGCTTTCCTCTTTCTATCTTTAGGTGTAGTTAACCTCTCAGGCTGTGACGAGGCGTCTAGGACCAACGTAGGAACGCTCCACGGCTGCTGGAATTGTTCAAACATGAAATTTTTGGCATTTTTCTTCTCCTCTAATCATCCCAAACAAGATTTAAAAAGTTTGTGTGTGAATCTCTTTTAGTTCAGGAGAAACATGAAAATATTTTATAACTTGATCATGCTCAATGGCACCAATGAATGGGAACCACTGTATCAAACGAAAGGGATATCTCTACTTGGAATTGTTCAAGCATGACATTTTTTGGCATATTTGTTCTAATCATCTTATACAAGATTTAAAAGGTTGAGTGGGAATCTCTTTTGTTCAGGAGAAACATGAAAAAATTTATAACTTGATCAGGCCAAATAGCACCAATGAATGGGAAACCATTATATCAAGCGAAAGGGTATATTCTAGTTGGAATTGTTCAAACATGACATTTTTGGCATTTTTCTGCTCCTTAATCATCCCAAACAAGATTTAAAAAGGTGGAGTGGGAATCTCTTTAGTTCAGATGAAACTGAAAATATTTTATAACCTGATCAGGCCAATGGCACCAATGAATGGGGAACCATTATATCAAAGCGAAAGGGTATATTTCTAGTTTGAATTGTTCAAACATAAATTTTGTCATCTCAAACAAGATTTAAAAAGGTTGAGTGGGAATCTCTTTTAGTTCAGGAGAAGCTTGAAAACATTTTAGAACTTGATCAGGCCCATTAGCACCAATGAATGGGAACCACTAGATGAAATGAAAGGGCATATCTCTATTGGAAATGTTCAAACATTAATTTTTTGGCATTTTTTCTGCTCCTCTAATCATCCAAAACAAGATTTAAAAAGGTTGAGTGGGAATCTCTTTTAGTTCAGGAGAAACATGAAATTATTTATTACATGATCAGGCCCAATGGCACCAATGAATGGAAAACCACTAGATCAAACGACAGGGCATATCTCTAGTTCGAATTGTTCAAACAATAAATTTTTGGCATTTTTCTGCTCCCTAATCATCCAAACAAGTTTAAAAAGGTTGCGTGGGAATCTCTTTTAGTTCAGGAGAATCATGAAATTTTTTATTACTTGATCAGGCCCAATGGCACCAATGAAGGAAACCACTAGATCAAATGAAAGGGCATATCTCTAGTTGGAATTGTTCAAACATGACACTTTTGGCATTTTTTGCTCCTCTAATCATCCCAAAGAGATTTAAAAAGGTTGAGTGGGTATCTTTTAGTTCAGGAGAAACATGAAAACATTTTATAACCTGATCAGGCACAATGGCACCAATGAATGGGGAACCACTATATCAAACGAAAGGTATAATTCTAGTTGGAATTGTTCAAACATAAAATTTTTGTCATCCCAAACAAGATTTAAAAAGGTTGAGTGGGAATCTCTTTTAGTTCAGGAGAAGCTTGAAAATATTTTAGAACTTGATCAGGCCCATTGGCACCAATGAATGAGGAACCACTAGATGAAACAAAAGGGCATATCTCTAGTTGGAATTGTTCAAACATTAATTTTTTGGCATTTTTCTGCTCCTCTAATTATCCCAAACAAGATTCAAAAAGGTTGCGTGGGAATCTCTTTTAGTTCTGGAGAAACATGAAAATATTTTATTACTTGATCAGGCACAATGGCACCAATGAATGGAAAACCACTAGATCAAACGAAAGGGCATATCTCTACTTGGAATTGTTCAAACATGACATTTTTGGCTTTTTTCTGCTCTTCTAATCATCCCAAACAAGATTCAAAAAGGTGGAGTGGGAATCTCATTTAGTTCAGGAGAAACTTGAAAATATTTTATTTCCTGATCATGCGCATTGGCACCAATGAATGGGGAACCACTATATCAAACGAAAGTGTATATTTCTAGTAGTAATTGTTCAAACATAAAATTTTGTCAACCCAAACAAGATTTAAAAAGGTTGAGTGGGAATCTCTTTTAGTTCAGGAGAAACATGAAAAATTTTATAACTTGATCAGGCCCAATGGCATCAATGAATGTGGAACCACTATATCAAACAAAAGGGCATATCTGTAGTTGGAATTGTTCAAACATGATATTTTTGGCATTTTTCTGCTCTTCTAATCATCTGAAACAAAATTTAAAATGGTTGAGTTGGAATCTCTTTTAGTTCAGGAGAAACATGAAAAATTTTATAACTTGATCAGACCCAATGGCATCAATGAATGTGGAACCACTATATCAAACAAAAGGGCATATCTGTCGTTGGAATTGTTCAAACATAAAATTTTCTGCATTTTTTGATCCACTAATTGTTCCAAACAAGATTTAAAAAGGTTGAGTGGGAATCTCTTTAGTTCAGGAGAAACATGAAAAATTTTATAACTTGATCAGACCCAATGGCATCAATGAATGTGGAACCACTATATCAAACAAAAGGGCATATCTGTCGTTGGAATTGTTCAAACATAAAATTTTCTGCATTTTTCTGATCCACTAATTGTTCCAAACAAGATTTAAAAAGGTTGAGTGGGAATCTCTTTTAGTTCAGGATAAACATGAAAACATTTTATAACTTGATAAGGACCATTGACACCAATTAATAGGGAATCATTGTATCAGACGAAAGGGCATATCTCTAGTTGGAATTGTTCAAACATGACATTTTTGGCAACTTTCTGCACTTCTTTTCATCCCAAACTAGATTTAAAAAGGTTGAGTGGGAATCTCTTTTAGTTCAGGAGAAGCTTGAAAACATTTTAGAACTTGATCAGGCCCATTGGCACCAATGAAAGAGGAACCACTAGATGAAACGAAAGGGCATATCTCTAGTTGGAATTGTTCAAACATTAATTTTTTGGCATTTTTCTGCTCCTCTAATTATCCCAAACAAGATTCAAAAAGGTTGCGTGGGAATCTCTTTTAGTTCTGGAGAAACATGAAAATATTTTATTACTTGATCAGGCACAATGGCACCAATAAATGGAAAACCACTAGATCAAACGAAAGGGGATATCTCTAGTTGGAATTGTTCAAACATGACATTTTTGGCATTTTTCTGCTACTCTAATCATCCCAAACAAGATTCAAAAAGGTGGAGTGGGAATCTCATTTAGTTCAGGAGAAACTTGAAAATATTTTATTTCCTGATCATGCGCATTGGCACCAATGAATGGGGAACCACTATATCAAACGAAAGTGTATATTTCTAGTAGTAATTATACAAACATAAAATTTTGTCAACCCTAACAAGATTTAAAAAGGTTGAGTGGGAATCTCTTTTAGTTCAGGAGAAGCTTAAAAACATTTTATAACTTGATCAGGCCCATTGGCACCAATGAATGGGGAACCACTAGATGAAACGAAAGGGCATATCTCTAGTTGGAATTGTTCAAACATGACATTTTTGGCGTTTTTTTGCTCTTCTAATCATCCCAAACAAGATTTAAAAAGGTTGAGTGGGAATCTCTTTTAGTTCAGGAGAAACATGAAAAATTTTATAACTTGATCAGGCCCAATGGCACCAATGAATGTGGAATCATTATATCAAACGAAAGGGCATATTTGTAGTTGGAATTGTTCAAACATGATATTTTTGGCATTTTTCTGCTCTTCTAATCTTCACAAACAAAATTTAAAAAGGTTGAGTGGGAATCTCTTCTAGTTCAGGAGAAACATAAAAAAATGTTATAACTTCATCAGGCCCAATGGCACCAATGAATGTGGAACCACTATATCAAACGAAAGGGCATATCTGTAGTTGGAATTGTTCAAACATGACATTTTTGGCATTTTTTTGCTCTTCTAATCATCCCAAACAAGATTTAAAAAGGTTGAGTGGGAATCTCTTTTAGTTCAGGAGAAGCTTGAAAACATTTTATAACTTGATCAGGCCCATTGGCACCAATGAATGGGGAACCACTAGATGAAACGAAAGGGCATATCTCTAGTTGGAATTGTTCAAACATGATATTTTTGGCATTTTTCTGCTCTTCTAATCATCACAAACAAAATTTAAAAAGGTTGAGTGGGAATCTCTTCTAGTTCAGGAGAAACATAAAAAATTTTATAAACTTCATCAGGCCTAATGGCACCAATGAATGGAAAACCACTAGATCAAACGAAAGGGCATATCTCTAGTTGGAATTGTTCAAAAATGACATTTTTGGCATTTTTCTGCTCCTCTAATCATCCCAAACAAGATTCAAAAAGGTTGAGTGGGAATCTCATTTAGTTCAGGAGAAACTTGAAAACATTTTATAACCTGATCATGCGCAATGGCACCAATGAATGGGGAACCACAATATCAAACGAACGTGTATATTTCTAGTAGTAATTGTTCAAACATAAAATTTTGTCACCCAAACAAGATTTAAAAAGGTTGAGTGGGAATCTGTTTTAGTTCAGGAGAAACATGAAAATTATTTTATAACTTGATCAGGCCCAGTGGCACTAATGAATGGAGAACCACTATATCAAACGAAAGGGCATATCTCTTATTTGAATTGTCCAAACATGAAATTTTGGGCAATTTTCTGCTGTTCTAATCATCCCAAACAAGATTTAAAAAGGTTGAGTGGGAATCTCTTTTAATTCAGGAGAAACATGAAAAATTTTATAACTTGATCAGGCCCAATGGCACCAATGAATGTGGAACCACTATATCAAACAAAAGGGCATATCTGTAGTTGGAATTGTTCAAACATGATATTTTTGGCATTTTTCTGCTCTTCTAATCATTCCAAACAAAATTTAACATGGTTGAGTGGGAATCTCTTTTAGTTCAGGAGAAACATGAAAAAATTTTATAACTTCATCAGGCCCAATGGCACCAATGAATGGAAAACCACTAGATCAAACGAAAGGGCATATCTCTAGTTGGAATTGTTCAAACATAAAATTTTCTGCATTTTTCTGATCCACTAATTGTTCCAAACAAGATTTAAAAAGGTTGAGTGGGAATCTGTTTTAGTTCAGGAGAAACATGAAAATTATTTTATAACTTGATCAGGCCCAGTGGCACTAATGAATGGAGAACCACTATATCAAACGAAAGGGCATATCTCTTATTTGAATTGTCCAAACATGAAATTTTTGGCATTTTTCTGCTGTTCTAATCATCCCAAACAAGATTTAAAAAGGTTGAGTGGGAATCTCTTTTAATTCAGGAGAAACATGAAAAATTTTATAATTTGATCAGGCCCAATGGCACCAATGAATGTGGAACCACTATATCAAACAAAAGGGCATATCTGTAGTTGGAATTGTTCAAACATGATATTTTTGGCATTTTTCTGCTCTTCTAATCATCCCAAACAAAATTTAAAAAGGTTGAGTAAGAATCTCTTCTAGTTCAGGAGAAACATAAAAAAATTTTATAACTTCATCAGGCCCAATGGCACCAATGAATGTGGAACCACTATATCAAACGAAAGGGCATATCTGTAGTGACAATTGTTCAAACATGACATTTTTGGCATTTTTTGCTCTTCTAATCATCCCAAACAAGATTTAAAAAGGTTGAGTGGGAATCTCTTTTAGTTCAGGAGAAGCTTGAAAACATTTTATAACTTGATCAGGCCCATTGGCACTAATGAATGGGGAACCACTAGATGAAACGAAATCGCATATCTCTAGTTGGAATTGTTCAAACATTATATTTTTGGCATTTTTCTGCTCTTCTAATCATCACAAACAAAATTTAAAAAGGTTGAGTGGGAATCTCTTCTAGTTCAGGAGAAACATAAAAAAATTTTATAACTTCATCAGGCCTAATGGCACCAATGAATGGAAAACCACTAGATCAAACGAAAGGGCATATCTCTAGTTGGAATTGTTCAAACATGACATTTTTGGCATTTTTCTGCTCCTCTAATCATCCCAAACAAGATTCAAAAAGGTTGAGTGGGAATCTCATTTAGTTCAGGAGAAACTTGAAAACATTTTATAACCTGATCATGCGCAATGGCACCAATGAATGGGGAACCACAATATCAAACGAAAGTGTATATTTCTAGTAGTAATTGTTCAAACATAAAATTTTGTCACCCAAACGAGATTTAAAAAGGTTGAGTGGGAATCTGTTTTAGTTCAGGAGAAACATGAAAATTATTTTATAACTTGATCAGGCCCAGTGGCACTAATGAATGGAGAACCACTATATCAAACAAAGGGCATATCTCTTATTTGAATTGTCCAAACATGAAATTTTTGGCATTTTTCTGCTGTTCTAATCATCCCAAACAAGATTTAAAAAGGTTGAGTGGGAATCTCTTTTAATTCAGGAGAAACATGAAAAATTTTATGATTTGATCAGGCCCAATGGCACCAAAGAATGTGGAACCACTATATCAAACAAAAGGGCATATCTGTAGTTGGAATTGTTCAAACATGATATTTTTGGCATTTTTCTGCACTTCTAATCATCCCAAACAAAATTTAACATGGTTGAGTGGGAATCTCTTTTAGTTCAGGAGAAACATGAAAAAATTTTATAACTTCATCAGGCCCAATGGCACCAATGAATGGAAAACCACTAGATCAAACGAAAGGGCATATCTCTAGTTGGAATTGTTCAAACATAAAATTTTCTGCATTTTTCTGATCCACTAATTGTTCCAAACAAGATTTAAAAAGGTTGAGTGGGAATCTCTTTTAGTTCAGGATAAACATGAAAACATTTTATAACTTGGTAAGGCCCAATGGCAACAATTCATAGGGAATCACTGTATCAAACGAAAGAGCATATCTCTAGTTGGAATTGTTCAAATATGAAATTTTTGGCATTTTTCTGCCCTACTAATCATCCCAAACAAGATTTAAAAAGGTTGAGCGGGAATCTCTTTTAGTTCAGGAGAAACATGAACACATTTTATAACTTGATCAGGCGCAATGGCACGAATGCATAGAAAACCACTTGATCAAATGAAAGGGCATATGTCTAATTTGAAATGTCCAAACATGAAATTTTTGGCATTTTTCTTCTCTTCTAATCATCCCAAACAAAATTTAAAAAGGTTGTGTGGGAATCTCTTTTAGTTCAGGAGAAGCATAAAATTATTTCATAACTTGATCAGGCTCATTAGCACCAATGAATGGAAAACCAATAGATCAAACGACAGGGCATGTTTCTAGTTGGAATCGTTCAAACATGACATTTTTGACAATATTCTGCTCCTCTAATCATCCCAAACAAGATTTAAAAAGGTTGAGTGGGAATCTTTTTTAGTTCAGGAGAAACATGAAAAAATGTTATAACTTGATCAGGCCCATTGGCACCAATGAATGGGGAACCACTAGATGAAACGAAAGGGCATATCTCTAGTTGGAATTGTTCAAATATGACATTTTTGGCATTTCCTGCTTCTCTAATCATTCCAAATAAGATTTAAAAAGATTAAGTGGGAATATCTTTTAGTTCAGGAGAAACATGAAAACATTTTATAACCTGATCAGGCCCAATGGCACCAATGAATGGGGAACCACTTTATCAAATGAAAAGGTATAATTCTAGTTGGAATTGTTCAAACATAAAATTTTGTCATCCCAAACAAGATTTAAAAAGGTTGAGTGGGAATCTCTTTTAGTTCAGGAGAAGCTTGAAAACATTATGCGAGAAGAGCCTTGACGTGGTTATCAGGCTCACATAATTTGGCCATCTTATGCGCTAAGACTTCTCAATTTTTCATATTTCTAAGGCAGTGATGCAATTAATTTTTCATATTTCGTGTTTGCAAGCTATAGCGCTACAGTGTGCTACCCTTTCTTTCTTGTATGTGCATGAGTTGGTGACTCTGGGTTTAGCACCTGTTCACACTGGATCTATGTTTGGATGTGCCGGTCAGTTTTTGATATGTATTCATTTACCTTCTACTGAGCACTCCACCTGTTGGTCACAGGCTTTTAATTACACCAGTTCATTACCCCTCCACAGAATGTAGATTTTAGTCTTAAGAGGATTCATATGTTCCATGCAGACAGACTTTTCAAAGCAGGATTGGCATTAGTTAGGACTGATATACGAGAAGAGCCTTGACGTGGCTATCAGGCTCACATAATTTGGCCATCTTATGCGCTAAGACTTCTCAATTTTTCATATTTCTAAGGCAGTGATGCAATTCATTTTCATATTCGTGTTTGCAAGCTATAGCGCTACAGTGTGCTACCCTTTCTTTCTTGTATGTGCATGAGTTGGTGACTCTGGGTTTAGCACCTGTTCACACTGGATCTATGTTTGGTGGCCGGTCAGTTTTTTGATATGTATTCATTTACCTTCTACCTGAGCACTCCACCTGTTGGTCCGGTTTTTAATTACACCAGTTCATTACCCTCCACAAGATGTAGATTTAGTCTTAGAGAGGATTCATATGTTCCATGAACAGACTTTCTAAAGGAGATGGCATAGTTAGGACCTGATATCGAGAAGCCTTGACGTGGCTATCAGCCTAATTTGGCCATCTTATGCTAAGACTCTCAATTTTTATATTTCTAAGGCAGTGAGAATTCATTTTCATATTTCGTTTTGCAAGATAGCGCTACAGTGTGCTACCTTTCTTCTGTATGTGCAGAGTTGGTGCTCTGGGTTTAGCACCTGTTCACACTGGATCTATGTTTGGATTGCCGGTCAGTTTTTTGATATGTATTCATTTACCTTCTACCTGACACTCCACCTGTTGTCACAGGCTTTTTATTACACCGGTTCATTACCCCTCCACAGAATTTTAGATTTTAGTTTAAGAGAGATTCATATTTCCCATGCAGACAGACTTTTCAAAAGCGAGATTGGCATAGTTAGACCTATATACGAAGAAGAAGCCTTGACTGGCTATCATGGCTCACATAATTTTGGCCAATCTTATGCTAACGATTTCAAATTTTGCATATTTCTAAGGCAGTATGCATTCAATTTTCAATTTCATTTTTGGCAAGCTATGCACTACAGTGTGATACTTTCTTTTTTGTATGTGCATGAGTTGTGACTTGGTGTTTGCACCTGTTCACACTGGATCTATGTTTGGATGTGCCGGTCAGTTTTTTGATATGTATTCATTTACCTTCTACCTGAGACACTCCACCTGTTGGTCACAGGCTTTTTAATTACACCAGGTTCATTACCCTCCACAGAGATGTAGATTTTAGTCTTAAGAGAGGATTCATATGTTCCCATGCAGACAGACTTTTCTAAATGAGGATTGGATTAGTTAGGACCTGATATACAGAAGAGCCTTACGTGGCTATCAGTCTCACATAATTTGGCCATCTTATGCGCTAAGACTTCTCAATTTTTCATATTTCTAAGGCAGTGATGCAATTCATTTTTCATATTTCGTGTTTGCAAGCTATAGCGCTACAGTGTGCTACTTTCTTTCTTGTATGTGCATGAGTTGGTGACTTGGGTTTAGCACCTTTCACACTGGATCTATGTTTGATGTGCCGGTCAGTTTTTTGATATGTATTCATTACTTCTACCTGAGCACTCCACCTGTTGGTCACAGCTTTTTAATTACACCAGGTTCATTACCCCTCAAAGATGAGATTTAGTCTAAGGAGGATTCATATTTCCCATGCAGACAGACTTTTCAAAAGCGAGGATTGGCATTAGTTAGGACCTGATATACGAGAGAGCCTTGACTGGCTATCAGGCTCACATAATTTGGCATCTTATGCGCTAACTTCTCAATTTTTCATATTTCTAAGGCAGTGATGCAATTCATTTTTCACTAGTTTGCAAGCTATAGCGCTACAGTTCTACCCTTTCTTTCTTGTATGTGCATGAGTTGTGATCTGGGTTTAGCACTGTTCACACTGGATCTATGTTTGGATTGCCGTCAGTTTTTGATATGTATTATTTCCTTCTACCTGAGCACTCCACCTGTTGGTCCACTTTTTAATTCACCAGGTTCATTCCCCTCCACAAGATGTAATTTTAGTTTAAGAGAGATTCATATGTTCCATGCGACGACTTTCTAAAGCGAGATTTTGCATTAGTTAGGACCTGATATACAGAGCCTTGACGTGGCTATCAGGCTCCACTATTTGCCATCTTATGCGCTAAGACTTCTCAATTTTCAATTTCTAAGGCAGTGATGCAATTCATTTTTCATATTCGTGTTTGCAAGCTATAGCGCTACAGTGTGCTACGCTTTCTTTCTGTATGGCATGAGTGGTGACTCGGGTTTAGCACCTGTTCACACTGGATCTATTTTGGATGTGCCGGTCATTTTTGATATGTATTCATTTACCTTCTACCTGAGCATCCACCTGTTGTCACAGCTTTTTAATTACACCAGGTTCATTACCCTCCACAGAGATGTAGATTTTAGTCTAAGAGAGGTTCATATTCCCATGCAGACAGCTTTCAAAGCGAGGATTGGCATTAGTTAGGACCTGATAACAGAAGAGCCTTGACGTGGCTATCAGGCTCACATAATTTGGCCATCTTATGCGCTAAGACTTCTCATTTTCATATTTCTAAGCATGATGCAATTCATTTTTCATATTTGTGTTGCAAGCTATAGCGCTACAGTGTGCTACCTTTCTTTCTTGTATGTGCATAGTTGGTGACTCTGGTTTAGCACCTGTCACACTGGATCTATGTTTGGATGTGCCGGTCAGTTTTTGATATGTATT